>CM031239.1:651843344-653043344 GCA_018340775.1 Taxus wallichiana var. yunnanensis | reverse complement strand
CAAATGAATTGAGAGCGAAGTGAGGTGATTTTAATGAGGGGCATGCAAGGAGAAATTGGGTTTAATCTTGCACTTTTGCATTTGTCGTTTAATCTGGCACTTTTACTTTTGTCAAAACACAACTCGAATCCCGAGTCCCTCACATTGGGTAGAGATACAGATTCAGTCAGAAAATCATGTCACATCTTGCACTTTTGCATTTGTTAACGTGCAATTCAAGTTCCTAAGACCCAACTACTTTCTGGACTTGATGAAATATGAAAATCCAAAACATTTGCGAAAGTGAGCATTTATTGATTTAGAATTGCAAATATAATTTAAATGGCTTAAAAAGACAGTTAGGATGTTGAAGGTAGTTATGTAGCTCCCATTGGACTATAACTGTGTAAATACTCCAATTTCGATAAGAAAAGTGTTCTTCTCCTTCCATCCTTTTTGAGGACCTATTAATTTCGTGCTGTTGTTTCCATTCACATGTTTACTATTTAATGATCTTGTTTGTTCAAGTGATAACATATGCATCATATGCGAAGATCATATTTATTAATATAGATGGATATTGTTTATGATTTTTGTTACTTTAGTTTGGATGCTCAATGAAACGCATGGATAATTATGCCTAAGGCGTTCTTCCATACCGGCGTGAAGGTTGCAAACTCTGACACAGCGCAGAAATCTGACGGCTGTCAATGCTTTGGTTGAAATCTGGACAGATCAGAACCATCCATTTCACGCAGCAGAAGGGCATCTTTCAGTTGAAAAAACATCAGCTAAAAATAATGGGCTAGGATCCAGGGTGTCAGAAGTTGCAGTTGACAAGAACAAAATCTCTGTCAGAAGCTGCGTTAGGCCAATTAAATATCTACAAATGTGGAAATTGCCAAGTCGGTATAAATGCATTGAAGAAAAATTATGACCTGGGATCCACGCAGCATGAATGAAGCAGGTACCAAGAAAATGTAGTATAATTTTTTTGGAAGGATTGTTATTTATTTCCTTTTTTACTTGGCATGCGTAAGAAAATGTGTTTCCATATTTTTAATCTCTTTCAGACCTGGACATTACACGGTACATTTATGGTTTTATTAATAAAAATTCTTCGTTGTATATCAGAGAGCAATTTGCACTCAATAATGTAAGAAATTGTATGGAGTCTCTCGGTCTTAAAATTTCAATCAGCAGATAAAATCTACCTATCACTCATATGACCAACCATAGGGGGTGATGCCATCTTAGCTCACATACTCATTGTGATAGAAAAAATCATTGGACAATCATGCTCTATTTCTCCATACAACCCACAATCTTTCATCTTTGTGTATTCATGATCTTAATGGCATAGTTTATAATGAGAGTATTGAATTTGTATGCATTATAGGCTATGAGGAGTTACAAAACATTGTCTTTATACCTTACCTATATGTTCTCCATTTTCTAAATGACAGCATGCTAATGGAATTCTCCATCAAAAATGCTCTAGGGCAGATTTGTATCCTCCTTTCTATTGTTTTTTCATAGTCCTATCATGCAAGATGATCATGAAATAGAGATATGAAACCTTTACCTTATTTTTTGTATGTCCTTACTTGATTCACCTTGGAAATGATAGTGGATCTCAGCATATTAGACTTCTAGACCTCATACATGTACTGTCTTCTTAGCATGATCATGGCCATTGTATTCATATAGACAATTGTCTAGATCTGCATTCCTCTTAGGTACTTATATCTCTGTTATCTACATTAGCAAATTCTCCTCCATTCACCATTCAGGATTCCTTGACCTTCATATCACCATTCAAAAGCAAGAAATTATATAGATCATATACCTCCAAGACTGTTATATGATAAAACACCTCCTATAACTCTGCCCTCTATCCTTTGTCAAGTGCATTCAAGCTATGAATAAGGAAATATAATAGTGTTTCAGGCTTGCATATGATTGACTCCTCTAGTATGTCCTTCTAACTTTGTTTTGAATTCTTAGTACTCTGCCCTTAAACCCTGCTAGAAACTGACAGTATTATTTTCTCAATACAAATGAACTAATCATTATTCTTGTTTATCATGTGCAGGTCCTTAAGAATAGCTTTCATGCAGTTTGGACATATTAGCACCTCTTCATAGAGTTCAAATAAAACTAAATTTCAGGACCATAACTCAGACACAAAATCCTTCATAGCTCGAGAAGTACTCATTTCCAACACAGACCGTTAAAAACTAACCTCAGAAAATGCCTCAGGACCTTGCATACGAAATTTCAAATCATTTGGATTTGTTTTGCAGAAGTTATGACTTCTGATATGGCCCAGATTCCACAAAAACGGTTTCTCATGCTCCTGGTATTTTCTGTCATCGATATCTCGAGCTACACGTATCCATTCAAGCTAAAATTTTGCAGGCTCCTTCTTGGGATCGGGGCAGACATTCCATAAAAATTGGGGCAAATTCATCGGTGGAATCAAAAGATATACAAAGCCCTAGTTCAAGGCCGAGGCTAGAAAACTTGTTATAACGTCCTCAAAACTTATTTTCAAGAATCCTAATAAATATCATTCAACTTATAATTGAATTCCCCTCCTATTCCTGATTGCAGTCGAGTCTGTAGCGAGTTTTAAAAATGGGAATGTTTTCTAGATGGCTGTCTGTGAGAAACCCTTTACACAGTCTTGATTAAAACATGAACAATGACAAGAAATAGAGTTACAATCCTCTAACCATACCTCATTTCATTATAGCCCATTTAGATACATACAAGAAAGAGGAAAATGAGATCCCTGAAACTCAGTTCAACTTCCTTCTTGGTGGTGGACTGCCATATCATACTTATTCTAGTACAAATCTTACCCTCTAACTTAGAATATCACCACCTCCATACCAAAATCCAATTTTCCATCTATGTCCATGATGAGTTCGACTTTTTTTTTTTTTATTTTTACCTTGAATGGCTTGAATTAGCTGTTAATAATCCTTATCCTAGTCTAAATCCCACAAAAAGTCAGATTTTCTTAACTATACCTACTTGAAATAAGGAGCTAACTTGCCAAAGTTTGTCCTTTGTCAACTTTGAAGTTGATCTGCCTCCTACTACGTAGTTTTTGGAGATAGGACAGCTCATAGTTACCTAGGACAACTAACATTTACCTTTCACTCTTACAATAAAGAGCTTTTACATCACAAAAATGAAATATTCACATAAGCAACTAGGAGGGACAATTGACTGACTCCTAATACATGCTCATGCCTTCAAAGGTTTATTCACATTTATTCATGCTCTTCCAAGCTTCGGATGATGCTCCTGCATCAGGGGGCCTCAATTATAGACGATTGTTCACCCATTGCCTGTTTTTCTGCAATTACTCGAGCTTAAAACTGAAAAGGAGGGCTACAAAGTGCTATAAGAAGCAAGCATTGCAGTTGGGTTTCGAACCTAGAACCTATTGGATTTTCCCCATTTTTATTTTGGCCCCTTTAAGCGTAAATTGCACCGCCCAAATAATGCGAGTGAGATCAAGACGATAAAGTGGAGCACAAATAGCAGATATTATTTGGGTGGGAACAATCTAAGCCATGGAATAGGTGTGGGACATGTAGGTATTTAATTCCCACCTTTTTCTTTCCAACTTTCCATTCATGTCTTCGTCTTATCTAACAAATTAAACGTCGTCCAATCGAAAACCTTGACGTCAGTAACAAAATAAAATAAAATAATAGCAAATCCCATTTTATGGTTGTCACCATGTTGCTGCTATCGGACAACCCCAGCCTACGCACACGAATGCCCCACCCGTGTTGTATACAACCTTGCACCAACATCACTATATGCTCCCTCCTCTTTGAGATAATCAAAGCGTATGGTTTGGGCACACTTGATTTCACATACCACAAATTCTAAAGAAAAACTTGAGTGAGGAATCATAATTTGTTAGTGATGATAGATGATGATGATGAACTCTCAATGTCACAATTTTATACCACTTGACCGAGGCATGAGACGAACACTCCAACGTTTGCATTTTCATTTCAATTTAGTGACGGATATGCGACATAACATCTCCCCCTCCCTAATTCATGACCCACACCACCACGACCAAACTAATAAATCTCAAACGAGTACAAATCACCATGATAAATAAATTGAATTATAGTCTTCAAACCCATCAACCGAATTACGGTCTTCACACCGAGGCATTCCCTATTTATAACCTTCGATGAGCTAGATCATCGAAGGAGAACCTGTGAGTGCATGCAAAAATAGCTTCTCTTTTGACAATGCCTCAAACATTAATTACGTTGATAGGCATTTCCAAATGGGAGTCTCGATGGATGTATCTGACACGATTTGAGGAAATGGACGATCAAGTCCGAGAAATGGAAGGCCAAGTCGAGAAATGGACGGTTGAGTTAGGGAAACAAACAATCGAGGTTTTGTAGCGGTGGTCATTGGTAGATGGCGTAAAACCCTAATTGCAAATGTGTATGGAATTATTAACATAAGGAACCCTAAACATAGAGTTTTTGTATCTAACATATGTTGAGTTCGGGATTCAAACATATGCAAGTTTCCCTACCTATAAGCATTGGCGAAGGAGACTTTGCTCTACGACCACCAACCAACATCTCCATGCAAAACACCTATGGGTGCCACTCATAGACTAATTAGTGGTATCATCTATTTGTCGACCAGGCTAGCGAGTTAATCGCTATAAGAATAGTGTCAAGTCAACTACAAATCCACAAGGAAAACTTTTGTGCCTAATATTTGTTGTTTACCTGGGCAAACATGGAGAATGGTGTAAGATAATGGTCTATAAAGATGGCGCAAAACCACTTGATGACCATATTTTGTGGTTATCAAATTCAACTACATCGACTCGACATGGGATGTCGAGTCCACTCCACATATCTCTATCTCTAAAGTACCCCAAGACATGCCCAAGAAAATTCTCATTAAATTGACATTTGTTCTAACTACCCACAAATCACAACGGATGACATTGCAATCAACTTGCACTGCAACCCCTTCCTTCTTCAAAAGATTCATGTCTTCATCTTATCTAACAAATTAAATGTTATCTAATCAAAATCCTTGACACATAAAAAATAAAAAATAAAATAATAGCAAAGCCCATTTTATGGCAGTCACCACGTTGTTGTCGTCGGATAGCCTCTGCTGTGCACATAAATGTCCCCACCTGTGTTTGTATGCAGCACTGCACCAATATCACTACATGCTACAAATTTTGAAGAGAACACTTGAGCAAGGAATCGTAGTTTGTTGATGATGATAGATGATGATGATAATTAGACTCCCAATGTCAAATTTTTTAGTCCGCTCCCCCCGAGGCATGAGATGAACACACCAATGTTTGCATTTTCATTTCAATTTGGTGACAAACATGCTGACATAACATCTCCCCTCCCTAATTCATGACCCACACCACCACAACCAAACTAATAAATCTCAAATGAGTACAGATCACCATGATAAATAAACCAAATTATAGCCTTCAAACCCAGAATTATAATCTTCAAACCCATCAACTAAACTATAATCTTCAAATTGAAGCGTTATATATTGATAACCTGAATGAGCTAGAGCATCGAAGGAGGACCAGGAGTGCACACAATAAATAAGTTTCTCGACAATGCCTCAAACATTAATTACACCAATAGGCATTTCCAAATGGAGTCTCAAGTGCTCGTGTCTAACACGAGTTAAGGAAATGGACGGTTGAGGTTTTGTGGCAGTGTTCATTGACACATATAGTAAAGCCTAATTCGCAAATGTGTATGGAATTAATGACACAAGGAACCTTGAACATAGAGTTTCTGTATCTAACATATGTTGACTTTGGAATTCAAACATATGTATCTAACATATGTTGAGTTTGGAATAATGTTTACTTTTGGCTATGTTGAGCTGGAATTCAAACATATGCAAATTTCCTTATCTACGCGGTTGAGACGGTGGCGACACATATAAGAAGACTTTGCGCTACAACTAGTTGGCCCACAAATTTGATCACACATAGCTGAAAATAATTAATTTTCAAACCCTAACTGCTGCAAACTTCAAAAATTCATATCTTTGGCTAGGGAAGTCCAAATGAGCTGAAATTTTGGATAATGGACCATAAAAATATGAGGAACAATATGCAAAAATCAGATTTTGCACAGCCAACCCGAAACCCTAATTTTGACCTAAAAAGTAGGTCGCCCAGCACTTTTAGGGCACAAAAACTACTCCAAAAATTATGAAATCACCCTCTCCTTATTCCTCCTAATTTCTACAATCACATTCAATATTAAATCAACCCCAAAACTGCAGATCTGAAATAAATACTAATTTATAACAACCGGGAAGCATGCAAACAGCTGAAATCTTCTAAAATTGATAACTCCTTCAATATTCCATGTTTTCTCTTCAAATAAAATGCAAATAGTTCTATAAATTAAGATCTTTCCGCAGAAATACAGATCTGAATTGTATGATAACCGAAATCCCTCCAAAACAGCCCCCAAAGTCCCCAAACCAGTCGCTAGGGTTTGAGTAAATGGCATAAATGATTTCCGGCACTCAATAGCCCTTCAATACACTTAAAACAGCTGCCCAAACTCAGCAAAAATAAGCCAACACAGATCAGATTTTGAATAAAGCTTGTTCACCCTTAAAACATGCTAAAAGATGCCCTATTCAAGTCGCCATAGTTAGAATAAAACCAGCAATAACCAGCAGATCTAAAACACCATAAAACCCTTCATCATATTCAATAACATGCAGATTTTACTCTCAATTAAAGGCGCCAAAGCTAGAAAGAGAATCACCAACAAGTAGATTTGCAAATCTAATGAAAATACTTCAATTGAATATCAAAACCAACTCACTAACTTCCCACGCAAGAGAGAGAGAGAAAGCATCAATGGGCATACATCCCAACTCCAAGCATGGAGCATAAAATAAATATCATCATAACATAAGTCTAACAATGATCCTAGCACTCCTTTTATAAGCAAGGAGGCACAAACTTCGAAATCCCTAGGAGAGGGAAATTATTAAATAAAAGCAGTTTATTTTCCTAGGTGTGGCGTCCCCTTTTTAAAAGGGTGATTTTAATATTTAAAAGCCACCTAAATATTATTTAATTAATTCCCCTTTTTAATTTGCATTTTGGGAATTTAATTAAATAATTATTTGCTCCATAAATATTAAATAATTAAATAAATATTGTTTTATAATGTCAAATGATAAAAATCACTCTCTGGGCAATATTATAAAATTATTTAATATAGTTTTCCCCTTGCAACATCCCTAAAGCCCACGGGGAATGATAGGCTAAGGGTCTTCAAAAATAGGAACATTACAGTCCTCCCTTCCCAAGATTGTTTGCCCTCAAGCAATAGCAAGCTCATGTGTCCGTGTCAAAAGTGTGGTACTCAAAAGCCGTGCTCCCATGCCACTCAAGTGAAGTAGCATTTGCAATATTTTGAACCGCTTTATTCTCCTAAAAGTTAGGAGTGTAGTCTACTGTAATTTCTTCTTTAAACATGCGCATGAAGCAAACAAATTAGAAAAATAAGTGTTGAAGAACACTTTTCCAATGTGTCTCCATGGCATGTACAACTCCTCTGTGTATGGGCTGCCCCCAAACTCTGTTATGTGGCCCCAAGTGCTGCTGTAATCTTCAAAATCAGAATTGGAGTGGCTGGTTTCCACCCCCAAATATTCACCCATGAGCCAAAATCAAGCACCAACAACCATATCATCAAATGCATGGCAAAAATCTGAATTATAGATGTGATAGGGAGGCTGGTCATAGTGATGTCAATCATAAAAATGATGGGGCAACAGCTAGCATGTTTCAAAATCTTTTCCCCAACATGAAAGAACATCAATCTAGTGAATACAAGTGGCTCCCATATAACTGAAATTTCATCCTCAACCATAATCAACTGAAAATTATCCACATGTATAGCTGAAAATGAAATGCTTTGAGAAGAATTCATACCATGTTCCTTCACCTTTTCCAAACTTTCCATTGAAGCCCAAATGTAAGCAACAACAACCAAACATTCCCAACACATAGCTTTTGGAAGCACATCAATCAAACATTCAAATGGAAGACATAACTGTAGCTCAAAATCTGAAAATGAACTTTTTACCATGCCAAGTGTAGTCCATGTGATCCACCCTTCTTTCAAGTCTTCTAAAGAGATAGGAGTTAGCATCATTTGACAAAGGAAATGAAATGATTTCCTTGTATCCACACCGAACTTGCAAAACTCAAATCCTTTTATTCTCATTCCACATGGAGCAATATGTGCAAGAAGATACCCCAAATTTCCCTTTTTCTATGCTCATAAGAAGAGGAGAAAACTGAAATATAGTGCATGCATGTATGAATATTATCATAGATAGACCAAGGAACTTTGTACCTTTCTTTGTGAAAATGACTTTCCCTTATGAAAGAAAGAGAAACATAGGAATCAATCATGCTTTTGTGTCCTCTAATGATGATTTCTTCATACGGACCAACAAGCTTACTATTATGGCTTCCTTCATTGGGAAGAGTGATAGTCACTCTTTCTTTTCTTCCATCATGCACCCAATTGTTAGGAGCAAAAGTACCAACAAGAATGTGACCATTATACCCCATGTGACACACCATATCCATCTCCCTATCATGCTCAAAATCATACCCATCAAAACTCAATATGGAAGGAGAAATAAAATATAGAATATCATACCTTGGGTTGCTCCCAACATCTACAAAACTCAGAATTTCTGAGTTTGGGACAACACTCTTTCCTTTACCATTTTCTTCATCCAAAGCCCCTTTTTCTTCCTCACAAGCCTTCATACTTGGTGGGTGATGACTTGGGACATTCATAAGACCCGTGCTTAGGTGAAAAACCTCATTCATTTGCCCATTGGGGCCTGCTGTTCGGAAAATTACAGCGAACTGAAAATTACCATAAGCATCCCATGGTGTTCTTCCTTCATAAGCATACCTCTTCACAAGCCCATCTTCTAAATCTGATTTCTTTTTGCACCCATTCAATTCCATGCAATCATTAGATGCCAAAAATGTATCATCAAAAACAAAAGAGCTCATACCTTCATATAGTTTGTCATATTGACGCCAAGTATGGTCTAGCAAAGAATAATTATGGGACATCTTATCAATGTTTCCTTGGAGATTCACCCATGGAGAAACATACCCATCATGTATGCAAGTAAAGTTCTCAAGGAATGATGACATAACTGGAAATACATGGACTACTCTTATCCAATCAAAGGCTGCCCTTGTTGGATCATATTTGTAGCAAGGTAAACCATAGGGTACTAAATTATGCACATGCTTATTCTTCCCTACACGCTGCCCAAGAAGATGCCAGTGTACCCTTCCCTTATCATCAATTTTCAAATGTATATCATAAAGATGACAAAGATGAAATGGAGAAGTATGCAACCCTTCATACCTTGGAATGATGTCATGTGTTTTTCCTCCATACATGCTGCCCATAAACTCTTCATAACTCAGAATTTCAGCCCCTTTCTTTTTGCAATTTCCATCCAACAAAGCACCATTTTCCTTGACCTTTTTGTTAGCATCATATTCATAGGTGACAAGGTATGGAGAAGACAAAATATGATGAGGATATAATAAATCAAAATGCTTACCCTTAGGGGCTACATTAGCAAGCTTTTTAAACTGAAAATCATCATCCTTCTTTGGTGCTTCATTCCCCAAACTTGACTTTACCATGTGCAGATCTGAATTATCTTTTTGCTCCTCTTTCATGATTCCCTTTTCTGTCACTTCACTAGGCATGCAAATATTAGAAGACAAGGAAATACTTTCAACCAATGAGGAACTTTTACCTTGCTCTTCATCTAATGGATCTTCTTCCTTCACTATTTTTTGTTGCACATGTACAGCAGGACCAGCAAGCTCTTCATCAGTCAAATAGGGCCTCAACTTCTCTTGACACTGATCTACTATACTTTGAGCAAGTGTTTCTGCTATGGGTGACACTTCCTGCTTCTCCTTTCTCACGTAGGCAAATAAAATTGTTAGAAGTGGCATCAAAATATCATCCTCCTCATTCAGAATTGAAGACATAATAATTTGCATTGAAGAAACCACAATCTCTGCATGATCCCTATGAATAGAAGTAAAGAAATTGTCAAACATTTGAAAAATGAGTTCATCACATTCCAAGTCTATCATTAGGACCCAAGATCTAATGTCTGCCATATTTTTCAGAATAGTGACCCTCTTAGCAAAAAGAACATCTGTGGTGTCACCAAGACCCTCAAAACTGTCTACCATGATCTGAAATATTTCCTTCATGATGTGATCGTTATAGGGTGGTTCGGAGCCTTAATCCTCATAATTTCACTTATACAAGTGATAACTACAAGCCTTACATCTGGATCTGTATGTCCCAAAAATCTAACCAATTGTGCCCCCAAAGGATCTAAACTGAAATCATCAAGCCACAATCTGATTGCTTAACCAAACACAAACAACTTACCACATTTTCCAAAGTGTAGATCAATATGCTCTTCTCAAGTGAGGGACCCTTGAGCATTTTTCCAAGCTTATAGAGCTTGGTCCTCAAACCTCCGACACTAGCAAGCTCCATGATTCACTCTGCAAACAAACCCACAAGGAGCAAAGGAAAGTTGCTCTGATACCACTGTAATATCCCCTTCTAGAATAAGTTAGGAATTAATACAAATCTGATCACACACAGCTGAAAATAATTAATTTTCAAACCCTAACTGCTGCAAACTTCAAAAATTCATATCTTTGGCTAGGGAAGTCCAAATGAGCTGAAATTTTGGATAATGGACCATAAAAATATGAGGAACAATATGCAAAAATCAGATTTTGCACAGCCAACCCAAAACCCTAATTTTGACCTAAAAAGTAGGTCGCCCAACACTTTTAGGGCACAAAAACTACTCCAAAAATTATGAAATCACCCTCTCCTTATTCCTCCTAATTTCTACAATCACATTCAATATTAAATCAACCCCAAAACTGCAGATCTGAAATAAATACTAATTTATAACAACCGGGAAGCATGCAAACAGCTGAAATCTTCTAAAATTGATAACTCCTTCAATATTCCATGTTTTCTCTTCAAATAAAATGCAAATAGTTCTATAAATTAAGATCTTTCCACAAAAATACAGATCTGAATTGTATGATAACCGAAATCCCTCCAAAACAGCCCCCAAAGTCCCCAAACCAGTCGCTAGGGTTTGAGTAAATGGCATAAATGATTTCTGGCACTCAATAGCCCTTCAATACACTTAAAACAACTGCCCAAACTCAACAAAAATAAGCCAACACAGATCAGATTTTGAATAAAGCTTGTTCACCCTTAAAACATGCTAAAAGATGCCCTATTCAAGTCGCCATAGTTAGAATAAAACCAGCAATAACCAGCAGATCTAAAACACCATAAAACCCTTCATCATATTCAATAACATGTAGATTTTACTCTCAATTAAAGGCGCAAAGCTAGAAAAGAATCAGTCACAAGTAGACTCAAATCTAATGAAAATACTTCAATTGAATATCAAAACCAGCTCACTAACTCACTAACTTCCCACGCAAGAGAGAGAGAGAGAAAGCATCAATGGGCATACATCCCAACTCCAAGCATGGAGCATAAAATAAATATCATCATAACATAAGTCTAACAATGATCCTAGCACTCCTTTTATAAGCAAGGAGGCACAAACTTCGAAATCCCTAGGAGAGGGAAATTATTAAATAAAAAAGTTTATTTTCCCTAGGTGTGGCGTCCCCTTTTTAAAAGGGTGATTTTAATATTTAAAAGCCACCTAAATATTATTTAATTAATTCCCCTTTTTAATTTGCATTTTGGGAATTTAATTAAATAATTACTTGCTCCATAAATATTAAATAATTAAATAAATATTGCTTTATAATGTCAAATGATAAAAATCACTCTCCAGGCAATATTATAAAATTATTTAATATAATTTTCCCCTTGCAACATCCCTAAAGCCCACGGGGAATGATAGGCTAAGGGTCTTCAAAAATGGGGACATTACAAAGACTAATTAGTGGTGTCATCTATTTGTCGACTATGAGGGGTAATGCTATAAAGAAGTGCCAAATCAACTATAAATCCACAAGGAAAACTCTTGTGCCAAATATCTATTGTTGTTTGGGCAAGTGTGGGGAATGGCATAAGATAATGTTCTATAAAGATGGCACAAAACCACTTGACCAGCCATGTGTTGTGGTTATCGAATTCAACTACATAAACTCGACATGGGATGTCGAGTCCACTCAAAATATCACTATCTCTCAAGTGCCTCGGACATGCGCAAGCAAATTCCCCTTGAATTGGTGTTTGTTCTAATGTAATGTCTCCATTTCCAAGCAGATCAGGAGGCTTTCATCCGTCTTACACTTGGTTATGCCCAAGGGACTAGTGACGTTGATGGTTATTGGGTGTGGTTGTACCTTCATTTCACTTTTATGTTTTGGAGTTAGACACTTACTTTGAGGTGACTTAAATGAAATAAGGGTGTGAGATGCTCCCCTAAGGTACTTTATGTTATATTTAGTCGATGACTTAAGTGATGGGTGAATATATGGTACTTTATGTTCTATTTCTTTCGTTGGGGTGACTTTAGTGTACTTTTTTGGCACATGCACAATAAAGTAACTTAAGTTATATTATTTCACATGAGAAAATACCCAAAGGGGGTGATTAGGGTTTGTTGGAGGAAAAAGTTATATATTTTCCCCTTGTGGTCATTTGGGCATTCATTCAGACATTCAAACTTTTGGAGCTATTGTTATTTGCAACCATTTTGCTTGTGGAGGTCAAATTCTATAGGAACCCTAGCTTCGGTGGTGAGAGATCCATCCCTAGTTGGTAGAGCATTCTTCGGTGAGGGTTTCCAGCCCATATCCCTAGCTTGTTATTTGCACCATTCAGATTTGGATTCAGACTTGCAGACATAGAGCAGAGATCAGAGATATATTGGCCGTTTTGATCAGAGGTTCAGGTATAGAGGAGAGGACAGCCAACCATCATTTGGGTATCTGTTTATTTTCAGTGTGTCTCCCACAAGTGGGGCGACTTACCTAGGGTTTTCAGGCAGCATTTTGGAGGGGTTTTAGTGGCTCTTTTGCAGATTTCGGAGCTAGAGATTGTTATCATCATGAAGATGCCCTAGAATTCATTTCCATCATTTTTCCATTGTTATTCTGGAAATTACGGTCAGCTGTATTTTTCTCTCATTTTCTGCCCTAAAATAAATAAAATAAAATCAGATCTTTGCAATAAAAATTATTTCTCTATTGTGCATTGTTCTCCATATTTTTCCACTTCCTTTGAAGCTTATGGGTATTGTTGGAAGTGAGTATTTTTGAAGATATAAATTTTTCTTTATTTCTGTACCTTGCTGTCCTGAAAAATCAGAATTACAATTTGTTGGATTTTTATAAATTTGTGGGTTTTAAGTGATATTCTAAAAGGGATATTTTAGTGGTATCAACTTTCCTCTAGCATGTTGGGTTGTGTATGAAGGTTTATTCCAGGAGGAATACACCCCGAGAAAGAAAGGAGAATATGGCTGACGATGAGGAGCTTAATGAAGAGGTAATGAAAAAATTATTCATCAATATGGTAAAACAACAGAAACCACAAATCTCTATTTGAGCCAACTCATAGAAAAATTATCACAGGGTAGATTTGGGAATCATGCAGAAAGAGGAGAAAATAGTAATACGGGGCAGCAGGCTCAAAAGGGTGAAGGTAGCAATTCAGGGCAGCACACTTCCCCTTCCCATAATACACATTTGAGCATGCATGAGCCAACATTTTTGAAGGATCCAAAAATTACACAAGTGGGACAGCACTCAGAAATTTATGATGAGGAGACTTGTTGGCTGAAGTATGAATCATTGAGTGAAGGGTTTAAAGCTAACATGCCTTTTACCGAGTATTGCAAGATGAAGATCGGTAGTAGGCCCAAGAGGGATCACTCTATTCATGTTCCAGAGTTGCAAAGGAGATTGGGACAGATTTCCATTCCACACTTTGATGGTTCTAAGAAGTGTACAACGCAATCATGGATCAGAAGTTGAAGACATACTTTGACTTGAATCCCATGCGCAAAGAGGATGCAATTAAATTTGCAATCCTACATCTTGAGGGAGATGCTCATGACTGGTGGCATCATGGTCTTATTACATAGGGGCACATGAATATTAATACATATGCAGAGTTTACACAGAGGTTGATGAGTAGGTTTGAGAGGGATCCTGACAAGTTCTTCAGAGAGTTGACTCACTTGAGACAGAGATAGTTCTTTGGACGGATACATTGCATATTTTCAGAGGCTTTCGGTTATGGTTTCTGATGTTTCAAAGATGAGATTGACTTCACTCTTCATAGCGGGTTTGCAGATGCACTAGCAGGGTTTGTGAAGGCATTTGAGCCTCCTTCATTGCATGATGCTATTAGGAGAGCCCGGGATTTGGAGTTAGCTACTCCAAAGTCGAGGTTTCCACCTCGAGTTCAACAAAAGGAACCTCCATCTAGACCGGATGAGTTTCAGCAGAAGGAGCCTCCACCTAGGCAGGATGCGGCTAAGAAGCCATTCATTTCCCGAGAGCTTAGAGATGAGTTGAGGCAAAAACTATGTTTTGATTGTCGTACACCTTGGGCTCCAGGGCATGATTGCACAAGGAAAGGAAAGGCCCAATTCATTGAGGTCTTTGAGGAGAGTGAGGGTAACAGAGATGAGGAGTTAGAGATCCACGAGGTGGATGATGGAGATGGAGTTGCATTGGACAATACTAATGTGGAGCAGGAGGATGAGACTTTTCCTTAGGAGATTATAGCTACATTATCTAGTACCCCGAGGTACAAGGCATTCAGAGGTCAAAGGAGTTATGCAGGGTCAGCGTGTGGTGGTGCTCATTGATAGTGGGGCTACCCACAACTTCATTGATGCATCCTTGGTTGAGAGGCAAGGTCTACAGACAAAAGACTTTGAGGGCTTCAACGTTGTTGTAGCCAATGGAGAGTCTATGAGATGCACACAGAGAGTTCCATAGTTGAGCATCACTATGATGAGTAACTACACAATTACCGATGATTTCCACATAGTTGGTATTAGAGAGACCGACATAGTACCGGGAGTGCAGTGGCTTCACTCTCTTGGTGAGTTTCAAAATAACTTTCAGATGATGGAGTTGAAGTTTAAGTCTGAGGGAAAGAATGTGATTGAAATATCCCTGAGGGATATCACTTCAAATTCACAATATATATAAAAATAACACCAAACTAAAATTCATATTTTTATGACAGCAATATGCAGAAATAAAGAAATTTTTGTATTTTGCAAACTAATCACTTCTAGCACTACCTAGAAGCTTCAAACAACTCAGAAAAATATATGAACAATAAATAAGAGAAATAATTTTTTATCTCTCAGATCTTATTTTATTTATTTATTTTAGGGCAGAAAATGAGAGAAAAATACATCTGACCGTAATTTCCGGAACAACAATGGAAAAATGATGCAAATGAAATCTAGGGCACCTTCATGATGATAACAATCTCCAGCTCCAAAATCGGACCACGAAGCCCCTCCAAAATTGCTCCCGGATCGAAACTTAGTAGATAAAACCCTAGAAAATAGTTGTTCCAAATTTGAACTAAAACCCTTGATGAAAAATGGTTGTCCTCTTACTCTAAATCCGAAGTTTTTGATTACTCTCTAAATCAGATCCAAAAATCTGATTAAAGCTCCAAAAGCAAACTAGGGAGGATCTTTCACCACCGAAGACTGCTCTGCTAGCTAGGTGTGGATCTTTCACCACCGAAGCTAGGGTTGTTATGGGATCTTACTCCACAAGCAAAGAAAGTGCAAATAGCAGTTGCTCCAATATCAAAATAGGTGAGTGTATGAATGAATGCCTATTCTCTCCCCAAGTGCTTCCTTTTATAACTTCTCATTGCAACAAAAGGCCCAAAAGAACCCTAATCACCCCTTGGGTCTTTTCTTTAATTAATTAAAATAACTTAAGTCACTTTATTCCCCACATGCCAAAAAGTCCCCTTAAGTGACCCCAACGAAGAATTAGAACATAAAGTACCATATATTCACCCATCACTTAAGTCATCGACTAAATATAACATAAAGTACCTTAGGGGAGCATCTCACAACCTTATTTCACTTAAGTCACCTCAAAGTACGTGTCCAACTCCAAAACATAACATATAAGTGAAATGAAGGTACAAACCACACCCAATAACCATCAACGTCACTAGCCCCTTGGGCATGACCAAGGCTAAGACGGATGAAAGGCCTCTTAGGCCACCTGCTCGGAAATGGGGGCATTACAATCCTCCTCCCAAGAAATGTTTGACCCAAACATTTCTTGCGAGTTTGAATACCACAAAGTAAGTTCCTCCACTTCACCCTGCAGTCACCCAATGATCGGTGTGATCCGACGTAACCAAGACACCCCATGTAGTCATCCTGCTCTCCATGCTGTGTAGAGAACAATGCTGCCCCTGAAGTAGTATGATGCCCACACCGACTCTCCACCGGTACCCACACTGAAACTGCCAATCTATCTAGTCTCTGCCAATGTGAAGTTGCCATCATGTGATCACTCACAATCACTGCCTCTCCAGTCAACCCACGGGTACGAAAGTCCACTCTGAATCCTATAGCATCCCCTGTATCAACTTGTGAAACATCCTATATAAGCACTAAGTGTGCCAACTCTCTCACATGACCCACACTCGTGTGAGAGCAAGGCTCCTCATAATGTGTCTCAATGTGTCATGTGGGGGAAAAGTCCCAAGACTCAGAAATGGTCAACCGGCAATATCAACTCTACATAGTCCACCTCTGTGTTGAATGTGAACCTACTGAATAACCAAGTAACTGAGTCAACTTCGTCCCTCTACTGACTAGCACATGGGTGAAGTGCTCACCGGGCATAGAAGCAATAAAATACATAGGAGTGCTATCCCATGTCGGCTCAAAAATGATGAACCTGTAAGCTCCGATTTGTCATAACGACAAACCGTACATCCCTGTATAAAGTTGAGGATATCCTCCCTCAACCCATGCCATCTAAACCTCTCCCATATGAACCTGTAGGTCTCATCGAAGCTCAAGTGTCCAATCACGGAAGAACAATGCACATGTCGTAGTATCTCTCGTAATGTCCCTTTTTTTCCAAATTGAAGGCAAATTGGATTTCAGGCATTCTGACAAGCTAGGAATTAACACAAATTTGATCACACACAACTGTAAATAATTAATTTTCAAACCCCAACTGCTGCAATTTTTAAAAATTCATATATTTGGCTAGAGAAGTCCAAATGAGCTGAAATTTTGGATAATGGACCACAAAAATATGAAGAACAATATGCAAAAATCAGATTTCGCACAACCAACCCAAAACCCTAATTTTGACCTAAAAAGTAGGTCGCCCAACACATTTAGGGCATCAAATCCACTCCAAAAATTATGAAAACATCTTCTCCTTATTTCTCCTAGTTTCTACAATCATATGCAATATTAAATCAACCCCAAACTGCAGATCTGATATAAATATCAATTTTCCATACCCAGAAAAGCATATAGCTAGCTGAAATATTAAAAATGCATAACTCCTTCAATATTCCATATTTTCTCCTCAAATAAAATGCAGATAATTCTATAAATTAAGATCTTTCCAAAGAACTAAAGATCTGAATTTTATGACACCCAAAACCCTCCAAAACAGCCCCCAAAAGTCTCAATCAAGTCGTTAGGGTTAGATGGAATGACATAAATTATTTTCAGCTCTTTCTACACTTCAAAAACCCTCCAAATAACAGTCTTACACTTGGAAAATTATACCAACATAGATCAGATTATATTTTACCTTGTTCACTCACAAAACATACTAAAACAAGTCCCTTATCAAGTCGCCATTGTTAGAAAGTATGAATCATGCAAAGAACATACTTCAACACAAGAGAACTCAACAATGGAGCAAGAGAAAATACTTCAATTGATCAAAACCAGCTCACTAACTTCCCACGCAAGAGAGAGAGAGAAGCATTAATGGGCATGCATCCCAACTCCAAGCATGGAGCATAAAATAAATATCATCATAACATGAGTCTAACAATGATCCTAGCACTCCTTTTATAAGCAAGGAGGCACAAAATTCGAAATCCCTAGGAGAGGGAAATTATTAAATAAAAGAAGTTTATTTCCCTAGGTGTGGCGTCCCCTTTTAAAAAGGGTGATTTTAATATTTAAAAGCCACCTAAATATTATTTAATTAATTCCCCCTTTTTTAATTTGCATTTTGGGAATTTAATTAAATAATTACTTGCTCCATAAATATTAAATAATTAAATAAATATTGTTTTATAATGTCAAATGATTAAAATCACTCTCCAGGCAATATTATAAAATTATTTAATATAATTTTCCCCTTGCAACATCCCTAAAGCCCACGGGGAATGATAGGCTAAGGGTCTTAAAAATCCCTACGAGAGGGAAATTATTAAATAAAAGAAGTTTATTTCCCCTAGGTGTGGCGTCCCCTTTTTAAAAGGGTGATTTTAATATTTAAAAGCCACCTAAATATTATTTAATTAATTCCCCCTTTTTTTTAATTTGCATTTTGGGAATTTAATTAAATAATTACTTGTTCCATAAATATTAAATAATTAAATAAATATTGTTTTATAATGTCAAATGATTAAAATCACTCTCCAGGCAATATTATAAAATTATTTAATATAATTTTCCCTTGCAACATCCCTAAAGCCCACAGGAATGATAGGCTAAGGGTCTTAAAAAATGGGGACATTACAGGTCCTCCTTTCCAAGATTGCTTGCCCTCAAGCAATAACAAGCTCATGTGTCCATGTCCAAAAGGGTGGTACTCCAAAAGCCATGCTCCCATGCCACTCAAGTGAAGTAGCATTTGCAATATCTTGGACCGCTTCATTCTCCTCAAAGTTAGGAGTGTAGTCTGCTGTAATTTCTTCTTCAAACCTGCGCATGAAACAAACAAATTAGAAAAATAAGTGTTGAAGAACACTTTTCCAATGTGTCTCCATGGCATGTACAACTCCTCCATGTATGGGCTGCCCCCAAACTCTGTTATGTGGCCCCAAGTGTTGTTGTAATCTCCAAAAATCAGAATTGGAGTGGTTGGTTTCCACCCCCAAATAGTCACCCATGAGTCAACATCAAGTACCATCACCCATGTCATCGAATACATGTGAAAAATCTGAATTATGGAGGTGATATCATCCATAGAAATTAGAGGACAACAGCTACCATGTTTCCAAATTATTTTTCCCACATCAATGAGCAACCATCTAGTAAATGCAATAGGCCCCCATGCAAATGAAATTTCACTCCCCATAATAAAAATCTGAAAATCATTCATATGCACATCCGAAAATGAGACTCTTACCATGCCGTGTGAAGCCCATGTGATCCATTCTTCATCATCACAACCCTCAATACATTGTTCCCAAGAAAACACATGTTGAAACTCAATCATATGCATGACATAGAGCTGATTCAAAGTGAATGTCATGACAAATGTGGCACTTCTCACTATCATGGCTGAAAATATAACATGCTTACCCTTTTTTCTCAGAACATAACATGACAACTCAACACCATACCTTCCTTTTCGCTGCTCCCAATGTAAAAGGAGTGCTAAATGACCAAAAGAAGAACCTGTAACATGCATCAATGATGCCCCAAACTGAAAATTATCATACCATGTGACTGAACCCTTATGCATGCATGCTAACATAACTCCCAACAATCTGAAAATGTGCAGGACAGCAGTGTAAATTGCTACGGAAACATTAAGCATACATATTTTCCTTTTGGTGGCAAACTCAAACATGAATAGATGATGCTCATACCTTCCTCTTATGACCTCAACAATAAAAAACTGAATTTTATTGAGGTATGAGAACAATAGAATCTTAATCATCTCATGAGCACTAGTAAATACAAACAACTTGTTATTTACTTCTTCATACCATGTAGAGGGATGACATCTCACTATTTTTGATGCACCATGCATATAAGAAAAAGAGAAACCATAACTCATGCATCCATAAACCATATCACCGTAAACCCATGGAACTTCAACCCTTTGATTGTGCCCATGTACCTTCTTTATGGATAAAGAAAATAAATCTAAATTATCATGCTTGGGGCTGCTCATTACATTTTCGTACCATAAAACATCACTTCTCACCTTGTAATTATGTACCTTTACTTGACATGTGCATGGAGCTTCCTTGGAACTTGATTCTAGAAGAGAAAACACGCTTATTTGCTCCCTAATAACCGTTGTTATACACAGGCCAGCAAGCTTATTGTCATGATTTTCGTTTGTAGGAGTCTTAGGCATCCCTTTCCTTTTGCCATGTTGACACTTATGCACCCAAGTGTTAGGAGCAAAAACATCAACAATAGTATAACCAAAATACCTCTTATCCATCCATCTAACATGCTCATACCCATATTCATCAAAGCTCAATATATAAGGAGGAAATAAACATGAATAATCATACCTTGGGCTGCCCCCAACATCTACAAAACTCAGAATTTCTGAGTTTAGGACAGCGCTCTTTCTTTCATCATTTTCTCCATCTAAACCCCTTTTTCTCCTTCACCAATGCTTATGTCATGTAGGAAATGACTTGGAGTAACCATGAGACTCACACTCCCTTCTTGTCCTTCAAATGGCTCACGATGAGGGTGAATGCTATCCTTCAAATCTGATTTTTCCTTTTTAGCATGCACATGTTCATCAACAACTTCATCATTAGTACTAGCCAAATCAAACTTGGAATAATTTATTACCTCAATGTAGTTGTTAAGTGGTTGCCTTTTATGTGGAGGGAGATATGGTGAAATAGACCCCTTTAGGGCCATATTGAGGTCTACCCTTGGCTGCCCCTTTGAAGCTTGTGTTTGATCACTCAATAGTGACCTTGGCTGCTCCTCCTTCACTATTTTTCGCTGCATATGTACAGCAGTACTGTACGGACCAGCAAGTTGAGAATGGTCTAAAGTGCTCGGAAATGCCTCTTCTTCTTTCCTATCATTCATCCCCTCATCCTTGCATTCATTGCCAATCCAAGTAGCATTAGTAATAACTAAATAATGTTCATTAGTTACCTCTTGGCTGTCCTCATTTTGCTTGTCCATGCAAACTTGCAAATCAGATTTCTTTTCCCTCTTGGGCTCATCTCCCATGATTATTTTATCAACATGCATGCAATCATGCAAAGGCAACAAAACCTCTTCAACCAAAAATAACTCTTTACCTTGCTCATTTGCATCTAGGGGCTCTTCTACCTGCTCTTCCTTTTGAACTAAATCTGATTTTTCTCTCATAAGTTCTTTAGCCATTATTTCCTTTTCATCATACACATGCTTGACACTAATGCCCTCTTCATGCTCATCATCCAAATCTGATTTCTTGCATCCATTCAAACCCATGCAATCATTAGATGTTAAAAATGTACCATCAACAACAAAAGAGCTCATACCTTGGAGAATCATAGTCTTTACTTTGCTTGAACATTGCTCTATAACACCTTTGGCAAGTGCATGAGCAACACGTGATGTCTTTTGACTCAATCCTTCCTCCAACATAGATAGCAAGTGTGTGGGAACTCTCATATTCATTTAATATCAAAGACATAATGGCTTGCATGGAAATCATGATCTCTTGAGCATGATCATTACTTATAACATCAAAGAACACCTCAAACATGTGAGAAATAAGATCATTACATTCTAAATCCATCATTATAACACAAGATCTTACTTTTGCCATAGTGTTCAAAATGCAAACCCTCTTACCAAAAGAAGGGCTTGTGAGGTCCCACAGACCTTGGAAACTTCCCACCATGACCTCAAAGATGTCTTCCATGATAACATCACAATATGGCAATTTTGGGGTTGTGATTCGTATAACCTCACTAATGCAAAAGATAACCATAATTCTTACCTCCCCATTTTCATGATCCAACAACTCGTGCTTAGCCAGTTGCATTACCAAGGAATCCCTTGCAAGAAGCATAGATCCATAATCATCTTGCTCTATTGTTACAAGCAACTTGTTGCTTCTTCTAGAATTTTGAGCAACTCATCCTTTGATGGAGGTAGGTGCTTGAGAGCTCTACCAAGTCTCCGAAATCTTGTCTTCATGTTACCTGCACTAGATAAATCCATGATCCACAAGCAATGTCAAACCTCACAGGTGCAGAAGAACATGCTCTGATACCATTGTAATGTCCCCTTCTAGGACAAGTTAGGAATTAACACAAATCTGATCACACACAGCTGTAAATAATTAATATTCAAACCCTAAACTGCTGCAATTTTTAAAAATTCATATCTTTGACTAGAGAAGTCCAAATGAGCTGAAATTTTGGATAATGGACCACAAAAATATGAAGAACAATATGCAAAAATCAGATTTTGCACAGCCAACCCAAAACCCTAATTTTGACCTAAAAAGTAGGTCGCCCAAGCACATTTAGGGCATCAAATCCACTCCAAAAATTATGAAAACATCTTCTCCTTATTTCTCCTAGTTTCTACAATCATATGCAATATTAAATCAACCCCAAACTGCAGATCTGATATAAATATCAATTTTCCATACCCAGAAAAGCCTGCAGACAGCTGAAATATTCAAAAATGCATAACTCCTTCAATATTCCATATTTTCTCCTCAAATAAAATGCAGATAATTCTATAAATTAAGATCTTTCCAAAGAACTAAAGATCTGAATTTTATGACACCCAAAACCCTCCAAAACAGCCCCCAAAAGTCTCAATCAAGTCGCTAGGGTTAGATGGAATGACATAAATTATTTTCAGCTCTTTCTACACTTCAAAAACCCTCCAAATAACAGTCCTACACTTGGAAAATTATACCAACATAGATCAGATTATATTTTACCTTGTTCACTCACAAAACATACTAAAACAAGTCCCTTATCAAGTCGCCATTGTTAGAAAGTATGAATCATGCAAAGAACATACTTCAACACAAGAGAACTCAACAATGGAGCAAGAGAAAATACTTCAATTGATCAAAACCAGCTCACTAACTTCCCACGAGAGAGAGAGAGAGAGAGAGAGAAAGCATCAATGGGCATGCATCCCAACTCCAAGCATGGAGCATAAAATAAATATCATCATAACATGAGTCTAACAATGATCCTAGCACTCCTTTTATAAGCAAGGAGGCACAAAATTTGAAATCCCTAGGAGAGGGAAATTATTAAATAAAAGAAGTTTATTTTCCCTAGGTGTGGCGTCCCCTTTTAAAAGGGTGATTTTAATATTTAAAAGCCACCTAAATATTATTTAATTAATTCCCCTTTTTAATTTGCATTTTGGGAATTTAATTAAATAATTACTTGCTCCATAAATATTAAATAATTAAATAAATATTGTTTTATAATGTCAAATGATTAAAATCACTCTCAGGCAATATTATAAAATTATTTAATATAATTTTCCCCTCGCAACATCCATAAAGCCCACGGGAATGATCTTGTATTAAGGCAAAATAAATAAATATAAGTGGTCGGCCAAGGCATAATGAAGGGACATAATGAATGGACATGTCTTTTCATGTTTTGGCGCCAAGACCTACAAGTATAAATAGGGGTGTTAGGCATCATTTGTGGATATGAACTATCATTTGTAAAAACTGATTTTGAGAGTGTTCTCTCATTATTCCACCACTTGGGACGAAAACCCCATGTGAGGTCCATATGAAGGATGAAAACCCTTCATATTGACTTTAAACTATTTGTACTTAAACTATATTATCAGATTTGAAGACATTATTGAGCATTTTCAGATTAATCTCATTAATTCCAAGAAGTGTGACTTGCTCTAGTGTTATTTGTGAATTATTGGATGATATTATCGCCATATAAAATTAATATTCCAAGTCGACTTGCATTTTAAAGACCAAATCTGCATTTACACGGATTCCTATGCATATTTAATGGTCAAATCAAATTCTTTAAGGCTGCTGCAATTTTCCAGTCTGATTGTAATTTTCCGCAGTGATACTTTTGCATAATCCTATTCGATTTGGCTCTAATTATTGTCAAATCAATAAAGAAATCATTGTTAAGTGTTCTATGATAATTGGGAATGAGTTTGGGCACAATTTTCGAAGAAAACTGAGTCGCTGCCATAAATAATTAGTCTGCTGCAATTAATTCTCAGAATTCTGAATATTTTGATAAAACCTCAAAAGGGGTCATTACAATCTCCATCCTCAACCATGAATCTAACACACGATACAATCGTCCCGATAGAAGATCATCTCATCATCCAATCATAGTTGTCATCCCGTATGTGACCATCCGAATCTCACAGTGTGTCGGTTCTTGGAGTACTCAACAAGCAAATGAGATCTCCAATCTACCAAAACCTCCAATAACCAACATAATGATAGACTCGGGTGATCTAAACCTGTAACCCCAATCTTTGTAACTGTCTCATGTGCAACACTACTGGTCACACCCACATCCATGACTCCACTCACCCTATCATCTGGAGTCAAAGTCTCCATCATACCTAACTCACTCCCCAACTCAACATCATCCGAATCACTCTCCACATAAGTCATCATGGTGTGCTTTGTGTCTACAACAACCGTTAGAATAGGAGTCATCAAATATCCCACTTGTCTCATACCTTGTGATGTCTCCATGATCAACAATGGGCTGAATTATTTCATGAGACAACTGCTGCGATAACATGCTCCTTTCTTCGCCATCCTTATCTTGTGCAATCTGCTCTTCTTGGATTGATCCTTCCCTGCTCTTGGCTGTCACAATTTGAGGAACACCATTCCTCATACCGGGCACAACAACTTCTTCTGGATCAGCATTCTTTTCTTCTTCTTCTTCATTATCTGAAACTACCTCAATGTAGTGGATAGATCCCTTACCTTGCAACCCACTAATTGTTGCCCCTTGCTTATCATGTTGAGCTTTTATTGGTTCTTCAAATGAGTTCTTTTGCAATTCGGGTACTGCATATGATGATCTCGCTTGGGCTTGCTACCAATCTTCATCATGCAATAATCTGAAAATGGCATATTATCTCTGAAACCCTTACTCAAAGATTGATACTTCTCCCAACAAGATTCCTCATCAAAAACTTCTACCAACTTTGCCCCATATTACTGCTGTAATCTTTTTCTCTACTCTCAAAATGGCTAGTAGTTATTTTCTTTGCATGTGCAACCCAATTCAAGCCTTTCACATCATAATTAGCAAACTGATTTTCGATATTTACAACTGTAATAACTTTTTTCCCAATCAATTGTTATGTGAAAGGGCATCCCACAATGTGGTACCTCAAAGTCCGCTTCAGATTTCACCCATTCCCTCTTGCCTTGAATTCTGATTTTTTTATTTTTACCACTGAATTTCAGTTTGTCAACATGGTGAATGAAAACAATTTTCCCAAAAGATGGCAGCCAATGTATCCAATGAATGGTCCCCACTTCAAATAACCCAATTGTACAAAAAAATTCAAGTACCTCAAACCTCTTACAGAAAATAAAGAAATAAGTTACCTTTGTGCAAGGCATGTCTTTCCATGGACATAGGTCACTAATTTCTTCTATGTTGGAAATATATATGGCTGCCCCCTTATCACACTTTATTCTCTCTCCCCATATTTTCATTTCATCGTAAATGCAAGAGAAAGGGAAATCAACATTAGAACTCATGCATCCATAAACTTTATCATAAGGAACTTCATACCTTTTGTTGTACCCATTGATTTCCATCATGAGAAGACCACATCTGAAATAACACAATTGGGGTTGTTCATCATACCTTTGCAACTCAGAATTTCTGATATAGGATCAGCATCTTCATTCTCCTTTGATTTTTCAACCCATACATCATCTTCTTCCTTAACATCATGCAACCATTGCATCCCAAAAACAGCCTTACCTCTAGCAAACTCAACCACAATAAATATACCACATACCTCATGTCCTTTCAATATCATGGGCTGCTGCATTATTTTCTTTGCCAACATATGCTCATTAGTTGAATCAAGAGCAATGTGAAAGGAGGATGTGTTTATCCCATCTAGCATACCTTGAGACTTGATTATGAAATAGTCTTCCTCAATCATCCAAGCATGTACATGTCCCAAATGATAGAAACATGGCAACAACAAGAGAACTCAACAAACTAGGAAAATGGTAACCATTCTCATACCTTAGGATGTTAAAGTCATGAATGCCCCTTGAATTCAACTCCTCTTTTTTAACAACAGATTGCACCTTGATTCTTTGAGCACTTTGAGGACCAAATGCCCCCACTAACCCTTCCAAGGGTTCCACCATGTAGCTGATATAAAAATCAGTCATGGGTTCTATTAACAAAGTTTTTTCTCCTCTCTTTATGACTGTTGTTATACACAGTCCAACAAGCTGAAGATGATTAAAAAATATTCTCTTACCCTTTTTAGCAATCAGAAAATCAACGCTAGTACCTTGAGAGGTACTCTCCCTTCTTGCACCGGAGTCTCCAATGAAGAAACCATGCTTGCCAACACTTGTAATCCCAAAAGACACATTTGAATTCCTTCTTTTCCTTATGAAATCAGTCACAAAGTTTTCAAAATCAGAATTGATAGTTTTGGACAATTGCAACATATTACCAGGATCCCATACCTTATAATGCCCATGAACCCTTGTATCATGCAAGATCTTCCATCTTTGCTTCTCTTGTATCTCCTCATAAAGAAGATCATCACTCTTTGTCTTCATGATGACTTGACTTTGATGTACCGAATCCTTAGCATTCTTATCCACAACAAGTTGAATACCATCATGATAAAACTATTGTAATGATATAGGATGAAGATGATGAAATAAATGCATGCTACTACTAACCTCCTTATAAAGAATATCATCAAAAGGTTCACCTTCTATTGTTGATTTAGAAACCTCCAAAACAACACCATCCCTATTGTGATTCATGATTTTAGATGGAGAACAAGTGGAACAAGAATCAACACCTTTCACAAATTTATGTTTATTACTGCTTGGTAATTCCATCCCATAAGATAATGAATTTTTCTTTGGAGAATCGATAGGTACCTTTTGGACTGAAATATCTTTTCAATTTTGCAACCAACCAACCATGTTTGTTCCTCTTTGACAAATATTTTTCTCATCAAAAGTCATACCTTTTCTCTAGAAGCTTCTTCTTCTTCATTTGGTTGTAGATCTGATTTGTCCTCCTTCGTGGGTGTAGACTCCATGGCTTCATTTCCTTGCTTACCCTTGCCATCCTGCACATCAAATCTTTCTAGAAACTTGTGTGAAATCTTCAATGGATTCAACCCCTTGAATCTTCAACAATCGATGCCACCACTTATGGGTTGCTCCATCCATGTATCTAGGGATGAGCCTGAGGGCATCATCCTGACACATAGGATTCCATAGCAAACATCCCTCAAATTCCTTCAACCAAAATCTAGCAAATATTTTGTTAGTACCATCAAAAAAAAGAACTTGGGTCCACTTCATTATCTTGGTTGCATTCAAATTTGATTTCTCTTTTCGCTACCCAACACGCTATTTGGAGGAAAGTCGGCTTTGATAGCAATGAAATATCCCTTGTGGGATGTCACTTGAAATTCACAAAATATCTAAAAATAACAGCGAACTGAAATTCTAATTCTTTTTATTTTTATAACAGAATTATTCAAAAATAAAGAAATTTTTGTATTTTACAAACTAATCACTTCCAGCACTACCCAAAAGCTTCAAACAACTCAAAAAAATATATAGAACAATAAACAAGAGAGAAATAATTTTTATCTCTCAGATCTGATTTTATTTATTTATTTTAGGGCAGAAAATGAGAGAAAAATACAACTGACCATAATTTCCATAATAATGATGGAAATGAATTCTAGGGCATCTTCATGATGATAACAATCTCCAATGCTCCGAAATCTCCGAAATCGGACCACAGAAGCCCTCCAAAACTACTCCTCAAATCTGAAACTGAGTAGATAAAACCCTAGAAAATAGTTGTTCCAAATCTAAACTGAAACCCTTGATGAAAATGGTTGTCCTCTTACTCGAATCCGAGTTTTTGATTACTCTCCAAATCTGATCCAAAAATCTGAATAAAGCTCCAAAATAGCAAACTAGGGAGGATCTTTCACCACCGAAGAGTGCTCTGCTAGCTAGGTGTGGATCTTTCACCACCAAAGCTAGGGTTCCTATGGGATCTTACTCCACAAGCAAAGAAAGTGCAAACAATAGTTGCTCCAATATCAAAATAGGTGAGTGTCTAAATGAATGCCTATTCTCCCCCCAAGTGCCTCCTTTTATAACTTCTCGTTTCAACAAAAGGCCCAAAAGAACCCTAATCACCCCCTTGGGTCTTTCTTTAATTAATTAAAAGAACTTAAGTCACTTTATTCCCACATGCCAAAAAGTCCCCTTAAGTGACCCCAACGAAGAATTAGAACATAAAGTACCATATATTCACCCATCACTTAAGTCATCGACTAAATATAACATAAAGTACCTTAGGGGAACATCTCACAACCTTATTTCACTTAAGTCACCTCAAAATAAATGTCCACTCCAAAACATAACATATAAGTGAAATGAAGGTACAAACCACAACCAATAACCATCAACATCACTAGCCCCTTGGGCATGACCAAGGCTAAGACGGATAAAAGGCCTCCTAGGCCACCTTCTCAAAAATGTGGACATTACAATAATCTTGATAGGTTTATCTACAGGAGCACTCCGAGTTGTTATAACCAAGGGAATGGAGAGGATTTTCCGACACGATGAGGTGTTTTACTATTGTTGGAAGATGTGGAGTTCAATGGATATGGGTGTGACCAGAGTGTTGCACATGAGACACGATTACAAAGATTAGGGTTAGGTGTTCGGATCAAAGTTTATCATCATGTTGTTACTTGAGGTTTCGCGAGACCTGGAGATCTCATTTACTTGTTGAGAACTTTAAGAATCGACACACTTGTGAGACTCTAGATGGTCCCACACAAGATGACAATTTATAGATTGGAGGATGATATGATCTTTGATCAAGATAGGGTCACCTTGTGCCAAATTCATAGTTGAGCATGGAGATACCGCAATGTGCGAATTGTTCTTCCGTGAACGGGCACTTGAGACATGATGAGACCTACAAGTTCATATGGGAGACATTCAGATGGCATGGGTTGAGGGAGGATATCCTCAACTTTATACGGGGATGTGTGGTTTGTCGTTATGACAAATTGGAGCATACTGAGTTCATCATTTTTTGAGCTGACATGGGATAGCACTCCTATGTACTTTATTGCTTCTACGCACGGTGAGCATATCACCCATGTGTTAGTCGGGCAGAGGGATGGAGTTGACTCAATTACCTGGTTATTCAGTAGGTTCACATTCAGCACAGGAGGTGGACGTGAGTTACAGGATGTCTTTTCGTTCTCTTGGGGTGCCTGATGATACAATGATGAGCATACACAGGTATACCATGTGTGATGTTCATTCTCATTATAGACCTCCAAACCTGGATAGGAGTCATATTGTTGAGTTGCATAGCATTGAGGAGGTTGACATTGGGCAGGTGGATGCTATAGGGTTTAGAGTGGACTTTTGTACCCATGGGTTGACTGAAGAAGCAGTGATTGTGAGTGATCACATGATGGCAGCTTCACATTGGCAAGGATTGGACAGATTGGCAGTTTCAGTGTGGGTACCAGTGGAGAGTTGGTGTGGGCATCATACTACTTCAAGGGCAGCATTGCTCTCTACTCGGCATGGAGAGCATGATGATTACATAGGGTGTCTTGGTTACTTCGGATCCCACCGATCATTGAGTGACTGCAGGGTGAGGTGGAGAGACTTGCCTTGTGGTATTTAGTTTGCAGCAATTATTTTGATTGACTGTAGGATGAGGTGGAGAAACTTGCTTTGTGGGATTCAAACCTTCTACAACATGACAGGAAAATGCTTGGGGTCAAGCATTTTTCGAGAAGGGCGAGTGTAATGTCTCCATTTCTGAGCAGATGGCCTAGGAGGCTTTTCATCCGTCTTAGCCTTGGTTATGCCCAAGGGGCTAGTGACGTTGATGGTTATTGGGTGTGGTTTGTACCTTCATTTCACTTATATGTTATGTTTTGGAGTTGGACACGTACTTTGAGGTGACTTAAGTGAAATAAGGTTGTGAGATGCTCCCTAAGGTACTTTACGTTGTATTTAGTCATGACTTAAGTGATGGGTGAATATATGGTAGTTTATGTTCTATTTCTTTATTGGGGTGACTTAAGTGTACTTTTTTGGCATGTGCACAATAAAGTAACTTAAGTTATATTATTTCACATGAGAAAATACCCAAAGGGGGCGATTAGGGTTTGTTGGAGGAAAAAGTTATATATTTTCCCCTTGTGGTCATTTGGGCATTCATTCAAACTTTTGGAGCTATTGCTATTTGTAACCATTTTTCTTATGGAGGTCAAATTCTACAGGAACCCTAGCTTTGGTGGTGAGAGATCCATCCCTAGTTGGTAGAGCATTCTTCGGTGAGGGTTTCCAGCCCATATCCCTAGCTTGTTGTTGGCACCATTCAAATTTGGATTCAGACTTGCAGACATAGAGCAAAGATCAGAGATATATTGGTCGTTTTGATCGGAGGATCGGGTGTAGAGGAGAGGGCTGTCAACCATCATCTGCGTATCTGTTTATTTTCAGTTTTGGGTCAGCTGTGTGTCTCCCGCAAGTGGGGCGGCTTACCTAGGGTTTTCAGGCAGCGTTTTGGAGGGGTTTTAGTAAGCTCTTTTCGGAGATTTGAGTTGGAAATTATTATCATCATGAAGATGCCTTAGAATTCATTTTCATCATTTTTCAATTGTTTTTCTGGAAATTACGGTCAGCTATATTTTTCTCCCAATTTATGCCCTAAAATAATTTAAATAAAATCAGATCTTTGCAATAAAAATTATTTCTCTATTGTGCATTGTTCTCCATATTTTTCCACTTCTTCAAGCTTAAGGTATTGTTGGAAGTGAGTATTTTTAAGCTTTTTTTTCTTTATTTCTGTACCTTGCTGTCCTAAAAGATCAGAATTACAATTCGTTGGATTTTTATAAATTTGTGGATTTTAAGTTTATCCTAAAAGGGATGTTTCATCTAACAGCCCATAAATCACAACAGCTAACATTACAAACATCAACTTGCATTGCACCCCTTCCTCCTTGAAACAACTCACATAAATGGCATGTCGTTCATGTGTCAGTCGTAAGAAAGAAGGGTTTCGCATAGGTTTCCCCAACATTTTCCCCACCCCAGAATTCTCCTCCTCTAACCCCTTCTTCATCACCCCTCTTCCTCACCCAATGCTTCACTCCCTCATTTTTACTTCTTTGACACATCTCCATTGCACCATTCACGTGTGGTTGTTAGTATTTACAAACTATATACTTGTTTCATATGATTTTTTGGAGCGTTATTGGACTATACCATGAATGATTCAAGGATGGCATTCGGTCACTTGCATATGCCAATCTCGATGAATAAGATTGGACTTGGTGAAGATGAATAAATTGTGACTTTGTTGGACGGGTGCTAGTATGGCTTCCATATCGAACTTTGAACCAAACTTGCATTTCCAGTTGATTCAGGGATGCTTTAAGTCGTTGAGAGCTTTTAACTATCTTCACAATACAAATTTCATCCATTTGCTTTCCATCATGCACATTTAAAAATATTTTCTTCTCATTTTCCATTCTCTCTGTCTACTTGGAGCAATTCTTGGTCAAAACCCTAGCTTTGGGTTTACCTATTTTATTATTTCTAACCTTACCCACCAATTTTATACTTTCCATAGTTACCTCGAGTCTCGGGGATGGGGGGACGGGGAGACGGAGGGATGGGGTTTCGGGACGGGAAAATTTTTCCAAATTTTGGTGACAACAAGGGGACGGCTATTAAAATAATATATAAAATATTAATATTTGAATATTTTAACTTTATTCAATGAAATTTAAGGATTTAAACTCTATTCAGGTACTTTCAAGATTATAATTTAATGTTATTCATAAAAATAACAACTTTTTAAAAGTAAAAACATTAGAAGATTTTTGAAAGATTTAAAAAAATAGGACGCCCTCCAAGTCCCCAAGTCCCCGAAATGTTTGGGACGTCACCAAAATCTAGGGGACGCGTCCCCGCGTAACACCGATACTTTCTCACTTTATGGCAAAATTGAATACAATCCAAAACACAATCCCAAAAGTGAACTAACCCTCTCAAATGTGGATGCTGAAAACGATATAGCAGATTTGCAGATAATAAACACAACAAACTTCTTCTATTATTCTTGCTCACCCCATCCAATCGATACATTACACTCCATTAAATAGGAGTTCTCTCATATCAATCTCTCCAACAACATTTGTCTTCAATCTCAACAAATTCACCTAACTATATAATAAAACAATAATAATTGTTTTATTACATTAACTCACTAACCACTTATATTTACTCACTAACAATTGCATTTTACATTGACTAATTTACCATAGGTAAATATCAACACTTATGTTATTCACTAAACCAAAGTATTCATAATAGATTCAAGGGTTTCTTGTATATGTATCCCTAAGCCTCCTCTTGCTATGTAATATCCCCTTTTCGGTTGAAGACCCTTAGCCCATTCATTGTTTCCGGCATTTGGCTAAGGGATGAGAAAAAGGGAAACTAAGTCATAGTAAATTAATCATAAAGTGCATCATAAAATAAAATTATAAGGACTTAATTAATTTGTTAATGACAAAGTGAAAAAAGAAAAGAAAAGTGACAAAATAAGATTAGAAAAAGAAGTCGCTTTATTTTATTTTATTTTCCCCAAGGAAAATGCGACCCATGTAGGAAAGGAGAAAAAGGCCAAAGAAAAAAGTAAATGAGGGGAAAAAAATAAGATTGGTGGATTTGGGTAGCAAAAAGACCAAGTTATGTTATTAAAGCAAGTCGACTTGCAAAGGAAAGGCATCTTTTTTCTTTATGATAATTTTCAGATTTGTGGTGTAAGCTTGTATGCTTTCTATAAAAACTTCAAAGGACAAAAACCCTTTGAAGTTGGCTTTAGAGGACGAAAACCCACTTTAAGCTTAGAAAGAAGAACGAAAACTCTTCTTTCTTTTGAGAGGAAGCCCTACTCAGGGGTTTCTACTGATTTTAAAGGTTCTACTTCAGAATTGCAACAATATTTGAGGAGCAGATTTATATTGTTTCCAGCTAGGGTTTGAAGACATGCGTGTAGAGGCAGATTTCTATCTTCAGATTCAGCTAGATCTAGGGTTATCTACACCCCTGTGGGTGAAGTTCGATACATTCTAGGGCACAACTGTCCCGGATCTCATCACCAACATCTTTGTCATATTTTTAGAGGCCAAAATCAGCTAAGTTGCATATTTTTTGGGTCCAAGAAATTGTGTTTTCAGTCTTGTCTGAGAGTTGTTCATCTGCAGATTTTAATAAATAAATTTCAAGCCTTCAGTTGATCCAAATCTGGTATTTTTCTAATGTTTTTGTCCTTATAAATATTGTTGATCTGTTTGGGATAATAAAAGAGTGGTTTTACTTCAGTTTTGAATGATTTTCACTCCTAGAGCAAGTCGCATTTTTCTATATAAAATTCAGATCTGCATCATTTGTTTCAAGCATCTCTTCTATAAATTGCTATTTTGGATTGGATTTGCGGCTATTCCATTTAGGGGCAGAAATTTTTTCATTACATACTATCCATTGGGAAAGAGCCAGAATATCGTAATGGTTCTAAGCAACAGATTTTAGGAAATAACAGTTTCTGCCACCCTACAAGGTTGTTGAAGTGCCTTGATGTTTATCAACCCCAAAAATCAGCAATGGAATCCATTGAACCTTGTCCTCTCTTCAAAGAAGAGAGATTTGCATCATGGAGTGAAGGGTTTGATGGAAGATTACAATAAGCTACAATATGAGAAGTTGCAGCTGAAGAATGGCCTTTTGCAGCCACAAGAGAAAAATTAATAGTTCTGATTTGAGCTCTCGGATGACATCAGTGTGTCATGTATACGCACCAGGGGTAGGTGCAATGCAGTAAAAATTTAAAACCAAATTAAAAGAAATTGAATCTCAAATCAAGAATTCTCGCCCGGGTGAAGAAGAGTGAAGAAGCAAAGAAATGAACAGTTTTGTTCCAGACAATTCAGCCACTTTGTTTGATGCAGAGGCAAATGCCAACTCATGGGTTGAAGAGAAAATGAAATCATTGTTTGTTCTGTCACTCTAGCACGAAGAACTACTTACAGATCGGGAAAATACAAGTCGTACAGAAGTTGTAGCTAAACCCTTGTCACAGTCTTGTAGTTTTACATCTTTATAAGGAATTACAGAAAAGGTTTGAGTTGCTCAAATCAAATGAAAAACAGTAGTAACACAAAAAGATAGGATTTATATCCACTCAAGGACTACGAAGAAATATTCTGATTCAATGATGCTCTCATGTTTCAGATCTGTTTGGACCTTGCTATGAAAGTGAAAGCGATGGGAGAAGGGAGGAATTTTTGGAAGACATCAACGTTCTGCAGGTTACTTAAGGAGTTACAAAATAGGGATGATCAACTCTAAAATTACTTCGATAAAGGCTCCCTTGAATCCTTATTGACAAAACTTTTAATCAAGGATGATGACAATCCGTAAACATTCACTTAATCTCTTCAAAAAAGTTTACCAGTTCAATTAAGCTCTCATTCTTCTTTTAATCAAGGATAATGACAACTCTTAAACATTCACTTAATTTATTCAAGGAAGTTTACCAGTTCAATTAATCTCTCATTCTTCAGATCCATTTAAACCTTGTTAGGAAAGTACAAGCAATGGAAGAAGGCAGAAATCTTTCGGAATACATCAACATTCTCAGGTTACTTAGAGAAGTTGCAAAATAGGGATGAATGATCAACTCTTAAAGTACTTCAGTAAAGGCTTCCTTGAATCCTTATTGCCAAAACTTTCAATCAAGGATGAAGATGACTCATAACATTCCTATAAGTTAACTTTCCTCTGATCAGCAAATTTTCACTATGTTCTTTGCTGAAAGGATCACAAAAGAAGTGAGCAGTTCACAAGAATATTAGATTCATATCGACTTAATGACATCAAAGAAGGTTTCTGGTTCAATGATGCTCTAATGATTGAGATCTGTTTAGACCTTTTATGAAAGTGAAAGCAATGGAAGAAGGGAGGTATCTTTTGGAAGACAACAATGTCTCAGGTTAGTTAGAGGAGTTGAATAATAGGGACGAGCAACTCTAAAATTACTTAAGTAAAGACTTCCTTTAAATCCTTATTGCCAAAACTTTCAATCAAAGATGAAGACAACTCTATACATTCCTAGAAGTTACCTTTCCTCGGATCAGCACAATTTCACTATGTTCTTCACTGAAAGTAAGACAGAAGAAGTGAGTAGTTCATGGATTGTTCTAGGTAATGAAGGAAGCAGACTTGATGTACATTCCTACGAAGAGGTGAGTGATGCAATTCATTCCCTCCATTAATTTGAAGACCCAAGAATGACACTAAGGACACTTGTGTGTCATCGTTTCAATGGATTTCCTTGTCAAGTATAAAAATTTATCTATGAAGTTGGTTTTCTAGGAGGAACATTTCAGCTCCTGTCAACATGAAACAGTTTCATCTAATTTGTGCTTTGTCCCAACAACCAGGAAGGAATTCCTTGACAGAGTTCTATGAGACGATGGGAATAATTCAATCCATTTCTCATTGCTCTTGAAATAGTATCCTCTTCGCAAGTCTCTGTGAGGTTTTTTTAAAATTTAAAGTTGCTCCCGTGGATGGATGAGAGCAAGGACTAGAAGAAGCGGTCTCTATGTTTGAAGATAAGAAGAACCTAGGGCCTGATATCGAAAGGACTACAGAGAAGGATTGTTTTACCCTACTTCACAAATTGTTCACAGCTCTTGCCATTCCCAAAATGGAAAAGATTGTCATGTCGGATCTAATTCTTGACAGGTGTCATCTAGATCCTGAAATATTACTTCACAAATTGTTTTCAACTCTTTTCATTCTCAAAATGGAAAAGATTTACATATCAGATCTAATTCTTGACAGGTGCCATCTAGATTCTGAAACATTTTGGTAACAATCAAATTGATTTTAGTTATATCATCATAGATATTTATACAAACAACCAATCCTATTTTTAGGAATCCACCCATTCATCTCTCAACCTCACTTATTTAAGTGGGTGTTATAACAAACCCACTATAATAGGCTTACATAACCAAACCCATTGACTAAGACTATAACACCATTTCAACTGTGTTATAACCTAAATTTGCCTAACATCCCCACCTTCCCTCCCACACTCAACCCTCCAAAGCCTGCCCCCTCACACATTACATACATAGTTCAAACTTCAAATAGCTTGGAGAGAATACATACATGTATGTGAAATAGGGCTCATACAGTTCGACATACTTTCAGTTTGTGGGAATAGCCTTACTACACTTACAAACAGCTCGTGAACAAGCCCATTATTCATCAAGAAATAATAAATCAGTATGAACTAGGAAGTACACAATAGTTCATTAATACACGTGTGAACAAGGACACACAATTGTTCACAAAATAAAAAATATGAGCGACTAGGGATACACCCAGCTATTCATCAAAAGTATACTGGCAGTGGGAGTGACCTCACTACACAACGTTTTTAGAGGGAATTCATCCTTACTGAACAATCACATCTTGTGAACTCAATTAGTAAGACCACATTTATTATTCAGATTAATAAACAAATTCCTCCTCACTATTCTTGTGGGGAGGGTCTTCATCACTCACGCCATAACGGTTTTCCCACCAAGTATTAGTAACGACAAATGCAATGTCTTTCAGATTTCCATTATCAAGTCTTTTGCTCTTTGAATGCAGTTCATCAAGATATGACCTTGTTACTTGCAGTAGTAGTAGACAAACTTGTTCTTTGGTATTGAGCACAAGATAATACTGAGAGGGGGGGGTGAATCAGTATTATGAAATTATTTCAAACTTTAATACTTGAACTTAGATCTATAATCACGAGCAATGTGAATATATCAAATCAATCAAAGAACACAAAACTTAATGCAAGTAGACACAGATATACGTGGAAACCCTTTCGGGAGAAAACCACAGAGAAACTTCTTTCTTTATATATATTTCTCAAAAATTTGTAGGCACCAACCTACTGGAGACACCAATCCCCAAATTACAGTTTTGTAGGCACCAACCTACAGGAGCACCCACCCCTTTTGCTAAGCACCAACTCAACAAGAGACACCGATCTCTTCGAATATGAAGGCACCAACCTTCCTTACAAAATTTGCTTTCCACTTTTGAACTTGTTGCTTCCTCAACGAATAATGGAAAATTCTTCTTCTTACTTTCAGATTTGTTGTTCTAAAATTCTGCCCTTACGCTTCCTCTTCTTCTTCTTTTTCCTTAAGATATTCAACTTGAATCCATGCTTTATAAGTCTCATATGAATCTTCTTATATAGCCTTTCGTACCTTTTCGAAAGGGCATTACACCTTAAACCATCACACCCTTTCATTAACATTAGTCGGCCTTTATTTATTAATTTATTCTTTCTAAACAAATTGCTGCCCCCTTTGAATTAATTAATGCACACATAAAGACTGCCCCAAATAATTTAATTATCACCTAAACATTCAATGCAGCCCCTTAAGACATGAGTGCTGCTCTCTAAGCAAGTCGTGGGCCCTCTTTTGTGCAAATCGTGGGCCTCCAAGGATAAATCACGGTCTTCATGAAAAAGTGTTGCTTTCTTCTCATCATGGTTGTCAAGATCTTCCTCTTTCTTGAATGTTGTTCGCTTTACATAGATACTGTTGTATTTCTCCTATAAAGGCGACCCTTTTCACATATATAAATATCTGATTTCTGCTCTTTTTGCTACTCTATATGTTGCTGGTTATTTCCGTTGACATACTCACAATTCCGTTAATAATTCCGTTACTTTCTGACAGATTTCCGTTTACCAGTTCAACACCTCTTTTGACATCAATGACAATATTTCCAACAATCTCCCCCTTTGTCATTGATGGCAACCCCAAAAAAATAATCTCCTCTTCTGCAGCTTCCTCTTGCCGTAGCTCCCCCTTACTACCATTCTCCCCCTTTGACATCAATGGCAAAGGGTCATCCTAGGAGCTGAAAAAATTGCAAAGTTTTAGCTCCCCCTTAACCAGTGCTACCCTTGACTCTTCAATGTAAAGATGTAAAAGAAATTACTCCCAGCTTATGCCGTAGATATTCAAATGTCTCCTTTGGAAGTGGCTTAGTGAAAATATCTGCTATCTGTTCGGATGTAGCGACATACTCCAACTTTACCTGTTTCTCTGCCACCTGCTCTCTTAAGAAGTGATATCTTATGGGAATGTGCTTTGTTCTGGAATGCATAACCAGATTCTTTGAAATACTTATTGCACTGGTATTATCACATAATATGGAGATGGGATGATCATACTCTACTTTGATATCCTTCAAGGTCTGCTTCATCCATAAAATTTGCGTGCAACATAGTACCATTGCTATATACTCTGCTTCTGTTGTGGATAGGGATACAGAATTTTGCTTCTTACTTAGCCAAGATACCAGGCTGTTTCCAAGAAAAAATGCTCCTCCGCTTGTACTTTTTCTGTCATCTACACATCCTGCCCAATCTGAATCTGTATAAGCTGTCAATGTGAAATCTTTTCCTTTTGGATACCACAACCCGTATTCCATAGTTCCCTTTAGATATCTGAATATGCGTTTTACAACTTGCACATGTGTTTCTTTCGGCCCTGCTTGAAAACGTGCCACCATACCCACTGCTTGCATGATATCTGGTCTGGATGTTGTCACATATAATAAACTCCCAATCATTGATCTATAGAGAGATTGATCAGCATCTGGAGATTCGTCATCTTTGCTTAACTTGGTTCCGGTGATCATCGGTGTGCTGACAGGTGCACACTCCTCCATACCAAACTTTTTCAACATTTCCTTCACATACTTGGTTTGGGATATAAATATTCCTTTATTAGATTGAGAAATTTGCAATCCAAGGAAAAAGGATAACTCACCCAACATAGACATTTCAAATTCCTTTTGCATGTCTTCTGCAAATTTTCTAGACATTTCTTCATTGTCTCCTCCAAAGATTATGTCATCCACATATACAACCACAATTAACTGGTGTTCATCTTCAGTTTTGATGTAAAGTTTCATCGGCATGTCTCTCTTGAATCCTTGGTCCTGTAGATGTTGATCAAGCCTTGAGTACCATGCTGGGGGACTTGTTTTAATCCATACAATGCCTTTTTCAACCTACACACATTATCTTCATTTTCGATAATAGAACCCTTCAGTTGTTCTATGTAAACCTCCTCTTCTAAATTCCCATTAAAAAGGCTGATTTGACATCCATTTGGTAGACTTTGAAATTTTTAAACACTGCAAAAGCAAGGAACATTCGATTGCTTCTGGTCTGCAACCGGAGCAAAAGTCTCTTCAAAATCAACACCTTCCACTTGAGCATACCCTTTGCATACCAATCTTGCCTTATTTGAGTGACTGACCATCTTCATTTAGTTTGTTCAAATAACCACTTAGTGCCAATCACATTCTAACTCTTGGTAGTGGGAACCAGATTCCCAAGTTTCATTTTCTCAATTTGATCTAATTCTTCTTCCATCGCCTTCAACCAATGTTTATCATGTCTTGCTTCTAAAAAGTTCTTAGTTCTACCTTAGATAGCAGAGAAAAATACCCTTGGCTCGAAGCATTTGTAATTCTTCTTCTGGTTTGAACCCGATGTATCAAGTTCTCCAATAATCGACTTTCAACATGATTTTTCTGAACGAAGCGAGATGGCGTCTTGGTATCCTGCCTTTCTGATTTACTCCACTCTTCAATATCTTCTTCTTCCTCTTGTTCTTCTTTCACAAGACTTGGTATTTCTAAAGACTCTTCTAAATTTTCTTTTGTCTTTAGATCCAGACCCTCATCCACTCTGACACTTGCACTTTCTATGATAGTCCGCAACCTCTTGTTATAACATCTGAAGGCTTTACTTTTAGTGGAGTACCCAAGAAAAATCCCTTCATCGGATCTTGAATCAAATTTGCCCAAGTCCTCTTCGGTTCTTTTAATGAAACATCTGCTCCCAAATACCTTAAAATATTTGACCGAGGCTGGTCTTCCTTTCCATAATTCATATGGAGTTTTGTCATGGTTAACTCTGATTTGCACTCTATCCAAAATATAAATGGCAGTACTTACCGCTTCTTTCCAGAATCTATCTGATAGCTTAGATTCATTCAGCATTGTTCGGGCCATCTCTTGAACGGTTCTGTTCTTCCTTTCTACTACTCCATTTTGTTGTGGAGTTCTTGCAGCTGAGTATTGTCTTTTAATTCCATGGTCTTCACAATATTCAATAAATTCATTTGACATGAATTCACCTCCACGATCTGACCTTAGACATTTTATCTTCAGCCCTGTTTCATTTTCTACTAATGCCTTGAAAGCTTTGAACTTTCCAAATGCTTCAGATTTTTCTTTCAAAAATGCTACCCATGTCATTCTAGTGTAGTCATCAATGAGTAACATAAAATAACTCTCACCTTGAATACTTTTCGTTCTGGTAGGTCCACACAAATCCGTGTGAATTAGCTCCAATGGTTTGGTGGATGAATACTCCTTTGTTTTGAATCTTGTTCAAGTTTGCTTCCCAAGTTGGCACTGCTTGCATAGAGTACTCGAAGGCTTTGTTATTTTAGGCATGTCCCGTATGGCCTGCTTATTGCTTATCTTCACAAGATTATCAAAATTTATATGTCCCATCCTTCTATGCCATAGCCAACTTTCCTCAACTTGACTTAAGCAACATTTTTCTTCTTTTATTTCTCTCGAGCATATATAGATTATTTGCAGTTCGGTGGCAATCTGCAATTAGTTCTCTGTATCTGCTTTCCTTATTTCACATCCTTCGGCATAGAACTTAAGAGTGTGTCCCTGATCACACATTTGACTCACACTCAAGAGGTTATGTTTTAATCCTTCAACATACAAAACATTCTCTGTTTTTGTTTTTCCATTATCCAAACTCAAGCGTACCTTTGCCAACGATCTTCGTTGTAGCATTATCACCAAATTTTATTGTACCTTCATTTACTTTCTTTAAGGAGAGAAACTTACTTTTATCACCAGTCATATGTCTTGAACATCCGCTATCAATGTACCACTGCTGTCCTTCATCTCGAGCATGAAAAGTTGTTTGAACGAGCATGGATTTTTCTTTGTCTAGCCCATCTTCCTCCTGCTTCCTTGTCCAGGATTTCGTAGCCTCCCTTTTCTTTGTATCTAAAGGCTTTGTCTTTTGATCTTGTCTCGAGTCAAACACACTTCTACAAAAGCGTGCTATATGTCCATAATTATTGCACTTGTAGTAGATAATGGCTTCCTCGTTATAATAGGATAGTGGAGAAAACGAATTATAGTTCATATTCAACACTCTATGAGCAGATTTTGGTTTGTTCCAGGCTTCATTATCTCTCATTCGCTTTCTACACTCTATCTTTTTATGCCCATATATATTGCAATAAAAACAATAACCATGAAAGGAACTTTCGAACCTGTTCATATTCCTATGTCGTGGAATAAATGGTCTTTTGGTGTCGTTCTCTTTAACACCTTCCTTGTGGATGGAACTGGTCTTCGTAGTTTCCTCTTCCTTTCTGCTTTTATTCTTCGTAGGCGTATTTAGAATTTCTGCATAACTTTTTGCCTTTTCTAAACCTTTCTTCTCCGGAAGCTCAATGGATTTTGAAGCTTTCTCTAGTTTTTCTTCATATCCGAGTCCTGATTTGTTGGATGGTGATCTTTGACTTTCTAGAATCTCATCTAGAACCTTAGTACTCTTTTCAAATTTCAAGTTGTTCATTAGTTTGGTATTTACCTTTTCTAAGTCTTTTCTCATCGCAACAATCTCTGACTCACGATTTTCACATTCTTCTTGTTTCACCTTGAGCTGACTTCTCAACCCTTCCTCAATTCTCTTTGCTTCTTCAATCTGGGTCTTCAGGTCAATGATTAGATTCTTTGATTCTTCAAGACTCTGGGCTAACTTAGCTTCGAAAGATTGATTTTGTTCTTCATATTTCTAGAGCTGAAGTCTTTGCTTCTGATTCCTCTTTTTGAGTGCTTTTATTTCACCCAACGCACAAATGAGTTCTTCTTGAGGTTTACCTCACCTTCTTCTTCTATGTCCTCGATTCCTTTCAAATCAACTTTGTTGGTTGATGAACCTTCTTCTATAGCCATAAACAATGTTTCTTCATCATCACTATCTGAATCACTTATTCCGCTTTCTTCGGATGAGCTGCTACCTCTTTTTGAATATAGACTCTTCTTTTGCTTTTCAAATCTTTTCTTGCCTCTGCTTTGCTGAATTCTCTTTTGAACTTGGGCTTGCTTTCTTCATCTTCGCTATCTTCCTTCTTTGGGCATTTAGCTGCAAAATGACCAATTTTACCACAGTTAAAGCATTTAAATGGTAACTTATCTTTGTATCTCCCGGATCCTTTCTTTAGCTTTCGAATGAATAAAGCTTCCTTTTCATCTTCTTCGCTGTTTGATTCATCATTCGCTTCAGATTCCTTGATTTCCTTTTTCTTCGAGACTTTGAATGCGGCTTCCTTCTTTGTTGGTTTATTAGACTCGGTCCTCATTTCATAAGCCGTCAGTATTCCATGTAGTTCATCCATGCTTAGCTTGTCAAGATCCTTCATTTCTTCGATGGCAGACACCTTAGCATCAAATCTTAATGGTAAAGATCTTAAGACCTTCTGGACGATCATAGGTTCCTCAATCTTTTCTCCAAGCCCTCTTATGGCGTTGACAACTTCATCCACCCACAGAAGATAAGCTGCAACATCTTCCTCATCCTTCATTTTTAGGCTCTCAAATTTTCTCCTATGGGTTTGAAGCTTAGCTTTTCTGACCTTATCATCACCTTCATATATTGTTGAAGTTTATCCCATATTTCCTTTGCCATGTCACATTGCATTACCTTGACAAATTCGGACTCTGACAGACCACACAAGATTGCATTCATCACCTTGGCATTATTTTCAAAAGCCTTCTTACCGGCTTGATGCTTGATCTATTGGTGGAGTTGATGGAAATGGTATATCCGACTGCATACCGATTGCCAAATATCAAACCCTAGTGCCATCAGATAGGTTCTCATCCTTACGCTCCAAAATGCATAGTTTGTTCCGTTAAACAACGGAGCCTTGTTCGAGGAAAATCCTTCTTGTACTTGACTAGCCATATGTGCTCCCAAGATCTACCTTCCAACTGTTAGATTGTTCCTGAAGGAAACCTACTGATACCAATTGTTGAGCACAAGATAATACTGAGAGGGGGGGTGAATCAGTATTATGAAATTATTTCAAACTTTAATACTTGAACTTAGATCTATAATCACGAGCAATGTGAATATATCAAATCAATCAAAGAACACAAAACTTAATGCAAGTAGACACAGATATATGTGGAAACCCTTTCGGGAGAAAACCACGGAGAAACTTCTTTCTTTATATATATTTCTCAAAAATTTGTAGGCACCAACCTACTGGAGACACCAATCCCCAAATTACAATTTTGTAGGCACCAACCTACAAGAGCACCCACCCCTTTTGCTAAGCACCAACTCAGCAAGAGACACCGATCTCTTCGAATATGAAGGCACCAACCTTCCTTACAAAATTTGCTTTCCACTTTTGAACTTGTTGCTTCCTCAACGAATAATGGAAAATTCTTCTTCTTACTTTCAGATTTGTTGTTCTAAAATTCTGCCCTTACGCTTCCTCTTCTTCTTCTTTTTCCTTAAGATATTCAACTTGAATCCATGCTTTATAAGTCTCATATGAATCTTCTTATATAGCCTTTCGTACCTTTTTGAAAGGGCATTACACCTTAAACCATCACACCCTTTCATTAACATTAGTCGGCCTTTATTTATTAATTTATTCTTTCTAAACAAATCGCTGCCCCCTTTGAATTAATTAATGCACACATAAAGACTGCCCCAAATAATTTAATTATCACCTAAACATTCAATGCAGCCCCTTAAGACATGAGTGCTGCTCTCTAAGCAAGTCGTGGGCCCTCTTTTGTGCAAATCGTGGGCCTCCAAGGATAAATCACGGTCTTCATGAAAAAGCGCTGCTTTCTTCTCATCATGGTTGTCAAGATCTTCCTCTTTCTTGAATGTTGTTCGCTTTACACAGATACTGCTGTATTTCTCCTATAAAGGCGACCCTTTTCACATATATAAATATTTGATTTCTGCTCTTTTTGCTACTCTATATGTTGCTGGTTATTTCCGTTGACATACTCACAATTCCATTAATAATTCCGTTACTTTCTGATAGATTTCCGTTTACCAGTTCAGCACCTCTTTTGACATCAATGACAATATTTCCAACATGTGTTAACTTAATTTTTCTCCTTTCTTACATACAAAATAATTTACAATTTATGTATATCAAAGGATTTACAATACTAATAGTATTATAGTTTTGAGGCCTCGGTTCTCGGGACCCTCCAATGATATCCACCCCATTCACACAAGTAATGCTATTGTCAATGGATTCAAACTTTTGCCCCCTAACCCACCAATTAAAGATGATATCGTGTTTCTACGAACACAAACCATGCTAGTCGTTTAGTCCAAGTTGTGCTCTCTTTCACATTAGCTCCAAACTTAGCACTCTTGTGTGATGAAGTATGTTGAAGCATTTGCTGATCAAAATTCATTTATATGAAGTCATGTACATCCTCATACTCATCACAAAACCCTTAGCTTTTATGTAATGTTTTGTAGCTAGAGCTAATTTTCCCTATCAATAGGCAAACAAAACCTTTTCTTTTTGGTTTCTCTATGAGAGTTTTTTTGATTGCCTTGATTTCACCCTGGTGGCTTTTCTATAATATTGTGAATCGTGTTTCTTTGCTTTAAAATCTACCCGGTAAATTCCTACAACACAAACTCGTTAGCTTAAAACTTGGCTTGAGATTTTGATTTCACAAAAAGGGTTCAAAAATCACATAAAACAAATGAGATTGATAGGGAAATTATCAGGAGCAGCTGCATTTGTGTTAAGCTATGAGATGTACACATGAATTGAATTTGAGCCGCATGGTCACAATCTTTAATTTAAATGCCGTAATGGAATAAGGTTCATTATTATTAAAGGTTTGCTTTAAAGCAACCTTTGATAAATCACTAATTGAATGATTGTATGTCAAGGTCAGGATTAAATCAAGGAGATAAGTAAAACTTCTAAAAAGGAAGCAAGCTAGCATGAAGAATCATTAATAATTCGTGGGTAACCTTGTAGCCTACCTACCTTGCCACAACTTGCAGCCACACAAATCTCCTCAGTTCTCTTGTATAATTTGGGCTCTACATCATCACAACATCTCACAATGAGGATACAACCTTGCGGTAGTATGTGATGATGACTCAATTCTTGCATCCCATGTGGCTTACACCCTTTACACGACATACCTTACCTTTCACGGCATCTTGTGGCAAGTATACAACCTCACGACATTGAACGCATGACCCTTTTCATCATTCCACACAACTTCCCAATCTTCCGCAACTTTCCCAACACTTAGCATCTTCCACTAAGTATCATAGTGCCTTGGTGTTTTTCCTTTGCAATCCTTCACGTCCCATGTTGTTGCTTCAAAACCGTGTTGCTCTATAGTCTTGTGCTAGCACCAAGCAAACTTTGCAACTTCCACGATCTTGCACAAACCGTTCCACATTACATTCACAACTTCTAAAATGCCACGAAAGCCTCTACAGCATTCGTAACCTGCCTCAACATTGCACAACATCCCACAATGCTCCCACACATCATCACACATGTGCCTTGATTCATTGCATGCCATTTATCTCCATGGATCTGCGCAAGGACCATTTTACATCAGCGTTCACTCGACAACATCTTATTTCCAAGTGGCATGCTAGATGGCACATCCCACACTAGGCCATGTCGGAGAATCTTCATGACATGCCATGTGTCAGATCCCAACAATCTCGCGAAGCAAGAAGATGGAACAACTATAACTTTCTCTCGACAACCATCATATGTTAGGTTGTTGGATTGGTATTTATGTTTTCACATTTATATTTAGAGTATCAAACTATATCATTTAGCGAAATGCATTTGTATTTAGGTTTTTGCATTTATGTTTAGGTTGTTGCATATTTATTTAAGCTATCATATATGTGTTTAAATTGTTTTGTTTGTGTTTAGGGTGTTATATTGTGTTTTGGGTTTTGTATTTCTGTTTAGTTTGTCATATATGTGTTTAACGTGTTACATTTTTTTGTTTCTGATATCACATTTTCACATTTTTGTTTGGGGTAATGTAAATGTGTTTGATACATTGGTAAAGATGAAAGATGGATTAATTTGTGAATTTAGTAAGTATGAATTACCTCGATATTATTTCATCTCCCACTATATTCATATGAAAATACCATCTCATAACTCACTATTCCTAAGAGATGTGAAGATTTTAGAATGTAAATTTAGCACACCTAGATATCTTGAAACCATAGTTCAAAAAATCGTAAATCGGGATTAATCGGCAGGCCAAATTTTGAATCGAAAATCGGGAATCGGCAAAAAATCGGCATTAATCGGCAACTTTATCGCTACTTTTAAAAACATTTAAATTCATAAAATATACTTAAATTAAATGTAAAAACAATGTTAAATGATGCGAGAAGTGACTCTATAGAAGTGACTTTACATATTGTATTACTATTATGTAATATAATAATTAATTATTAAACTTATAAATATAGTTATGCTTATAAATATAGTTATGTAATATATTATATAATTATTAAACTTATAGTTATAAATTTATTAAATTATTAACTATTATTATAATTAAGTTATTAACTATTATGTAATACGTATTTAAAAAAACCCTATTATTAACTATTATTAACTATAATATATAAATACGTATTATATAATATATAATATATAAATACGTATTAACTATATTACATATAATACGTATATGTAATATATTATATAATTATTATGTAATACTGTAGTATTAAGTTATTAACTATTATGTAATACGTATTTTAAAAAAAGGAAAAAAATTACTGTGTAACTGTAGTATTGCGGATTACCTGTTAGCGGCCACGAGCTCTGAAAATAGGGCTGGAAAGACTCAAAACCACCTTCGCTGAACTCGAAACCACTTTGGTAGAATTCGAAACCACCTAGAATGCCCACGCAATCACGTCGAAGGCCACGATTCCAGGTTGAATGCATAAAAACGAATCGATTTGGTTTATTTTCGTGTTATACCCTAGGCCGCGATTTTCGCCGATTTTCAACGATTTTTGCAGGTTATTTGATCAAGATTTATCGGCGATTTATCGGATTACAAAAATCGCGATTTTTCAGAAGTTTAATCGTTTTGATGGAGGAACACGATTTATCGCGATTTATCGCCGATAAATCGCGATTTTGAATCGAGCTTGAAACTATCAACAATCAATCAATAAGGTCCAAAAAGCTACAAAATGGCCATTGGATTTCCCAAACAATAGATTAGGTGTAAAATTTTTCTCATATAAGGTTTGGTTCAATATTGAAATATTTAATATGACTAAGTATTGGATTAGATTTGTTTTGGGAACTTATTCAATACAACAGAAACTTAAGCGAGATATAAACAAGAAAGATGAATGACAAATATGAATTTTGGATCAACACAAAGGAAAAGTATTGCAGAATATTTAGACACAAGTTTTATTCTAGAAAACACTTTTAGGTAAAAACCTGAAAAAAAATATTATTTGTGGCACAAAATCCAACTCAACAATACAAAAAAATCCACACAATACATTGCTGGCAGTATTCTGGTAGACTGTGCACAACCTTTGTTAAATTAAAATACATATATACACTACATTTACTATTTTCTAGTATGTTCAATGCATTGTGTGTATCATTCTAGCCCAAGTTTTTATTTATAACAGTCACCAACCTAAAATTAGATGTCACAACCACTTTCCTAAAATTATGCCTACAAATTTGCATAATTTTAAAAAGTACATGCTTTAAAGAAAACCGCAGCTAAAATATTAGAAAATGCTAAGATACCCTCCAACTAATTCCTAGTCACCCTCAACATGTTTCTCTACACCTAAACTCTTTTGACAAGTTCTGGACAATTTCCAGTCAATACTCTCCAACAATGCAAACCGCCTCTGAAAACTATACATAAATTCCTACTTTTCACTCATCTTGTGTGAAATCTTGTATAATTTATAATTGTGCACGCATACACACCTTTGGAGCATAATATGCACTTTTCACACAAATCCCCAATGTTATATATGGTACTATGAATTCTTCTTGTGTTAAACCTTATACAAAAATAGTATTTCACAATCTTTCACAACTCATGTTTTACTTCTTTGGAGCTATGCACTACTACACAATGAAACCTATTGCACAATAGACCTTGTACAATTCAATTTCTATGTGAAAGACCTTTTGCAATACCATGTAAATTTGAAACATTCTAGACATTCTTCGTACTTGTTATAAATGTTCCATAAATGGAGAATGAAAGCATTCCCAAAAATATGAGCTTTAAGACAATATTTTCCTTACATTAGATAAAATTCTTATTACTCATCACCTCGAGTCAACGAAACCACAATATTCATATTCCTCCCCTCATTTTCCATTCAAACCTTCTCCTCCTCCATTGTTTACTTTATAAAATTGTATCATGCAGCAACATTTTTATCTATGCGGTATATGTTGGACCACGATTGTCGTTAGACCAAAACCCATAGGTATTAGTCTCCGCTACAATCGCCAAAGTTAGGATCTACGAGAGGTGGTTAGTCCATGTCACGAAACTCACGGGGAGGCTGGACACACATGCCAACAATCTCCCCTCGGTGTTGCAGTGAGTTTCGAAGTCGAGCCCTGTCGCTCGATACCATTTGTTGGACCACGATTGCCGTTAAACCAAAACCCATAGGTGTTAGTCTCCGTTACAATCGCCAGAGTTAGGATCTACGACAGGTGGTTAGTCCATGTCATGAAACTCACAGGGAGCGCTGGACACACATGCCAACATTATATTCGGGGTTCTTTTCCATAACAATTGTACTATGCAAGTCACAATCTATCCTTACCATTCCATTAAGGAAGGGTTCAGAACAGCCAAAGAAAGGGTTTGAACAAACTGATCCAAGGATTGAGAAAGGAATAGAGAAGGTAAATATGGCTGATCCGAATCCAGAAGATGTGCGGTTTGATAGACTTGTCCAAGGGCAAGAATGATTGGCTGATATGATGGCTCAGCCGGTCCATACTATGCAAAAATTGCAAGTTCCTAGACATCACAATGGTGAAGGAAGTTCTTCAGGGGTAAGCAATAACCAGTAGCCCCAAAGAACAATTATTGGTTCTCCTGCTAGGCCTTTCCAACCTAATTTCCTTCCGAGGGAAGAAGCCATTCCGGAGGTGGAATTCCAACCTTCCATGGGAGATGACATTGTTGCCAGCTATGCAAAATATAGAGCTCTTCTAGTTGAGATCCATGAAGAAATATCACTTGCAAACTTCATGGGGTTGAAGAAAAACTAAGTTGGACTCAGACTGGAGCCTAGACCACAAACTACCAGAGAGATCTTCATGCTTTGGGAAAGTTAACACTTTCCACCTTTGATGGTTCTAATAAGTGTACAACCCGTGCATGGATACAAAAGCTAGATACTTATCTATCTCTTAGGCCAATGATGGAAGAGGAAGCTATCAAGTTTGCAATGCTTCATCTTGAGGGAATTGCACATGAATGGTGGTACCATGGGCTGATCACACAAGGGCATAATCTCATCAATTCCTATGATGGGTTTAGGAGGTTGATTGAGAGATTTGATAGAACTGATCCGAAAGTTCACTTTAAGGTTTTGGCACAACTAAAGTGAAGCAACACAGTGGATGACTGTGTAACTGAATTTAAGAAGCTATCCGTGATGGTACTGGATGTGACAGAAAAGAGACTTGTGGTATTTTTCATTGGGGGTTGGATGAACCACTCAAGGGTTTGGTAAAAGCCTTTAACCCTCTTCCGCTTCAAGAAGCAATTAAGAAGGCATTGGATCTGTAAACATCAGCTAGTTCAAAAGAAGAGCCATAAATTAAGGGCAGCACTATTGCTACACTTGCATGCACTCCACAGTATCAACCCTTTAAAGTTCGTGGAGTTATTCTCAAGAAAGACATTATAGTATTGATTGATAGTGGGGTAACCCACAATTTCATAGATGAAAGATTGGTAAATAGAAGAGGGTTGGAGACAAAGGACATAAAAGGTTTCAACGTCATTGCAGCAAATGGCTTTTCCATGCCTTGCAAGAAGAAGGTTGAACAACTCAGCATCACCTTGGGTGAACATCAGATGAGTGATGACTTTTATGTGGTTAGTCTGAAAGAGACTGACATGGTATTAGGAGTACAATGGCTGCATTCTTTGGGAGAATTCACCCAAAACTATCAGACTATGGAGCTGAAGTTTAAATTAGATGGGGAAGAAGTAGTACTCCAAGGGATCACTAACACAGTTTCAACATCAGTCTCAACAAACAAAATGGAGGGTATCACAGATGGTAGTACTCTTTCTAGATCCCAATTGATTCATGATTCACCCATTCTGGATGCACTTGTTGAGGATGTTGAAGGAGCTTCATCCGGTACAGAAGTTCCTAATCATATCAAAAGGGTGCTATAAAAGTCCAGGGTTTCACAAAGATGAGCATGGATTGGGAATTGATGTAATGTCCCTTTTTTCGAATTGAGGCCTAATGAAGACTTCTTGCCATTCCCTTTCCATGGCAAAGAAGAATAAGTGAACAAGGGAAGGAATTGCACTTCGTTTCAGTTTTCTTTTATTAGATTTAATGTTTTCTTTTAGTGTTTTTCCTTTAGGAGGCAGGTCAGTTGGGTTTGGAGGAATTAAAGAGGCAATTAAAAGATAAAGTGAAGCTTAAGAGGTCGGTCCTCTTCTAATTGGCCTTTGGCACCAAGCAAGGAGTATAAAAGGGATTGTATGACTTCATTTGCAAACCATCTTTGGCACATTTTACATCTACATTTGGTTTGTTGGGCTAGTTGCTCAATACCATTCCACTTGAGGACGAAAACCCTCTTGTGTGGCATCCAAGGAGGACAGAAACCTTCCTTGTGGCTTTGGTGGAAAACGAAAAACTCTCCATGGTGGTGCATTGAAGACATCTCTTGAAGACTTGCTTGCTGATTTGGATCAAAGACATCAAGAAGAAGGATTACAAAAGCTTTGCATGATTTTTGGAGCTCTTCCATAGGGAGCAACTAGGGTTTGGTGTTGGTTTGGTGCCTTCTAGGGCACATAATTCATATATTATTTTATATTCTAATTCTCCATAATTTATAAGGCCAGAATCCATAATTTGGCTATTTTTGGAGAGGTTTATCTATTGATTTCAGCCCTTGTTTGTGGTTGCCTTGTTGTTGTCACAAATTTAATTACAGCAGTGTATCTTCACTGATTTTCTCCATTTATTTGTTGCAAATTGGATGGATATTGGTTTCGTAATTGAAGTAATTATTTAGAAGTAATTTCAAGCTATTGTGCATGGTTTTAGGGTGCATTTGAGTCCCTATACAGTTTGTTGCTAGGGTTTTAAAGTATATTACAGCTGCTGTTATAAAATTAGATTTTGCTTCACTTGGGTTTGTGTGGTTTCCTTCTTTTTCAGTTTCAGCCCTTGAAAGGGATATTACAATTGCCAATTCACACGATTGATTGGGCCCTTGGTATTTGCAAGAGAGTTTAGTCTAAAAGAGAGTAAGAGTTCAACTATGCATTGTTTGAGGGCAAACAATTTTGGAAGGAGGCGCGTAATGTCCCCGCTCAAGATTAATCCTGGAGATGACCCTTAGTCTATACAGCTTTTTTCCGTGGGCTAATGGGGTGGAAAAAGGGGAAATAAATTAATAATTTAACTTTAATTATAAGCACTTATGTTTTATTATTAATTTTAAAAGTGACTTTATAAGATAAAGTTAAAACAAAAAAATAAAAACATTACTTTATTGGAATAAAGTAAAGTATTACTTTATTGTAAATAAATTAAAATGCCAAAGTGGGGGATCCCATTTGGGAACTTTGTATTGAGACATGAGTCATGGGAAAAACATAAAAGGAGGTCATTTGGGGTCATTTGGTAGCTTTTGGCCATTATCATAATTTTCATGAAGGGTTTGAGTTGCTACTCCAACTTTTCCATTAAGAGGACGGAAACGTATTCAACAATGGAGGAAGAAAACCCTCTATTGTAACCAGATTTGAGGAAGAAAACCCTCCGATCTGCCAGGGTATCTCCATTTAGGGATTACAATTGAGCTTCACATCAGTTTGACAGAGCCATTTCAGCTAGGGCAGCTGGAGCATAATTTCAGTGGATTTCAGGGTTGTTTGAGGGTTGACGTCACCTATCTAGGGGCTGACGTCACCTTGGGGAGGTGCTGCAACTTGTCATTCATCAATATTTGTTTTCGGGGTTTGCTAAAAGTTGTTTTCTACTTCAAGCAATCCATTGATCAACTGGATCTTCTTTTCCGGCAACATTTCTCTTTGTATGGTCAACTGTCATTTCTCTAATTTGCAGCCAACAAATAAATTCATAAAAATTGTATTTGGCTTGAATTTGGATTGTATTTGATTCCAACATTTTAATAAAATATATTTGAGGGTTTTTCAATGATTTCAGACTCTGGTTCTTTAATTTTGAAGAGTTGCTGTAATAATTATAAAAAATCAGCTTGTTGTCATTTTTGCACAAGGGTTTGTGGGAAAACCCAGATTTCTTTAATTTATGCCTTAAGGGGTATTACATCTCATGTAATAAAGAAGAATACCAATAGAAAACTATAATGCTAAATGAGATGGTACCTTAGGTGCTACGGATGCCATGGACTCATCTTGTTCTAGTGCCTTAGTTGCAGCTGATCCATTCAAGATTGATGGAAGCTCGCGCAGCAAAATATGTATTCCTAAAACAAGTCAAAAACTACATTTTCATTCATTGAGAAAAGTTCCGATGAAAAAATTGAAAATGCAATACTCCACTAAAATAGTTATAAACCATAATCAAATACCCATAATTCAGGATCTAGAACACTAGTAATGAAAACTAAGAATGATGACATCAAAGGTAACAAAGGAGAAAGTATGAGCAAGGAAAATTAATTTGCGAATCTCATAGGGTTTCTTTTGCTGAGGATTTTGCGGCTTTCTCCTCAAAAGGAGAATGCCAAGGAAAATAGGAGCATCGAGGTTGGTAGTACTCTTTTCTACATAGAAAAGAGAATTCTCTCTAGGGCTTCTAGACGATGAGTTTCTCTCCAAGGTAAAGTATCTAGCCTTCAATGCCCTAATCTATATTTTTAGCGACAAGGCCATCAAAGCATGCACTAAAAATTGGATACCATGCAAATGGAAAATCAAAGCGATGATTTTTTTTTCTTGGGTTTTCCTTGGTTTTATTGGAGCTCTAGGATTTTTCTAGGGTCATAAATGCCCTAATTCAATCCAAAAACATGTGTTTGACAATCCCCAAAAAGTGGAATAGAAGAAAGAAATGACAAAAAAACAAATAAAGTAAAAGAATGAAGGAAATAAAAGTGAAAAACAATTCAAGGATAAGGGAGAAAAATGGCAAGAGAAGGTGCAAAGAGAGCAAAGGCGAGGAGGATAGAAGCAATCACTTAGAAGATAGGAGTGAAGGTTTTTGGAGAGGAGGATTTAGAGGAAGAAGTAGGGAAAGTAGTGGCGATAATAGGGTTAATTAGGGAGGACGCTCTTCGAACGATAATCAAATAGAGAAAATCATCACCCTCTTGCTGAAATAAAAATCTAACAAAAGAAGCAAATATGGACAAGAGAGTAGTTAGGATCGTTTTGTTGGAAATTATTATTTTGTTGGTTTGAACACTTGCGCAATAAGCCATGTGTTTATAGAAACTTACAATATATTGACCTCGGTTAGGGTTGAAACATGCACAAGAGAGTAAAATATGGACTTATCCTACTCACTACTTTAATATACCCAAATAGAAAGAAGGGGTACATAAATCCACAAACATACACACATAGAACATTGAATAACACAATTTCCTACTCTATTAATCTTCTTTAGTAATTATGCTAGTCTATTACATTCCACATATGATAATTCTATCTATCTCCTATTCACTTCATTGTTATTTCTTCTCATATTGTACATTTCGAATACCCTACCATGGCATGGATAATGCCTCAACACATTATAAAACATGGAGACAAGACATGCTTAATCTTCATCCAAATGGTTCCATTATGCCACAAAGCTTTATACAACGTTGCGCATGTTGGGAGACGGAGATGCTTTATTTTTTCTATTTGTTATCAATAAGGAAATTTTGGTACATTTCGTGCAATTGCGGTATACGAGAAATCCTATAACACTAGAAGAATCACACCAACAAGAAGAAAATGTTGCTTTAATGGGGTCATGTCTCATAACAGAAGCGATGAAGGAAGGTTTGGCTAGCAATTGATAAACGTCCATGCCTAAATTCTTTCCGGGTAGGGTTCTAGAGATTCGTGCATACGAGATAGATCAGATTTGGTTAAAGCTATAGAAGAATCCCTAAGTAAAAGGTATATATCTTAAGGTAGTAGAATTCCACCTTTTACCTCTAATTTCAAAGCAGGAATTGAAGTATTTTGATGTTGATAAGGCTATACCCATGCATAATACTATTTATGAAATAGAACCAAGATTATGGGAAAAGGCATAAACCCTCCTTGTCTAAGCTCGTTTAGGAAGAACAAGGAGGGTTTGTGGCTCGACGACAGATTTTGCATGTTACGTTACTTGCACATGAAGAAATCTATCCTCTTCATCACAAGACATGTGGGATTAAAACAATACGTACATAATCGACCAATAGTAAAACTCCACAACAAAAGAGAACGAAAGACACTTAAAGAATATGCCATGTCCCTTTTTGGAGGCTGATTTCTAGAGACTAGAGACCTTAACCCATTCTCTCCCCATGGGTCTAAGGAGAAAAACAAGGGGAAGATCAAAATTATTTTTTCTATTGTTGTTCAAATAGTTGTTTGCATTTATCCTATTGGAAGCCTTGTGCTCCAATAGAGAAACTTAAGTAGTTGAGTAATAAAGGTATAATGAGCATGTAGGCTCCAAATACCCTTTGAATATTTAAAAAGGACTTACTTAAGGGATCGGCCATCATTTCTCGTGTTAATAAGCACTCCTTATGGCTATTTAAGGAGGTTGTTTAAGCATTATGTTACCATGTTTTAGTGAATATTCTTATCTAGTGAAAGTTGGCTAGTGTAGCCCTTTTACTCTCTCACAAAGACGAAACCCCTTGGATTGAGGACCTCATCCAAGGATGAAAACCCTTGGTTGGGAAACTTGTGAAGGACAAAAACGCTTCATGAGATTTTTGGTGTGCAAGCTTATTTGAAAAACAATAAAGTATCTTTCTCTTGCATATGTTGTCTCTTTGGTGCAATATTTTATTTGTTTAGAGTGGAGCGATCCACTTGGAGATGAATATTTGGTATGTGTGATGTTCATTTGGAAAATCTGAAATTGTTATCTTGTTCTCCATAATTTATAAGGCCAATATCTTGAGTTTCATGAATTTTGGAGCTTCCTAAGTTAAGTTATGAATTTTTAAAGTAACTCTGCAGACAAGGGTTTTATAGAAATTCATATCTCCAAATCTAGGGCATTAAAAATCAGTTTTCTTACATGAGATGATTGTTGGTGATATATAATAATTTTAGAGATTTAAGTGGAGCTAATTCGAAGGGTTTTGAAGGCACAAAAGTGGGTTTGAAACCCCAAATCAGGTCGCTTCCCTAGGAAGGGTTTAATTTGCAGATTTGCAGGGTTACAACAGTCATCTAACAGCAGTTCCATAATCTGATTTTTGAGTTACATCTCAGTTTTTGGTCATTACGAGCCCCCAAAAGGCACATTACAAAATAAATGAATATCACAAGAGAATAATGAGTGACAAATTGGATCACAATGGATGCACATGTGGGAGGCCTTGCCTCTATTTATCCACCTATCAACAAGTTGCATAAGGGTAGGTCAGCACAATAAAGGCACTAAAACCAATACAAAATTGGACCTGCTAGGTAAACACTACATTATGCAAGGTAGACAAAAGGCAAAGGCAAGACACAAGGCAAAGGCAAGCCACAAATGTCAAAAAGGCAAAGGGGCCATCCAAGGGGTTTCAACTCTAACAAGATGAAGGCAGGAAGGAAACATACATTGGATATGAATACAACCTATAATGGGATCAGCTAAAAAGTTTTGGTAAAAAAATTGGATTCTCAATTGATCGGACAAAATAGATCCGAGTTCCATCTCAACTACCACTTTTGTCCTAAAGGAGAAGATTCGATGAGATTTTGTAGGTTTCAAGGCGATCAAATCTCTCCTTATCTATTTATTAAATTGGTGGAAGCTCTTCTAACAAAAATTACCAAATCACAAGATGATGGATCCGTCAAAGGTATTCAAACTACTTTGATCTTGAGATCTATATCTCATCATCAATCTATGGATGATATTTGTTAGAAGACGTGAACAAAGAAATAGTGAAGAATAATTGGAATGCACAGTGTAGATTGTGTGTCCATCATTTTATTATGCAAAAGATAGTTACAAATGGTTGAGGATGTTACTGTTGAACATTAGTCAATACATAACTAATAGTAACATAATTATAAAAGGTAAGTCTTAAATTCTAATAGCCCCTCTTAAGTCTCATAGTACAGAAATCAGAAGCAAAACATTGACAGAAAATTAAAATAATGGAATCAAATAGAACCACGCATTCTTTAGGAGCTCTCTCTTTGAAAAAAATCTTGGACCAAACTTCAAGCTGCCTCATTACCTTCATAAAGGTGTAGCTCTCGAGTTGAAGTATCGAGTTCCCAGATACCACCTCCACAAACTCCCAGATAATGAACCTTCGAATTATTTGACAACAATCCACTAAAACACACATGAGATAAAATTCTCACAAAATTAATTATCTAATTAAATTTCTCATGAAGGCCTTCAACTTATCATAACCCTAAACCCTAAACTCTAATGGTAATAATTGTGAGACATAAGTTTGGGTTATTTATAAGGCACTACACTCTACAAAAGATTTGTCAATGGGGTAAAGGCTAGAGAGTGATAAGCCTAACTCCGTGGATTACATGCATGGTTGCTCCCCCTACTAAAAATGCTTAAGTGCTTGTGTTCAAAGTGGGAGCCCTTACCTTGTGATTATTACCAAACATACATGGGGAAAAATATTACATTGATGAGTATTCATGGTTTTCATCTTGAGATGAATTAAACACACACGAATAAAAATCCCACAAAAACAATTATCTAAGTATCCAATCTATCTAAGTATGTTGCATTTTTAAACCTATTAAAGTGGCGTTCTGGTTCTTTAGAACCTTTTGATTCTTCTCAAGTTTGATCATGAGTACGATAAAGATTGTAGTCCGAGTGATCACACATCAATCTTGCTTTACACGGTCAAGGATACTAACTTAGCGGGGCCATCTCTAGAATCCAATAGCACTTAGGTCCCAAAGCAATGATGACATTCCTAGGCCTAGCCTAGTAGATATTGTGGTGCACCCACATGAATGGTTGTTCGAGAAGCACCTCACAGGACATCAAAGGGTTTCACATCGTAGACCAACTCATCCTTGAATGGTTTGATGGAATTAGATAGGAAACCCCATCAATTGACATAGATGTCTCTACCCTAAATAACCCATCAAACATAGTATGATTGTGTGTGGGTGTTCTTAAATTCAACCTCTTGATTGCTTTGATAGAGATCAAATTCTTTCAACTTCTATTATATCTGATAAAGTCCGAGCCTTTCCATTTACACACATCTATGAGTGGACCAAGGACTCTACATCCTCATGTGGTGGAGGTGCCATTTGTGTGGTGGCAATAATGGAGCATGGATTTGCATCCATGATATGTTCCTCTTTATCTATGCACCCATGGAGTATCCACTGATGGATGTCAACGCTTTATTGTGTTTAGCTCCCACTACTACACAAAAAGGGTGTGTTAATGGCTGAATAGTCTCGTGTATTATGGTACTTTCTCTTGTATGTAATGTCCCATTTTTGAATTAATGCCAAATGAAGACTTCTTGCCATTCTCTTCCCATGGCCAAGAAGGATAAGTGAACAAGGGAAGTAATTGAGCTTCGTTTCAGTTTTCTTTTATTATTTTTAATGTTTTTCTTTGGTGTTTTACTCCCTAAGGCAGGTCGGCTGGGATTATGAGATTCCCAACAAGGAATTAAAAGATAAAGTGAAGCTTGGAGGTTAGTTTTCACCTATTTGGCCTTTGGCGCCAACCAAGGGATATAAAAGGAGGTTGTTTGGCCTCATTTGCATCATCTTTGGTGCATATACACTTACTATTTTGGTTTTTGGGTTGATTGCTCAATACCTTTCCACTTGAGGACAAAAACCCTCTTGTGTGGCATCCAAGGAGGACGAAACCCTTCCTTGTGGCATAGTGGAGAATGAAAACTCTCCATATTGGCAAATTGAAGGCATTTATTGAAGACTCTCTTGCTGATTTGGATCTAGGGCATCAAGAAGAAGACCTACAAAGAGCTTTGGCATATTTTGGAGCCCCTCTCCTAGGGAACGACTAGGGTTTGAGTGTGATTTGGTGTCTTCTAGGGCACATAACTCATTTATTCTTTGATATTCAGACTTGGCATAATTTATAGGGCTGAAATCTATCATCTTTTGTAATTATTGGGGTTTGGAGACCTCCATTTTGATCATTTCTATTGGCTGTACCTCTGCTGTTCTAAATTAATTTTCCAGCTGAGTATTTGATCAAGTTTCATGGTGAAAAGTGGCTTAAAATCTTCTTAAAGTGTTTTCCTATGTTGTTGATGAGTTCTTTGATGATATTTGGGTGATTTCTCACTAATTACAAGCTGTTATAAAAATCAGACTGCTGATTTACAGCTGTCATAAAAAACCAGTTGGCTGATATAAAATCTGAGTTTAATCATTTGGGGTTTGTGTGATTTCCTCCTTTTTCAGTTTCAGCCCTAGAAAGGGACAATGGAGTATGGATTTGCATCCATGACATGTTTCTCTTTATCTATGCACCCATGAAGAATCCACACTAGAATTCGATGTTTTTATTGTGTTTAGCTCCCGATACTCCAAAAAAATGGTGTGTTATTGGCTCAATAGTCTCTTGTATTATGGTACTTTCTCTTGTAGTTCTCACACCACAACCTAGTTTCTTTTTGTGGCTTTTTCCGCCATGTTTGCTTCCTATCTTGCCTCTATAGTGGTGCATTTTTTCCTTGATGGTTGGTGTCAATATTCCCTTTTTTGGATGTGACATCTCTAGGAGAATATTCTTTAGTTCCTCTACGCCTCAATTTTTCCTCGGTGTTGAGTGCATATCGCTAGGCTTCTACTAGTTTCCTAATGTTTGCAAACTAAATCTCTTCATGGACGTAATATTGCAAATTGCTACAATATTTGAGAATTTAGTGCCTTTCGTGTCGTGTGTACCAACGTTTGTTGATGGAGCATGAAATCTGTTGGTGTATCCTTGCATTGTTTGGTCTTGATCTTGGTGCAATTGATGCAACCTTTTGAGCTTCTCATCATATTTCTCTACTAGATTGTATTCTTTTCGATAGCTTCTACAAAATTGTCCCACGTCTTTTTGGTGCTTCCGAATAGTCAACTCACCATAGTATTCATCTTGAAGAAGATAGTATGATAAACACCATTTGTTGACATGCAAAGAACTTTCAAGAGTGTGAATGTTATCTTTCAATTATCAAAAAAATTAATCATAAAGACGTATGTGTAGACACCTATTTTCGATATAGCGCCCCTTTGTCATCTCACATTCATCCAATTTTCTATTATCGCATCTCTTTCTCTTAAATTAAATAAAATCCTATCTATTTGTTCACATTATTTGATTGATTATCAATGGACTCCATATGGACCCATGTGATAATTCAATTTTTGGCATCATCCCCCATCTCTCACAAATTATTTAATTCATAATGCATATCTCCGACACTCTTTTTTTTAAAAGAGTTCTTTCTCTTAAATTGAATTATCAATGGGCTCCATATGGACCCATTTGATAATTCAATTTTTGGCATCATCCCCCATCTCTCACAAATTATTTAATTCATAATGCATATCTCCGACACTCTTTTTTTAAAAGAGTTCTTTCTCTTAAATTGAATTATCAATGGGCTCCATATGGACCCATTTGATAATTCAATTTTTGGCATCATCCCCCATCTCTCACAAATTATTTAATTCATAATGCATATCTCCGACACTCTTTTTTAAAATGAAATATTTATCTCACCCCCCATTCAAATCATGTCCCCACTTTGCCTAATAAGTCAAAATATGCGACCCACATGATCACATCACATCCCTAACTCAAAGTTACTTTACTACACCCCTCGGGTATCATTAACTCCTGCAGTTTAGCCTCACATCTAAACTATAAATATGGGGTTTTCCCCATATTTAGGGGAGGAAGATTATTTCAAAAGGATATATATTTTTAAGGATATAGATTTTTAAGGAGAATATTTTTTTAAAAAAGAAAGGATCGAAGACTTGGAGAGATCTAGGCCTACAGAAGAGAAGGAAGAGTTTAACCGAGTTTTGCCGGTTTGAGGAGAAATCTTTGCCTTAATTCATCATTTTACCATCTTGATGCCCGGTTCATCTCTATAGCAAAGCATAAGCTAAGTACTCTTGTTATTTCAGTTGCTTGTCATTTTTTACTACTATTCATGATCTATTATTATCTTGTCTGACATGGGGGTTGACATCCTCCAAGGGAGTTAAAATCCTCTTGGGAACCTGCACCTGTCGTGCAAACCCCGCATATTGTGTTCTAATCTTATCTAGTTTAGTTTTGCAGATCTAGCTTCTTGATATCATGCATCTGCTTTCTTTATACCCGTATCATCCATCTCCATCTCCAAGGTACTAAGCCCTTGTATACTCGACGTGGTCTCGTGTTTCTTGATTACTCGTACACTCACCTGAGACAGGAAGCTGGAAACGCAGATCAACATTTGGCATGCCGGTGGGACCAGATCCAAGATCTAGTCGTTTCATTTGTCTTGTTCCTTTATTCATCTCGTGCAGGTATTATAAACATACTGGTTCTCCTGTGTCGTAGTTTTCAAATATATGTGATAAATATTTCATCTTGTGGACTCACGTTTTTGCAAGATTTGGTGTTATCTTCATCCGTATCAGAGGTTTGTGTCGCCTTCAAGGTAAGTACTCTTCTTGTGTTTAACCGGCTTGGTATTTAGTTTCAAGTTTAGTTTTATTATTAAATACATAATCATACTCAAATAAAAATAAATAAAAAATCATATGTTAGGTTCTACTCGCATGGGGAACAAATCCGGAAACTAATCTTATTGTCTTGCTTTTATTTGTGATCTCAGTTGTATAATAGATATAAAAAAAATTCTTTTCCTTTCAATGGCCTTTGCTTTGACCTAACAAAATATGTCTATATATTCATCTAGATCTTAATTTCTAATTATGTATAAATCTCGCATTTCAAAGCATACTAATCTATGGTTACTTGTTTAAAATATAATAATCTATAGTTATTTATTTTAAAACATAATAGACAATATTGATTTATTTAAAAATAACAATTAAAAAAACATTATGAAATAACATTGAATTAAGTTATCATAATAAAAAAAATTATGAAAGAAATTAGAATTAAATTATGAAAAAAAAATGCCATTCAATATTGAAATATCCATGGAATGTCAACACCAGAGAGTTGATTGTATATGTCCCGTTTAGTTCTCTTTTCCATGTGATTCACTTTATGTCATCACACATGTAAAAGTTGTGTCCATGTGTGGTATGACCCACATCACGAGTTCGAGGATTTCACTCTTAGCCCATGCGTATCATTGACGATCCATGAGGATTATGACTACGCCTTCTTCCTTTCCAATGAGGACTCGCACTTTTAGTTAGCTCAATTGCAAACCAAATAATGCATGCACCATTTCGCATGCATAGCATTCACTGTCATTCGCAATAACTGTCTTTCGCATTGTTCTTGCTTAACTCAGGGCGTAGGAGAGCTCAGATCGCTTTGTTCGCTTGGCGGGGGAGATATCTTCAATCATCCCCTATACCCACCAATTTTAATTCACTCATCCTTTAGGTAGGTTTGATTGAATCTGTTTTTTTTTATTAGTTGGGCTTTTATTAGTCATGTTCTTTTATTAGTTGGGCTTTTATAGTCATGTCATTTTATTAGTTGGGCTTTTTAGTCATGTCATTTTATTAGTTGGGATTTTTATTTTATATTTAGTCATATCATTTTATTAGTTGGGATTTTTTAAGTCATATCACTTCATTAGTTTAGCTTTTATATAAGCTATTATTTCATTAATCTAATTTATCTTTTCGACTTAATTGCTTCCTTTATATTATTTTATAGTCTATCGTTTAATTTTCGTCGCTTATTTACTCGAATGAAATAGGAACATTAAACTACAATTTTGTTAATTAATTAGATTAATTAATTATTTTATTTTTATTTATTTACAACGACACCATTTGTAAAATTTATAGTCATTTTTTTAACTACCTTAACTAATAGCATTTATTATCTTCTTGCAGGATAATGTCTATAACCTCACGACAAGAACATTACGCTATCAAAGACCAATGTTTAAATCAAACACACCGCACAAAATAATTTTACCGACCTTATCTGCAAACATAAACGGTGCCATTTTAGGTACCGGGCATTTCAGTCACTAACTAACGCTTCTAAAACACCATCATCAAGTACAATCACATAACACCGATAAGTGACTCTCCAGGTATTCCTCATTTTTCTTTATTTTCTCTTTTCTACATTTAACTTTCTCTTTTCTGAGTGACTGTCTACATCGAATATCACATTTCATTTTGGTCTAAAACGAACCTTCTGCATCCTGCCTAATCACATAGCTTAAGTAAAGAATTTAACTCTTTGCATTTCACTTATCACACACTGCCTAAAACTACACAAATAGAATTAATACATCAAAACATTCCTCTCACTTGGTTAATCTGATTGGGACTTAAACACCCAACAGGAAACCGTCTCAAACATCTCCTAATCCATAACTTCCTGAAACCAGCCTTAGACTCCTTTAGGCACCTTCATTACCTACTTTTCTTTTCTATTCACATCCTCTAAATTAATCATGAGGCTAAAAAAATTCTGCTTGATTTATTTGTCAACAACATACATAAACAGATGTTTCTTTACTTCACACCTATTGTCGCTCTCTCCCAAATCAAGACAAACAAACAATCTACTTTATCCCATGATATTACTTCCTCTGACGATCTTACTCAACAGGATTCTAAACTCAAAACCACGTCGTCGGTCAACCAATCTCCAGTCTCCATGGTCTCACCTCATGAGAACCATGTCATACAAAATTCTCCCCACCTTGACACCAACCCTCCTATCCCCGTCAAGCCAGTCTTCCTAAATCAATCGTACCACCATCTCCTGCTCCTCTAGATACATCTGAATCTCCTCCTAACCCCATATATGACTTCTTACTCCAAAAATCTCCTATAATCTCTAAATCCTCCCAATCTCCTCAATTGGTGGATCGCATTCCACCCACATCCCTTTTTGTCAATTCTATTTCATCCGCCACTAGTATGCCCATCAAACAATCTCAGCTTTTGAATACCTACATCCCTACCCATCCTATGCTCCAACAGTCTCAACCCCTTAACACTCATATCCCTACCTACCATCTACCACAACAACCTACCCAGCTTCAACAAACACACCATATTCCTATTATTCAAAGTCAACCTATGCAACAATCTCAACCCATGACACATGTTCATCCTTACCAAACAACTCCCCAAACACCCACATATCCACAAATTAATCAATTGTCTTATCAAACCATTCCGCAAACATCCTATCCACAAACTTATCAACCGCTTTATCAGACGCTTCATCAAACACCCACACACCCACAAACACATTATTCACCTTATCAAACTACTTTTCAAACCACACAGCCAATCCAATATCAACCTTACAACACCTCGAGTGATTCAATTCACACCTTAATGAATCAGTTAGCCAGTTTAGAAACCCTTACCGTACCACCCAAGAACACCTTATCCTATGAACAAATCTGTAATGAACCGATTCATCCATCGGTTCCAATTAAACCTTATCCTCCTCATTGGAAACTTCCTGCATTTAATAAGTTCAATAATAAAGAAGATCCCCAACAACATCTCCTCGCATTTAAACACGCATGTTGTCTTATCGCGCATGATCATGATCTACTTCTTCACACTTTCCCCATGTCTTTGTCTAGTCCTGGGCTAGACTAGTATAACAATATCCCGCGACATTCTTTATTCTCTTTCACCCAATTTGCACAATTGTTCTTAGAACACTTTTCTATCAATATCGCACGCAAAACCACTATCGCTGATCTATATACCATTCGACAATATGAAAACGAGACCATTGCCGACTTCGTCGCACGGTGGCATGTTGTTATAAACCAACTATCCTTCACTATCCCGCAAACCAAACTCATCGATTTATTCTCGTGTTCGTGTGTCAAACATATGTCATCCACTTTGCAGATCCAATCATTCGAACCTTTGATGAAGCTTTCACAATGGCTCGCAAGCTTGAAACCCGTGCCATTGAGTAGGGTCATCTTAAATTAAGTTCAACTAAATCAAAAATGAATCCACTAAACCATTCACACATATGGTCACGAATCAAAAATTAAGTTCAAGATGCGGCCAACACTATGGTCCTTTGAACCCTCATCCCCATCTACACCAAGCACATGGTTTCAACAACAATCTCCTCAATCAACATCCCACTACACTCCTTTAGGAGAATCATATAGTTCCATATTTGATAAGTTGATGAGTGTAAACTCTATCCAACTACCTCCCATACGACCCGTAGACAACTCTGCAAGCCAAGCCTATTTGGTATCACGAGGCCCGCTTTTGTAAATATCATCGAGTCAAAGGTCATGACATTGAGAGATGTCGTTCCTTCAAAGATTGTGTCCAACAACTTGTAAATCAAGGGAATATCCAAATTGATGCCTTCAAAACACAGACTAATCAACCACCAACAAATCACGTCACCCCTTTTACATCTCAACTATCAAACGCTTGTATGGTTGACACTGTCAATCAAGATCCCATCTTGTCACCAACTACGCATGTTCCCACAGTGGACATTATTCCCATCTCTTATTCAGAACACTGTAACACCTACATCAACTTTCACTACTTATGTTGAACTTGTACCTTCTCCTATCCTTGCCACATCCACATCAAATTCAACTATATCATCCATTTCCGCCACTTCAAACATACCCCAATCTATCACATTAGATTCATCCTTAGCACTTATTTCGGCTCCACTCATATCCACACATATCCCTACGTCTCTCACACCCATTCATTCACCGACATCTTCATCAAATACACCTGTTACTACACCTATATTGCTCACAACCATCCCAACTAAACCCAGTTCTACAACATGCACCCTTGCAACCCTATCTTCGACATCAATCCCTTTATCAAAAATATCATTCTTACCCCTCAAAACATTTATGAAACAACCAGTCCATTCTACTTCTACATCCGAAAATGTCCCTGCACTTGCTACATTACCATTACCCATAAGGTCTACTCCATCGGTTATCACATCACTCACATCTCCACATATTCCAAAAGTGCCTACATCTTTATCTATCCCACTACCCCTATACCTATCATATCAACAAGTCCACCTATCTCTACCTTGACAACCTTGCTCGTGGCCACAACACCCAGTCTACCCCAATATTCTTTACCCAATCCTCCTATCACACCAACCAAATCCTCTCGATCTGCAACCCTACCAAATATACCCCTTGAATCACCTATTGAACCAACACATCCACCTCGATCAAATAAAGATGCTTTACCTTCTCCCTCTACAAAATCATCTCTTTCCATGCCAAAATCAAAACAATCTATGTCTCACATAGATATCATTAATCACATCATACAAACACCTATCTCTTCATTAACATCTTCATCTTGTTTTAGAACAGTTTCTCCATTAATAACCACACCACCGCTATCAAATCCTCCGAGTTGAAATTATTGTCATCCTGCTAGAGGTAAATCTTCTCGGTCGAAGTCTAAGGCTTGGGGCAAACATCCCCGACAGTCCCCTGCACATCCACATGAAACATTTAGGTTTTCCTCTTCTCAACAATCTAATGCCACAACATCCATGTCAGGATCAGTTTTTCCATCTATGACATCTTGCAATAATCAATCCACATCCAAACAATATCATCCTTCAACCAAATTTGATTTGTCCTCCAAAACACGAAATTCACACATCCAATCTACATCTACGTTTTCTCCTAACTCCAAGTTGAGACATCCTATCAAAACCCATAAGAGTTACCTTCCCCATGACACTTCAATGGGGTCATACGCAAACATCTTTTGACATTTAACTCAAACATCTGCCATCAAACTTCCTCCTATTAAAGCCTTTAATCCATATGGTCCCAAGCCATCATGGTTCAATCCTAATTGCAGTTGTGCTTATCATCATACCCCAGGTCACGACATCGAACATTGTAAGGCCTTTCGGTCAATCGTCCACAACCTTATTAAGAAAGATGATTTCCTCATTCAGGGAAAGTTCCTTCTTCATCCACCTTGAATCCAATCCATATCCCATCTATCAGATCTCCCATGATCCCTCCATCCACATCATCCCTTAATATTCATCCAGCCCATGTCATTCCTCCTAAGGAATGCCCGCCATTGTTCATCAATGCCGCTTATCTTGCTAAACACACTTGTGGTCTCCGATCATTTACCCCATCCAAATCTAAAACAATCTCATCTAAACTCTTTCGACATCCTTTACCTACTTCACATTTAACCCATTGGGGAAACAATTTTCCCTCGCCCTTGAGCATCTCATCCATACAACTCCCTTGTTACTAGGGGACTTCGCTCTTTGACATTGTTTTATCTACCTTATTCACATCCATTCAATCTAAATTAATTATATCCAAATTCTCATCTCATTCTAAGTCCTCCTTTGAGGCCATATTTGTTCTTTTTATGCTCCTTTTGGGAGTATCATCTTTTTCATTGAAGCCCTCCTTTGAGGCCATGTTCGTCCTTCCGTTGAGGGACCATTTTCTCGAAGTCCACTATTGTGGCTATATTTGTGTCTCTTCTGGGGCACCATCTATTTCAAGTCCACCATTGTGGCTATATGTGTGTCTCTTTTGGGACACCGTTTATTGCATCAAGCCCTCCTTTGAGGCCATGATTGTCCTTCTATGTTTATGTCTCTCTTGGGGCATCATCATTCATTTTCATCTAAATCCACCATTGTGGTCATATGTTAGTTTTATTTCCTGCTTGTCTATCATCTCATCTTATTGCAACTTCAATGTCTTCCCTCTCGTGGTGGTAAAACCAGAGACGTAACCTCTTAATGCATTGCACTTGCGACCAATCTACTGTTAGCATATTTACCAATGAGAAATTAGTTACATCCTTAGATTGTTCTGCCATCTTTATCCCCTTCCATTTATCACTATAATAATTTGACTTATGCGATCCGCCTTCACTACTTTGATGTGATCCTGTAACCATTACATCCATTACCTTCTCATTCTCCTATTGCAGCCATGCGAAGGGTCCAGGGTGTCTCTTGTACATTCCTTATCCCTTCTTAAGTGGTTTACTTAGCTATTCCCAGCTCTCCCCCATGTGAAGCTCAAATTCATGTATGTAAAAGGCAAAATCAAAGTTATAAAAAACAGACTGATCCCTCGAAGGACAGTTGTTCATGCAAATAAAAAAAAAGTATACAAATCAAAATCAAATCAAAATCAAAAGAAATAGACCGATCCCTTGAAGGACAGCTATCATATTATTTTTGTCATCTATATTATGTATAAAGTAGACCATACCCTCGAAGGATGGCTACTCTGTTATTATGGCATCTGGAAGGTTTTCCGCATTGATCAACCTTCCTTTTATCAACATTTTCCAAAAGCTTCCCGCATTGATCAGCTTTCTACTATTGTTCTTTCCCTTTCCCAGAGCTGGGGCATAGACTTAAGGAACACCACTTTTGAAGATCCCTCTTCCCATGTACAAGTCACATCTTTGATCCCTTTGTCATGTCAATATTAGGATTACGAGCATCCTTCATCCATATTTCCCTCATGATCTTTTGGTATAACTAACTATCGTTGGTTATGTATTAACACCTGTTATTGGATACAAGTGCAATGCTTTGAGTGGTAGCCTTTTCTTGTTTATCTCCAATCCAATTCGAAACATAGTTTCCCTGTACACCCTTGCTACAACTATGTTCCATTCATCTCATCTAAATCATCTTTTATAAAAATCACATCAAATTCACACTATGAATTTTATATCTATCCATCATCTCCATGAATGTGTTTGCAAATACACTTTTCGGTTTGTGAATTCTACTTGATCACCGTTGCAGTTTGCGAATCCTACTTGAGGATCCTTCTCAAGGCAAGTTCGTTATCCTGCAGCTCCTTATCTCTCAACATGTTCAACACCATCTTTGATCCATTGCTCCTCGCTCTCCATGTCCATTTATCACCATTTGTCTCCACATCATCCTTCTCACCTTTTGTCGTCCCCTTGCACGACGCCTTGACCATCTTACTTGTCTTTCCTCTTGAGTTTCTCTTTTACTCTTCCGCTTTCGATTTGACAATCTTGCTTAACCATCCATATAGCCAGAGAACCTTAGTTAAGGTATATCTTCTTCCTTGGATCCTCCCATTGTAGAAGCTTCTCCACCATTTCCTCTTTCAACAAACGACAATCACCACCACAAACGTCTTTCCACTCCTCCTTTTCCGCTTAACACTCTTGCATCATCACTACCACCACGTGGGCATCCCAATTAAGGATTGCCCTTACACTCTCCATCTACGTTGCATATGTTCCTCCATCCATTCATGTCACACTCCTTTGTTTCCTTGTTATCACATTGTTATCACCTCCTTTCATCTCTTGTTCCATTTTGGTATACACTGCTTAGTCTTTCATCATTCTTCTTCTTCTTCGGTTTGGTGATCCTACTTAACCATCTCCATCGCAGGGCAATCTTACTTAAGAGTTTCTCTTAAGAATGGTTGGTCATTGATCTTCCATTTCCCATCATCTCTTCCTCATCTTCTATCTCCCACCTCTCATCGTACTCATCCATTCCAATCAACCCTTCCACACCTGCATCCAATACAATGTTGTCTTTCTCCTTCCATATTGTCACTGCCGGTTTGGTGATCTTACTTAAATCCTCCTGTGGCATGGTGATCTTACTTAAGAGTCTCTCTTAAGCATGATTTGTCATCCTGCACTCCCCCACTACCCCACATTCTCTCCATCTACATTTTCTCGGCATTCCCCATCATCACATCCTCTCACCTCCTCTTTCATTCTCGCAAACACCACTTCTTACTAGTCTCTTTTTCATCTCCATCATCCGTCGTTGGGTAATCTTACTTAACCATTGCTTCTCCATTCATTTCATGTCTTGTTTCTTCATTTTCTCTCATTCATTCTCATCCACTGCATCCTCTCCTCACCTTCATCTTCCTACACATCGTTATCCCTCCTTTCTTTACTCTTTCCACTCCATCTTCTAGAGTTCTCCCACATATCTACCCCCATACTTACACGTCATTGTCATTGATCTTCTCCTAACATTCTTTCATCATATCCTTTCGTTTTCGTGCACTTTTGCAATTATCGGTGGACTTCTCCTAAAAATCACTCATCCCTCATTCTATACATCCCGAATCCTTTTCTTTGATCTCCTCCATTCTATCTTCATTCCTTCCTTCCTTTGTGTCCTCTCGATCATTATCGAGAGGACTCCTAACGATCCCTTCATTGGCATTCCCCCTCCTGCTTCTCGCGTTTACTTTCTCCCTTGTCTTATCTTTTGTCTCATCTTTTCCTACTGATCATTATCGGTGGATTTCTCCTAACATCCATTCACTGGCATTGCCTCTCCTATCCCATCCTTTCTTTTTCCTCGCCACCTCTCCATCTTCCATTCTTCCTTGCCAATTTCTTCATTGTCTTCATCATACACCTTCTCTCTATTTTCTCGTCATCAACATATCCTCATCTCATGCATCTCCGTTTCTTTTCCAATCAATGTCACTCCTTCCCTCAAGTTTCTCTTTATGTTCCTTATGCTTCCCACTCTTTACCAAATATCTTCATTCTTGGTTCACTTCCTTCAACATAATTTTCTTCGTTGTCTTCTCCTCCTTTCTGATCTTCGTCTTATTTTACTTCCTCTATATCGTCTTTCTCCCCATTTTACCTCGCACTTCCTCCTTACTTCCCCGTCGAAAACCTGACTCTTCAATGTTATCCCATTTCCTTTATCATCTCATCATCCACATGCATTTCCATGCGGTCAGTTCCATATTCTTTGCCTTGGATTTCCTCACTATGATCTGTTTCCTTCAATTTTCTTTGCTCTATCATCTCTTTCGTTTTCCATTACCTCTCTATTTTCCTCTGCTCCAATCTTCATCACATCTTTCATTTTAAATAACTCTCTTCCTTTTTCATGATTTCATCCTCTGCTCTATTCTTTTCTTGTCTTCTCTTTGTTTGTCCTTCTTTATAATCCTTCTTTGTTATCTTCTTCCTCCCCTTTCACTCTTTATTTTCTCCTCTTCCGTCTCCGTCCCTCTATTCCATATCCTTGTCACCTTCATATTCAATCTTTCTTGCTCTTCTCATAATCAACCAATCCTCCTGTCTATTCCCTTTTCTCTTTCTCAACATCCCTTACATTTGGCATTCACAGTCAATGCCGATGTTTCTCCGTTTATGTATCATTATCCATCCCTTTCATTACCGTTCTTGTTCTTCTCTTTGCCACATTGACCTCTTCTCTTTTTGAGAACCCTGTCACATCTTTTATCTTCATTCCTCTCGCAGGGACATCATCATATCCATTTCTAAGAATCTCTTCCCATCTTCTTTTGACATTTTTGTCTTAGAAGATACCATAACGGACATCACCTATCTAATCTTGTTCTCTTCCTTGAATATTTTCTCTACTTTTGTTTTGTCACAAAAGTATCTTGACTTCTTATCCTACTTATCAAACAAGTAGGAGTACTTTTATCTTCTAATTTGCTAACACTTATGCATCGTTCCTATAAAACATGATTGCCATCATATTTATTATCCTTTTAAGACATTTTATCTCATCCTTCTATCTTGTTTGCTCATCATATCCACATTTATGAGTATTCCCCCTAGGATATCTTATTTCAACATCTATGTCTTATTTTGGGTACCTTTTCATCTTTGTACTTGTCAATATATAACTCACCTTGTGTCCTTCTCGTGCCCTGTGCTGGGGTATCATTATCTTCATCCACATCCCTTTTATGGACGCATGATTTTTCGCACAATTCCTCACAGACAAAGGATTGCACACATCTTTCGCATTTAGTTGCACATATTTTGATGTTTTCCTATGACCCATTGGTCATCTTGGTTTACATCCATACTGCAATGGTCTTCACCCACTCATTGGTCTATAGAACATTGTTGTATGTCTCCATTGAGACCGCAATTGTCCTCTACCGATGTGATATTGGAGTCACCGCCATACTTTTTTTTTATTTATTGCGATCCTTTTTTTGCCTGGGGCATCTTGCCTTTGGTCATATCTTCATCCATCCTTGGACACATCTTTCATCTAACCCTTTTTTTTTTTGTCTCATGGCTTGCTATCGCAAACCACTCAACAAAAAGGGCAAAAGTAGACACCTATTTTCGGTATAGCGCCCCTTCGTCATCTCACATTCATCCAATTTTCTATTCTCGCATCTCTTTCTCTTAAATTAAATAAAATCCTATCTATTTGTTCACATTATTTGATTGATTATCAATGGACTCCATATGGACCCATGTGATAATTCAATTTTTGGCATCATCCCCCATCTCTCACAAATTATTTAATTCATAATGCATATCTCCAACACTCTTTTTTTTTTTAAAGTTCTTTTCTCTTAAATTGAATTATCAATGGGCTCCATATGGACCCATTTGATAATTCAATTTTTGGCATCATCCCCCATCTCTCACAAATTATTTAATTCATAATGCATATCTCCGACACTTTTTTTTAAAAGAGTTCTTTCTCTTAAATTGAATTATCAATGGGCTCCATATGGACCCATTTGATAATTCAATTTTTGGCATCATCCCCCATCTCTCACAAATTATTTAATTCATAATGCATATCTCCGACACTCTTTTTTAAAATGAAATCTTTATCTCACCCCCCATTCAAATCATGTCCCCCACTTTGCCTAATAAGTCAAAATATGGGACCCACATGATCACATCACATCCCTAACTCAGGTTACTTTACTACACCCTGGGTATCATCTAACCTGCAGTTTAGCCTCACATCTAAACTATAAATATGGGGTTTTCCCCATATTTAGGGAGAGGGAGATTATTTCAAAAGGATATATATTTTTAAGGATATAGATTTTTAAGGAGAATATTTTTTTAAAAAAGAGAAAGGATCGAAGACTTGGAGAGATCTAGGCCTACAGAAGAGAAGGAAGAGCTTAACCAAGTTCTGCCTGTTTGAAGGAGAAATCTTTGCCTTAATTCGTCATTTTACCATCTTGATGCCGGTTCATCTCTATAACAGAGCATAAGCTAAGTACTCTTGTTATTTCAGTTGCTTGTCATTTTTACTACTATTCACGATCTATTATTATCTTGTCTAACACGGGGTTGACATCCTCCAAGGGAGTTAAAATCCTCTTGGAACCGGCACTGTCTGGGCAACCCCCGCATATTGTGTTCTAATCTTATCTGGTTTAGTTTTGCAGATCTAGCTTCTTGATATCATGCATCTACTTTCTTTACGCCCGTATCATCCATCTCCATCTCCAAGGTACTAAGCCCTTGTATACTTGACGTGGTCTCGTGTTTCTTGATTACTCATACACTCACCGAACAAAGAAGCTGGAAACACAGTCAATAGTATGATTCTAGTTGGTCAAGCCATTTTACCAATTCATCAACATTATTTTTCCTTCAAACCGAGGAATGCCAAAATTTACTTGTAACTTGAGGGGTGTTGGGCCCCAAAGGGCTTACTTGATGATGGTGTGTGTGCAGCCTTAGGCACTGACTAGCGAGAGAACATTATCAAATTGTGCCATCATCTACGTCCTCTACCATTTGAGGGCTTCAGCTGTAATGTCCCTTTTTGGGGGACCTTAGGAAATGGGCAAAAGCTGAGAAGTAAAACTTGAAATCAGATTAGTGGGCTGCTGTAGATGACTGATATAAGCCCTGCAACCTGCAATTTTCTTCCTCCTAGGGCAGCGGCCTCCTTGGGGATGTCAAACCCCTCAAACCCTAGCTATATGCAACTGAAGATACTTGATTAGCCAGCCAATAATTATGAATAAACCCCGGAAAACCAATTCAGCTGTTAGAGATCAGATTTAACCATGAAAATATTTATTTTTTGGAACCCTTAACCAGCTGGTTATAGCAAACTTCAATTAACTTGGAAAAATAGTAAATCACCTCCAAAATTCACGAAACTTGAGATCTTGGCTCTTAAAAATATGGAGAATAAGATAATAAACTCAAATTAACCAATTTACCACCAGCACATACCAATTTTCCCTCCAAGGTGGGTTGCCCCACTCAAAAAGGGAAGATAACCAGCAAACTCAAAGAAATACCAGCAAAGAATGATGAATATATTACTCCTTGAATGCCTCTTTGCAAAATACAATCGTGGTGGAGGGTTTTCGTCCTCACCACCCTTGTGAGAGGGTTTTCGTCCTCCACACAAGCCCTCAATCAAGGGGTTTCATCCTTGAGAGAGATAGTAAAGGGCTACACTAGCCAACCTTCACCAAGATATAAAATTCATCAAATCAACATATCTCAAACTAATGCCAACAACCTCTATTTATAATAAGAGGGTGGCTCCAAGTCTTGGGGATCTCAAATGAGATCGACCACAAAATAGACTTGCTTTATTATTATTATTTTTCTTTTTGCAATTTGGAGCCTACATGCTCACTAATATCTTTTATTTTTAATTTATTGTTGGGTGCTAGGCTCACCAACAATCATAATGTCAATAAGAGAAACAAACGCAAAATTAAGCACATAATGACATTGTTGTCTTCCTCTAGCTTGTTTCCTTGGACCCACAAGGAAGAAAAATGGGTCAAGGTATTCAAAAGGAATTATCTCGAAAAGGGGACATAACATCATCAAACAATTATTTTAAAAATCTGCCATTTCTTCTCGACATCTTAAGTCGTTTGAACATGCAAGATAATCCAAAGGCTCGTGAGTCTCAAAGCCATGCTTCTTGTATTCTAATCTCGTGTGATGGGACATGCAAGAGTGGAAGGAACCATTCTCATACCACTGGCCTGAATTAAGTATGCAATTTTGTAGACAACACACCATGAAGCTTAATGTGTTATCGAAGTAGAACTGAAATTGACACTGTAATTGACTAAACAATAATTGTAAAAACAACAATAATTTATTGCAAATTAGAGTATGTAAAAAGGGCAATCTTTGTAGGAGAGATGTATGCCTTGAACTTTTGCTCTTCATTCCATACTATCTACTTTATAGCTATATGGTGCAGAAATTGAAAAGTTACTAAAATTGTAAATGAAGGGTTATGAATGGGATGTGAAGAGTCACCTCCCATGGAGATCACGTGTCCACCTTAGAAGTGGAAATGAACAGGAAGAAGTGGACAAATAGCCAAATTTTGGTTGATGACATTATTCTAGTAGTGCCACTTGCTACGAGATATGACCCCAACAAGTGGCACTACTAGAATAGGTTCAACGACCAGAATTTGGAACCATGCAATATGCGTTGCAAAGCTCATCAAGCAAACTACTTAAGGTGCCCTCCATACATGCCTCCAGCTAGTAGGTAGTGGACCCAACTAAATTTTAGGGTTTAAATTATGCACCGAAGGGCTCCGAAAATGCAAAATATGAAACTATGTCAAAACCAAAAAAATACGTTTTTGGAAATTATTCAGATTTATGCTCCAAATGGCCATTTGGATCAACATGGCTGATCAAGTAGCTTTTATGTTGTAAGATTTACAAGTTATTCTTCCAATAATAAATATTAACACTAGGCCAATAATCGTAATACATACTAAAAGCTATTAATGTTAATTCAAGGAAATATCTCAATATCAACAGAAAATGACAAAGTATGACAACATACCTCGATCGAAAAGGACAGAAAGTAAATCAGGTGCCTACAGACCATTTTTCAAGAAAATCTACTGATTAGATCATATATAAACCAAAGTATGTAAATGATGTTATTAACTTCAAATAACATATCTATCAAATGTTCATCCAAAAGGAAGTTCTTCCAAATGCAAAACAGTCAAATATCACAATCAATAACATATAGCATTCAAACCACAAGTTGTATGCTTATATTAAATGCCTAGTGTTGCATGCTTATATTAAATGCCAATCTTGAAGCAGGCAATCTATTGTATGATATGCATGCCATGATTAAATAGTGTGTTTATAATTGTTTTTTCTTGTCAATCTAATTTCCTTCAGCAGCAGCTTGCGGGCATCTGCGGGTTGAAGGCAGACTGTGAAAAGAAGGCAAAGGTGGAAAGGAAAGAAGTGAACGAGGAATAGATGAATGAATAGCTGAAGGATGACTTAGCATAACTGAGGCAAGGAAAGAGTTTGTGGGCATCCACAACTTAGTATTTGGCCTATCGGTAGCGGAGTTGATTTTCTAGTACTGCGCGACTTGGGACATTGTGGGCTGAGGTGTGAAGGAAAAGGATTCGACACAAAGTATAGACAAGTGCATGAGGGGCACGGGACGCAAAGGCACAAGGTTGATCAAAATGGGAAAGAGACTCATTTTAGTTAAAATCTGTGGCAAATTTCGAGAACACTTGCCTACTAAGTGTTTGAAAACTAGTAGCCATCAACATCCATTGGGCATGGAGTCTTAACGATTAAGCAGGGAACTTCCAAACTCCTCAAAATTTTGATAGGGGCAAGAAAAGCAAGAGTACGAGGACTCACAAAACTATAGAGTAAAAAGGAAAGTAAAAGCAAATCAAAGGGAAAGGAAAACAACTATTTACAAAGTGCAACAACCACTTAGGGGTAATGCTTGAGGAACATCCCATTGACTAGTGTTGATCGTCGATCACGGGAGAGCTTGAAAGCATTTGCTTCCTTGCACATGGTTATTTGGTATGGGCCACTCCATATGGTGTTAAACTTGGAATGCCTTCCGGACATGGCTCGGTTAGCATCCCATTTGAGTGTCAAGTCACCAACTTCAAATTTTTGATTGGCATCTCGCTTGTCAAAGAATCTCTTCACAACCTATTGGTGTTGCTAAAGCTCATCTTTGGATTTCTCCATGACTTCTTCAAGGAGTGTTGGCTTTGTAATTTTCACCATCCCGGCATCATGATTCTCTAGTTCTAACTAATGGACAAGTTCTAAAGCTAGGATCTCCAATGAGAGTGGATACCTAGGTTCAATTCCATACACTAGCATGAAGGGAGAATAGTTAATTGAGCATTTTGAAGTAATCCTATCTACCAACGAGGCTGATTTCATCTTGGTATGCCATATTCTTTGATTTTTCTCAATTATGCACTTCATGATTCGATCGGGTTCTTGTTTGTGGACTCTTCAAGTCCATTACCCTAAGGATAGTAGTTAGAAGAGGTTTTGAGGTATATACCATACCTTAAAGCAAACTTTGTGATCTTAGCTCCCATGAGTGCCTTCACATTATCTAATATGATTGTGTAAGGGACGCCAAACCAGTGACAATTCCTTCAATGAAGTCAATGATTTCTTTTGTGGCCTTTTTGACCGGGACTGCTTCAATCCATTGGGCAAAGTAGGCTGGTAGCGATGATAATCTACATGTGGCCAGACTTTGGAAAGAAGGCTGATCATGCCAATGAAGTTCGTCCTCATTGTGAGAAAGGTTAATCTGCCGGAATAGGTTGTAAAGGAAGTGTGGCCCTATGTTTTCTACTTGTGAAGAACAAGCCTTTGGGACATTTCCTTACCCATTTCAAGACATGCAAACATGGTGGGCTGGTAGTACCTAGCTCGCATGATCTTTGTGGTTGTTATCCAAAGCAAAGTGACCACCCGAGAATCCTTGATGAAACTCTTTGAGCACCCTTTCCGCATCCTTGGGTTCAAGGCATATTCGTAGCAAGACGCCATCTTAGTTTCCTCTTAACAACACCCCACCGAGTAGGTCATATGGGATAGCTTGGAGTCTCGAAGTGTCTCCTTTTGGTTTTGTCAAGCTCTGTAGGATATTCTCGGTTGAGAGATAACTCACCGTCTTTTGAATAAAATTGGGCTCATTTTCTTCATTTGGTGGTTGATCATCATGGATGCATACAACTTCTATCGATTTCACCAAATCTTCAAAGAGATGTTGGCAAAGTTCCTCGCCTCTAATCCGCTTCGCTATTTTGATCTCAATATTGAACTCCATGATTTTGGTAATCCATTCGTCTCATTTGTCACCGATCTCTCCTCCCATAATGTAAACTCTAACGCTCAAATGAACAACGAAGACCATGATTTTGTTGTTGGAGAGGAGATACTTGAAAATCTTCATCACCTTGAGGACCCGCAAAGGTCCGCTTCTCAATGAAGTTGTACCTAGCTTCATAATCCTTGAGCGTTTGGCTAACGAAAGCGATTCGCTACTCAAGTTCTTGTTGGTTCTGCTAAGTGAGAACAACGGCTATATTGTGCAAGTCATCGAGGGCGTAGAGGATCAAAGTTAGCTAACACGTAACTTGAGAAATGGCTTGCTTAATGAGCTCAAAGCTCTCTTTTCCTTCGCCTCCACTTGAAGACCATGTCCTTCCTCAACATGCATGTGATGGGCTTGAAGTGTCACGAATTCCATGATGAACTTCCTCACAAAATTGACCTTTCCTAAAAAAGATTGCAATGCTTGCCTATGAGGTGACAATGACAAGGCAAGAATGGCAGCTACCATGTTTGGATCAATAGCTAATCTATCCTTCAAGACAACATGGCCCAAAAGCTTGCCTTCGGGGACAACAAAGATAGACTTCTTGTGATTGAGAGAAATTCCAAACTCTTTGCACCGTTGGAAGATTTGTTCCAAATGATCCTCCCGCTTCTTTAAAAGAAATGTGATATCATCCAAATAAACCAAAATGATATTATTGATCACACCTCTAAATGCCATGTCCATTGCCCTCTGAAATGTTGCTCCTACATTGGATAAACCAAAGGACATTCTCTTGTATGTGTATGTCCCCCACTTGGTGGTGAAGGTGGTCTTGAATTGATCCTTGTCCTTGACTATTACCTAGCTAAAACCAAAGAAACCGTCTAGAAGTGACAAACTCTCAGCTCCAGCCACTATTTGCAAAAGTTAATCCATGGGAGATAGTAGATAGTGATCTTTTAGAGAAGCCCTATTTAGGTCCCTAAATTCCACACACAGATGTATCTCTCCGTTCTTTGTAATATCCCCTTAGGGCAATAAATAAGAAATTTTGCAAATTCTCACAAACCCTTACACAAACATATAACAACAATCTGATTTTTTATTTAAAAACCCTTACAAAAAAACAGCAAACTGAAATCTTCAATTATTCCTCAAATATCATCAAATGGGGAATACCCACAAGGGGCAAAGCGTTTAGAAATACTCTAGGAACATGAATATGCAAACAAATATTTTTTTCCGCCAAAGTCTAAATTTATTTTATTTAGTTTTGCAACTAGAAACACAACAGTAAAACAGTTGACTGTATGTTTCTAGAACTAAAGGAAGAAAGGATGAAAAGGCTGTCCTAGGACAGATTAAAACCTTTGGCAAGCTCTAACACTGAATGCTTGGCCTAAAATACCTGTAATAGTTCCAACAAGGGGTTGACAGCCCGAAAATGGCCCAAAATCGCTATTGTTACACTTCCCAATGCTGTTCACGCTAGTAGATGGATGCCCTAGCTGGAATAGGACTGAAAATCTGCTCTTTGGTGTGTGCCCTAGCTGTTAAACCCCTGAAAACAGCCTTGAATCTGTGCCCTAGCTCTGTAAAACTGATTGTTAGCTCGAGTATGACCTCTGGATGAGATCACCAATGAGAACTTGAGGGTTTTCATCCCCAAGTTCTGAATAACAAGGGTTTTCATCCTCACCAGCTGCAATGTTGAAGCACAAGCTTAACACCCAAAAATTTGAAATGATATGATCAAAAGTGACCACAACTTAATAAAATAAAGCTTATATTTTTATTTTAGCGTTGACTTCATTAAAATTCACCTTTTTAATTAAATAATAATAAAACGTAAGTTGCCTTTAATACAGCATAAAATTTTAGCTTAGTTATATTATTATTTTACATGAAGTATTTTTAAAAAAATTCATTTTAATAAATATTATTGTTAAGTTGCCCAAAAGATTAGATATGGCTGGGCCCAACTTAAAGAATATTATTAATTATTTTAATCTAGAAAAGGGGGCATGACATTCTTCTTTCTTGCTGGGACCAAATTGACCACCCAAGTTGAATGCCTAATAGGGTAGATGATATTGGCCTCAATGAGCTTGATCTGCTCCTTCCTCGTCAATGGTTCAATATTGGGATCAACAAGTCGTTGTTTCTCCCCGACTAGCTTGGCATTTGCCACAAGCTCAATCGCACGTTAGATGACCTCTTGATCATAGTACTTCAAGTCATCATAAATCCATGCAAAGATATCATCATACTCCTTGCATTTTTGATAAAAATTGTTTGTTGATTACGACTACATAACTTTCCCAACTCAAGAGACTTATCTAAATCAATTCAGACTTCTGGTAATCTTCATTTTTGACCACCATGTTTCACTTCTCTCCACAAGACTAGTCATCGGAATTGAACATTCTTTCCAAGGTCGCAAGCGCCTTGGGAAGTTTGTTCGCCTTCAATTGAATTACCGATCATCATCTCGCATGTTGAAATTCTTCGAGAATTTGACCTCCTATTGGATGAAAGTGGTCATATGATTGTCGCTCACAAAGCGGATCCGCCATGAGGTCCTTAGATGGATCAAACCGACTGACCCAACTACCACCATTTTGTCTCGGCTCTCCATTTTCTTTTTCGAATATCTCGCATAATTTAGCATAGGCATATTTATTGCATTTTCTTTTATTTAATAATGTGCAACATGTGCACTCTAGTCTAGTGACTTGCATTCAATATTGTTATGTTGGATAACATTCAATATTGATATTAGTAGTAATTACATGTGCATGTGAGATGGGTCTTATCATCTCGTAATTGGTGCCTCGATAGGGTGTCATGTCTATCCATATGAGATTGTCTAATATCTATAAATATTACGACTCTTGCATTGTTATGTAATCGATTTCATGATCAATAATATTTGTGAGGCTTCCATCCCTCTTTGGTCATTCGTAATCTAATTTTATTCTATCATTTGGCATCGAGTTATACCATTGTTATCATTTGGTATCGGAGAAAGCGTTCTATCCAAGCAAGGTTCAAGAGAAGCACTATTGGAGAGGATCCATTGGAGAAGAAAAGATCTCGCATCAAAGGAGAGTCATTGAAACATCCCATGCACCTCCATTCCTTCCAAACATCCTCAACTAAAATTTGACCTATCCACTTATTTGGAAGGTAAAAAAATTTTGATTAGTCATTCGCATAGCCAATTGATCCAACATATTGGCGGAATATTTCAAGATTTGGAGATCTTTAAAAAAAAAAATCTTGAAAAAAAAAAAGATTTGTGAAAAAAAATATTTTTTAAAAAAAAATGAGAAAGATCTTTAAAAAAATTACAGATCTAAAAAAAAGAGTTAAAATAAAAAAAACAGATCTATAAAAAAAAAAAAATTAGATCTGAAAGTGGAGGTGTGAAGAATTCGGGAGCAAAGGTCAAGCAGTCCCACAACAAAATTCCAAGAAATACCTCTTAGAAAAAGGACGTAACTTTTTCATACAATGTCGGATTGACGTGCCATTTTTTTTTGCTAGAAAGATAAGGAGGTGCACAACTTGCAGCGGTTTACATCATCTTGATTCGGCCTCTACATGTGACGAAAAGTCTCAGATAAGTCGGATAATTTTTTGAAAAAAATCGATCGAGTTAGTAAATTGGTAAGATCTCAAAACCAAGATTCCGATTCTTCAAATTTTGTGGGTTTCAAAAAATATATTGTATGATTTGCTGTCAAAATTTTAGAAAAACCCAAATCACGGTTTGTGAGAAAAGGTGAAAACAATATTAAGATTGTTTGTTTGGATCTTGGGAACAAACAAAGCACGGTTCAATTCCCACTCCCTCCATATTTTTATTAAATTATTTTTTTGGAAAATTTGGAGAAATTACTAAATTTTGGGAGATTTCCAAATTTAGAAGCTCACCAAACACATTTAGAGCCACCACTAAATTTAGCGGAAAAACACCTATTAGGGAGCAAAAATATTTTTGGCCTAAATTGTGTATTTTGTGATTCTAGACCCTTTTTCTAAAGAGGGGGACACAAAACTTCATTTTGATGTACTTTTGGAGCATTTTGTACTAATCTAAGTGTATAAAGTGCAAAAAAAAGTGCAAATTTTTTATTTTATATTTGGTTCTATCACACAAGATCTTTGATCTCATAAAGAACATTCGGTATATACGGTGCCTCTGGGAAAGCGCTTACGGGTGATGCCGCAGAACTACTACCGCACTTAACGCCTAACACAACCGCCTAAACGTCTCTCGGGCATCGACCCTATAAAATCGACGGAAGTAATAAAGACACAATACACACACATTTGAGCCCTCCCATCCGTTTGTACTTTCGCATGACCCCTCTCCGCATCTGCCATGTACCACGTACTAAATTCTTTCACATGCGTTAACACCTCTTCCGCATCTTGTGAGTATATTGAAAGGGTGATCTTCTTCCACGCACTCGACGGGTATATTGGAAGGGTGCGTATATAGAAAGGTTTGGTATATCGGCTGACGGTATATTGAGAGGGAGACCATAAACACCCGGGAGTGATAAGAGCCTTACCCTTTGTCGAAATTCAAAGTTTCGTAAACTCGATTGCAGAAATGGGTGCACAAGCACCAAAATTCTTCTTGCCAGATTCACAATCGCTTAGAGGAAACAACTATGCCGCATGGAAACCGAAGACCAAAATGTTACTTGAGTTTGAAGACCTATGGACATTGGAGATGGAACAACAACAAGATCACTTGATTATGAAAGACAACAAGTTCAATTTGACGGGGGCCAATCAAAAGGCCAAGTTGATCATCTTGTTTGGCATAACGGACGATGTGCAACCCCACATTAGAGATGCCACATCGTCCAAGGATGCATGGGATAAGTTGAGCACAATCTATGAGGCAAAGAACAAGAATGTCATCCTCAACCTACTATCACAACCGCATACTCTCAAGTTCAAGCACAATGAGAAGGTTGAAGTTTTTTTGAGACGAGTTGCTACTTTGAGGGCATCTCTATTGGCATTGGGAAAAGAGATAAGTGATGAAGACCTCGTACAATTGTGTTGCGAGCACTTCCTCCTTCCTACGAATCTTTGTGACAACTATCAATATGAGTGAACACACAAATCACCTTTGAGAAGTTGGTCAATCTACTCCAACAAGAAGAGGCAATGAACAACAAAGATCATGAAGATGAGCAAGCGCTATCTTCCAATCATAAAGGAAAGGGAAAATTTCAGTCCAATCACAAGAAGTCCCAACAAAATCAAAGTCAACAAAGGGACCAAAGTCAATGAGACAACACCAAAAAGTGTCTCATTTGCAATAGAGGGGGACATGACATCAAAGATTGTTGGTACAATTCCTACAAAAAGGGTTCATCAAGCAATTCAAAACCCAATAACCAACAAGGTAACAACAATTCAAATCAAGGGAAGTCTAACAATAACAACAATCAAGGGTAGAAAAATGGTAATTAGCAAAGAAAACCCAAACAAGGGTACATGCGAACATGAGGATGATTCGGATGAAGGACACCACATGTATTCTCGCGCTCAATTTGATGAAGAAACCAAGTCCACACAAGATATCCGGTATGTTGACTCGGGTGCAACTCGACACATGACTAGATGCAAGGATTGGTTCTACACACTACATGACTCACCTAACAAGAACCATGTGTCATTAGATGATGACTCATCATACAAAGTGTCAAGGGATTGGAAACATTTCACTACCTCTTCAAAAGCATAACCGCAAAATCACGGATGTGTTGTATGTACTGGGTGAAACAAGAATTTGCTATCGTTAGTCAACTCTCGATCACAACTTGAAGTTGGATTTTGTGAGTAATAATGGAGAAAAAATGTGCTTGATAAGAGATAAGTCAAGAGGTTCCAAGATCAGAAGAAGAGCTTCTAATGTGGGATGCATGTTCCAACTTGATTTTGTCCACAAGGATGATCAAGCTCTAGTGGCCAAAGACACACAATCTGGCGTAACTATGGCATCGTAGATATGGTCACATCGTTTTGGCTATCTCCACACACTTTAAAAGGGCAACATGGTGAAAGGATTGCCTACACTCAAACACAACACCGACAAGTGTCACAATTGCCTAGCTGAAAGCAACACAGAGTACCGTTTCTAGAAGAACACATATAGAGCTAAGGGAAAGCTTGATTTCGTGCACACCGATTGCGGGCCCATGCAACCAAGTCATTCTCGGATGTCAATATTTCATGCTTTGTGTTGATGACTACTCAAGAAAGATGTGGATATATTGTCTAAGAAACAAGAGTCCACCTTTGAGACATTTCAGAAGTTCAAAGCACTTGTTGAGAATGAAGTTGGTCGCAAGATCAAAACTCTCCGCTTAGATCGAGGGGGAATTCACAAGCAATGAGTTCAAGACTTACCAGAAGCTCATGGGATTCGCCGACAAATGCCTCCTACTCACACACCACAATGTAATGGTATAGTTGAGAGAAGGAATCATACTATCATGGAAATAGTGCGATGTATGATTGACGACTCAGTTTAACAAAGACATTTTGGGCAAAAGCTACAAGAACCGCAGTCTATTTTTGTGACAGAGTGCCCACAAGAGCTCTTCAAGGAGTGACACCTCAAGAAGCATGGTCAAATCGGAAACCATCAATTACACACCTAAGAGTATTTGGGTGTAAAGCTAGCATGCACATACCCAAGAAGAACAGAACAAGTTCGATATGAAAGATGAGAAACCGATATTCATTGGATACAATAAAGAAGCACTGGGGTGACAGTTATGGGATCCGAAAGCAAAGAAAGTATACACTAGTAGGGATGTTGAGTTCTTTGAGAAGAAACAAGCAGATGCTCCACTCAACGACTCAACAAACATGCGCAGAATACACCTCTTGTGAAGACAAAATTTGATGTTCCCACCGAAGATGACAAAGTGATGAATCGATGATGGTGAAAACTTGGATCCACCACAAGCCAATGGAAAAGCTAAGAAGTTACCTAAATGGTATACTCAATTAATACGAGATGCAAATTTGGATGAAGCACCTAGCACATCATCCAATCCTGGACCTAGAACTCACAAACCAAGCTCGTGAAGAGGTCAATTATGCCCTAATGAGCAGAGTTGTTGAAACAGTTGAGCCATCTACAGCTGTCAGAAGCCCTACAATCAAAACCTGGAAAGATGCCATGGATTGAGTATCACCACCGATGAAGAACAACATATGGCAACTTGTCAACTTTCCACCAGGAAAAAACCCATTGGATGCAGATGGATATTCAAGACTAAGTACAAATCGAGATGGGACTATTGACAAGTATAAAGCAAGGCTTCAGAACAAAGGGGTGTGCACAACAAGAAGGCATTGATTATGAGGAGACATTTGCTCCACACGCCCAAGATCAAGACAATCAGATGATCTTTGCTCTACCGCACAATTTGGTTGGAAAGACCACCAAATGGATGTGAAAAGTGCCTTTCTTAATGGAGATTTGCAAGAAGAAGTCTATATGACTCAGTTAGAAGGTTATGTAATACTAGGAAAAGAGATGATGGTATGCAGACTCATAAAATCTCTATATGGCCTAAAACAGGCACCCTAGGCATGGTACATCAAAATTGATGAGCATCTCATAAGTCATGGATTCGAAAAGAATCCTTATGACCCCAATCTCTACCTCAAAAACAAGGGGGGGAGATTGTCATTGTGGTTGTTTATGTCGACGATCTAGTCATTACAGACATACCCTCGTGAAGATGATCGATGCAACAAAGAAGGATTTTAATATATCGTTTGACATGACAGATCTCAAGCTCATGCACTATTGTCTTGGGTTGGAAGTATGGCAAAAAGATAATCATATCTTTGTGTCGCAGTTGAAATACACCAAGACAACACTCGAGAAATTCAGGATGATGGACTGCACTCCTATTGCTACACCTATGGAAGCGAGACTTCGCTTATCTCGTTCTATCCATCACCACGGTGAATGCAACTCTATCGGGTTGATCGGGAGTCTCATTTACCTAACATATACTAGACCAGATATCACTTTGCAATCAGCTATTTATCACGCTCATGCAAGAATCGAAAATATGTCATTGGAAAGCAAAGAAAGAAAATACCGAGATATCTAAAGGGTACAATGACTTGGTCTAGAGTACAAGAAGAACGACAACTTCGACACGACAGGATATTGATTCGAGATCATGCAGAAACATAGATGCTAGGAAGTCAACATCGCTTCGTCTTCTTTATGGGATCCGGACCGATATCATAGGAAGCAAGAAACAGTAACTTTGTTTTTCGCTTCTTCTACGTAAGCAGAGTATCGAGCGCAGCAGTGAAGTTTGTTTGTGAAGCAATATGGCTACACCGAATACCGGAAGGAATTAGTCTACCACAAATGTAAATCTACTCCAAAGATATGTTGATAATGAAGGAGTTTTGAAGCTTGTTCGTAATCCAAGATTTCATGAGACAACCAAGCATATTGAAGTACAAAGTTCATTTCATACACGAGCATGTTTTGAAACACAATATATACTCTCCAATTCTCGTCCTACAACCGAATGTAAGGCAAATGTTTTCACTAAGTCACTGCACGTGACAAATTCACACTATTCAAAGAGTTCCTCTCCACTTCATTGGAAACTATGCAAAATTAAGGGGGGTAATGTTAGCATAATTTAGCATAGGCATATTTATTGCATTGTCTTTTATTTAATAATGTGCAACATGTGCACTCTAGTCTAGTGACTTGCATTCAATATTGTTATGTTGGATAACATTCAATATTGGTATTAGTAGTAATTACATGTGCATGTGAGATGGGTCTTATCATCTCGTAGTTGGTGCCTGATAGGGTGTCATGTCTATCCATATGAGGTTGTCTAATATCTATAAATATTACAACTCTTGCATTGTTATGTAATCTGATTTCATGATCAATAATATTTGTGAGGCTTCCGTCCCTCTTTGGTCATTGCAATCTAATTTTATTCTATCATTTGGTATCAGAGTTATACCATTGTTATCATTTGGTATCGTAATGTGTTCTATCCAAGCAAGGTCAAGAGGAGCACTATTGGAGAGGATCCATTAGAGAAGAAGATCTGCATCAAAGGAGTGTTTTCTAATTTAGTCATTAAGAGGTGCATTAAAGTTATTGAGTTATTATTTACACTTTAACGAATTAAATATTAGTAGATGTACTTTAGTTATATATCTATAACTACCTCACCGAAACGTAACTTCTTTTATGCTTAGTAAAAGACAAACACACAAGAGAAGTAAGTGTGCCGTGTGCTCTATATATTCCAGTTCTCTTCATTCTTTCTCTCTCTTTTACTAACAGGTTCTGCTAATCATTTCAGCTTGTCATGACAGTTCTTCCTTCTTTTTTAGCTCAACCAAAGCAACTTTGTTCACCAAAGTACGGAGACACAAATAATATGTGGCAGCTTCAGCCTTCAACAGCCAATTTTCCCAACTTACGGACTGACTACTACAATCCTACAAGATTAGCATCTCAGTCTGTCAATCACAAACTGATAGCTCTCCAATTATGGAAGGACTTTGACACCCAATATTAAATATAATGAAGTTGTAAATTTTCCCTACATATGATTTATGGGATATAAATATTTTTGAGGATGTGCATCTCTATATTACACATTATAATGTTAAATTGGTGTTTTACATAATTCATATATACGTCTCACTACTGACTAACTACAGATTTAGGTATGAGTAAACAGTAGGTTTGTAAGATGTTCAACCTTCTTGTTATTAAGGTTAGCATACTACCAATAAACCTTTTATAGACTCCCTTTTCTACTTGGGGTGATTATGCTTGCACCTAATTTTACCAAAGTTGTGATTAATCTAATGGTACTTGCAATCAACCATGGATGTATCAAGAGTTCATTGTTTCTTTAGAAGGGATTCTTTCAATTGTTCAGCACAAAATATGGCATCTTACTTAATCAACCCTTTTCCAAGCATGCACTCACAATCTGAGTAAGAATATGCATATTAAGTATGCACATTTATGTATAATGATTGAAGTATTATGCTTACTAAAGGCACTAAACAGACAAAGGACAGTTCACAATTCCAGACTCTGCCCTATTTGCACTACAGAATGGTCCCAAAATTGATGACCTTGCTGTACTCTATTGAAGAAATAAATGTAATTTATTCTACTCATTTAATCGCAATATTCTATGCCAGTTCCTATCAAAATCACTCCTAGGATGGGCATGATGGTGAAGACTTGTGTACTCCATTGTGGAGGTCGCATGTTCAAATCCGTAGGGGTATGGTTGTACACCTTATTGAAATATATATATATATATATATATATATTAGTTCAATGAAAAACATAATCCCATTGTGAGCTTACACAAGGAGGGTCTAATATGCAAAATTGATGTCTCATTTGATGATACCCTAAAAACTACCTTTACATATAGTTGTTGTGAGAAACAAATCACTTGATGAGGAAATCCTCCAACAAGTCTAGAATCAATTTTGATAAGAATTGGCCTAAAATATTGTGATTAAATGAATAGAACAAAGTTTACATGTATTTCTTCATGATGTTATCTTTCTACATAATATTAGAAACCGTTCAGTCAGTAACTGAATTGGAAGATTTGGCTCTATTGAACAAGATGTTGAATATTACGGAATTAAATTGTCACTTTTAGATATTAATGGCTAGCACAATGTATTGATTATTGATTGGTTGTAACAAATCAATTTGGCTACACATTAATGGATCTACCGGTTACCATTATGGACTATAGCATTAATAATTAAATGAATCTATATTTCTTCTTGTATCATTGCTTAATAACATTCCAGCATTTGTAGAAGCTATTGATAAATGTTAAAAATTGCTTAATAATCAATAGTTAATCAGACTTAGCATGTTGATTTAGCTCCATTAGCTATGCTTTTCAAGTTTCACTTACTCAAGAAGGTTATGTCAAGGAAACAATCTTATCAAAACCATAAATGTGAGAGAATTAAATCCAAGCCTCATCAAATACCAAAAATCAGCTAGAATGAGACTTAGATTTTAACCTGAATAGAAAAATATATCCTTACTTTAACAGAATCATCAATTTCCAAACTTTCACATGCAATGACAGGACCTGCATCCAATGCACGGACACTGAATGCAACTGATACCCCTGTAACTTGTACTCCATCCTATATGCATAAACAAGAAATATTAGATTGCTATTAACTACAGCAATCATATCGTACATTTTATAAGGTGAGCAACTCTTCGTATTACACCATAAGGAATAAATTTACACCTGCAATGCTCTTTGTACTGGAGCAGCTCCCTATATAATGGCAACAAGCTAGGGTGTATGTTGACTGTGCCTACAAACACAAGTTGGATAAACATGTAAGAAGTGCAGATAGTGTCATATTTACATCATCTAGGAAGTCATATTCAACCAAAACCATATGAATCAAGTTCCTGGAAATTACTGGATTGATGAATTGCATCAGTAGTTGCATAAACTAAGCTTGATAGTTTTTTGTCCACAATATCCATGATGTCAATCAAATTTTCAAAGATATAAATAGAAACACTCTAAATTCAAATGACTAATGCATTGCTACAATTCAATGATTTAGTAAAAAAATGTCTTTGACAAATAAAACATCCTTTCTAAAGAGCTTACAAATCTAAACTAATTATGTCTCCAAGTATTTTTTAGTAGTGTTTCAAATTGTACGAGTCTTTTGGGTTCAACTGCGTGAAGGTTGCGTTTAGCAACATTTCGGGTCATGCTGCTCGAATTTATTAAAACACTCTCCAAAAGAGAAACCTCTGATATAGTAAATACTGCGGCAAGGTGAGCAATATTAACTACAAGGACAATCAACAAGTAAGAAATACACTTGATTTTAGTATTTTACATATATTTTTGCCTGAAATGTTACTAAACAATACGAAAGAATACGTGTCACAATACCATTCTATGATGGTGTGTACATATGACTCTTCAGTTTCACATCGTCAGTGACCAATTATCAGGTAGTTAAATAGCTACAAATACTGTCTAGAGATATCAGCATTGACAACTTACTGTAAGAGCAATAACCTAGAGCATATCACTTGTTTGAAGATATGAGAGAGAATGAAGAGAAACTGGAAGGCACATTGAGATATATGTGTGTCCATCATTTTAGTATGCTGAAAGAAGTTACAAGATGGTTGGGGTTGTTTATAATTGATCATTAGTTAGTCAGTAACTAATATATAACAAATAAATATTAATATATTTAACACCCCCACCCCACTGACTAAACAAGAAACTACTTCAAGTCTGTCCACAAATTTCACAAACACAACGGAACCTATGTTGACGCAATCGCCGAATATAATCCAATAAATTCGAAAATCGCCGAATTTATAGCTGCAGCAAAAAAATCGTTCAAATTCGTGAAAATTAAATGATGAAACTTCGAAACTTTTCTGAGCGCTCGTGGAATTTTAATGGCATTACAAACCCTTGTTGTGAAGTCGTGAGGCCTTCATAACCTGGAAAATAGTCGCCAAGATGAAACAAGCTACAGCCGCATGCAGCTAAACCTATGTCGTGCGACTTGTGCCATGCGTGAATCAAAACCTGTGCCATGCGTGAATAACCTGAGTCGTATAAGTAATTCGAAGGCCCTGTGACGGTGTGAAGGAACGAAGCTCTTTCATGGGTTTCAAATTATTTTTGATGTTTGTTATTGTGTTTATTTTTATTTTATAAAGCTATATATTTATTATTTAAATAATATCTTTATTTTTTCTGATTGTATAAGTTTCATAAAGTGTTAATTTGCAATAGTTTATTTTTCTAATAAGTTATATATTTATAACTTTACGGATTTAATAAATTGTATAATTTGTTATAGTTTATTTTTTTAATAATTTCAATATATTCTAAAATAATTTATGATCTAATAAATTTAATGTTTTTATACACAAATAACCTTAATAAAGTGTTATAGTTTATAAAACATTAAAAATAAATACTAATTTTATACATTTAAAATATATATATTTCAATATATGATAATTTTTGTAATATTTAATTTAAAAGTATATTTCTTTTAGCCGAATTTAATCACGAATTTTATTGCCGATTTTTTTAGCAACGAATTTTTAACGAATTTTATCCTCGGCGAATTCGAACACGAATTCGAATGCGGCAACATAGAACGGAACCAACATATTTAGTAATTGAATCAGCAGACCGCTCCTTCAATGTTAATTTGAAATCTGCAGTTCTCTGATGCTTTGCTATTGTCCAATGTATGAGTTTTGGTTGAGATAAGAGCCCACCAATTGTCTATAGGGTGATTCTTCAACCGGTGAAGAATCATCATTGGCTGATAACTTCAGCCCAACCTCCATAGTTATGGTTTTGATATCGGAATCTCAGATATGTTGATCATAGTGAATTTACTAGGCTCGTGGAGCATGCTTAAGTCTATACAAGAGCTTAATCTATCTACAAACTAGATGACCATGACAATGTAATGTCCCTAAATGGACATTTTTAAATAATTCTGGATTCACCGAAAACCCTAGGGTAGGATTAATAAAAACTGATTTTTATTGCAAAACCCTTACGGCAAAATTTACAAATGCTGGAAAATGATGGAAATAATTTCTAAACCCTAAGAATCCAGATTTGTTGCATATAATGACAGCCATAACATAAACACTGAAATCAGATTTTTTAATTTATTTTTCAACACTGAAAATCAGAAAATACAGTTGACTGTATAGATGAGATTTTTGCCGGATCTGATAGCAATCTTCAGCCACACTGAAACTAGAATTTAATCCTCTACAAGCTGAAATCTTCCATAATTTACTGTAGCGACACTGTAGCAAGCTGAAAATGACTTCAATCTTCCCTAATTTATTGTAGCAACACTGTAGCAAGCTGAAAATGACTTCTGAAGTTGATTATTTGATGAAGCTGATTTCTGATATAGACAGATTTGAAGCACATATGTAGTCCCTGGATGGAACCACCACACAAAACCTGAGGGTTTTCATCCCCAAGTCTTTTCCACCGAAGAGTTTTCGTCCTCTGATGCTCCACAAGAGGGTTTTCATCCTTTAAAGCTGAAAGCTGAAGCAGAATGCTCAAACTAGAATAGTTGATTGAAAAAGTGATGCCAAAAGACCCCAAGCACCCCACTTTTATAATTTTACTTTCATGTTTTTCAAGGAAAAGCAACCAAAAACATCTTTTCTTTTATTTTTATTTTTCCTTTTTCTCACCCTTTTCTTTTATTTCTAATAATAATAAAGTAATATTAAGTTGTCACTTTTTTTAATAAAATAAAAAGTAAGTCACTTAGACAACTTAAAATATTAACTTTATTATTTTTTTCTTTATTTAAAAAAGGGACATGTCGGACAACGTACATGAAAACCTTCAAGCTGCACCAAGTAAACCTCTTTGTACAAATTTGCAGATAGAAGCAACTGAAATGTGACTATATTTGTAGTATTCGTAGTAGGAGCAAAGAACTCTTCATAGTCTATACCCTCCTATTGTGAAAATCCCTATAATTGTCCCAAGTACAACCAAATTTTCTCTTTATGGTATCTACCCATTTATATTCAATGGGTAATTCCACCAACACACCTAGCATAATTCCGCAAACTCCGGACTAACAACCTTGTCTCCAATCTTCCAAGCTAGTGCCTTTAAATGAGTGGTTTTTCCTACCATCTCACCATGTGTGACATTTCCTACTATCTCACCATGCACCTCCTGTGGATCTTTGATAATGGAGTCACCCTCCACAATTCTTTGTGGCTTTTCTTGCCAGCTCACCTTGTGCCTCCAATGCATCCTATAATTGAAGCATTTCATCTACACGCACTTGAAGAATTTCATCTTCGCACACAACCTATATAGTGGATATTCCCTCCACAAGTAGTGTATGTAAAATCATTGAGTTGGGTCAACAAACCTATGAGGTATTCCATCCTCCAATACATCTTGTATGGTAGAGTCTCCCTCCACAAGTGCTTGTAAGTTAACTGTAACAAAGTTAACAAGCCTATATTGGCCACTTTAACCAATGCCTAAAGCAATTACTGTTCATGCCTCACATCTCGACATAAGCGTGGATACAAGTTAATGGGGGACAAAAGGAGAGAAGAAGGGAGGGGGTGGCGGGTGGAATAAGGGGGGGGGGTTGTGGGACAGGAATAGTGTCCATTTTCTTTTGAAAACAACTATACCTAAACTTGGAGAGACTTTAAAAGACTTTTGGATATGAGAGGTTAAATTGTGACATTTTCAAGCTAGTTTCTAACTATATTAATTTCAACAATACCCAGATGACATAAGTATGTAAAATTTATGCATTTATAAACATAACATGGCAATTTTTGTGAAAACATAACAAAAATGCATGTGTACGAACACTTCTTTTGGAGCAAACAAATTAATTTTGGATCCATCTAAAGCAAGATTTCTTTGATCGAATACAAGAGACCACAAAACATTAAATCTATGACTCCATCTACTAATGGGCTCACAAACATTCCATTTATTGTTAAGGCCTGTGGAAACGTTTGGGAGAAGGCAATCTTTTCATAGAGTTGTTTGGAGGTAGCCTCTTAGAGAAGGGGCCCTTTAAGCCACCTCATAGTATCCCAAAAATCATTCTCATCCTCCATAATTAGTCGAGTAGAGGGAGCTGTGAAAGCATTTTTGAGCATTCTATACATTCTGAACTGAGATTGAGGAAGCTTATAGAAAGCTTTAAGGTCTATCCGTTCCATCCACTTCCCAAATTTGTACAAGTCATGAGATATTTTAATTCCTTTCTCAAACCAAAGGAGGGCAGAGCAGCCTCTTGTCAAGGCAAGGATCTTGTCATTATATTTCAGATTCAACAAAATCGATTTGTAGGCTTGGCACCTAGTGTCAAAGGAAGAGAAGATAGGCTGCCCAACCACCAAGTGCTTCACTTGTTCCCATGCCTTCCAAATTGACTGAAGAATAAAGGACCCATGAGGAGCAACAAGAAAGCACCCAAATAGTAAGTCAACCAATGAAGTCATTTTCATCTCTCTTGACCCTTCAGAGCCTATTGGCAATATTGAATCTCACACGAACTTTCCAAGGTTCAATTCCAAAGAAAAGCCCTCAAGTTTTATTTGTTTTTTGCACTTAAAAAATTAAAAAAACCATGTGGGTACGCTTATGGGTATGTACTCACAGCGCTGGTTACTTCCTAGGTATGGATTTCCGCACTCAGTGAAGTACCAGCACTGTGGGTACGTGCACTCCACAACGCACTCAGCGATCAAAGCACTGCAAGTCGTATCAAGTCTGTATGGGGGCTACTTGGTGTTTCTATGCATCTCGATATATTCAAAAACTACACTCTCCCTTCTACAAACCCATATAATGTTGTTATAAAATAAATAAAGATGATGTATTATTTGTGTCCATAAAGACAGATAAATCTTCTAAATTATCCAAAAGCCATGTTGGTTGATCTAGTAAGCCCAAGGCTTAAGTTCAAATTCTCAAGCCAAAACCCAAGGTCGTTAGGGAGGGAAGAAAAGTCAAAAATTGAAAAAAAAGAGCAAAGGACATACACCATGCACATGCTGACTTTGTGTAGACACCTAAAATTGGTTACTCAATTTGGTGTCCCTCTTATCCATTTACGTGCTTAGGTAACCTGGGGCACGTTTGCGTCACCAACTATCCCCTTGGGATATTATCCAATCTGTGATTTAATCACCTATCTCTAAATTTAACTCATCCCATCATATCTTGCCCATGAGTAATTAAATAATTAAATATTTAATTACGCTCCTCCCATGCATCTTAATCACTTATCTACCCCAAATTTATTCTACCCATGCATCGCATCCATTTTTAATCTTCCCTAAGCGGGATATTTTCCCGTAGTCGGATAAGTCTTATCTTTCTCGAATCGATCAATTTAGGCACCTCGGGAGTCTTTTCCGCGATCGGCGCCGACCATATGGTCGGGCGCCGATTTTCAGAGCTTTGCATGCTCACCGCCGCCGATTATAAAAGCAAGCCCGTGAGCTCGGCCCTAACGACCAAGAGACTACGGAAGAGAACGGAAGAGATTTCGAACGAGCGAAAAAAGCGAACAGAAGAGCGAAAGATACAGATTGAAAGAAAGAGAGATCTTCATAGCATCAATTGTATCAAATTAGGGCAGATCCTGTCCAAATCAATCCCTGAGAGGAGCACCGTTACTCGTCCCCACCTGATCGGCGTCGCATCACCATCTATCATCTGGTGACCCTGTTCCAGTGTCTCGCCAACTTCGACACATCCAGCAGACCACATTCACCTTCCAATCCTCCAATCCTATCGCACTCCCCGATTGTTGCCCCGTTTGCATTGACACGATCTTGTCCTGGGGCTGACGCCGATGGGCCGGTCGGGCGACGCGATCACATCGGGCCGCCGCCGATTAGACTCCCCGCGCGATTTCTCTCAGCAGACAGGTAAAAGGTCACAGGTAACACAAATCCAGATATTTCCTGTTCCTCGCTTTTCTCGTATTTTCTTCGTCATTGCTGTTTCGCTGTTTTATTACTGCAATCAGAAAATCTAGTCTTTATTTACATCCTTTATCATGTATGCTCCTTTTCTTTATTGAAAACGTGGACTGACATCCGCCAAGGAAGCCCATCGCTTCCGGACCGCTTCTCGGGCGCGCCCACCCATATATCTTCTAACGCCATCTTTTTCTGCACAAGCATCGGTGTTATGCAAGTTACTCGGATCTATTGTGCAAATTGCTCGTGGTGCGCCGTCTTGTCTACATCGGCTTCCTCATCCGCCTACATCTTCATCGTGTATCAATTTCATTGAGTTTTTCGTGGTTTTTGTGTTTAGTTTGGTGCATTAACTCGACAGTAACAAACGCGAAATTCTTGATCTACATTCTCGCATGCAAACGGTGGGACCCAACCAAAGTCCCTTATTGGCAAATCATTATCTTGAAATTTTTCTATTTCCTTAAAATAGAAATTTTTCAAAAAGAACTCCCAATCTCCCTTTCCCTTTATCCTGGATATATCTTTCCGGATCTTGTTTGCTGCTTGCTTGATCTTTTTTCTTGCGGAGCACTTTGCTTGCTCGTGGATTGTTCGGGGGAAGAGCTCAACAACGCGCTTTTGAAGTCCACACACCTTGGAGAGCTAAATCTACAGGTATTCCTCTTTTTCGGTGTTTTCTCCTTTTTAGGATTTCTTTGTTGGTTGTCTATCACATCCAAACACTTCAGTTTTTGGTGCTTAAAAGGAACTTAATCGCATTTGGGAAAGAACTTGTTTGACTTGTCTTCATCGAAATCAAACATTTCGTTTTTAAGTGCTTAAAAAGAACCTTTTCTTTGTCATTGCTGCATGCTTTTTCATCTAGTTTTAATTAGGCTGGAAAATTGATCAAAATCGGTAGTGACACTATTTGATTTTTATTTTTCACCCTTGCACACAAAGCCAAAATCACTAGGTATAAAGCATCTAAACAAAACTCCTTCCCGGCCTCGCCTCGCCTACTGGAAGTGATATCCAAGAGGAAGAGCCTACGCGGTACTCGGGCCGCGCTATAAATTCACGAAAGATTTTGGTATATATTGGCAAAGCACCCGACTCCCTTATCGCAGCGGTGTGTGAAGTGCGGGGTAGGCTCCCTCCATATCAAGCCACGCATGTGTTCTTTTCAAAAGTGCCTTCGGGACTCCTCACCAAACATTGCCCAAACCATCCCTAGTTTGGTTATCTCGAGTAGTTCCTGCTCTAAAAGCCTTCCCTAACATTTTCTTTTCTTAAAAGCATCAAAATTTAAAGGAGATAATCACTTATCATTTCCAGCTTGAATTGTTTCAGTGCATTAGTTAGACAATCTTCTTTCTTGTTTGTTTATGACGGTTATCACCCGGTCACAATCTAGGAAAATGGCCCAACAGTTCCTTCTTCCTCCGAAATCACCACCGAGTGGATGTTTCGGCACCCTCCAATCTTCCTCGGGACCACTGTTAGTGGGTTCCCCCTCATGGTCGTATAATCCTTTCCATCAAGCCAAAACAATCCCATCACGTCCGGCTTCTCCTAGTCCATCAAATATCTTCGACTCAAGTCTATTCTCGCGGGATCTACAATTTGTGCTCTCTCGATCGCAATCCGTAGCCTCTCATGGACTACCTCAGTACACAAGTCCATTCGAATATCCGATCAAGGACCACCAATCCAACAAGTGTACGATTATCCTCGTGGATCATCCTGTGCCTCTTTTTGAGAAAGTTTGCACCATCTCTCTTACCTCGAGCCACGGAGAAGTGCGAGGCCCCTATGCCTCCATTTTCTCTTCCACCTACCATGTCGACCGATTCACAATTAGTCTTACCTATCCCTAACACTACAGCTTACTCGAATATTCCACAACCCATTTCGAGAGGTCTTCGCCTTTTATAGTAAATGCGTCCGCACACCCGCACATGCCGCGCCAATTGCCTATGCCCTCTATCGCTTCCCAAGGTCAATACCTCTTCATGAGCCAACCCTCCGAATAAGTAGTTGGCTCCTACTTTCGCCCTCTAGGGGGTCTCTCTTCCAATATTCCATGATTGTGACATTCGCCCATCCAAGCAAGATCGGCACCCTCGATACCTAATTCGGGAGGAAGAAGGTCCCTTTCAGTGTCTTGTTCCCAACATGTCCAAACCAACCAACACCCATATTCCTCAATCAGTCCCGATCCAATCAACAAACATAGGAGTCCACTTAGATCACAAAGCTCCATCCGTCACCCAACCTTTATTTTCTCAACCCCTTATTATCTCACACCGCCTATACGCAAGCTATCTCACAACAAATACCCCACCTGTCACCGTAACACCTGGTTATTCCTCTTATCATCCTATCCAACAAAGATGAATCCCCATCGACACCTCAACAACACCCACTACTTGCTTCTTATGAAGGACATACCAATGTACCTCCTCCCCAATCCGACGTAGTTCAATTTCTCTTCAAGAAAATTGCAGACTTGAAGCCTCCACAAAGGAGCCCGCCTTCATACTCCAAATTTCAAGAAGTATGCAATGAACCCATTCATCCTTCGGTGGCTTTTAAGCCTTATCCTCCCCAATGGGAACTTCCCAAATTCTCAAAATTTCATGAAAAGGGGAAGACCCCCAACAACATCTGCGAGCATTCAAACATGCTTTGCTACCTCATCGTCCAAGATCGGGAGCTCATGCTCCGTACCTTTCCTATGTCTCTGGGCGGGTCCCGCTTTGTAGTCGGTACAATAATATTCCTCAACATTCATTATTTTCTTTCTCAATTGGCCGGATGTTTGTTGAAAACTTTTCAATAAATATCGCCCATAAGATCTCAATATGATCTTTACAACATTCGCCAATTCGACGATGAGTCTATTGAGCAGAGGTTTAGCGCTCGTTGGAGAGGGACAATCAACCAATTGTCCTTCTCCCTCCTCAATCTCAACAGATCGAGTTGTTCACCCGATCTTGTGCTAGTCCACATTTCTTCCACTCTAAGGATCCAAACTTTTCATACCTTCAAGAGGCCTTTACGATGGCACGCAAACTCGAATCTCGTGCCATTCAACAAGGAAAACTAAAACTTCGCTCCAAGTCTAAACCCGATTTTTCTCAGTTCACCAAACCAAATTCTTTCCTCCTAAAGATAAGAATCAAGGGTCCACAAATACTATCGTATTAAAAACATCAAGAACTCGATAGTACTCCTAATCAACCACCACGAAGAGACCCTTCGTCTCGCTCGAAAAGGGGCTTCATCATCTCGATCCTTCGCTCCATGGGGAATCATATGCCTCTATCTTAGAAAAATGTTGGAAGTTCGCATGATCGAACTTCCACCCATTAGAGATATTGATGAAGGACGAGAACGCCCATTCTCGTATAGGGAAAACGATTTCGCCATTATCACAGTAACCAAAGGTCATGACATCGAACGATGTCGACTTTCAAAATCTTGTCAAAAATTCATCGATAAAGGCGAGCTTATTCTAGATAACCCAAATGCTCCCCCAAATCAAGCACTGGACGTTTTCAAACAACCCTTCCCCAATCATGCCCCAAATCATAATTCTTCGGAATCTCAAAAACCAAACACCCACACTATCAACTTCATTTCTACTGAAGAATCCGCTTCTGAAACCACGTCATCTACAAACGCAAAGAATCGAATCGTAACCCTCTTCCACTTCATCAATCACTGAAATCCTCCATCTTCGGATAACCCACCTATGGATATTCCTACATTACTAAACACTGAGTCATCCTCTCCGCTCCTTTGTCCGATCTCCCATCTATACCCGAGATGTTGTCTTCCTCATCCTGCCTCATCATCGACATCCTTTCAATGCTCGAGGCAATTACATCCCTTCGAGTTTCCACTTGCACACATCCACTTCTATTGCTCCCATTCCCGCTACAACTATGCCTCGATAAACATCCCTATAATCGTTAACTTCGACGGAAGTGTCTTCGATCTTGACCCTTCCTATCTCTTTCCTACTATATCGAAGTTCCCCTCCGCAAGACACTCCTTCTTCATCACTCCCTTCTCCCATCAATAGTGTTACTTCACCTATTAAGGAAAAATCAAAAGAAGTAAAGCACCAACATCTATACACTCGATTCCTCAACCTAAACCGCGACAACCAAAATCTAACACTACACCATCAAGCACCTCCCCACTTGCTTCCTCCGAAAAGGTTACAGTCACCTTATGCCGTGGAAGTTGTCACCATCCCTGAAAAGGGAAAACCCATATTTCGAACCATCAAGACCCTTGGTGCTCTTCCACAAAAATCTCTCTCCACGCCTCATAAACGATTGGATTTGCCCGTTGAGAAGGCGTCTTCTTCTACACATCCATCAAAGTCATCATCTTCTTCTTCATCAACACCCCTAAAAGTAGACTTACCTACCAAAAAGATGCCACCTCTTCCATCAAGATCCTCATCTTCGGTACCAACAACCAAAGCACCCTATCTTCCTCCAATTTCACCTACTTTGGGGGCTTCTTCCTCTTCTAAACCGACATCATCTAAGTCATCAGTAAATTCAACCAAACAACCCCCTTTGTCTCCAAAGACCACAAAATTTATCACATCTCCATCACCTTCAAAGTCTATTTTAGGGGCTCCTCCTCCACCAAAGTCAATCATGTCTCATTTACTCCCATCCCAAGCACCCAAGACTGCTCCTCCAAATGTCCAAACAAATAAGAGGATTCCTAAACAGACTGTTCAACCTAACATGCAAGTTCTCTTACCTCGGCAGTCGATTAAGGTAAAAGAACCATCTTCATCATCTCTATCCTCCTCTTCGTCTACCGGATTCTATACCGAAATCCTTCATCAACTTATCCAATCTGCATCTATAACCCTTCCTCCGATTAAACCTTATAACCCCAAAGGAGTGAAACCTACTTGGTTTAACTCTGATCTGATTTGTGCTTACCACCGTACTCCGGTCATGATACAGAGGGATGTAAAGCTCTCCAAGCCGTTATCAAGGGCCTTTTGGAAGAAAGTGACCTCTTGGCTGGAGGAGGAACAAGTACCTCCCGTCACCCTAGCCTCATCCGAACCTCAACCATCCATTCGGACTCTAAAGGGTTCCACGCCGCCCGATCTTCCACCCTCCCAAATTGACATGATCCATATCGCCACTAGAACCCAACATTATGATAACCCATCTTCATCTTCAACATCTAGACCACGGGTTGTCATTTCTGCAGCCCCTGAAGGCGTGTCTCCTTCCTCATCAGCCCCACGACCCAAGGTCTCCATTCGTGCTGCACCTCGGACTCAAGTTCCCGTATCCGTTGAGGAGAGTGTCATGAAGCAACTCACCCAAGCTCCGGTCAAAATGTCTCTTTTTGACCTCATCCAATCCTCCCCACAACATCGCCAGGCTCTAATCGATAATCTGCGTCGCATCGCAGTAAATTCCGATGAGCCCCAACCCTTCGAGTTGGTTGTTGGATTGAATGGTCCATCGACCGCCATTTCTTTTGAGGATTCAGAAATTCCTCATCTTTCTTCAGAGGATTTGGAGGCTCCCCTCTTCATCACAGTCCAAGTCAATAACACTGGCTTAAAACGTGTTATGATCGATAGTGGAGCTGCTCTCAACGTCATCTCCTCCCACACATTCGAACAACTTAAGTTACCTAAGAATGTGGTGTCCCCTCCGCCTTTCGCCCTTCGATCATTTAACGATCAGCTAGCAGTCACTCTAGGAACTGTGGTCTTACCCATCCGAGTAGGTAAGAAGCTGCTCCATGAACTCTTCTATATTGTCGAAGGAAAATTCCACTATAACATGATCCCTGACGCTCCCCGGATTCGCAATGCAATGCATCAGGTCCCATCCACCCTCCATCGATGCCTAAAATATCAATATGAGGGCAAAATATACACCCATCCAGAGATCCTTTTCCTTCGCGCGCAATGCGACATGACCACAAGGTCTCCGCCCTTTAAAAGAAAATACATCTTCTCCGGATGGGGCTTCATCTTCTTCCGTACTGCAGCCCAAACTACCGGATTTACAAAACTGGAAGAGACATGCAGCTGTTTCTCACTAGAGAGCTTCCTCTCTTTTCTTTCGATGCCCATCTCAAACCTAATGAGTATGGTAGACTGATAAACAACCCGAATATCAAACAGTCTCTGGCCGCATTGCCACCATTGGTCCGCCAATCAATGCACTCAATTTCATCTACGGTGGTCTTGATACACCTCATTATCGCCCGGATTCTCCTCCTAGAGCCAAACCTTACCTAACAGGGTTTGATTATCTACAGAATCCCACGTTTGCAAAAACTTATCTATATCGATGCGCGTGGAAAGGTTTTGGCCTTGGAAAATACGAACAAGGTATACATGACCTCAAATCCATTCCCACTCTCATGCCACATCAAAAATTTGGTTTGGGATTTAAACCCATTTCAAAAGCCACCGTCACTATTCTTGATGAACCTCTTCCTACTGAAGAACCACCTTCCCCCACTAAATCAGAAGCATCACTTGATGTGGATGACGACATTTCCATCCCACCTAACTTTTTTTTTTTTGATCAATACCATTTCTAGTAGGGCGTTAGTCTATAAGACTAACAATCGGTCCACTTCTATACCATTAATCTTCCCGAAATAGCTGGAGACGACTCTCCTACTATCAACACTATCCACCGTGGCGGATGACGATTCTGTCTCTCACCTATCTCTGGGGCAGAGGATTCTTATCTCCCCAAAACTATTCCTTCTGACACGTCTACCCTTCTCAACGAGGCCACTATCGACCTTAATATAGGGACTTCTGAAGACCCTCGCATCATTAAGGTCGGCCAATCCCTTAATCCACAAGAATTAGGGGACTTTACCACTTTCCTTTCCAAACATCGTCAAGCCTTTGCTTGGTCATATGAAGATATGCCAGGGCTCGATCCCGATATTGTGGTCCACAATATCGTTACCATTCCCAACATCAAACCAGTCAAGCAAAAATTGCGTAAAATGCACCCTAGAGTAGCCCTTCTTGTTAAAGAAGAATTACAACGCTTGCTCTCGGCTGGCTTCATCCAACCCATCGATTATCCGCAATGGGTGTCCACGTAGTACCAAGAATTCAAAGCTACCGGGAAGATTCGAATTTGTACCGACTTCCGGATCTTAATCTCGCTGCCCAAAGGATTATTTTCCTCTTCCTAATATCGACCAACTCGTAGATTTAATCAAGGGTCATGAGATGCTTTCTTATGGATGGTTTTTCTCTGGATATAATCAAATCCTCATCGCACTGTAAGACCAACATAAGACCTCCTTCATAACTCCTCGGGGACCTTTTGCTATCGTGTCATGCCCTTCGGTCTTTACGAACGCCGAGCAACCTATCAACGAGCAATGACGTACATCTTCCATGACCTCTTACACAAAATCTGTAGAGGATTATGTCGACGATCTCTCGCAAATCCAAACGCCGTCGATCATCTTTTCATCTCGCACCTCTCTTTCGAGAGGCTTATCCGCTCGTCTTCGCCTAAATCCATCTAAATGCGTGTTCAGGCCTCACCTGTAAACTTTTAGGTTTTATCATTTCCATCGTGGGTATTGAAGTAGACCCCGCAAAAATAAAAGCCATCCTTGAGATGCCTCCCCGCCTAACTTAAAGCAACTCGCAGCCTCCAAGGACGTCTTCAATCGCTAATCGTCGTTTTATTTCCCAATCTGGTTTCGGACCGTTGTCAACCTTTTCACCATCTTCTCCGTAAGAATGTTCATTTCGAATGGGATGAGCATTGCTAAAAGGCCTTTGATGATCTCAAAGCTTATCTTCTTTCTCCACTGTGCTTACACCTCCACGCGAGGGGGAGCCTTTTCTCTTTATATTTCGTGGATCACCATGCTCGGGAGCCATGATCTCGCATCGGGACACTTGTGGTAAAGAACGAGTCGTTTATTACATCGCCGCACCCTCCATGAGTATGAGACACGCATTCAAGCTGAAAACTATGTTGCGCTCTCTCTTCGCAACTTCTAAGCTTCGTCATTATCTTCTTAATCACAAAACTTACATTGTCACAAGTGTCAATCCACTTAAGACAATCCATGCAAAGCCTTATCACAATGATCGATCACTCGTTGGCTCATGCTCATGATCGAAGTTTGACCTCGAGTTTATCCCGCAAAGGCTATCAAGGGTCAAGTTATTGCAGATCAACTAGCTAGTGCTCCCCTTCCGACACTCAACCCCCTTGCTCAATTTCCCGATGAGCACATCCAACAAATTGATTTTGGTCTATCCCCATTTAAAGTAAAACTTTTCTTCGATGGATCCAAATGCCGCCAAGGGGAGGTGCGGGTTTTGTGATGATTCCTCCTTGGGTACGCTATCCGGGCCAGACACAAATTAAACTTTGAGTGCACCAATAATATGGCCGAGTACGAAGCTCTTGTCTTAGGTCTTCAAAATGCCATTAATCTCGGCGCTCGTCATATTGACATCTTTGTGATTCTCGAACTCATCGTTAACTGTGTCACGGGTGTCTATCAATGCAAGAATGATATCCTTCAAAAATATCGCGACATTGTTCTTGCCCAACTCCAATCTTTCGACAAGTTCACTATCCAAGCCATTCCGCGTCATCGCAAATCGATTCGCGGATACCATGGCTTCTTTAGCCTCCTTATCCCGCTTTTTACCAAGACTCGCGTCTTTATGTGGTCAGGCAACGATGGATCAACCATCTCATCTTGGGCAACTAACGTCAATCAATGCTGTCACAACCCATACTCAGGATGAGTGGTATCAACAGATAGTTGATTATCTATCTCATTCGGTGCTTCCTCCAGATCTGACTTCCAATGGTAGAAGATCTTTTGTCCAACGCGCCAACCGCTATACTATCCTAGGCGGGATTCTTTACAAACGCGGCTTTGATGGTATTTTGCTTCGATGCCTCAAAACCCATGAATCATCTAAAGCTATTCAGGAGGTCCATGACGGTATCTCGTGGTGGACATTTTAATGGCTTCATTGCAGTGGCAAGCGCATCTTACGTTTGGGATATTATGGCCTTCTCTTAATCAAGATTGTTGTGAATACACTAAGAAGTGCGTTAAGTGTCAAGAATATTCCAATCTCACGCACATCCCTAGTCGCCAGACTCGCGGCGGATTTGTGGCCTTTTTCGCAGGGGGTCTTGATCTTATGGTCTCATCAATCCTCGTTCTTCATGGCGTCATCATTCTATCATTACCGCCACCGAGTACTTTACTAAGTGGGTGAAGCTATCCTCTTTCTTCAACAAAGGCTAAACCCATAGTTGATTTCGCTCTATCAACACATCATTTGTCGCCATGCTCCACACAAGCTAATCACGTATAATGGTAAGTCCTTCAAAACGCTGATTTGCGTAATCTCTCGCAACGCTTTCAATATCAAGCTCGCTTTTCTTCTCCATACTATCCTCAAGCTAATGGTCAAGCCGAAGCTTTCAATAAAACTTGCGTAATATCCTCGCAGAAGGTAACTAGTCGAGTGGTAGGGATTGGCATCTACATATCCCTTTCGCTCTCTGGGCTTATCGGACTAGCATTCGTACTCCTACTGGTGCTACTCCCTTCTCTCTCGTCTATGGGTCTGAGGCCGTTCTTCCTTTAGAGGTCCAAATCCCATCTCTCCGTGTTTCTCTCAGAGAATTTGTCTCCGATGAGGATTATCGCCAAAATCGTCTGAAGACAACTTGAATTATTAGATGAGCGGCGTCTTAACGCTCTTGAGCATCATCAAGTCTATCTCGAGCGTGTCAAGCGTGCTTATAACAAGCATGTGCAACACCGTGACTTCAAAATTGGTGATCTTGTTCTTAAAGAAAATCAAAATGTCACTACACTCGAAAGGAGTCAACGTGGTAAGTTTGCCCCCAACTGGATGGGCCCCTACATTATCACTCATAAATATGGGTCTGGGGCCTATCGTTTATCCTCCATGGATGGTGTCCCTGAAGCGGAACCTCTTAATGCCTTGCATTTACGGCCCTTCTACTGTTAAAATCTATCTTATACAAATCTAGTCGCAACTCGATCTTCCATCTCGTCCTAATAACCATCATCTACTTTGTGGTGATTTGAAATTGTGTGGTTCTCCGCCTATTGCCTCGTTTACCTTAAATATGAGTATCGCGGCTCTACTCATCGCAGACGTTTCTTTTGGATATGTTCCTCCTCATGGTAGGAATACCTTAATCACCACTTCATCTCTGTCCCAAGTACTTATCTTCATCGATCTACTCGGGTCATGAGTGCATGTTCTTCTATGTTCTCTTCCCTCCATCCGATCTATCTAGGTCTAAACTCAGCTTCTTCCAAAAAGTTTCAAAAAAAAAAAAAAAAAAAAAAAGATGCTATCCAAAAAGATAGACTGATCCCTCGAAGGACATCTATCCATATATTATCAAGTGAATCAAAAAGAAAATAGACCATACCCTCGAAGGATGGCTATCATTAAAATTCACAATGCACCGCTCCTCAAGGACGGGCCGTTTCTCAAAGAAAATTCAAGGCTTCAGAACCAATCAGCCTTCCACTCGCTTTATACACTTTTAGCATCACCGAAAGACTTCCCGCATCGATCGGTCTTTTCATATCAAGCAAACTTCCGCATTGATCGTTTGCTTTTCTCACAAAATCATGAAGCCGAGATTTAAGACCTTTTGTCGATCATATAGAGAATCCTATTTCCCCACTATGGACATGTATTCTCCGTCCCTCGTAGGTTCCGACAAGATACTTACTTTCTTTTCTCTCCATTTCTATCCTAGATCCGGTTTTCATGACTAAGTGAGTGTCGATTCATTTTAATCTTATATAGGGCCTTGTATGCTTGGTCTTTCGGTTTCTTATCGGGATTTTATCTATGGTCGGTTGAAGTCCGACTTACAATTTCCCTTCTTTTCCGAGTATCTTCTTCTAAGTCACGGTTGTTTCCGCTTTCATCTTTAGCTCTTACAAGGAAGTATTCCCATTTCTTTATCTTCGCAACCCCGTTAAATTGGCATTTCGCATGTTAATTAAATCAAAATTTATCTTCTATCAAAATTCCTCTTATCTATCAAAACATCTATCTTTATTCATTTTACACCTATCTATACATCAATCACATCCATCAATCTATCCATCATATGTCCATCCAAGATACATCACATCTATCTATTAAATCAATCTATCTAATCACATCCATCTATCATATATCAGTCTATATCTATCCAATCACATCTATTTTATCCACATTTCAATCTATCTAATCACATCTATTTCTATCATCCATCAGTCTATATCTCTCTAATCATATCTATTTTTCTATATCCATATATCCATGTATATCAAAATTACAAACATGAGTACAATCATATGACCAATAATATGATGAATCTATATATATACATGTGTGTTTTTACAAAAAAATGGGTGGCTTCCAATCGAGCCATCTATACAATGCCTTCCAATCGAGGCTACATCACTATACAAATACACAATCTACCAAGTCTCTATATGGTGAAATCAGAAGCGTGGAGGACACTATCTCCTCCACCCCTCCTCCGCACCCATTTGCCTCTCCCGGCCGCCGCCTACCGAGCTCGATGCACTGCTGCCGGAGGTCTCGGCCCACCTCGATCTCTCCCTGCTGCTCCTCCGCCCGAGGCTCCGCCGCCGTAGCTCGCCCCTCGCTCTCCTCTCGCCCATACCGAGGCACATCTCGGGGCATGCTGTAGAGCATCTCATAATATCTCACTCTGCGAGGAGAGACTGAGCACGTGCTCAGGGCTCACCATACCCGGTGCTCGTAAAGGTGCCGGGCTGGTGCGCTGGGTGGCTGCCGCCGGTGGTGCCCCTCCTAGAGCCGTGTCCTCGTGTCCCTGCACTCGATGTGGCACCGGCTTCTCCGCACTTGGCCCCGAGGGCCTCCTCGTGCCGGGGAAAGTAGCGGTCCCTCGCTGGATCGGGCCAGATCTCGCCCCGGCGGCGGTGTCTCTCTCCACAATCAAGGCATCCCTCTCCTCCGTCAAAGCCCTGATCTCCTCTAGTGCTACCTGATGTGTCTGTGTGAGGGTGGCATGGTCTCCCTCTAACTCGTCTGGGCGTAGCAGCCTATGTCCTCCTCATCCGCATCTATCGAGGGCGGGAGATGTCGTGGAAGCTCTGTGTCATACCACGCTGCGTAGCCCTCATCCACCCCCGCGTCATCATCACTGTCTGCGGAGGGTGGAGCCTCTCTCAGTGGGTCGGCCGGGATCAAAATCGGCAAATCTGTCTCTCGGCCATCACTTTATATGGCGTATGTGGTGGCATGCTCAGTATTTAGACCAAACCGCCTCGATCCGCATGAATGGGACTCGCTCCCACATATCTGGTCTGCGACCTCTGACCACTCGGCTCCGTCTCAATGCTACCAAGTGGGCATCCTGACCAACCCATATCGGAAATGCCCGATATGGTCTCCAGATAACCTGATCTCGTGTAAGCGTCCTGAAACGCTCCGAATACCACTGGCCGATCTCGCTCAGATCTCTCTGCGGCCATGTCACGCCCCGCCATCTCCGAAATCCATAATCCACACCCCATCGTTTGCGGCATTCACGGAAGCCGGATGGTAATTAATCACTATATGTGCATACGCCAAAGAATGGAGCACAAAGCTCACGTCAATCCCTGTCCTCCGACCAGTAGTGTACATCCATAGCTCATAGTAAATCTGAGCTATCAGGGCATCAGCGAAGGCAAAAATCTGTCTATACTGCAAGATGTCGCACACGCAGTCTAGCAGTAGCAATGGGAATCTCCCACCTCTCCTGAGTCTAGCAAGGCAAAATAAGATATAGCCATCTGAATCAGGGCTATCCGCCTGCTCCGAGGGCTATCTCTGCTCGCATGCGTGAGGATATCTCACCGCCCTGTATACTTATCTCCGAGTCATCTGATCTGTCTCTGTACAACCGCACCAGGGCCCTCTGCTGATGCTCTCGGGGTGTGATCTCAATCGGGTCCCCGTGTAACCTCAGTAATCGGAGGATCTCAGTATACATCCTCATGGGTGATAGTCATCTCACCCGCCCTAAAACCAAAATGTGCACGTGTGGCTGTCCCACCGCCGCACTAATGCCCGCATGAGCTCCACATCCGTGGCACTCTGCCTGTAATATTCGAAACCCCGAGCCCGGCTCACTCTAAATGCCGCCAGATCTCTCGTCTGTCACATCCGGAAGGATCGTCTCCAACACTGTGGATGGCATCCCTCATATGCAGAGCCTCTCGTGCCTGCATCCACGACATCACAAAGCATAATCAGTCTCTCTGTTTCATAAATCACATCTTCCAAAACCATAACATCCAAAACTAGAAGGAAATACTAAACATCTTTCAATCGGCGTCGATTTGGTCAAATCGGCGTCGTTCATTCTAGTCGGCGCCGATTTCTATCAATCGACGCCGATCCAAACCAATCGACGCCGATTACAAAAATCGGCGCCGATCGCCATGCCAGCGAAACTGACTGGTCTCCCATATGGATGAAAAATCAAACAAAAAAATAATAATAACGACGAAGGGGTCGAAAATGATCACTTACCCCAGGTCGTGTCCTCCTGCGCTTCTGTCCGCTCCCAGAGGCTTCCATTGCGTTCAAATCTCAAATCTATCTCTCTCTGAATCAATCGTCACGTTGCAAATTAATCGTTTACGTTTTCCGTTCGCATATTTATATGCGTCTGGATTGGTCGGCGCCGATTTTTTGGGTCGACGCCGCTTGTTTTGGTCGGCGCCGATTATTTTAGTCGCCGCCGATTTTCCATCTCTTTTTGCCATAGTGTTGATACTTAGCTTTTTTGGTCTATCTGATCATTGTTGTGTGCTGAATCTTGCCTTTTGGCACATCTTTTAGATGTCATTGTCTATTTCGGGTTTGTTCCCTTTGCGTAGGACACTCGTATCTTTCGGCAGCTTAGAGTTAAACGGGTCTGTAGGCACTAACGTCGTCTCATGAGGAGACCGGCTAGTTTTCCCTACCAATGTGTCTCTCTTTCGATGCTGGTTTTTTTTGCAGTTCTCCTTCCACTCGCGGGTCTGTAGGCACTAACGTCGTCTCATGAGGAGACCGGCTAGTTTTCCCTACCAATGTGAGTTCCTTAGGTTGCTGCCCCTGGTGTTTATTTTAATGCATCCTCAATGATCAGATCTACTCCAGCCATCCGACTGGGGCATCCTGCATTTTTCATCTACCTTTTCAAACTCGGGATCGTCCGCATTCTATCATCCATCCCATCCCTAGTTTGAGGGGGATCGCATCACCACAATTCTTCCCTTCTTTCATCCTTTGTTTTGTCTCATAACCTTGCTTATCGCAAGTTACTTGACAAAAAGGCAAAATGTAGACACCTAAAATTGGTTACTCAATTTGGTGTCCTCTTATCCATTTACGTGCTTAGGTAACTGTGGGCACGCCACATGCACCAACTATCCCTCTTGGGATATTATCCAACTGTGATTTAATCACCTATCTCTAAATTTAACTCATCCCATCATATCTTTGCCCATGAGTAATTAAATAATTAAATATTTAATTACGCTCCTCCCCATGCATCTTAATCACTTATCTACCCCAAATTTATTCTACCCATGCATCGTATCCATTTTTAATCTTCCTAAAGCTGGGATATTTTCCCGTAGTTTCGGATAAGTCTTATCTTTCTCGAATCGATCAATTTAGGCACCTCGGGAGTCTTTTTCCGCGATCGGCGCCGACCCATATGGTCGGCGCCGATTTTCTAGGAGCGGCGCCGATTATAAAAGCAAGCCCAGAGCTCAGTTCTAACGACCGAAGAGACTACGGAAGAGAACGGAAGAGATTTCGAACGAGCGAAAAAAGCGAACAGAAGAGCGAAAGATACAGATTGAAAGAAAGAGAGATCTTCTTAGCATCAATTGTATCAAATTAGGGCAGATCCTGTCCAAATCAATCCCTGAGAGGAGCACCGTTACTCTGTCCCTGTCAGATCAGCGTCGCATCACCATCTATCATCTGGTGACCCTGTTCCAGTGTCTCGCCAACTTCGACACATCCAGCAGACCACATTCACCTTCCAATCCTCCAATCCTATCGCATGAGCCCCGATTGTTCGGGCCGCCTTGATGCTGACATCGATCTTGTCCTCAAATCAGCGACGCCGATCGGGCCTCTGGGCCGACGCTGATCACATCGGGCCGCCGCCGATTAGACCCAGTCGACGCCGATTTCTCTGCAGACAGGTTAAAGGTCACAGGTAACACAAATCCAGATATTTTTCCTCGTTCCTCGCTTTTTACGTACTTTCGCCTGCTCATTGGCTGCTTTTATTACTGCAATCAGAAAATCTAGTCTTTATTTACATCCTTTATCATGTATGCTCCTTTTCTTTATTGAAAACGTGGACTGACATCCGCCAAGGAAGCCCATCGCTTCCCGGACCCGCTTCTCGGGCAGTCCACCCATATATCTTCTAACGCCATCTTTTTCTGTCAAGCATCGGTGTTATGCAGGTTACTCGGATCTATTGTGCAAATTGCTCGTGTGCGCCCGTCTTGTCTACATCGGCTTCCTCATCCGTCTACATCTTCATCAGGTATCAATTTCATTGAGGTTTTTCAGGGTTCTTGTGTTTAGTTTGGTGCATTAACTTGGACAGGTAACAAACGCGAAATTCTTGATCTACACTTTGCAAAGACTATATGCCATTTGTGAAAGTTTTTTTAATAGATTAAATAGGTATACACCATAGTTACGCTGGGACGTGGGGAAAGCGTTTCCCCACGTTTTTTTTTTCTAGGAAACGCCCTGGGACGCCTCGAAAACATTGGGAAACGCCCGGGGGGAAGCGTGGGGGACGCCCAGACGCCCCCACGAATTTATTTTTGGCATTTCACAAGGAGAGAAAAAAATTTGCCATTTTTGGAAAGGTTCCGAGAAGATGTAGCAACAAAAACTTGCATGTGCCAAACTTTCATTTTGTGGCTCCGTTTCAGGTGTCGTTTTCTCTAAAAGTGCATATTTTCTTGAGCTATATGCATTGATGGCAATATTTTTCTTATTTTCATAAAATCAATTTTTGCACCTTTTTGGACCATGCAACTTCGCAAACTTCAAAGAATTGTGAGTATTAAGGAATGTATTTAATGCTTACGAGTTCAAGTTTCACCTTATTTAAATCTCAAATGGTTTTATTTCAGCGTATTTATATAATTTAGTCACTATATCTTTATATTTTAAATATTTATATATTTTTTAATTAGTCGTCCCCGCCGTCCCCCGTCTCTGTAAATTTATGGTATACGCCCTTTTGGCTAACAATCTTTTACAAAAGGCACACGCCCTTATGAAAAAAGCACAAAGGTGGCCACTAAATTGTTCTCATCTTTGTGCATATACCAACAATACATTGTTTATGAGAGAAGTTTATAAGAATGTTGAAATTTTTCATTGACTAACAAATTGAAAAGAAATTCTTATGCATGCTAGGAACATACCTAACATTTCTTACAATAAAGTTTAAATTATTCATCACTATATGAATATCCCTATCCCCTCTATCTGTAAGTGACTCTCCATCAACTAATAAAACCGAATCAAAAGTCCAAGCAAATGTTATATAACAAGTCCCTAAAACATGAAAATGTCTTTCTTCAAAATCAATGAACCAACGACGGGTAGCGGTATCGATCAAGCATGATGTCGTGAGAGCATACTCTTCCTCCTAACCCATCCATGTGCAACGACATGCCACATTTTCCACATCACATGACTCTTTTTCTGCTAGAAAGATGTAATGTCCCCAAATGGACATATTTCAACCCAAACATGAAAATGTCTTTCTTCAAAATCAATGAACCAACGATCGGGTAGCAAGATCATTTCACCAAACATGATGTCGTGAGAGCATACTCTTCCTCATAACCCATCCATGTGCAACTACACCACATTTGCCACATCACATGACTTTTTGTTGTGTTAGGAAAGATATAATGTCCCCAAATGGACATATTTCAACCCCAACATGAAAATGTCTCTTTAAAATCAATGAACCAACAACTGTAACAAGTATCAATTCAGCATGATGTCGTGAGAGCATACTCTTCCTCATAACCCATTCATGTGCAACTACAGCCACATTTTCCACATCACATGATTTTTTGTTATACTAGGAAAGATGTAATGTTTCCACATGGACATATTTCAACCCCAAGTAGATTACCCGCAATTCCCACTAGTGTTGAATCGATTAATCCAAAAAGCCAAAAAAATCCCAATTGCTATCAAATTGAAATTGAGAATGAAATTAGGCCACAAATTAGATTTTTTCCGTAAAACCCCTAGTTCGCTGCCCTAGGCAAGTGATTTAGCAAATATAGTTTTTTCCACCTCAAAATACCTCCAAAAATTATGAATATTTGTTTGCAAGTAGATAATGAATAATCAGAATAGGATCTTCAATCAAATTCGAAAAATATTAATTCTGGAATTTATTAGGGCAAAAATCGTAGAACTTGTAAATTCAATAACTTGCAAAATACTCCAAATTTTGGGGCAAATGATAGCTCAAACTGAAGCTTGAAAAATAAGTTTTCCAATGAACCCAAAATCAGAATTTTTCAATGGCGGGAAGGCATTCAAAACGGATCTACAATTTTGAAACAATGTAGATAAACCCTAGTTGTAAGTGAAGGCTGAAAATACAATTTCGCCCCACTTAGGAAAGGCCCAAAAACACCTCAAAACTGATCAAACAATTCAGATCTGGTCTCTCCTTGAATTTAGCTTAAAATCGGTCTTCAACAATTGTTGGAAAACTACTGCAAAATCAGCTAACTCATTGATATGCAATGGAAACCCCAAGGTGGAGAATCCTCTCAACTAGAGGAATTATTTAAATCTCATAATGATCGGGAAGAGAATATTACAATCCTCCCTTTCCAAAATTGCTTGCCCTCAAGCAATTGTAACTCATTTGTCTAAATGGCATGCACAATAGACAAAACATCTTTGAATCGATCCACAAGCCCGGCCCCTCACAACAGCCAAATGGGCTAAAACTTGCCATCATATATCACTCACAAAATGCTCATATATACAAGGTTGCATCCAAGGTATTACATACTTCAGATTTAATTTCGTCTTCTAGTTCATCAAAACAAATTTGAATATGCAATATATAAGATATTATCTCATTTGTTCCTTATCTTGTGATGTCTTCATGGTCAACAAAGGGCGGAATTACTTCGCCCTCCTCATCCTACGTAATCTTCTCTTCTATGCTCTTGGCTGCCATAATTTGAGGAATACCGTTCCTCATGCCTTGTTGCCCACTAGTGGAAAAGTCTTTGGCTGCCCAAATGATTCCTTTGGCTGCCCCAAAGCTGTGGTTTGTTGTTTTTGGACTTTTTCTCTAGAATCTTCTTCTTCTTCACTTGCTATGGTGGAATACTCTATGGGCTGATTTCTCTCTACCTTTTGCATAGCACTTTCATCTTGCTGATTTTTTCTATTTTTTTCTAATGGCTTTACTATCTTTCACCTCACAAAAATCAGCGAAGGTCAACATAGCTCTTACCTTGATTTGATGAGTCTTGCATACGCTTTTCCCCATGTCTCCATGTCATCATCCTCAACCAGTTGTTCCTCCTTTTGGAAAAATTTGACTCTAGAAATTTGTGAAGGCTTGGATGAGGTCTAGCGGATCTAGTTGAGCTTGGTATAGCTGAACTCATCCCCTATATAGATCTGCTCAAATCAGCAAAGGCTTCTATAACGGAGTCTCTTAGATCTCTCTAAGCATCCACCCAACAAGTTTCAACTCTCTATGACCTCAAGTGATCACTTCATTCAAACAGCCCATCTTATCCGAAGTTCTTTGATAATGCTCTTCCATGGTCTTCTTCCTTGTCTTCAGATCTGATTTTTCTCTTCACTGAAAGTAGGAGAATCATAGCTCGATACGACCGTAATGTCCCCAAATGGACATATTTCAACCCCAAGTGAATTGCCCACAATTCCCACTATGTTAAATCCGATTAATCCAAAAATAAAATAAAAAACAATTGCTATCAAACTGAAATTCGAATGAAATTAAGCCATAAACTAAATATTTTCCGAAAAACCCTAGTTCACCGCCTCTATGCCAATGATTTAGCAAATAATTAAGAAAAATTGTTCGCAAGTAGATAATGAATAATCAAAATAGGATCTTCAATCAGATTCGAAAAATATTAATTTTGGAATTTATTAGGGCCAAAAACGGAGTAGAACTTGTAAATTCAATAACTTGCAAAATATTCCAAATTTTGGGGCAAATGATAGCTAAAATCTGAAGCTTGAAAAATAATTTTTCCAATGAACCCAAAATCAGAAATTTTCAAAGGCAAGAAGGCATCCAAACGGATCTACAATTCGAAACAGGCAGTATGCAGATAAACCCTAGTTGTAAGTGACGGCTGGAAATACAATTTTACCCCACTTAGGAAAGGCCCAAAAACACCTCAAAACTGATCAAACACTTCAGATCTGATCTCTCCTTGAATTTAGCTTGAAATCGGTCTTCAACAACTGCTGGAAAACTATTGAAAATCAGCTAACTCCTTGATATGCAATGGAAACCCCAAGGTGGAGAATCCTCTCAACTAGAGGAAGGGTTTTCATCCTTCTCTAGATCTCTTGGAGGGTTTTCGTCCTCAAGAGTGAAGATGCAAGCAAATGCTCAACATACAAATCTAAAATTTGAGAATAAACAAGTGATGTCTCTCCAAGCAAGTTGACTTGCTTAAATAGAAGAATAGGGCCCAAATGGCCACTCTCACATCCAATCAAATTTTCCCTTATTTAATACTTTCCCCACTTGCTTTTCTCTCCTAGGCAAGTCGCATTTTCCCTGAATAAATAACTTTTGCCAACTACCTTTTTGCATTTTTCCTTTTTCTAATTTAATTTTAACTATGTTGTCAAGGTTTGTCCCCCAATCTTCACGTACTCTACCCGATCACGTAAGTCTGCATGCATTCGCCTGTATGGGTCCTGATCACGCACGGTATGCCTTGGTTCTTCCGAGGTATGCCAGGTGGGCACGCCCGCACGTATCCAGAAGAACCCAGATTTACTGTGCCATTGCAGTGAACCCAAGGAGAAATACGCCTTTTAAGGCATTAAAACTTTTTTTTGACTTAGTCAATGCAAAATAATGAACCCTAACATTTAAATGAATAAAATATTGAACCCTAAACACTTCAAAAAGCTATAAAAGCACTCACCCCTTCATTTGAAATCACACAAACAATTCATTGTTGGTTTTTGCAAGTGTATGAGCAAAGAGCCAAAGAGGAATTGAAGAGCTTAGAGGAGGCAAAGATTGGAAGGAGGTTTTGCAAGGAGGAGATTGGGGGCAGCCATTGCTTGTTTTGTTTGGAGTCCACCATTGCAAGGAGGAGGAGAGGAAGCAATTGTTGAGACTTGAGAGGAAGAGATTGTTTTAAATTTATTGTTCATTCAAAACTAAAAGAGTAGACATCACATTTGGTCCTTGGAGGTAGCATTTGTTTGGAGGCAACAAGGATCTATTGCAACAAGGATCTACACTACAGGTATTTTTATTTAATTCATCCTTTTATTTTATTTTTTATGGTTTTTTAATTTATTTTGTTGCATTTTTTTAAAAAGTTTAGAGTTTAAACACATCCTAAATCTGTATGCTCTCACCTTGCACCTTTATGGTGATCTTAGTGATCAAAAATAGATTACGCTAACATTGTTTAGGGTTTTTTAATTTAATAATTAGTAAAAGTTGTTTTTTTTTTAAATGCATTGTTTAATGTTAATAAATCTGTTTTAGCATTTTTTTAGCATCCTAAATCTATGTATGCTCTCACCTGGCACTTTTATGGTGATCTTGGTGATCAAAAACAGATTAGGATGACATAACTAATTTATTTATGTTAAGGCAAAATGTTTTTAATTTTTTAAACATCCTAACTTTGTGTTTGCTCTCACCTCGCACCTTTATGGTGATCAAAAACAGATTAGGATGACATAACTAATTTATTTATGTAAAAGCAAAATGTTTTGAATTTTTTAAACATCCTAACTCTATGTATGCTCTCACCTTGCACGTTTATGGTGATCTTGGTGATCTAAAACATATTAGGATGTTATCAAGTTCGCTTGATTAGAGTGTAAGGCCAAGAAGCTTCAAAACACAACATTCCTATGAATCGTGATCCTAATTCCCCTATTTGGAGACATGTGACAATGGTAGACAACTTTGTTGGTAATGGGGGTCGGATTTGGATATGTCATGGTTGTCATACTCAATTCAAATCCTCATATAGCCAATTGAAAATCCATTTGACTGGGGTTGGAAGTGTGGGGATAAAGAGGTGCCCTAAAATATCAAACAAAAATGGCAAAGTACCCTAAGAGAGCAAAAGGGGTTGATAGACAACAATCTAAAATAAATAGATCTAAAACAATTCCATCAAGAAATAAGGCCTTCATCACGACGACCCACACCTAAATCTACTACTCATCCTTTCGTCCAAACTCAAAGTCAACCACTTGATTCCCCCTTTTGATGAAGAGAGTCCAAAGACCTCAAAAAAAAAAAGGCCAAAAGGAGCATAGGATAGAGCATTTAATATTGAAAAGAGGGAGGTTGTTGATAAGGTTGTTGCTCGATGCATTTATGCATATGGATCGCCTTTAATGTATTGAGGTCTCAATATTGGCATCGATGGCGAAGGTTGTTAATGAAGCTCCACAAGGGTACAAATCCTCCGCTTATGAAAAGGTTCGAACTCGTAATGTCCCTCTTTCCAGCATGACCCTTGGACACTTGGTGCGTAGCTTGTTTGTCATCTTCGTAAGCTAGTTCCGTTGTTTGGAGATGATGTGCATAGCAGGTAAGGGACTTCTCGACGATCTAGTGGATTATTTGATGTTAAATAATGAGTTGGATTGGTCTTAAGGACTCTCTTGGCACTTTTCGAGGTTATTTCTAGCTTCCGGTGTGTTCTCCAAGATTTTTGAGAGAGTCTCTATTTATAGAAGTCACCCAACCGACTTCATTTCTCATTATTCGTCATCGGCACCGCTTCATAGTCAATTTCCAATTCCGGTGCTTTTTGACGATTTCCGCACTTTGGGAGCATTAATGGCTTATTTTAATTATTTTACTCAAGTTGTTTATATTTGTACAAATTACTTGGCCAAAGACCTCAATATTATAGCTCTCGTCGGAAAGAGAATGTGAAGTTCTAAATGATGAGATGCTAATTCAATGGCCTTGGGAGCCAGGAATGATTAATTAATTAAATAAATCACTTTCCGTAGTTATAAGGCGTAATTAATTAATAAAGTGATTTATTAATTATATATCCTTTTAATGAAAATTCTCTTTAAAAGGTTATAAAAGGAGGAATTGGCCCATTCATGAGGGACATGTAATGTCCCTCTTCTCGATTAGTACGGTCGAAGACCTTTTGGCTGCTTTTGTCTACCCGACGGCCAAAAGGGTGTTTTCAAGGGTGACTTCGGTTTATTATTTTATTATATGGTGCTCGAATTAAAGTAAAATATCATTAAAGCACATATAATGAATTAATAGACTGTTTGAGTGATTTTGACTTAGGAAAGTGCATTTAAATAAATTAATAAATTATTTAAATTGCCTTCCTAATAAAAATGCGACTTGTTTGGGTAATGGCCAAATATACCCAAAAAGTGCGACTTGATTAGTGAAGCAAAAATAATTAATTAAATATTAATTATATGGGGTTAGCCAAAAAGTGCGATTTGGCCTTTGGAGGGTTTTTGGCTATATGAGGAAAAATGCGGCTGGAGTAAAGCATTCAGATTATTATTATTATTTTCACAGAGCAGTTAGCACAGAGCTTTTGCAGACAAAATCCAAGGACGGAAACCCTCTGGATTATTACTCTTGCGGACGGAAACCCCAGGAGCAGTGAGAGAAGCTTCCACCCAGGAATCTTCATTGTTTACACAGGTTATTATCATTTCAGCAGCTTCAGACAGAGAAATAAATTGCAGCAGTGGGCATTCAGGCAACTTCTAGAGTGGGGCGACTTGTTCTACAGTTGATGTATGCATTATCAGAGGTATTTTTCATGATAGTTTATTGTTATACATTTCAGCCACATATATATACCAAATCGATTTGATTTGGATTCTTTTCTGGTTGAGTTTTGGGCAGTATCTGTATTATTCCATCTGCAGATTTCTATTTGTGTTTGCCCTAATTATTTATCATTAGAAATCAATGTTGAATGTATGGCTGCGTTATTAATGAAGAAATCAATCATTTAAACCCTAGGCGCCATTTCTATATATACCCGGTTTGCGGGAGTTTGCAGTATTTTAATTGTTATGCAGTGTGAGAATGTTGTTTCATGGATTTATTTGATATTACCAGTTCAGCTCCATACCTGAGCATTATATAAATAAATAAATAAAAATAATACGACAAAAACGGGTTTGGGATCTTTCAGTGGTATCAGAGCAGTGTATCCTCCCAGCCTGTGTGGGAAGGAACAGATAGGGTATTAAAACAGAAATCAGCTTTGAATGCATCACAGAGAGGACGGTACACATAGATACTACACCCGCAGACGAGCACGACTCGAAGCTGGTATTGCAGGAGGTGACAGAATGGAATATTTGGGCGAGAGGCCTGAGAGTCCTCCTCGAGAGGAACATGCAGATCCAGATAGGAATTTTATTCGGGATATGGCAGCACACGCAGGCAAATTATTACGAGACCATGGAGAGCATGGGTACTACTTTGGGACAGTGGCACCGGCATTGGATAGGCCGAGAGCAGTGTGTATGGCAGGAGGGATAGATCTCGTATCGGTTGCGGTAGCTGGGGTCATAAAGAAATCATCTTGAGCTTGGGAGTGTTAGGGGATCGCCACGCCGTGAGCGGAGGCATACCCATGGCTGACGAAAGGAGACCTACACGGACGGCAGATAGGCCCATGCAGCCCTAACTTCTTGCCTCAGAGGTGACCCACCGAGATCGAGGGACGGTCGGAAGAAGCAGCTTTCCTGATACTATCATGGCAGTCGGTGATGAGTGGAGGAGTCACACAAAGATGTGAGGGATGCATTTCCCCTCCCACAGTATTGTGCTCAGAGGAGAGACAGCATGAGGGCTGGATAGGATAGAGACCTAGAGCACAGCAGAACAGAGATTTGCGTAGCAGGTTACCAATAAGGTAACCCTCTCCACACACGATGGTAGTGGAAAGAAGATGTGTAGGGCTTGGATTCACAAGCTCGACACCTATATTACCCTCAAGCCCATGAGGGAGCAGGAGGCCATATAGCCGCTACATTGCACCTTGAGGGGTGGCTTATGATTGGTGGCACCATGGGTTAGTTACAGTGGTCATGAGCTTCTACATTCATACGCTGTGGATTTGTTGATAGATTGATTGCGAGATTTGATCGCAAGGATGTGGATTATATTACAGGATTGCACAGCAAATGACTGACAGAGTGGACATGTTAATTCTTACATCAACGAATTTCAACTGGATAAAGCGTTATGGTTCTGAGATGCCCGAGAAGAGGGTGGTGATGTTATTTATAGAGGGCCTCCATGACAGGATGAGAGGATTGGTCAAGGCTCTTAAGCCCAGGACATTGCATGATGCCATTCAGACGGCATTGGACTTGGACACATCCCCCACTTCCTATCAGCCCACTTCTTATCAGCCTAATAAGAAGTTTCCCGAGCTCAAGCCATTTCAGCGCTCCACGCCCATGAGAAGAGTGCACCACCTCCTAAGGTGGATCAGAGACTCGTAATGAGTTAAGGAGGAGGAAGCTTTGCTTTCATTGCAAAGACCATTGGGAGCCTGGACATCGTTGCCTTGGTAAAGGCAAGGTGCATCTCATTGAGGTGATTTCGGATGGAGAGGATGATCACTCGCCTGAGATACGATGATGTAGAGGATGAGGACGGTGACCATGATGCAGTGGGGAGCAGCCCCAAATAGAGCTTAAGCGAGGGTGAGGCATCGATTCATCCGATGTTACTATCGCCACACTTTCAAAGCGTTCCTAGGTACCATCCTTTTTCCGGTGAAGGGAGTGCTTAAGGGACAATGGATTGTTTGTGCAGTTGATGTGGAGCTACGCACAACTTCATTGATGAGGGGTTGGCGGCGTAGCGAGGATTACAGTGGAGGAATTTGATGGGTTTAGTGTACGGGTGAAAGATGGATTTGCTATCAATGCACTAAGAGGGTTCCACGACTTAGTATTCAGATGGGGGACTATACATTGACCGATGACTTCTATGTTATTGGACTTGGTGAGATTGATACAGTATTGGGTATTCAGTGGTTACATTCCCTTGGCAAATATGTGCAGGATTTCCATGCAGGATGGAGTTGGAGTTTATGGTGGATAAGAAGAAGATTGTGCTTCGGGCTCTTTCTGACAGTGGGCCTAGAGTTGTTTCAGCACGCAGGATGGAGTCTATAGTGAGACATGGAGAGGTTGCATGGGCAGCCCAGTGTTTCATTTCGTCCAAATCTTCTTCAGACGATGAGCAGCCTTATCATATTGACATCCAGTCCATACTGGATAAGCACGGCCCAGTGTTTGGTGACATTCCTCCAGGTAGACCACCAGATAGAGGGTTTGAGCATGTTATAGAGCTTGAGGAGGGTGCTAAACCCGTGATGACTACGCCTTATCGCCATCCTAAGACATACAAGGATGAGATAGAGAAGGCCATTAGAGAGCTCTTGGAGATGGGACACATCCGTCCTAGTTCTAGTCCCTTTGCTTCTTCAGTAGTTTTGGTGAAGAAGAAGGATGGGACCATGAGGATGTGCATTGACTATCGTGCACTGAACAAGAAAACCATCAAAAACAGGTATCCCATTCCCCGCATTGATGAGTTGTTAGATGAGCTGCATGGATCTATCTACTTCTCGAAGATTGATCTTCGATCAGGCTACCACCAGATTAGAGTTCGGGATGAGGATATCCACAAGACAGCCTTCAGGTGTCACTATGGGCACTATGAGTTCTTGGTGATGCCATTCGGACTCACTAATGCACCTGCTACATTTCAGTCATGTATGAACCATCTCTTCAACAGGCAGTTGAGGCAGTTTGTGTTGGTGTTTTTTGATGATATTTTGATTTATAGCAGGACATGGGATGATCATTTGAGGCATCTTGATGAGGTACTTAGCATAATGGAGACTCAGTCTTTGTTTGCTAAGATGTCCAAATGTGAATTTGGACTTACGGAGATATTGTATCTTGGGCATGTCATTGGGGCCAATGGGGTCAAGGTCCATCAGGAGAAGATACAGGCAATGCAGGATTGGCCACCACCCAGGAATATCTCTGACTTGCGAGGATTCTTAGGGTTATGCGGTTACTACAGGAGGTTTGTGAAGGGTTACTCTCAGCTGGTAGCTCCATTGACAGATCTTACACGGAAAGGTGCATTCAGTTGGTCAGATGAGGCACAGGTGGTATTTGAGAGGCTAAAGGTAATTATGAGCACCTGTCCAGTTTTGGCTCTTCCAGATTTCTCACGGCCCTTCATTTTAGAGTGTGATGCTTCGGGATTGGGGATTGGTGCAGTTCTTATGCAGGATCGCCATCCTATTGCCTTCGAGAGCCGGAAGCTGAGAGATAATGAGAGACTGTATTCCACCTATGATAAGGAGATGCTTGCCATTATGCATGCCTTGGCAAAGTTTAGACAGTATTTGGTGGGTGGAAAATTTGTGGTGAGAACCGACCACAATAGTTTGAAATATTTCCTGGAACAAAAAGAACTCAATGAGAGGCAACAAAAATGGGTCAACAGGATCCAAGCATATGATTTTGACATTGAGTATGTTAAGGGGACTAAGAATGTAGTGGCTGATGCACTTTCCAGGAAACCCCATCTCGCTGCCCTATGTTCTTTGAGCGAGATTTCAGCAGATTGGAAATCTCAACTGTCAGTTGAATATTCCAAAAACACTTGGGCATGTGACATTATGGATGGAAGAATTCAGGATGATCGGTATAAGGTAATGACTGATTTGATTTTGTATAAGGGCAGAATTTACCTAGTTCCTGAATCTGAACTTAAGGAGAAGATTATGCATGCTTTCCATGATGCACCACTTGCAGGACATCCAGGGTATTTTAAAACATACAGGCAGATTAGAGAGAGATTCTCCTGGAAGGGTCTCAAGGATGATGTCTTGCGCCATGTCCATGAGTGTATGACTTGTCAGCAAAACAAGTCAGAGCATACTTTCCCAGCAGGTTTGCTACAACCATTGCCAATTCCGGAGCAGAAGTGGGAGAGTATTTCGATGGATTTCATTACAGGTCTTCCCGTGGTGCAAGGGAATGATCGCATTTACGCAGTAGTGGATCGGTTGACAAAATATGCACACTTTTTCGCTGTCCCTACCAGCTTTAAGGCACCTCATGTGGCTGATTTGTTCTTCCGCCGATATTCAAAGTTCGTATGGACTTCCGAAGAACATAGTTAGTGACCGGGATAGCAGGTTTATGAGCATATTTTGGCAGGAGCTTTTCCGTCTGGTTTACACCGTAAGCCGACGCAACACTAGTTATCACCCTCGCTCGGACGGATGCATGACAGAGATTGTGAACAAATGGATAGAGGGTTATCTTCGCAACTACGTTGCAGGACAGCAGAAGGCATGGGTTAAGTTGTTGTATTTATGTGAGTATTGCTATAACACCACTTACCATATGTCTATTGGTATGACTCCATTCCGAGCACTTTATGGGTATGATGCGAGATCCTTTGTTGATATGGCATTTGGGGATAGTAGAGCTCCTAAGGCTCAGGAGAGTTTACAGGATATTCAGGAAATCCTTAAGGTGCTTAAGGAAAACATTCAAATGGGCCCAAGAATCAACAGAAAATATATGCAGATAGGCACCGAGTGGAGAGATCATTTGAGATAGGGGACATGGTTTTTCTACGACTTCAGCCTTACAGGCAAAGTACTCTCAAGAAGAGTGGGGCTGAAAAGCTCAAACCGCGATTTTATGGGCCATACAGGGTGTTGAGGAGAGTTGGTGAAGTGGCATATGAGCTGGAGTTGCCTTCTGAGAGTAAGATACATAATGTTTTTCATGTGTCTTGCTTGAAAAAGGCTTTGGGACAGAACATTATTTCCTCTACAGATTTGCCACCCCTGGATGAGGAAGGGAGATTAGACCTAGTGCCAGAGGAGATCTTGGACAGCCGAGAGAGGAGACTGAGGAACAGGGTCATTCGGGAGTTCTTGGTGAGGTGGAAAGAATTGCCAGAGGAGGATGCTACATGGGAAGGCGAGATTATATTACAGCATCCAGCTCTACAGTTGCTTGGGGACAAGCAATCTCGGGAAGGGAGGACTGTAATGTCCCTCTTTCTCGATTAGTTCGGTCGAAGACCTTTTGGCCTGTTTTGTCTACCCGACGGCCAAAAGGGTGTTTTCAAGGGTGACTTCGGTTTATTATTTTATTATATGGTGCTCGAATTAAAGTAAAATATCATTAAAGCACATATAATGAATTAATAGACTGTTTGAGTGATTTTGACTTAGGAAAGTGCATTTAAATAAATTAATAAATTATTTAAATTGCCTTCCTAGCCAAAAATGCGACTTGTTTGGGTAATGGCCAAATATACCCAAAAAGTGCGACTTGATTAGTGAAGCAAAAATAATTAATTAAATATTAATTATATGGGGTTAGCCAAAAAGTGCGATTTGGCCTTTGGAGGGTTTTTGGCTATATGAGGAAAAATGCGGCTAGAGAAAAGCATTCAGATTATTATTATTATTTTCACAGAGCAGTTAGCACAGAGCTTTTGCAGACAAAATCCAAGGACGGAAACCCTCTGGATTATTACTCTTATGAGGAAACCCCAGGAGCAGTGAGAGAAGCTTCCACCCAGGAATCTTCATTGTTTACATAGGTTATTATCATTTCAGCAACTTCAGACAGAGAAATAAATTGCAGCAGTGGGCATTCAGGCAACTTCTAGAGTGGGGCGACTTGTTCTACAGTTGATGTATGCATTATCAGAGGTATTTTTCATGATAGTTTATTGTTATACATTTCAGCCACATATATATACCAAATCGATTTGATTTGGATTCTTTCTGGTTGAGTTTTGCAGTATCTATATTATTCCATCTGCAGATTTCTATTTGTGTTTGCCCTAATTATTTATCATTAGAAATCAATGTTGAATGTATGGCTGCGTTATTAATGAAGAAATCAATCATTTAAACCCTAGGCGCCATTTCTATATATACCCGGTTTGCGGGAGTTTGCAGTATTTTAATTGTTATGCAGTGTGAGAATGTTGTTTCATGGATTTATTTGATATTACCAGTTCAGCTCCATACCTGAGCATTATATTAAAAAAAAAAAAAAATGACAAAAACGGGTTTGGGATATTTGGACACATTATTTTGAACAAAAACACAAATTCATAGCTCTTGCTAATTACTCTCGAAGGACGGAAACCCTTGGAGATTACGGATTGGACGGAAACCCAATTCGAAGGAGGAAGATTCAAACAGGGTCTTCATTGTGCTTCACATCAGATCATTTTGATATTGCTTTACAATTAATTGCGTGCATGAAGTGTATTTTCAGTTTACTCATAGAGGAATATTATTACCATCATTGGGGCGCCATCTTTCCCATTTGGAGAGCGCAGCAGTTAGAGGAGTGAGAGGGGTGTTAGCAGCAGTTGTGTAATAGGTGCAGCCACTATTGGCTCCTTCGCATGCGAGAGTTCTGATCATTTCAGTACCATTGATATCCATTCATTTTATCACACAAAGCTGGACTTTCGGGTATGCAATTTAGAGATGAATTTCATTGTATTTGGAATCCATAAATAAATAAATAAATCCTTTCGTTTCCAATCAGACTTGTATTGTTTATGCATTGTGGGAGTTATGTTTGTCTGCAATCATTTGTGGGATTTTCTATTGGCCGTGTTCTTTCAATTAAAGAGAAACAGCAAAAATATCATAAATTGAGACAACATGACAAGTGTTTGATGAAATGTCAATGCACTAAAAATTCAAAAAAAAATTGGAGTTGGAATTGGTTGGGATATTTCAGTGGTATCAGCAAGCGACTTGTATCCTCCCAGCCTGTGTGGGAAGGAAGCAGTTAATAGTCAAAAAAAAATCAGCCTTGAATGCAGGATAGAGAGGACGGTCCACACAGATACTACACTTCCGCTTGACGAGGCAAGACTCAAGCAGTATTGCGGAGGTGACGAATTGATTATTTGGGTGATAGACTGTGGCGGTTCTCCTCGAGAGGAGCATGCAGATCCGGATAGGGATTTCATTCGGGATATGACTGACCACTTAGAGGCAATTGTTACGCACTATGAAGCTCATAGGCTCCGCCTTGACACGTTGGTGCTTGATAGGTCACATGACGACACGACATGAGGGATAGATCAGATCGGTTGTCGGTGGTCACAGGGATCCCGGCATCACCTTCGAGCTTGGGAGTGTTAGGGGATCGCCACACCGTGAGCATAGGCACACTCATACAGATGATAGGAGGGCTACGCGGACTGCAGATAGGCCTATGCAGCCTAACTTCTTGCTGGAGATGACCCACCAAAGTTTGAGGTGCGACCGAAAGAAGTAGCTTTTCCGAATACTATTATGGCAGTCAATGATGAGTGGAGGAGTTTGCCGCAGCATGTGAGGGATGTATTCCCCCTCCCACAGTATTGTGCTCGGAGGAGAGATAGCATGAGGGCTGGATAGGACAAGAGGCCTAGAGCGCAGCTAGTAGCAGTGGATTTGGCATGTGACCAATAAGGTAACCCTCTCCACTTTTGATGGTAGCGGAAAGATTAGTGCTGGGCTTGGATTCACAAGCTCAACACCTATCTTACCCTCAAACCCATGAGGGAACAGGAGGCTATACAGATTCGCCACGTTACACCTTGAGGGGGTGGCTTATGATTGGTGGCACCATGGTTTAGTTACACAAGGTCATGAGCTTCTACAGTCTTAAAGGGATTTCAGCGAGAGGTTGATTGCGAGATTTGATTGCAAGGATGTGGAGCTTTATTACAGGGACTTGGCACAGCTCCGATAGAGTGGACACGTTGATTCATACATCAACGAATTTCAGCGTATAACAGTGATGGTTCCAGAGATGCCGGAAAGGCGTGTGGTGATGCTCTTTATAGAGGGATTACAAGATAGATTGAGGGGTTTTGTCAAGGCTCTTAAGCCTGGAACTTTGCATGAGGCCATTCAGACAGCATTGGATTTAGCTACTACTCCATTTCAATCCTAAAAGAAAAATGTCGGGAATGAAAAATCAAAAAAGACATGAAAGTGAGCAACCCACTTCTTCAAAGGTAGAATCTACACCATAGATGGACCATGAATCGAGGAATGACCTTTGTAGGAAAAACTTATGTTTTCATTGCAAAGATCCTTGGGCACCGGGTCATAGGTGTCTTGGAAAGGGTAAGATACATCTCATTGAGGTTGTTTCAGATGGGGATGATGATAGTACTTCAGAAAATGTACGAAAGGGGCAGCCAGCGCAAACATTGAAAATGATCGTAGACTCACTTATCTTACAGAGCACCAAGGTATAATCCATTCATGTTTGAAGGTATAATGTTCGGGTGTAAAGTCATGGCACTTCTTGATAGTGGATCTACACACAATTTCATGGATGAAGGTTTGGTGATCAAAAGAGGTTTGCATTGTTATAATTTTGAAGGCTTTCATGTGACTATAGTAGGAGGTCTCACTATCCCTTGCAAGAAGAAAGTAAACCAAGTTAGCATTCTATTTGGTGGGTATACACTTTGTGATAACTTCTATGTTATTGACTTGAAGGATAACAATGTTGTGCTTGGTATGTAATGGCTACATTCACTAGGAAAAGTCACCCAAGATTTGCAAACTATGGAGTTGAGTTTGCATCATGAAGGGGAGCAAGTCACCATGACAGCAGCCAAATACACGCTGCCCCATCAAATGACAGCCAAGTCTATGATAGTTATGGACAAAAAATCATCTCATGAAGACATCTATGAGGATTTTTCACTACATATCAGCATGGGACAGCAAGAACAGGGTGAAGATTATGGCAAATTGGGGGCATACTTGAGGGGGATTGTGGCACTTTTTATGAGTAAGTTGCACAAGTTCTATTTTGTAGACTTTGAGCAGTTTAGCACAGTGCATTTGAAGCCATTCAAAAGGTTTCGGTTGATTTGGGATCCGGGACTTGATTGGTATGCAGATCTGATATTGCTTGTGGACAAGCAATCTCGGGAAGGTCAAAAGGAATTTCGTAATGTCCCTCTTCCGGCATGACCGTTGGACACTTGTTGAGTAGCTTATTTGTCATCTTCATAAGCTAGTCTCGTTGTTTAGGAGATGATGTGCATAACAGGCAAGGGTTTTATCAACGATCTGGTGGATTATTTGATGTTAGCAATGACTTCAGTTGGTCTTAAGCACTCACTTGGCACTTTCCGAGGTTATTTTCCGGCTTCGGTGTGTTCTCCAAGATTCTTGGAGAGAGTGTCTATTTATAGTAAGTCACCGTAACTCGACTTCATTTCTCATTATTTGTCATCGGCACCGCTTCGCTCGCTCGATCGATTTCGATTCGGTGCTTTCCGACGATTTACACTTTGAGAGCATTAATGGCTTATTTTAATTATTTTACTCAAAGTTGCTTATATTTGTACAAATTACTTGGCGAGCACCTCGGTATTATAGCTCGTCGGAAAGAGAATGTGAAGTTCTAAATGATGAGATGCTAATCCAAAGTGACCTTGGGCGCAGTGAATGATTAATTAATTAAATAAATCACTTTCCGTAGTTATAAGGTGTAATATTTTTATTAGGGGTAAATAGTTTTTGAAAGGGACTATACCCTTGTACAGAAAGGCTCAAAAGCCAGGATAGAACATGAAAGCCCAACAATGAAAACAGCTTAGAAAAGTACCAACACCCAACATCAAACCAGCAAAAAAACAGCTGATGAACAACAACCAGTCTGCAACAACACCGCAGCACCATTGCAGATCCAAAAACTGTTGTTTGGCAAAGACAAGGAACAATGTAGAACAAGCGAACAGTAAAAGAGAAACAAATCATCGAGGCGGAGAAGTGGCATTCTTTAAAATAAACTTTTTCTTTTTACGGACCGTTACCCAACCTGATGATGCCTCCACGAATGGAGGGTTAGATAAAGGAGTATTTTCCTTAGTTGTAATAATTCCATCTGAAACAACATCATTGTTAACTTGAGATAAATTTATTGTATTTTCCTTGCTGTCAACAACTAAATGAGATAAATTTGTTGCATTTTCCTTGCTGTCAGCAATAGGATTTTCCGATAAAGGGGTTTCTGGGACAAAGTCAGATTCAACCTCTGCATTTGAATTTGATTCTAGGTCCTCTTTTGCACCGAAAACCAAGTGTTCCGGGAGGGCATCTTTCCACCAGCTACGTTTCTCATGTTGGTGCTTTATTAATTAAGGTGCGTCATAAGGTGTAATTAATTAATAAAGTGATTTATTAATTATATATCCTTTTAATGAAAATTCTCGGAAAAGGTTATAAAAGGAGGATTTGGCCCATTTGCTTGGGGACACTTATTATTTTGAACAAAAAAACAAATTCAGAGCAGCTCTTGCTAATTACTCTCGAAGGACGGAAACCCTTGGAGATTACGGATTGGACGGAAACCCAATTCGAAGGAGGAAGATTCAAACAGGGTCTTCATTGTGCTTCACATCAGATCATTTTGATATTGCTTTACAGTTAATTGCAGCGTGTGTTTATCAATTTACTCATAGAGGAATATTATTACCATCATTGGGGCGCCATCTTTCCCATTTGGAGAGCACAACAGTTAGAGGAGTGAGAGGGGTGTTAGCAGTAGTTGTGTAACAGGTGCAGCCACTATTGGCTCCTTCGCATGCGAGAGTTCTGATCATTTCAGTACCATTGATATCCATTCATTTTATCACACAAAGCTGGACTTTCGGGTATGCAATTTAGAGATGAATTTCATTGTATTTGGAATCCATAAATAAATAAATAAATCCTTTCGTTTCCAATCAGACTTGTATTGTTTATGCATTGTGGGAGTTATGTTTGTCTGCAATCATTTGTGGGATTTTCTATTGGTCGTGTTCTTTGATTAAATAGAAACGAGAAAAATATCAGAAATTGAGACGACATGACAAGTGTTTGACGAAATGTCAACGCACTAAAAACTCCAAAAAAAAAAATTAGAGTTGGAATTGGTTGGGATATTTCATAACCACACTCTTAGGAAAGGAAGTGGAACACATTCACACCACTTTGCAGCCAATCAAAGAATCATGGAAGGATACAGGGGTTTCCATCATTTCAGATAGATGGAAAGATGCTAGAAATAGACCCCTAATAAATGTTGTTGTAGTATGCCCTAAAAGGGCAATGTTCCTAAAAGCCATTAATTGTGAAGGGCAAGTCAAAGATGCACAATTTATTGCCAACATTTTGATAGAGGCAATTGAGTTGGTGGGCCCCCAGAATGTTGTCCAAGTCATCACGGACAATGCTAAAAACTGTAAAGCAGCAGGATTGATCATAGAGGGTAGATATGAGCACATTTTTTGGACCCCTTGTGTTGTCCACTCCCTTAATTTGATGCTCCAAAAGATTGGGAAAATTACATGGATTGAGCAAATTTACATTGAGGCAAATGACATTCAGATGTTTATCACAAACCATCATATGTCACAAGCCATATTCAGGGATTCTCAAGGTTGAAGTTGCTGAAGGTTTGCAGAAACAAAATTTTCCTCTCACAAGCTCATTTTGAGACGACTTGAAGGTGATAGAGGCTTTAAGCAGTATGGTGATCAAAAATCTTTGGACAGTGTGGAGGCAGTCAAATACAGAGAAAGCTTCAAAGGTAAAATCATGGGTCCTTGATGATGATTGGTGGGCCAAGGTTGAGTACTTGCTCAGTTTTACAAAGCCCATTCTCTCCATGATCAGATTCATAGATACTGATGCAACATGCATGGGAGAGATATATGATGGAATAGATTCTATGCTTGAACGTATCAAAGATGTAATACAAACAAAAGAGAAAGATCCAAAAGAGACCTATAATGAGGTCAAGAGTGTGGTCATGAAGAGGTGAAATAAAATGACCACCCCATTACATCTCCTTACTTATGCACTAAACCCAAAGTATTATAGCTCTTGTACTTGGGCTACCTATCAAGTAACCACCATTCTCTGACTCCGAAGTTGGAAATGGAACTAGGGCAGCATTTAGAAGACTTTTTCCTGATCCATCTATAGTCCAGTCTGGTCGAAGTGAAATGGGCATGTTTGTTGCTTCAGAAGGCAACATGGGAGTAATTGAGGCTCTTTTCGACAAGAACAACTTGAGCCCAACCACATGGTGGCAGTGTACATGGCCATGATGCCAAGTACTTACGTCTTATTGCTATAAAATTTCTTTCATAGGTATAACATTTATAAATTTATAATCATTGAATATTTTAAATTTTATTTAGTAGGATTATTTTTCGCACATTCTTAGTATGTTACTAATTTGAATTTCAATTTTCTAACTTTGTTGTAATAGGTGGCTAGTAATTCTTCCGCAGAGCGGAATTGGAGTACTTATACCTTTATCCACTCAGCTAAATGAAACAAGTTGGCATCTAAAAAAGTGAGGATTTGGTATATGTGCATTCCAATTTGCGCCTCTTGTCACACAAGTCTAAGGACTATATTAGAGGTCCTCACAAACTTTGGGATCTTCTTCCAGAGACCACAGACTTGGATGCCTCCGCAGCCACTCTTGCCCAACTTTCAATATTTGATGGCGAAGATGACATTCAAGGGAGTTCACAAGGAGTGGAGAGTGGAACTAATGAGAGTGGAGCTAGCACAAATGGCACGCAAGAACTTGATTTTGAGGAAAATCTAGATGATGTATTCTATATGTATTTGTATTCATGTTGACATGATATTACTATATGATATGTATGGCAGCCACGTGATCAATGAAATCTAAAATCTTAAGTATATTGTATGTTTTGAAAATTTAAACATTGATCCTAGTATATTTTCAAGTTTTGTTTGTACTTATGTTGACAAGATATTCGTATATCATCTGTATGGCAGCCACATGATCAATGAAAATGTAAAGCCTTAAGTATATTGAATGTTTAGAATGATTCGAGTTTTGTATTACTATTTCATTTTTTTATGGACTAAAAATGAGCATAGGTATATAAATATATATATATATATATATATATATGGACGTACTCCAAGGGTTTTTTTAAATTGACGTATCGCGTATCGAACCCGCACTGTATCCATATCTGGCAACATAGCATTTTAATATTAAGTTCATAATAATTTATTATAAGTGCTTTTATAATGTTTTATATGTTATTTTTGCCATTTATAATAAAATATCATAACTTAAGTCACCCTTGTGTTCAACCCCTTAGCCATCAGGTAAACAAAATAGGCTAAGGATCTTTGACTGAGGAAGGTTATATTACAAAAGATCATATTGCCGCTTTCAGCAATCCATTTTGATATGCCCAATCTCATGATAATAATGGCATGTAATGTCCCTTTCAGGTTAAGATCTGAATTTTCTGGAAATTGCACAAAACCCTAATGACAACAAACTGAAATTTATGACAACAAAGTACAGAAATCTGAATTTAAATGACAGCAATCAGAAATTACCCCAAATTAGGGCAGCGACCTGATTTTGGTCTGCAAACCCTCAAGACAACATGAAACCTTTTTTTTCAAATACTCAATTACAAAAGTACCCAAAAGGCTCAAACACTTCGGAAAAATTTTACAACACTTAGGAACAAAAATAATTTTTTTCGACAACTAAATGAATTTATTTCATCAATTTTGTGATAGAAAATAGGGTACATTACAACCGACCATTAAGAGCATTTGAAGTTGAAATAAATGCGGCAATGAATTCCCTAGGGTGAAATTGAAGGTTAAACAAACCCTAGCTCAAAAAAAAACCCTTGAAAATAGCTGGAATCGACCCCAAAGTGGGTCAGTCCAGCTCCTAGGTGGGTCATTGTCATGTCCCTTTTAGAAGGTTGATTGTTGAAGACCTTAACCCATTCTTCTCCCGTGGCTAAGGAGAAAAGCTAGGGGAAGATATGGATTATATTTTTATTGTTGTTTAGGTAGTGATTTTATTTATTATCATGTATCCTATCAGAAGCTTTGGCGCTCCAATAGAAGGACTTAAGTAATTAGGTATTATGAGAATGTCGGCCCAAATACCAATTAAATATTTAAAAGCACTTACCTTAAGGGATCGGCCATCATTTTTATATTGTTAAGCACTCCTTGTGGTTATATAAGGAGGTCGTTTGGCCATTATTGGATTATGTTTTTGTGAATTTTCATATCTTGGTTAAGGTTTGCTTGTGAAGCACCTTTCCTACCTTTCTCAAGGATGAAACCCCTTGATTGAGGACCTTTCTCAAGGACGAAACCCTTGATTGAGGACTTATGGAGGACCTTCCATAAAGATTTATGTATGCAAGTTGGTTTGGAAAGCAATAAATTATCATTTCCTTGCATGATTTATCTCTTTGGATCAATAATCTATTTATTTGAAGTGGAGCAACCTACTTGGGAGTATTATTTGGTATGTGTGATGATAATTTGGTCAATCTGAATTTATTATCTTGTTCCCCATATTTTTAAAAGCCAAGATCTTGAGTTTCGTGAATTTTAGAGGTGTTTTATTATTTTCCGAGAAGCTTGTTGCTGGGTTTTCGGTTGAGGGTTCCAAAATTAATTATTTTCAAGCTCAATTCTGATTTCTAACTGTTGGTTGTGTTTGTTGAGGGTTTCTTAATAATTTTGGCATAAGATTTGAAGGGTGTTAACAAGTTTTAACCCACCTTTGAGGGGTTTTACCTCTCCAAGGAAGTGGCTAAAACAACCAAGAAATAGTTGTTGGGGTAGACAGAGACTGTATACTCACCTTGAATATTCCACGTTTTCCGGGCCCAATCCTTAAAAGCATACAAAGATGGTTTGAACCCCAAAAAGCGAACAATAAGGGCTCGATCCTCTAACTCCCAACATGGCCAACATCGACGTTGCAATTTTGAGCACCGGAGTGCCATCCGCAGCTTTCATACATCCTGTTGAAGTTTTCCTAGGATCTTCTTTCATTAACCGGACTAGATGTCTTGCACCTTGAGGTGAGGAGAAATATTGGTCACGAGGGCCTTGGATAACATCTCTGACAGACATACGCGAGGATTCTCCTTTCTCAAAATTACAAGCCGAAGAAGGATCCATCATCTTGAATTCTAATCCTTCTGCCCCAAAGGGCATACCAAAAACTTTCAGAATCACAAAACATGATAATTCCCACATCGATTAGTAATTGAACTCGTACTCCCGTGCAGAGTAAACCCTAATTGAGTAAAACCCTAACCAAGTAAAGTTCAGTAATAAAACAAATCATCCCGATTACAAATCACAACAACTAAAGCAACATAAAATTGATATTCCCTCCCCAATACAAGGAAATGAAAAGCTTTTTCTATTCAAGCTTGTTCTTCTACCTCAGATAAATGGATTTTTTATTATGGTGTTTCTCATCATGTAACTCACATGGTTTTTTGAGTTCTCTTTCTAATTGCAACACTTCTCGAGTGCCCATGGGCAACTCTTTAAAGGTCATGTTTTGGGTTCCAGATCGGTGTAAATGCAGAATCGGTGCATCAATGATGTACTCTTAGTACCTGAAATATCATCTAATTTGTTAGTTTATCAAATTTGTAATTTTGCTTCCGTGAAAATCATGGATTACACTTCACAATGTTTTAATTAGAGAATTATCTCGATCCTCGAGATGTTATAGCTATAGGTGTGGTGGACCATTGTTCATGCCTTTATGTATTTGATAAGTTTGACACCTCTACAGGGTCATCACTTGTTGCTCATGTTGACACAATGAGCAAACTATGGCACAAACGTTTTGGTCACTTGAATTATAGGTATTTGCAACAACTAAGCTCACAAAACATGGTGAAAGGGCTTCCAAAGGTCTCCAATTGTGATGATGTTTGCCTTGATGCATGCTTGGAAAACAACACCAAGATCCCTTTCCAAAGGGACAAGCTTCGAGAGCTAAGGCTCCACTTGAGTTAGTACATTCTAATTTGATGACTTTTCCCACTAGGTCATTTTCTGGTGTAAAATATGTACTAACTTTCATTGATGATTTCACTCAAAGGACTTGGGTGTATTTTTTGCAGTATAAAAGTGAAGTGTTTGAGAACTTCAAGGCCTTTAAGGCTTTTGTTGAGAAGCAATCAAGACTTTCACTAAAACAACTCCGCATTTGAAAAATGGGGGAATATATAAGTAATGTTTTTCATGATTTTTGTATTGATCATGGTATTTTGCATCAATACATAATACCATACACCCTCAGCAGAATGTAGTAGCTAAACGGAAAAACCAAAAACTCAAGGAGATGGTGAATTGCATGATATAGTCCAAGGACTTGGCACCGGAGTTCTAGGTTGAAGTAGTAAATTGTGCAAATTACATCCAGAACCACATTCCCCACAAGGCAATGCGAGACAAGACTCCTAAAGAAGCTCATATTTCTTGGTCATTGCAAGAATGTGAAGGCATACCGCTTCTTTGATCTTGTCACACATGATGTCTTATCTAAAAGATATGTTAGAATTGACCCATTCCTCCAAAGCCAACTTTTGAGCCTTCTCCATCATAGTCTTCACCTATTGTTCTTGAAAGGGGGTATACTTCATGATTTTGATGAAGACACGCCTAATGATCCTAGTTTGCCTCCTCTTGCTCAAACTTGCCCAAGTGGGCACAATCCAGCTTGCAAGCAATTAGTTCTTTGGTTGGTGATTCATCTAATCCTCATCGCACTCGGTCTGAGACTTCTGGTAGTGCTCTTATGAGCCAAGACATTTTTACCGATCCATATCGTTCTCTGAGGCAACAGGGAAATCTGTGTGGGAAGTTGCCATGCAAGATGAGTATTCTTCACTCATTAAGAATAACATGCAGGAGTTAGAACCTTTGTAATGCCCCTTTTTGGGGATCCTCCGGAAATAGCCCAAGGCTGAGCACGAAGGACTGAAATCAGATTTAGGGCAGGCTGTAGATGACTGACAATGACTGTGAAAACCCACAAGAGCTGCCAGCAATTTTCCTTCTAGGGTAAAGCAACCATTGGGGGAAGATTCAAGCACACTTTTCTATGTACAAAATTCACTCAAACCCTTGGAAATTATGCTCAGAAATGATAAGAAAATACCAGCAATTATCAAATCCAATCTACTCTCAATTGGCCAAGCAACCTCCTTTTATAACAATAAGGGGTGCTACAATTCAAATGATGGCCGACTTCAAAAATTATTTTTAATAATCTAATTTGTATTTGGAGCCTACATGCTCAAAATACTTTATTTTCTAATTAAATAAGTTCTTCTATTGGAGCGCTAGGCACAATTCAAATGATGGCCGACTTCAAAAAGTATTTTTAATAATCTAATTTGTATTTGGAGCCTACATGCTCAAAATACTTTATTTTCTAATTAAATAAGTTCTTCTATTGGAGCGCTAGGCTTCCCAATAGTAATACATGGTAAAAATAAAAACTACTAAATTAACATCAAAATCTTCCCCTTGCTCCCTTCCTTGGACCCACGGGGAGAAGAATGGGTCAAGGTCTTCAAGAAAGGCTAGTCTCCAAAAAGGGACATGACAGTCCCCCTCCCCAAGATTGTTTGTCCTCAAGCAAAGGTGAACTCAAATGCTCCAAAGTCTTGGCTACTTCTTGTGTGTTCTCCTCTTGTGTCCCTCCATGGTCCTCATGAGGAGCTGGTCTTCGTGACAAGGCATCCGCTGCTGCATTTTTCTTTCCTTTGACATACTCGATGTCAAAATCATAGGCTTGTATCTTGCTGACCCATCTTTGTTGCCTTTCATTTAGATTCTTTTGCTGAAGGAAGAACCTTAAACTATTATGATCGGTCTTCACCACAAACATACCACAAACAAGATATTGCCAAAATTTGGCCAAAGCATGCATAATGGCCAGCATTTCCTTATCATAAATGTGAAGATTCAGCTCATGCTTCTTAAGTTTCCTACTTTCAAACGTAATAGGACGCTGGATTTGCATTAAAACAGCCCCTATTCCTTCACCGGAAGCATCACATTCCACTACAAATGGGAGAGAAAAATCAGGTACAACTAGTATTTGGCTATAATGTCCCCTTTTTCGAACTAAGGCCAAATGAAGACTTCTTGCCCATATCTTGTTGGAAATATTGTAATTGATTTCAAAGGAGTGGCTGGACTTATGAAAGGAAGTTTGTCAGAAAGTAACAGTAATAACCAGCAGTGTTTAGAGCCACGATAAGAGAAATTTAAGTGTATGAAAAGGATCGTTTTAGCATAAGAAAGTCAGCAATATGATCGAGATGTGAACAGCAATCAATAGAAGGAAGATATCAGTGTTTATTTAGGGACATAATCAGCAATATGTTGCAAAAAATGATCAACATTCATGACGGACAAATCATTTGTTTATAATCAGCATTAGGCAGCGTTCTATTGAAAAGAAATAAGCGTATGAACAGAAGACAAACAGTCAGCAATCGGTAAAAAAAAAACAGCAGTCATGATCAGAAATGGCACAACTCCCAAGGACCTACGATTTTCTTTGGAGCCACAATTTTCCCTGGAGGGGCCTAACGATTTTGCATGGAGGGTAGCGCTAGAATTTGAGGAGGCAGCATTAATTGTTTGTATAGTTATTTAATTAATGAGAAACATTTAATATAGTTATGGCCAACATATGTATTAATATTGTTAAAATAAAAGATGGTTAATTAAATAAAATGAAAGGGTGTGTCGGTTGGATGAAAAGATGTCTTTTCAAAGGTACGAATGGCTATATAAGAAAGATCATTTGAGATTTATTTTCAAGCATTCAAGTTGAATATATAAAGGGAAAGAGAAGAAGAGAGAAGAAGCATAAGAGCAGATTTTTAGAGCAGCAGATCTAAAGTTGAAAAGAATAGTTTCCATCACTCGTTGAGACAGCAATAGTTCAAAGGTGGTAAGGAAGTTTCGTAAAGAGGTTAGTGCCTTCATATTCGAAGAGATTGGTGTCTCTTGCTGAGTTGGTGCTTGGAAAAAGTTGTTGGTGCTTCAATAGGTTGGTGCCTAAAAAATTGTAATTTGGGGATTGGTGTCTCCAGTGAGGTTGGTGCCTACAAATGTTTGAGAAATATATAAAGAAAGATTTTCCTTATGGTTTTTTCCCAAAAGGGTTTCCACGTAAATTTGGTGTCTTCTTGCATTACTTTGTGTTGTGTTCTTTGATTGTTTTGAATATTTAAATTGTGAATCTAAGATTAAGTGGTTGAAAATAAAAACAATATATAATATTGATTCACCCAACCCTCTCAAGATAATTTTGTGCTTAACATCTCTTTTCGTGGCCTAAAAGAATAAGTGAACAAGGTAAGTAAGTGAGCTTTGTTTCTGTTTTCTTTTATTATTTTTAATCTTTTTCTTTAGTTGTTTATCTTCCTGTGCAAGTCTATTCGGATTATGAGTTTCACAACAAAGAATTAAAAGATAAAGTGAGCTTGGAGGTCAGTCCTCATCTATTTGGCCTTTGGCACCAAGCAAGGGGTATAAAAGAGGTTGTATGACCTCATTTGGATATCATCTTTTGGCGCATTTACACTTACAATTGGTTTGTTGGGCTGATTGCACCATACCATTCCACTTGAGAATGAAGACCCTTTGTGTGGCATCCAAGGAGAACAAAACCCTTCCTTGTGGCTTGGTGGAGAACGAAAATTCTCCATGTTGGTGAATTGAAGATCTCTATTGAAGACTCTCTTGCGGAATCAAATCTAGGGCATCAGGAAGAAGACTTGCAAGAGCTTTTACATTTTTGGAGCCCTCTCCTAGGGGAACAACTAGGGTAGAGGTCATTCTAAGTGCCTTCTAGGGCGGCACTCATTCATTTATTGATATTCAGATTTGATATAATTTATAAGGCTGGAATCACTCATATTTGGGCATTGTTGGGGTTTAGAAACCCTCATTTTGATTTCTCTTCGTTCCACTTCTATTATTAAATAATTTTTCAGCTGAGTATTAATTTGATTTTTGTGATGGAAATTGTTCTAAAATATTCCAAAAGGGCCTATAAATATTGTGGATGAATTGCAGGGTGATATTTGGGTGAAAATTTGTGTTTTTGGACTGTTGTTATAAAAATCAGTTTGTTGTTCCGTATTGATTTAATTTTCAATTTGTTGGTCTAAAAATCAAATTGGGGTTTGTGTTAATTCCTTGTTTTTCAGTTTCAGCCCTAGAAAGGGGCATTATAGTGGTATCAAAGCATCGATCCTCCTAGCCTGGAGGGTTTCATTCAAAAGAACAAATAAATGGCAAACATGCATATTGATGATGTTAGGGTTGAGAGGCTTGCCCTAGGGCAAGAAAGATTGGCGAATAGGATGGCATAGTTGATCCATGTCATGCGAAACCTAAATGGTGAAGGAAGCTCTTCAAAGGCAAACAATAATGTTCAGCCACCAAGAATTACGAATGATTCTTCATCTAGGTCATTCTAGCCTACCTTCCTCCCAAGAAAAGAAGTCATTCCAGTGGTTAAAACAACATTCAGCTGGTCATAACATTGTTGCGCTGGCCTATGAGGAGTATAGGGCCCTTCTCGCTGAGATTCATGATGCCTTATCCCTTGCAAAATTCATAGGAGTGAACAAAGGAAGAACAAGGGAAGGACACAAGTATCAAGCACCACAAAAGGATTTTCAGCATGCATTGGTGAAAGGAAGAGGATAAGAACTTCCAAATGGAAATGGAGGAGCAAGAAGAAGAAATCAAAAAATAACAAGAGAAAAGAATAAAAGGAAAAGGGCTTCACTAGCCAACTTTCACCAAGATAAGAATAACCTCCACAAACATAATAACATAATGCCCAAGCGACATCCTTAAATAGCCGTAAGAAGGTTTATTGACATGAGAAACGATGGCCAGCCACTTAAGCAAGTGTTTTTTAAATATTCAAAGGGTACTTGGAGCCTACATGCTCATAATACCTTTATTACTAAACTACTTAAGTTCCTCTATTAGAGTGCAAGGCTTCCAATAGGATAAATGATAATAAATGAAAACATCTAAACTACAATAAAAACATAATTCAAATCTTCCCCTTGCTTTTCTCCTTAGACCCACAGGAGAGAATGGGTTAAGGTCTTCAAAAATCGGCCTCCAAAAATTATTACTAAACTACTTGAGTTCCTCTATTTGAGCACAAGGCTTTCAATAGGATAAATAATAATAAATGAAAACTATGTAAACAACAATAAAAACATAATTCAGATCTTCCCCTTTCTTTTCTCCTTAGACCCATGGGGAGAGAATGGGTTAAGATCTTCTTAGAATCAACCTTCAAAAAGGAGCAAGAAGAAGAAATAAAAAAACAAGAACAAGAGAAGACCAATATGCAGCATGAAGGTAAAGATTCTTCAAATGATGTTTTATTAATTTCCAATGATTGCATGTGGCAGCAAGATAGTGAAGGAAAATCAGATCTACAAGAGATTCATGAGGATGAGATTCAGATGACCCTTTTGAGAGGCATGCCCTTCAAAAGGAGGCCTCACCTGATACTCATGTGGGTTTTCAGTCTGCTGGAATTTACATACCAGCAACAAATGGTAAGCAATTTAATTTATTGCATCACCCTCACACTATGTATTTGCAAGGTTTTGATCATCATGAGGATTATTCTAACAAAGATGAGAGGATGAAGGGTACTAAAGGGAAAAAGGATCTTTCCCAAGAGGCCCCTAACCATCTTCTGAGCAGTCCAAAGATTGAGCCAAAGAAGAAAAAACAACCAAAATTGTTGGGCATTGAAAGAGAACAACCCATTAAAGCCCTAGAAGCCCCCATCTCCATTGCCAAAGTAAATCTCTTGACTAATTTTCAAAACAACAACGTGAAGACATCACGGTTTGATGAAAGTTTGAAGCATGAACCTAGGGAAATCATGGAGCATGAGTCCCAAGGTAAAAGCTCTTTAATATTTAATGATATTCCATTGGTTTTGATGGGTGTTCGTGGAAAATTGTTGAAAAGAAATCAGATTTGCATCAGGGGGAAGAGGATGACATTACAGAAGGGTATGTTCATGAAGGCACTTCTAGTTCCTCATGATTACTTTCAGTTCGCTGGAAATTTCCAAACAACAGTCAATGATGGGCAAATTGAGGGAGTTTATCACCTTGGAGTGAGTTCCAGAGATGTTCCAAACAAGTACCAACAAAGGAATGGTGGGATCCTTGTTGGCAGCCCAAGGTATGATGAAAAAATCACATTTTATTTCCTCTTATGCCGGTGCCATACTTGTGTCATTATGGGCAGCTTGTTGTTAAGAAAGATCACATGTCATGTTTGATGTCTGGTAATATAATTGGTGATGATGTGAAGAACTTGAGGAGTAACATATGGCACATAGATCTTTTCTTGCAAGACTATGTGAGCATTAAAGTTTGGGTTCCGGTTAATCCTTTGAATTATAAGAAAGAGGAAGCCCTTGTTGAATTCAATGTTGCTACTCCCTACATATGGTTAGGAAGAAATTTTATGGAGGATTGTTTGGAATTTGTTATGTATCCTAACAAAGTTGTGAAGGATTTACTCCTAGAGTGTCCCTTGAAACCAAGTTCTACTCTCCATGGACAAGGAGTCACGGTTTTGATTGATGGGGCTACTCACAGTTTCATTGATGAGAGTTTGAGGGCAAAGGTGAATTTGAAGGTGGAAGACTTCAAAGACTTCACGGTTAAGATAGCGAGTTGGCTACTCTATGCCATGTACAAGGAGGTGCCCCAACTCCTCTTCACATTGGGAAAACATGAGGTATGTGTTGTATTTTATTTGATTAGCATGGCTGGTATCTATCTTGTGCTTGGGGTCCAATGGTTGCACTCTTTGGGAGAACTCACTTTCAATTTCCAAAACATGGAAATAAGCTTTATGGATATGGGCAAGAAGGTGACACTTAAAGGTATCTCCATGGAAATCATCACTGGTCTGCCCATGGTTCAAGGTAAGAGTTGTTTACATGTTGTGGTTGATGGATTCACAAAACATGCCCCATTTTGTACATTTCCAGCCAAGTATAATATCAGAGTAGTGCAACATAAGCATGGTAGAGTTACTTCATGGTTGAGTATTCATGCAAGGGAACACCAACAAAGTATGTGGGTGGTTAGTGGTGACAAAAGGAGTGTACTTTGGAGAACCATAGCTCAGAATTTCAGACTTGGTACTGCTGTCATTATTCATATCAGCCACCACATGATTTCATTTGCATGCATACAAGTGGGTAGGCAAGTATTTTCAGTCAAGAGATGGAGCATTTTTCGATTGATGAATGTTGGGAAAAAAAATTCAGCCTTTAGAGAGATATTTTTATAAAAAAATTAGTCATTGTATAATTTCTACTACTTGCAATTTTATTTGGGATTTTCGAGAAATCCATCTAGGGTCGAAAAATGTCCATTTGGGGACATTACATACCAAGGATTGGAAATGATAGATAACACTCTCCAAAAATCACCAAAATGTAGATTTCAACCTTATAAAATATGAAAAACAAGAATATCAACTCAAAAATACTAAAATGTGCCCTAGAAGGCACGGAATTCCTCCACCTAGGTCGCAACCCTAGGAGATGGTGCAAAATGAATATAAAAACCTTCTTAAGTCTTTCTCCTTCAAACCCTAGCTGCAAACCAGCAAGATCACCTTCTTTGAAGCCCTTAGGAACCACCAATTGGAGAGTTTTCATTCTCCAACTTGAACAAGGAAGGGTTTCGTCCTCCTTGTGTGCCACACCAAAGGAATTTCACCCTCTAGAAAAATCAGCTCCAAAACCAAGTGTAAAATTATAATAAGATGCATGCCCAAAATGAGTCCAAGCAACCCCTTATATATCTTCTTGGTGGCGCCAAACCCCATGAGGGAGTTTTCCCCATGACCAACCTCATAATGATGTTGTTTTTCTTTTTTGTCTTTGGTTTTTTACTCCTCCAACCCAGCCAACCTAGCTTATGAGAGAAACCATGAAAGAAAAAGAAAATGCTCACAAAAAGACAAAATATAATGAAATACTTCCCTTGTTCACCTTCCTCAAGCCACGGGAAGTGGAATGGCATAAAAGTCTTCAAAATGAATTAGTTCGAAAAAGGGGACATTACATTCCAAGTCGTATCCATATCTCGTCACACGGATACGTGCGCCCTTGAGAGAAGCGCAGTATCCGACAACACTACTTTCATGTAAATCATGTGCTTGACATATGATTGATCTTTCAATGCAGCCCTAACATGAGCAAATGATTCTCAAATTCTTAATTTCGGAAGAACTATGTTAATACGTAAAACTTGCTTTCAAGAATGCATCTTGCAACCTCTAAAAGATATTCACTGCACCAAGCAATACAAGATGTTGTCTTCTTGTCTTTGCCAACATATCTTATCTATGCATGCATTATTATACTTGTTTTCAAAAGGAGAGAATCATTAGCATACTGATTATATACTTTCCTTATGTCCCTATGATGTTGATATACCTAGCTATGTCTTTTAATCATATATTTAGATTGTTTTATAAGTTTTTAGTTTCATACAATTCTATCTAAAAGGGTTTTGGAATATTGTCAAGCATATGCTGCTTTATTTTATAGATCTTACTAATTTCCATTAAAGGTCTACTAGAGTCTATATTTCCTATTTTGTTATTTTTGCATGCCAATAATTATGTCGTTATTGTTAGATAGATTTCATGTTCATTTTAAAAGCATAAAGTTGTGGCTAAGCTATTTTTTCCGCATTTATTGATATAAACATAAAGTACAAGCTAATCATACAAAAAAGTGAGTGGATGAATCACACTCGAATGTCACATCAGCTAACACCGAGACAGCTAACAACTTAGCAACTTAAATAAGTTTTTCAATTAAAAAGATAGAAAAAATAAGTAAGGAACAAAAAGCATTAAGCCATGTGAGCCACAACCAACATAGGTGGGTGAGGAGGGGGTCATGAAGTTTATCCCCGTATCCATCCTATCGTGCACCGCCACCACTTTGTTGCCCCGAGAGCTACAAGTTGGAGAAGGATCTTGCCGCCTTGGGAGACACTTAATGTCCGAGAGCAAGAACGAGATCTTCCATGTTGGCACAAAGCTACAGCCTCGAAGGGGAATTGTGGCGAAGTGAGTCAAAAGGAACTCGGATAACAACACAATGTGCATAGCTCCAATGGTCAAGCAATTGTTGGAGGTGTCCCACCTCCAAGAGGGCTATCCGCTTGCACCTAAATCTAGAGATAAAAATTGGAAAGCGTGTTAATTTTGTTAGCAAAATTGAAGACTACTTCAATAGAGATATGATTGAAATTAGAATTGTTTCTATCTTTCCATAGTTGATAAAGAATTTCGAAATGAAAAATATGGCGAATTTGCATGTGTTTTGCAGTAAGCATGATCAAGTCACCCAAAAGCACCATTTTCCAAATGAAAATCTCTAGGCGAAAAGCTGAAAAGGGGTATGAATCCAATGCCCAGTAGATCGAGCACACTTGTAGAACCAAAAAAAGTGTTTATTAGACTTGGGATGGTGATAACAAGAGCACATTGGGTGAGCTATGCCAAGGTTAGCTAGGCGAGAGCCAATCGGGAAGACCTTGATGCAAGATGCACAAGAGAAACTAGGCCCGCTGGATTCAACAATGGTCGCCCAATTTCTCGGCAACTCTCCTCTTCCACACTTGTTCATAGGAGTGAACTTTCCAGCAAGTATTTGGAGGCTCAATAGCTAATTCACGAGGGGAGAGAATTTGATACCCTAACTAGGGTTTCAGACTGGTGAAAGAAGTTTCAATGGCCACTTCCACTCATTCCACCATCTTATGTGTGCTTGCACACCAATTTTATGGAGATTATGGTCAGGTGCATGATTTTGGATTTTCACAATTGACTCATGATCATTAGATTGTAATTGAAATTTTCATTTAACACTAGTCCATAGAATTTTTCCAAAATAGGTCGACAATGACTTTGATGCCTCTCCTAAAAAGTTTAAAACCTTTGAACCAAGGACCAAGGCAAAGGGCACGTTATAATAGGATATAACAAGATTCCAACAAGCATTGAGAGGCTCAATGGCTAATTTTTGAGGGGAGAAAAGTTGATACCCTAACCGTGGTTTGTACCACTGAAAGGAGTTTCAACAGGCCATGTCCAGTCATTCCACCATCTTATGTGTGCTTGCACACCGATTTTATGGAGATTATGGTGGTCAAAGATTCTCGGATTTTCACAATTGACTCATGATCATTAGATTGTAATCAAAATTTTCATTTAACACTAGTCCTTCGAATTCTTCCAAAAGCAGTCGGCAATGACTTTGTCATGTCCTTCAAGACCAACGTCTTAAAGACCTTATCCCATTTCTTCCTCGTGGGATTAAGGAATGGAGCAAGAGGATGTTTCTTATGGTATCTTGATTTTTTTATTTAATTAGTTAGTTTATTGGTAAGCTTCAGAGGCCCCAATTATAAAAGATTATTAAAGTACTTTATGAGGTCGGCCATCATTGAATTGTTAGCACCCCTTATGATATAAAAGGAGGTTGCTTGGCCAATTGATAATTATGTGAATTCTATTATCTCTTTGGAAAGATTACTTGTGAAGCATCTCTCTCCCTCTCCTAAGGACAAAACCCTTGGAGAGTCTTGTGTGAGGATGAAACCCTTCACCAAGTCTAGGGAAGACTTCAACATGGGAGTCTCCACCCCCTTGAGGGATCATTTGCTGTTGTAATCTTCATTTCCAACCCTAGGCAAATTGCCCTAAGGTGTTATTTGGTCATCAATTGAAGAACATTTTGCCCTACTTCTGTTGTTAATGCATATTTGCCCATTTTAAGGTGGAGCGACCTACTTTGTGGAGTGTTTGTGCATGTTTATTGGTTGTTCTAAGTGGAGCGACCCACCTAGGGAGCATTTCAATACTTGTAATAATTTCATGATTCTGAGGTTGGAATAATATTCTTCATATTTCTAAAGGCCAAGTTCTGAAGTTTCATTAATTTTGGTGGTGTTTTGCTATTTTTCCAAGCTCATGGAAGTTAGTTACAGTTCTAGAATAATTAATTAATTTCTACAATGAGGGTTTCAACTAAAAATCAGATCTCTTACTTCCAAGCTTACAAAAATCAGTTTTTTTGCATGATATGATTGCTGGTAATTTATAATAATTTGGAGACTATCTAATAGCATTTTCAGCAAGTGTTTGAAGGCTCAAAAGCGAGCTTGAAGTCTCCAAAGGGGTCGCTGCCCTAGGAGAAGGTTTTTGGCAGCTAGTAAGGGTTTCTACATGTTTATTTCAATCACTAACAGCCTGCTAAAAATCTGAAAAGTGTTGTTTATTCTCAGCTTTGCATAGTTTCCTGAGAATCCCTAAAAAGGGATATTACAGACTTTGATGCCTCTCTTAAGAAGTTTAACACCTTTGATCCAAGGGACGAAGGCAAAGGGCAAGTTATAATACGATAGAACAAGAGACCACGAAAGGGAGTGTGAATTGATAGAGTCCATTTTTGAAGCTATCCACGTCCCATATTAAGTGTGGCTTCAACAACTCACAACCTTTCCATATGCTCTTGGCCAAAAATGTACCAACAATTTTGATATGAACTTGAGTGATGTAATGTCCCCTTTTTCAATCTAGTATGATTGGCGAACTTCTAGCCCATTCCAATTCTTGGGGCAAGAAGAAGCGAGTAAGGGAAGTACTGTCAAATTTTCTAGTTATTTTCATAAACATTTGCATTCTTCTTAATAGAGTTTCTACATAGGTCAGATTAGCTAGATTGAAGAGGTGTAAAGCCAAAGATAAAGTTAAAAGCAAACATCCTTATGAGGTCAGTCATGAGGGAAGACTCCCTTATTGGTTTTGGCGCCACCAAAAAGGTATAAAAGGGCTTGCTTGGACTCATTTTGGGCATCTATCTTATCATAAAAATATACTTGCATGGTTTTTGGGCTGATTGCTCAATTCCTTTCCACTAGGGGGCGAAAATCCTTTGGTGTGGCATACGAGGATGAAGCCCTTTCTTGTTCAAACGAAAACTCTTCAATTGGTGGTTCCCAAGGGCTTCTAGGAAAGTGAGGTTGTTGGTTTTCAGCTAGGGTTTGATAGAAGGAGAGCTACTAAGGTTTCTACATCAATAATGGGCCCTCTCTTAGGGCAGCGACTTGCATGGAGGACGAATTAAGTACCTCTAGGGCACATCTTGGTAATTGGAGTTGATATTCATCTTCCTCATAATTTTAGAGGTTGATTTCACCCTTTTATGATATTTTTGGGGATTGGAATCTTCGTTTCCAACCCTTATTGTGAGTAGTATTTCTGTTGTCATTTATTTAATTACAGCTTGGGTATAATTTCATAATTTGCACATGTTTTGGAATAATTTGGTTTGGTGTTTATTCCATTAATTGAATATAATATTTAGGAGGATTTATACACCTATTTTCATCTTGTTTGGAGGGTGTTTGATGCCCTAAAAGTGTAGATTCAGTTCATTGTTAGGGTTTCATATATTTTCAGAATTGTTGTTATAAAAATTAAATTACTCTCATTTGGGTTTGTGTTATTTCACTTTTTTTTTTAGTTTCAGCCCTAGAAAGGGACATTACAAGTGAACAAGAGGGATTGTAAATTTAATCCTTAAGAAGCTCCTTTTCCCATAGGGCATCTAAAAGTGATGCAATTCCTAAGGAGCACTTTCTAGCATTCATCACCTTCAAACACTTGAATGACCCATTTGGCACACAAGGTATGGCCTTGAGTTTGAATGTCAAGGGGCATTAGATTGCCAAATTCCTTGGGCTAGCAGCAGATATCCCATGCAACTCTATGAAACCCTTTGTGACCTTCAACATTGGCCTAGAGAAAGTCTCTAGGAATTTTTGCCTGACTTGGCATAGGCAGCCTTGGAAGGGGCCCAACATGAAGAATAGTAAACAAATGTGCAGCTAAGAATTTGCGGAAGACTTGAAATTTTCCAGCAAGGGAAAGGGGTTTGGAATCCCAAAGTTCCACTTTTTTTTCAACGCGTTGGATCACATATGACCAGAAATTTGGAGTTGTAAATTCAAAGGCAAAAGGGATGCCAAAAACTTGAATTGCTTGCCATTTTCCATCCACTTCCATTTGAATTGGTCAGCCGGTTGGAGTGCGGGAGTGCAAGCTCGCCTATAACACCGAATGGAGAACCCAGAGGCCAAGCAAAAAAATATGCAAGCAATCCATCGGATTGTCAATGCATGATTCTTCCTCACTTAAATGAAAACAAGTCATCCACAAAATGCCCATTAACTATTTGGCTCGAATAGTGAGGCTGGAAAATCCCTTTGACAAGCCCTCCGGATGTGTAATTAACAAGGAGATAATTAAGCCCTTCAACAACCGAAACATAAAGAGAGGAGCCAAGAGGGCGACCTTATCAAATGGACTAATGAAGGCCAAAAGCTCCAATTGTACACCATTAGTGGCGATACATGCACTTGCACTTGGAAGAGAAATTTGACCGTGTTGACAAACCTAGGGCAAAGCCAAGAGATGAAGCATTGACAAAATAAATGGCCATTCGATCATATCAAAGGCTTTTTCAAAGTCGATTTTTACAAGCATTACTGCTGGTTTAAAATCTTGGCACATTCCATGCCTTCCCAAACAGCAATGATGTTGTCCCAAGGATGTATCTATTATGAATGAAGCATGTTTGTTCAAGCCGGATGATGAGGGGAAGAAGATATATAATCCTAAGGGCGAGAGCTTTGGGCAATGTTCTTATAAGAGACATTGAGCAACGTGATCATCTCCAATTAGTGATGAGAAACAAATTATTAGTTTTTACGTTCGAACTTTCTATAATTTGAATTTCTTTTAAATTTGTTTTTTATTAAACTGCCTTAAAGTCTTAGTATTTAAATTTAGAATGTAGTTTACATAAATTTAAAAATATAGTTATTATTTAATATATAAAAAAATTATAGGTTGTTGAGACAAGATTTGTCTCTCCAACACTCATCTAGAGACGACTTGTGAAGGTAAAAGATGTCTTAAGTACTATGGTGATTAACAATGTTTGGAACATGTGGATGCATGCAAACATAGAAAGCGCCCATGGGATAAAACCGTTGATCATTGATGATGATTTTTTGGCCACAGTTGAGTACGTACTCTGATTTATAAAGCCTATTTTATCCATAATTAGATATGTAGATATAGATAACGTTTGCATAGGAGACATTTCCAATGGAATTGACTCCATACGCTCAAAAGTATAAGAGAGGTCATTTAGAAAAATAGAAAGATCGTGAAGAGAACTTCTACAATAAAGTGAAAAGTGTGGTCATGAAGGGATGGAATAATATGACCACCCCATTGCATCTCATTGCCTACCCTCTAAATCGAAAATATTATAGCAATGAAATACTTGGGTTACATGATACATAGCTACCATGTGATGACCAAGAAGTCAGTAAATGGAACTAAGGCAGCATTCAAAAGACTTTTTTCTGATTTAAATGTAACTAGTGTGGTCCGCAATGAAATGGGAACGGATGTCGTTTTAGAGCGTAACATAGGAGAAATTGAGGCTTTTTTTATTAAGTATAACATGACAAGAGACAAGTGGTTGTATGTACATGGCCATGATGCCAAGCACCTATGACTTATTGCCATCAAAATTCTCTCACATGTACAAAATTAAATCAAAAAAATTATGTTTACCAATTAATATTTAATAATTACATAATATCTCATATTTCTATATTAAGTTATCAACATACATTTTTGTACGTAATTACTAATCTTGAATTTTCAACGCTTTTACAACACATGACTAGTAATTCTTCATCATAAGCGGAATTGAAGTACATACGCTTTCATACACTCAACTAAATGAAAGTTATGAAACCAATTGGCATTCAAGAAGACTAAGAATTTGGTATTTTTGCATTCTAATTTGCACCTCCGTCGCACAAGACTAAGTATACTTGGAGGGTCTCACAAACTTGGGAATATTCATCCACAGACTACTATCAGAATGCTCTCTACAACTACTCTCACCCAACTTTCACTACTTTGTGTGACAATGACAATCAAAGGAGTTCTACACAAGGGGTCAAGAGTGGAGCTAATGAGAGTACAACTAGGATGCTTCTACAACTACTCTCACCCAACTTTCACTACTTTATGTCGATGATGACAATCAAAGGAGTTCTACACAAGGGGTCGAGAGTGGAGCTAATTAGAGTAGAGCTAGTGGGAGTGGCATTCATGGAGTTGTTGATATTGAGGAGAATCTAGATGATTTATTCTAGATTATAATCACATACATGTGAAATTTTAATCATGTTCCATGTTTTCAACTTTCATGAATACTATATATTTTACGTGTTTTATCTTTTACGACTAATATTATTATGTATTGTTTATATATTTATATATTTTTATAATATATTGTAGAGATGTTTTCGTGCCATTTCGCACCCAAGGGTTTTTTTAAAAACAACGTTTCCACGTGCTCGGCCCTGTTTCTATTTTCTATTTATGTAGATCTAAACAAATCCTTTACACCTTGCTCTACAAAATCATCCAAAGATGATGAACTATATGAACTTGATTCCTCTAATAAGGAGAGAAGATAACTGGTAAAATCTATATAGGACTTTGATAAACCTGAAAACTAAGTTGTAAGTCTATGACTACTTTGAATTTCTACATACTCATAGAACTGTTATTTTGATGATTCCTTCAATGGACTTGTGTAAGGATTTGACTTGGCTTTGGCATGATGATAATTTGTGCTTCTACACTCTATAGGGAAAGATTTTTGTTCCTTTTCAGTTTACCAAGTTAAAAAGATCATCCATAAGTACACACTAAGAATAAAATTAACTAAAGATGATGCATAATAATGATAGTCAAAGGCTAAACATATGGTAGTGCAATGTCCCCTTTTTCAAATAAAGTATAATAAATTAATAATATAGCTTAAGTGTCGAAAAAGTAACTTTATAAAAGACACTTATGTTTTAATATTATTAAAAATAACTTTTTGATAATTTTTTACTGTTATAAAAAGTTACTTTTAATAAAGCAATATCAATGAGGAATTAGAAAAGGGAAAGTTGCTTTTGGGACTCTTTCATCGTGGAACGTGACATAGAAAGTTATAAAAGAGTGAGGGGATCATTTGAGGACATCTTTGGCATACATTACATTGTGATTTTGAGGTTTTGGGTTGCTGCTCCAACTCCCATCTGCAGTGAGGATGAAAACCCTCTAATCCATAGAGGTGACTCCATCCAAGGGTTACAATTATGCTTTCAGATAAGGAATTTCAGTTTCAGTCAAATTTGTCAAGCTAGGGCACGTTTTCAGGGCAGTTTTCAGAGTTATTACAACTAGGGCATCAAAGATATCAATTGGAACAACGGATTTTGGGGCTTTTACGCTTGTTTTGAGCATTTTGGTGGGCAATTTTGGGGTATTTTAGAGTTGGACGACCCTCTTTGGGAGCTATATCAGTTGCAAACTGAGGTACATTAGGTGATGGGCCTTACTTCATGCCATAATCTGCCCTAAGGCAGTATTTGCAGCCAGTTGGGGCCTCTCCTTCACCTTCTTTTGCTCATACAGTCAGCTGTATTTATTGCTTACTTTCAGCTGGAAAATAAATTCAGATTTTTGTTGTAAAAATTCTTTTATTCATGTGCCAAGAGGTTTTCTCTATGCTTTGCCCCTTGCGGGTATTTCTATTTTGTTGATATTTCATAAATAAAGGAAAGAAATCAGACTGTTGTATTTTGTCCATGAGGGTTTGAAGACAACTGTCATTTCCTATAAAAATCTATATTTTTCCCTAAAGTTTGCAATAAAAACATGAGTTTGCATTATTTAGATTTCTTTGAATAAAAGGGTATTTTCGTAATTTTGTATATTCATCTATAAGGGTATTTTTCCAAAATTCCAAATTGCTTTATTTTTTATAAGGGTTTACGGAAAAATCAGTTTTCCATTACTTCTAGTTCTACCCTAAGAATAAAAGTAGGGTTTCCGGGAAATCTGGAATTGATTTAGAATTCCTGCTTAACGACATTATAGTGGTATCAAACTTATGACCTTCTCAGCGTGTGAATAATGAGGCCAGCAACTAATCGACCAATGTTTTTGTAAGGGTGTTTTTCTGTTGTCATTTTATTTAATTAAATAAATTTCCAGCTAGGGTTTGAAGGCTGATTTCTTGGTTAATATTGGTTCTAAAATATTTCTAAGTTGCCCTACATGTTTTGGATGGTGTGAATGATGCATTTTTGAAGAGTTATTGTTTTTTCCTTGTTATAAAAATCAGAATGTTGTTCACTGTTGTCATAATTTTAAGTTGGCTGTCATAAAATTCAGTTTACTATCTATTGGGGTTTGTGCTATTTTCCTTTGTTTTCAGTCAAAGCCCGGGATGGGACATTACATGCTGAAATATTTCCGTTTGTTGTATGGTTGTTTCCAACCTCGATATTGCAGACATTGGTGAATTTTACAAAGGAGTTTCAATATTATCATTGTACCATTTTTAAATTGCTGACATCCAGGGATTCTGATGTTGGACAATTGTTATCTGACACACAAGTTGAAGGTAAAGACTCTTTGTTAGCAGAAAATGTTTATTTGACTCCTAATGATTGCACATGTCAACAAAATAATGATGAATTCAAGGAGGAGAAGGCACCACTTGTTGGATGTGAAGAGTTCAAGATAGAGGAAGATGCGCCAAATCATGCACCATCCTTGAACTTCCAATTGGTGAGCCATTGATTGATTTTTAGAGTAGCATGGAGGATGGACATGCATTTGAAGAAAATATTTTGATTACACACAGCCAAGGTCATGAGGTTGAAAGGTCATCCCTAGGGGCATCAAAGGAAGTTGAGGACTTTGAGATACTTGGTCCAAAAAGGGGAAAATTTTATCTTGCTCCTACTACTGATTTTGAATGGCAGCATAGCTCTTTTTGCAGGCAGTTTGGACTACAGCTGGGACAGTAGTTTGGACGGCAGTTTGCACAACAGTTTGGACAACAGCAATTTGCACCATCTTTTATGCCAGCATCACATAAAGAGTTCCTGAGACTGATTTGGGATCCCGGTATTTGCAGAAAGGTGCAGTCCAAAGGAGTTGAACAGTTGAGCTTACAATTGCTTAAGGGCAAACAATTTTGGGAGGGGAGGACTATAATGTCCCTTTTTCAAATAAAGTATAATAAATTAATAATATAACTTAAGTGTCGAAAAAGTAACTTTATAAAAGACACTTATGTTTTATTATTATAAAAAAGTAACTTTTTGATAAAGTTTTATTATTATAAAAAGTTACTTTTAATAAAGCAATATCAATGAGGAATTAGAAAAGGGGAAAGTTGCTTTTGGGACTCTTTCATCGTGGAACATGACATGGAAAGTTATAAAAGAGAGTGAGGGGATCATTTGAGAACATCTTTGGCATACATTACATTGTGATTTTGAGGTTTTGGGTTGCTACTCCAACTCCCATCTGCAGTGAGGACAAAAACCCTCTAATCCTTAGAGGCGACTCCATCCAGAGGTGTTATCGTTGTGCTTTCAGACAAGGAATTTCAGTTTCAATCAAATTTGTCAAGTTGGGGCATGTTTTCAGGGCAGTTTTTAAAGTTATTACAGCTAGGGCATCAAAGATATCAGTTGGAACAACAGATTTTGGGGTTTTAATGCTTATTTTGTGCATTTTTGGCTGTCAATTTTGGGGCATTTTAGAGCTGGACGACCCCGTTTGGGAGTTATTTCAGATGCAAATTGAGGTGCATTAGGTGATGGGCCTTGCTTCATGTTATTATCTGCCCTAGGGCAGTATTTGCAAACAACTGGGCCCTCTCCTTCACCTTCTTTTTGCTCATACAGTTAGCTGTATTTATTGCTTACTTTCAACTGGAAAATAAATAGAAATAAATTCAGAATTTTGTTGTAAAAATTATTTTCCATCATATTCATGTGCCAAGAGGCTTTCTCTATGTTTTTCCCCTTTCAGGTATTTCTATTTTGTTGATATTTCATAAATAAAGGAAAGAAATCAGACTGTTGTATTTTGTCCATGAGGGTTTGAAGACAGTTGTCATTTCCTATAAAAATTCTGTATTTTTCCCTAGGGTTTGCAATAAAAATCTGGGTTTGCATTATTCATATTTCTTTGAATAAAAAGGTATTTTCATAATTTTGTATCTTCATCTATAAGGGTATTTTTCCAGAATTTCCAAATTGTTGTATTTTTGATAAGGGTTTATGGAAAAATCAGTTTTCCATTACTTCTGCCCTAAGGATAAAAAGTAGGGTTTCCGGGAAAATCCGGAATTGTTTTGAAGTGCCCACTTAGGGACACTACGAGTAGCATCAGATGTTGATCACTGTTTTACAAACCCCTTATTTCCAAAGACTGGTATCAAGTAGGTGATCTTGTTTTTAAAAGAAGGCTATCACTTTATCATCTGACTTTCGAGACCATCTTCTTTATTTGGCAATCCTTGAGTAACTATGGATGAGCTTTGAGTAAGCCTATCGGCATTCGCTTTTTTGGAGTCTAGGGTCCCTTAACCTCAGGTATACTAAGCAACAAAAGAAAGTCACTAATGGAATAACATTTTTGTCAGACATAAAACTTGATTGGTTGGTGTTGCAATCATAAATGCATACCTGTAAAAGAAGAAACCCAAAAGGTAAAGATTGGTGCTTTGGAATAACCAACCCTCTTAAAATATGGAAGGGAAACACAACAGGTATTTCTAAAATAAATTCCATCAAATACAATGTATACCTCATGATATTCTAATGCACTCTACTTGGAATGTCAGAAACTCGTAATTCTAGAGGAAAGGCAACATGGCCTCTTGTGAAGAAAAAAATTCAAGAACACAAATCAGCAAACAAGTTACCATGTTTTGGAATTTCCAGAAATCTGTTAGGCAAAATGTTTCCATATGCTGCTGTCACACAAAGATCTGGTTTTAATTCCCTCAGATCTGCGAGGAAGTTTTCCTGCATGTAATCAAAACTAGTGTTAGTTATTATCTCCCCCGCCATTGCAATGAGACAATTCAGAATATCGTGATGCAGTTGCTATGGAATTTATGATTCATCTATGGAGGTCTCTGAAAACATCTTTCTCCATCCAGCCTTGAAACATGCAAAAGAGTTGTAAGAAGGTCATAAACTCTTCGGAAAAGAATCATGAAACAAGTGTTAAAATATCATTTCCATGTAAGGATTTGGGATTAGGATGTTAAAGCTTAGAGAAAATAAATACTTGTCCAAAATTAGCTACCTGTAATATGATTAATAACTCTGAACAATATCTCTATGCTTTATTTCAAAATCAAGACAACATCAGACTGAAATAATATGGTGGAGACAGTGAAATTTAATGGCTTGGAAATACTGCAAATTCGTCAGTTGCAGGATGTATAGCTAGGCACACATGCGTTTAATCCATATGAAAGTACCATACACTTAATAATATCCCTCACATGCTATCCGTCTTGATTATTCAATTTTAACATTCAACAATATCTGTCCTTTATTTCAAAATCAAGAGAACACAAGTACAGATGAATACATTTGAGACACCAAAAAGTTAATCGCAAATACTGCAAAATTGTGGCATAGATAGCTAGTCAGGAATGCACTACATGTATATGATACTACATACACTTTTGTAATATCCCTCATCAAACACGCTAATTGGGAACAGAGCAGAGTGGTGGATTGCATTAATAACAAGCAGATTGGCTTTGGAATGATTGAGATGGGAACAAGACCCTTGGGAGGAGGCATATTATCTGATCAGCCATGAACAGAAACAATAATTTGAGGCTAATATGTGTGGTTCCAAGATCTCGTCTCTTTGTTGGTGATTCTTTTTTTTTTTGTTATACTTATCATGGACCTGTATATGATGTCTCTAGAGAGGAAGGCCTCCTGTTTTTTTGCTACAGGAGCAATATTTCCCTGCTGAATTGTATATTTTGAACATTTTACCAGTAATAAAAATCCTTCTTTAACCGATCAAAAATAAAAACCATCACAAGCTCTCAACGATAGTTATGAGTTGCATACATATAGAGAAACCTTCAATAATAAACTCGAATTAATTGCAGTAAATGCATATACAAAGTTTGCATCCAAAAATGGATCTAGAAATACCCAATTCTATGTATTCTCCTTATTGAGACTTGTAAAACATACCCTCAGCATGTTCATTGTTATAGGAAAATGGTTAAGTCCTGCTAACGGTGATCTAGACACCTTGAATGACAAAAGAGACCATTTCTTGTTTTGTTATGTGTTGACTGCGTGACTGTCGTAGAACTGTTGCATAAAGGTTGTGTAACTACCGCATGGTTCTGTCTCAATAAATGAGGAATCCAAACAATTGCAAATGTTTGGGCTTCTCAAAACAGTTCATTTCGCCTTCCTTCCATCCTTGGGAAAAGCAACTATAAATATAAGTGCATTTATTCATTCTAAGCAAGTGATTTGAGTGAATTCAAGTGTGAGCAAAGGAGGAAGTTGGAATTGTTCTTGTTTTGTTCATAAAGAGTTGAGTTCTTTCTTGTTGAGGATTGTAAGCAAGTAATGCAAGTAGAAGGAGCTTGAATCCTTCTTGAAGGTCATAGTTTGACAGTAAACTTGTATTGTATTGGAGATTTACATAGTGAAGGGAAGCAATTGCTTACCCAGCTGGAGTTTTTTTCCCACATTGGGTTTCTCCAGATAAAATTGTTGTCTCCTTGTCTTACATCTTTCATTTTCAGTATTGTGTGAATAATTCTTACATAATAAATTGGATATTAAGAGCTTATTCAAATTGTTCATTCATTATCACAACATAGGATTTGTTTATTGTTTAAAAGAGGTAGTTTACGGATCAGATTGGTATCAAAGCAGTTAAGATCAAATTGTTTTTTTGTGTGGTTTAACTTGTGTTGACATTTTCAGTTAGATGCCCTTACCCAAAAGGGAAGTGAAAGCGGTGAAGGTATCCTCATTCCTTTTGAAGCAAAGATTTCCACCAAGAAGTGGAAGCAAGGAATTTGAACATGGCTCGTAGAGAAGATGCATGTGAGACTGAAGAGGAACATTTCTACAAGTTGGAGGCGAATGTGGCAAGTTTGTCCAAAGATGTGGGCAAGTATTTCCTTGTCTATGGGGAAATTGGAGTCCATCATGGGATTGCTCATGGAGAAGCTTGGTGTTCCAAAAGAGGCACTAGGAGACCATAAAGAAGACCCTCATGAGTATGAGGAAGAGCAGCCCCGTGCCAACCTTACTCCTCCATTCAAAGTAGAGGCAAAGATAGAGATTCAGCCTTATGATGGAGACGTGAATGCTGAAAAGCTAGACCATTGGCTAGCTCAACTTGAGGTATATTTCAGTTTGCATCAAATCAATGAGAGTCAGCAGATTTCATTTGCAAGGTTAAAATTAACCAATCATGCTTTAACTTGGTTTGAAAGCTATGTTCATTCTTTGTTGTTAAGAAGCTTCCTCCTATTACTAAGTGGGATGAATTTAAGAAGCTAATAAAAAAGAAATTCTATCCTATTTGTTATGAGGAAGAGAGGTCCATGTATGGAAATATCTCAAGTAGAAGCAAGGCTAAAATGTGCAAGAGTACACCAAGTGAGTTTCTAGAAGAAAGCTATGTCAAATGGGAAAAGATGTAGTGGACCGGGACATTCTAATGAAGTATATTGGTGGACTCCATAGCCACTTGAGGAGACCAGTCCTCTTGGCCAAGCCGGTGGATGTAGATGAGGCTTGTTCTCAAGCTCACTATTTAGAGATGGACAAGAAAAATAGTTCATCTACCTCTCAACATGCTTTCAGACAAACAAAGTGACATCAAGCGAAGGAAAAGAAAAGGGGAAAGGTAAGAAAAATGCTACTTCCATTAAGGATACTAAAGTTCATTGTGGTCCTTGTAATGTTGACACTCATTCAAGGAAAATGTTGGAAGCTCCACCAGAATTACATCCCTTCAAGAATAAGAAGAATAAAAAGAAGGCCATGGCTTCCCTCCAAGGAGAGGAAGTATTTTGCAATGAAGAGGTGGATGAGACAATGTGTTGTACCTCCGTCTGTAGAGAGGTATGTTTGGGTAATAATAAGAATGTTCAAGAGAATGAACTTACTCTAAGCTCTTTCATATAAAAATTTAGTTGAAGAAAACCAAAGTGGATGCTCTTTTTGATACTTGTTCACAAGCTAATTTGGTTAGTAAAGAGTTAGTTGATAGGCTGATGTTGGAAACTTACAATCATCCAAGTCCATACTCATTGGGTTGGGTGAAGAAAGGCGTAGACATCAAGGTTACCAAACAATGCAAGATTACATTTGGTATTGATAAAAATTTCATTGATGAAGTTACTTTAGATGTTGTTCCTCTTGATGTGTGTGTGTGAGTGTTTGTTGGAAATCCATGAACTTGTATCCAAGTGATGCCATCTTCATGAGAAGAGCCAACCAAGTACCGCTTGGTGAAGGATGGTAAGAGCTACATCATTTTAACCTTTGCAGGAGACTCAAAGATCTCTTTGGTAAGTGCCATTGAAGCCCGGAAACTAATTAATGCTAGTGGGAGATTTTTTCATTGCTTCTTTTGAAGAATATGCAAATAATAGGAAGTTGTTTCATCTGAGACCACTTGTAGCATGGTTACTAACAAAGAGCAAGAAGTGATGGAAGAGTTGGTTCAGCAGTTCAGGGAAGAGTCTATGGGGTTGCCCCGGATAGGCCAATTGAGCATGTGATACAATTGTTACCCTATAGTCCGCTTCTAGACTCAAGATTCTACAGGTAGTCCATGTAGGATGCCTACGAAGAGAAACAACAATTGCAGTCTTTGTTTGAGCAAGCACACACTTCAGGGGTGGTTGGTCACTCTAGTGTGATAAAGATTGTTGGGCACTTACACAGGTATGTTTATTGGCCAAACATGCAAATAGAAGTTGCTAACTTTATCAAGGGTTTTGTTTTATATAGTACAAGCAAGCCTAGTAAAGGAGAGTTGGGGTTATGTATGCCATTATCAGTTCCTTCCCAACCATGGGTAAGTTTCTCCATGGATTTTATGGATAGTTTGCCTACTTCCAAAAAATGGTATGAGTATGTCTTTATGGTAGTAGATTGGTTTGGTAAAAAGTGTATTCACATTCCTTGCGAGAAGACTAATGATACAGCTGAGTTTTTTTGCTAATGTGTGGGTTCATTTTGGTTTTCCTAATTCTATTATGTCAGACAGGACTCACGGTTCATTGGTAATTTTTGGTCTACTTTGTGGGAGAAGATGGATACTATGCTGAAAAGGTCTACCGCTTTTCATCTACAATGATGGGAAAACAAAAGTGGTAAACCGTACCTTGGTCCAACTCTTGAGAGGGTACAATAGGAAACATCCTAGGACTTGGGATGAGAATTTGGTATATATCCAACATTCTTATAATAGGAAGTTCATGCTTCTACTAGTAAGACTCCTTTTGAGACATGTTTTGGTTATTTGCCTAAGAGTGCATTTGATGTTGTTTTGAGATTACCATGTAAAAACGATGGAAAAGTGGATCTGGAGACCCACAAAGTTGAAAGGTTCATTGAGAAAATTCAGCAGATACACCTTCAGGTATAGGAGAGGTTGAAAGAGTCATAGGCCAAGTACAAAGCACAACATGATCAACATAGAACTGAGCATTCTTTCCTTGTTGGTGACAAGGTATGGTTGTACTTGAGCAAAGAAAGGCTACAAGGAAAAGCTAAGAAACTCAAACCTCTTTGTTATGGCCCATTTGAAATTCTAGAACAAGTGGTAAGAATGCATTTCACTTGGATTTGCCTCCTTATATGAGAATATATTCAATTGTGAATGTTGAGAATTTACGTCTCTTTGAGCCCTCCATGTTGGATTAGGAAGAAGAGGGATTGTTGCTACCATCTATTGAGGATCTTGCTCATACAGTCACTGGAATTGGAGGAAGATGTGGTATTGCAGCGGAAAGAGAGGACAACACAACAGAGGAGTGCAAGACAGTGGTTGATTGGGTTGAAAGGTCAATTGCCTACCAAGGCCAAGTGGTATTCCAAAGAAGATGTGGGGAAGAAATTTCCTCACCTCATCAGTCCTTGAAGCTTTTAGGGACTTAAAAGCCTCAAATTGGGGAGGTATGATCCAAAAATGGATCTAAAAATACCCAATTCTATGTATTCTCCTTATTAAGACTTGTAAAACATACCCTCAACATGTTCATTATTCTAGGAAAATGGTTAAATCAGTGATGGTGATCCAAACACCTTCGAATGACAAAAGAGACCATTTCTTGTTTTGTTATGTGTTAAGCGATTGCAATAAAAACTACATGTAGAACTACTGCGTAAAGGCTGCATAACTATCGCGTGGTTCTGTCCCAATAGCACCAAAATGAGGAATCCGAACAGTTGCAAATGTTTGGGCTTCTCAAAATAATTCATTTTGCCTTCCTTCCATCCTTGGGTAGAGCAACTATAAATATAAGTGCATTTATTCATTCTAAGCAAGTGATTTGAGTGAATTCAAGTGTGAGCAAAGGAGGAATTTGGAATTGTTCTTGTTTTGTTCATAAAGAGTTGAGTTCTTTCTTGTTGAGGATTGTAAGCAAGTAATGCAAGTAGAAGGAGCTTGAATCCTTCTTGAAGGTCATAGTTTGACAATAAACTTGTATTGTATTGGAGATTTACATAGTGAAGGGAAGCAATTGCTTACCCAATTGAAGTTTTCCCACATTGGGTTTCTCCTAGGAATAAAATTGTTCTCCTTGTCTTGCATCTTTCTTTTTCAGTATTGTGTGAATAATTCTTACATAATGAATTGGATATTAAGAGCTTAATCAAATTGTTCATTCAATATCACAACATAGGATCGTTTATTGTTTAAAAGACGCAGTTTACGGATCAACCTGCGTGCTCTTGGAGATTTGTCAAACAATTCATGTGTATCTCTTCGCACACTTCTTGGAAATTTGTCATATGATTTTCATGGTAATGTCTTCTTGTAGAAACTCTTCGTAAATTCCCGTAGTCTTGCTTTCCTCGTTGAATTCCTCTTTCGCACCTTAACATGTAACAACCCTCTCCACTACGAACCGGAAAATGGGAGGGAATTATTTTTATGACCATTGTTGTTCTCTTCGTAATGAGAGGTGTTAACCAAGTGCAACCAAGAGCCGAAATGAATCACCGGCTTGATTCATTCAACCTCGGATCCAGTGTAATTATCAAACTCTTCGTGACTTGTGGGTCATGCACACACACGCCTTACTCCCTTGGTCACTTTCTGACTACAATGCATTCTTCTAATCGTGCCAATCCATCCCTTCTAAACAACTATTCTTGGTTTCTGGTCGAGGATGTGCTTTGAGTAGGTTTACAAGGCATTTGCAAGGGTTAATCATTTTCCCATCTACCCTACAAGGTTCTTAAAATTCAACACAAGAGTATCTTCTACCTTCAGTCCTTAATACAATCCTAAACCTTCCGAATAGGGTAGTTTCTCAATAAGTCAGCTCCGTCCTCAAAAGGTGTGATTTTAGGTAATCTCCTACCACAATTATAGAGTGGCTTAACAATTGCTCAAGAAGAGAGATCACAATATTGAAGTATGTTTTATGTCTAGTTTTACAACAAACCAATGTCATTTATCGGTCTCGTATCAAGGATGCTATAGTTAGACAACGAGGATTGTCCTAAATGGTATCCAGATACATCAATCAGACTGGAATCTCTTAAGTATGGATGTTGAGTCATAAATAATATACGAGTTCACTAAGGAAAACTAGAAATACATCTCGAGAATTGTACAAAGTTCATTTCCTTCTCTTTTCCAAAATTTATATGATAATCTTCCTATAAATAGAATATTCTTCCTAACGCATGATGCTACAACATGATTATCCATTAACACAGCACCCGGATGATGAAGTTAGAGCCAAAAAAGGAAGAAACTCCACTAGACACAGCTAAAGATTGTGTGGTGTCCCCAGATTTCACCCTGAAATTTGGGACTACCCATTTAAAATAAATCGTTCTTTTTAAAAATAACAGTCTCTTTGTATTTTTATTGTCAGAAGATGTCTCTATTACGTTAAGATATTCCCAGTGAATCATATGAGCCAATTTCAACAAATACCTAGATGTTAAAACTCATTTTATCCCTCCGCCAAGTTTTGTCTGCGGGAAATTTTTATTTAATTATTTATTTAATAAATAAAAACCCATTTGAAGTAAATTGTGCTCTGGTTGAATCCTGTTGAAGGTTTGCATACCAGTATTCACACATCTCAATAGGGTCTTCACCAAGAATGAATTCAAACCATTCTCTGCAACTTCTGGCAACGTTTTTCATTTTTATTTATTTCTTTTGCGGTTTTCCCGTTGTCTATCTGTTAAATTCCCATGGATCCATTCTTTGTTCTGTATAGTTTGTTTAATTTCCTGGAACATCTGGAGATCATTTATGGCCTCAACACCAGAAGGAATCAGTCTCAGAAGGAAAACTTCTGACCAAAAAAGATGAAGTCAAGCAAAAAGCCTCTCTTGGGCAAGTCGCACTTTTTGGAATAAATAGATCTAAGCTGCAATGGGAATTTTGGTAGTGGCAGCACACGGGAATTTCTTACTGCCTTGCAGGGTACTTTTTCCCATGAAGTCAAAGTCACTTAAGTTGCAATGCGAATATTAGAGGTGGCAGGCAAGCAGAATTTTCACCCGCCTTGCAGAGTAAAAATTCTCATTATAAAAGAAAACTCACTTAAAGCACCGGCGAGAATTTCTTACCGCCTGCAGGTAAAAATCCTCATTATGAAAGTCAAATCACTTAAGTGGAAGAGGGGATTTTTGGAGCTGCAGTGCAGGTAGAAATTCCCATCAAAGTTGACTTCCTATTTTTAGAAATTACCCTTGCCAAAAAGTGCGACCCACCTTGGCATTAAACAATGTATTTAATGATATTTATTTATGGCTTTTTCACCCAATTTTGACACCATGGAAGGAAAGTCGATGCAAAAAGACAAGCCAAAGAGAACTGAAGGATGCATGCTAAAAATAAATAAAATAAATTTATTAAAAAGCAACCAGCAGCATGCATACTTGGGCACCCAAATTGGATGAATAGACATGATTATTTATTAATTAAATTGCCAAAAATCGGAAGGGCAATTATTAAAAATATTATGCAAAGGGCTATATAAGCATGGGATGCCATAATGAAGAAGTAATTAATTCTTTTTTGCTAAGGATTGCAGCCCAAACATGTTTTGGCGCCAAGGGCAGGAGGTTGTTTGCATTAACGAATGTTTTTCATTGCCAAGAAGCTTCAAGGTTTGCCGCCTAGGGTTGGAATAGCTTGATTTTTGCTATGATAATTATTTGCATGTTGGTATAAGTGCCCAAGAGAATTTAAAAATATTTATGTTTGCTTTGTATGCAAGCAAAACCTCAAATTTTAGGACAGCAGACTTTATATGTAGATTTTGGTGATAAAAATCAAGTATTCATGCCCTGGACTCCATCTTTGTCTGAATTAATTGCATGTATTCATTACAAGTGCTCATATAAGTGAAAGGGAATTCAAATCAATGTCGTACATTAAATATATCTTCCGAATCAAGAAATTGCTAGATCGCACAAATTGATCCAATAACAAGGAATTCGACAGATTAAAATAAAAAGAACTCGAGATAAAGATTGCTGCATTTAAGATTGCTCCAGTCATGATGAAACGTGATGAAAGAGAAGGATCAACAGAGTCATGCATAGCTTCTAGATTTGCTAATATCAATGACACGGACATTGGCCCTGAACCCATCTCCGAATTAATTGGCGTGATTCGTGGCCGGAAGGACATCTCTCATGCGCGGCAATAAAAGTAGTGGAATTATCAAGCTTCAAAGCATTTCTAGTCACACAAATTTCACCTTGTTTGAATTTGTTATGCGTTGTGCAAGGTCATATCATCCTCTTTCCGTAACAACCGGGATGCTTTGTGGGAAAGATAATAATCGGGCCGATGCACAAGTTATTAATTATTGTCTCAAAATTCCGACACGACCAAAGGTGGTGATCGTAATTAGCATGTGGATGCAAAGCAAACAGATGGGAGAAACACAAAGCAAATCGCATGGGCATAATGAATAATGATATATGAAGAAGCCCAGGTCTCCATCAAAGTTCTTGAGGACTCTTCCACGATCCAATTTGGTGCAGGAAGTGGATGATATTACTAAATTGCTTTACAAGTTAAATGGAGAAGTCAACACTCATAACTTCCGCTCATGGATGTATGCTTTCGTGAGAACCATTGAGATCAACAGAGTTGATTCGATAATCAATTAGGAGGAGATCATCAGTGACAACATCGGTGAGCAGCTCCGAAGAGTGAGGCGGACGTACAACTTCAAAATAACTTCATACCTAGTATATGCAGCAACCTCATAGGGTGTATTTTCCAAGCTGGATAGACGGGGCATACTGTCGAAAGATCCTATTTTTGAGTGCTTCTCACAGTTGATGATAGTTCCTAAATGCCACAGACACAAGGTGGTCAACGATGGGTTCTTCTATGGATTCATCTACAAATTAAAAAGTGATCCGAACACCAATAGGGTGAACGAAGAAGCTTGGGAAGTCAGATCCCAACATGGTCGTATTTTCATCCAGATTGCAGACTTCATGTATCTCGTGGTAACCGGCTTTTCGGGAGAACCGGTTAAGTCACGAGGTATCCAAGCGACAAATGGGTCATCGTGGAGTGTGCACGCACTCATGGAGATGCATGACTTACAATCAAAGTGGCACAAATTGTGTTGATCTCAATGGTCCTAATGAAGGCATACATCCATGAGCAGAAGTTGTGAGCGTTAGCTTCGCCATTTATCCTGCATAGCAATTTGGTAATGTCATCCACCTCCTGCACCAGATTGGATCGTGGAAGAGTCCTCGGGAACTTGGATGGAGATCTCGGGCTTATTCATATACATGTTGTTCATTATACCCACACAAATCGACTTTATGCTTCTCCCATCTCATGGCCGCGGCCCAAAGATGCCGATAGTAGTCACCACCGTCGTGTCGGAATATTTAGACAATAATTGATGAAGCTGTGCATCTAGCAGATTATTGTCTTCCCGCAGTAATCCCGGATTGATCTAGATAGTGGATGGTACGACCTTGCACACTCCATGACGAATTTTGGCAATTGAGCTGTGAATGGGAATGCTGAAGCTCAAATGATTCCACTGCTTTTGACTGCCCGCATGAGAGAAGTCTTTCCAGCTCTGGATCTGTCAATCAATTCGGAAAGAGGTTCTAGGCCTAGATCTGTGTCTCCGATGTCAGCAAATTTGGAAGTAATGCATGATTCCGCTGAGCTTTCTCTTTCATCCCGCTTTGCCATGGCCGGATCTATCTTTGTCTGAGCAACTCTTTTTTTTTTTATTCGTAGGAATTCTTTACAACTAGTGCAGATCTGGGAATTCCTTCAGATTCAAAGGATATATTAAATGTATCTAGCATTGATTTAAGCTCCCTTTCAATTATATAAGCACTTGTAATGAATACCTGCAATTAATTGCATAAAGACGGCAACCGAATATGAACACTTGATTTTTATCATAAAAAACTGAAAATAAAACCCGCTGCCCTAAAATTTGAGGTTTTGCTTGCATGCAAAGCAAGCATAAATGTTTTCAACTTCACCTAAGCACCTGTACCAATATGCAGATAATTAACCAAGCCTAAAACAAGCTCTTCCAATCCTAGCGCGCCAAACTCAAGCTTTCCAAAGAGTGAAAAACACTTCTTTAAGCAAATATCATCTTCCTTTGGGTGCCAAACTGTCTCGGGCTGCACTCCTTTGCTAGAAAAATTAATTAATTCATCATTATGGCAGCCCATGTTTATATAACCTTCATCATTCTATAATTAATAATTGTCTCTCCTATTCCTGACAATTAATTAATTAATAAGCATATTTTTCTCTCCAATTTGGGCACCTATTTTATGCATGCTCATGGCTGCCATTAAATAAATTAATTTAATTTATTTTTAGCCCTCTACTTTCACTTAACATCATCCTTTGACCTTCTATTTCTCCATGCGCCAAAAATAGGAATAAAAACCATTTAATAAATACTTCAAAAAGCATTATTCATCCTCCAAATGGTTCGCACCTTTTAGCATGCTTTAGGACTGCATTAAATAAATTAATTTAATTTATTTTTAGCATTCTACTTCCAGTCTTCTTTGACTTCTCCTTATGCATTGACTTTTCTTCATCCTTGGGCGCCAAAATTGGAAGAGAGACTATTAATAAATGCCATAAAATAAACTATTTAATTCTCCAAAGGCGTCGCACTTTTTGGCAAAGGCTGGTTGCTATTTTTAAAAGTCAATTTTGATGAGATTATTCACCCTACATGGCATCTCCAAAAATCCCATTATCCATATAAGTTGTTTGACTTTCACAATGGGATTTTTTACCCTGCAAGGTAGGTAAGAAATTCCCATCAATGCCTTAAGTGATTTTTTCTTTATTTCTCAATGGGAATTTTCACCCTGCAAGGCAGGTAAGAAATTCCCACCTGCCTACTGCCTCTAATTTTCCCATCATGACTTAAGTGACTTTGCCTTCATGGAAAAAAGTACCCTGCAAGGCAAGTACAAAAATCCCACTTGCTTATTGCGACCAAAAATCCCACTGCAGTTTAAATTCATCCATTCCCAAAAATGCGACTTGTCAGAAGAAGCTTTTTTGTGCACGACTTCGTCTTTTTAAAGAAAACCTGACTTCCTAAGGCTGATTCCTTCTGGCATGGCGGCCATAGATGATCTCCAGATACTCCAGGCAAGAAAATATACTTTGTACTAGCGAAGGAATGGACCTAGGGGAATTTCACAAAGAAAAATAACAAAAACGCAAAACATTGCCAGAAGTCACAGATAAAGCCCAGGATCCATTCCTGATGAAAACCCTACTGGTATATGTGAATATTGACATGCAAAATTTCAACAGGCTAAACTGAACACAATTTACTTCAAACGGGGCTCAAAATAATTAAATATAATTTTCCTGCAGACAAAACTTGACGAAGGGATAAAACAATTTTTGGCATCTGGGTATTTGTAAATTGGCTCCTATAATTCACTAGGAATATCTAAACGCAATACAAGCATATCCCGTTAATAAAAACACAAAACAACCCGTTATTTTAAAAGTACGAAAAAAATTTACATGGGGTAGTCTCAGATTTCAGGGTGAAATCTGGGACACCAAATCGGCTCCGTCTGTGGACATCTTTATCTCAGTTAAAATGACAAGGGTAAAGATGAGATCCCAGCATCTCTGGTTTCGTATCTTGTCCTTTGGGCTCGGGGTCAGGCAAACAAAAACGACACAACACAGAAAAACAAGGAAAAACAAACAAAGTTTTATTTATATACATGTGTTTTACCCTGCTCTTTTATGTCCGGAACAACTTCAAGTGTTGCCCATTGAAAGGCAACGGCAATTCAACTCCATCATGATGAGCAAGAATGAAGCTATCAACTCCGGCGATCTTTTTAATCACAAAACGCCCTTCCCATAGTGAATCGAATTTCCCGTGCATGCCTTTTGTTTCTCTTCTTTTGTCCCATAAAAGGACCCAGTCATTGATCTCAAACTTTCTTTCCCTGGCCTTTTTTCAAAGATCACCTTCACCTTCTTTTGATGCTCTAACAATCTATCTGCATGACTTGAGCCTGTACCTCTCACAATTCAATTAGATACATTATCCTTTTTCAATAGCATTAGTGAATGTGGAATCCTCCAGGGCTCTAGAAAGTTGTAAGGCAGACAATTCCAAGGTAAGAGGCAACTTTGTGTCTCTTCCATATAATAGCTAAAAAGGGGACATGCCTATAGCCTTCTTCGGTGTAATCCTATCTACCCATAGTGCATCAAATAACTTCTTGTGCCAAGTTCTTTGATTTTTAGTTACTAGCTTTCGCACGATAGTCACCAAATTTTTATTACTTGATTCAACTCGGTCATTCCTGGGGATATTAATCGGAGGAATGTACCATCCGGATCCCATATGGGTGTAGCAAAATCGACCAGCTCCTCACAAGACAGATTTGGAGGATTGTCTGCTACTATTTTATTGGGCACGCCAAACCTGATAACAATATTTTCCTTTATAAAATTACACACCTCCGCGGAAGTGGCGTTCTTAACAAGAATGGCTTCTACCCACTTACTGAAATAATCGGTAGAGCTATCGAATATAGTGATGACCGCACTGGAGGCCGGGTTGAGCATACCAATAAAATCTATGCCCCATTGTTGGAAGGGTTCTTCAATTACAACTAGTTTTAAAGGTAATGCGAGAAATCTTACACGCCTAACAAAGTGTTAAGACGCTGGCACTTAGACACCCATTCTGCAAAGATCTTGAAAAAGTGTGGGCCAATAATACCTTGCTTGGAGGATCTTGTGAGCAGTGACTCGGGCTGAGAAATGACCACCACAAGCCATGTTATGAAATTGTTTTAAGAGCTGATCCTGCTGAGCTTTATCTACGCATCGGAGAAACACACCATCAATTCCTCTTTTGTATAAACCATTGTCCCAAAGAACAAAGTCTTTGGACTTTAGTTTAATAGTACGTTTCTCTTTTCGAGAAAGTTGATCCGGGCATTCTCCATAAGTCAGAAAATAGGCAATGTTACTGTACCACTCTTCCACCAGATCTATAAAAAGGACCATAGGCAAATCTTGATCTACCTCTGGTGTTGTTGCTTTCATCTCAGTCATCAATTCGCACAAACCTCTTCCTCGAACTAGCTTTGTGGGTTTGATATCCAGGTCGTATTCTTAGATTTTCAAAAAAAATGTATTTTTAGATTTTTGTATTTTGAAATTTTGGAGCCCTTCGGAGTGAATTTTGGGGTCAAAATATGTTGATCAGCGTTAGCACGACTTCACCATGTTGTACATGTCCAAGCTTTCCAACACCTTTTGAAAGGAGTCATTCTCAAGTACGATTGCAAAGTTATACTTCTAAAGAAGGTGGCCTACTACATTTTTGACATCTTGTCAAAAGGCTACCCAAAAACCACCTAGATCAGTTCTTACTCAGTCCTCATAGCACTTGAGAGTGCACTCTCACTCAACATTTCTTTGTTGCTCCTAGTGGCTCCCTCTTAAATTGTGAATAGCAGCAAGCAACAAAAGCATGCAAGGCTAAAACACATGTTCCACATTCTAGTTGGTAATGTGCCTTTTCCGGCTGAAACTGAAAACCAAAGAACTTGCACAATCCAAATAGTAAACTGAAGCAAACTGAAATTAAATTCCAAACCCTAGCAGCAGGCTGTAAATATATTTATTTTATGATAGAAATCAACCACAAACTTGTTGGAAATAATTTAGAAACCCTTCAAAATAATATTCTTCAAATCTGGAAATGATTGCAAGAGAAAAGCATTGGAAAAATATCCAATTTAATATCAGCTGGAAATTAATTAATCAACAATAGTGAATACCCTTACAAATATGGCTGGAAATGAAGGTTTCCAAGCCCCAAAATGAAGTACAAATGAAGATTCCAGCTGCTAAAAATAGGAGAAACACAATGATGGCTGAATTTGAAGTTGTTGTGCCCTAGAAGACCCCAAACTCCACCTTAGGGCAAGTCGCCACCCTTGGGAAGGGCTGGAAATGCCTTCAAAACTGAATACAAACTCCTTATGAGATCACCCTTTTGCAAGCTTGAGGGTTTTTGTCCTCAAACTAGCCCACTATTGAGAGGTTTCGTTCTCAATAGGTCTTCCAAGAGGGTTTTCGTCCTCAATGGATGAGAGAGAAAGCAAACATGCTCCCAACTCCAAGAGAATAAATTCCAAAAGCAAGCATAACCTCTTCCAAGCCAAGCGACCCCTTTAAATAGCTAGAGGTGGCGCCAAAACCAATTAGAACCTTCTAAAGAAGACCGACCTCCTTGGGGACATAATAGTTCATTTTTCCTTCTATTTTTCATTTGGCTTTTCTCCTTTACCCAGCCAACCTGACTATACTTAGAAAATTAATAAAAAAGAATGCAAAGCTCACAAAACAACTGAAAAACATGACATTAACTTCCCTTGCTCATTCCTTTTTGCCCACAGGGAAGTGGAATGGGCTCAAGGTCTTCAAAGAGGACTAGCGTTGAGAAGGGGACATTACATAGTTCCACGTGAGTTTGAGTATCCTTAGAATTTCATCAAGCGAACCAATTGTGGTTTGCAGTTGATGCCGCACCCCAAACTATATTAGGGTCTTACGCTTAGTTACTCTTCCTCCTTATTGGCTTTGCTCAAGCCAATCTTGCTTCCCAAGAGTTATAGGATTTCTCCCTTTCTTTTCAATAACACATGACATAAACTGCATAAGTTTGAAATTGGACAACAACGTTATTTAAGTGGACAACCTTACATACGCAGTCCAACCTACATGAATAAAAAAACAATTGTGGCATAGATAGCACATAGAATGCAAGAAATAGAAAATGGAGACTTCTACATTGATAACAAAAACACTACTCATGCACTCATGCTCTCATGTCATCAGCTCTCATAGCCATGTACGCAATACAATATATAGAATCCAAAGAGTCCCAAGTGACAGGTGCAACAACTTGAGATCAACCCACCCTATTGGAATAGCCGGTATAACAAAATTCAAATTTACACTTCTAACACATCTCTCGTGCATCATAGACAAGATACTCTTATTTATTTCATTACAGCTCTTATTACAGACACAATCAATTATGTAGATGTATTAAGACTAACGTTTCAAAGACACCATTACTCGGGATTTCACTCAACTTCTTGAAATGTTCATTTACTACTCCATTTCGTACAATATTGGGCCACATTATCTATAAGGAAGAATTAGTGGCGAATCCTCGGAGGATTAAGGTTTTGGTATATCTACTACCACCGAAAACAATAAAGGATATAGGAACTTTTTACATATGTTGGCTACTACCAAAATTTTCTCATAACTCTCATGCACCATATGCCCAAACTATTAACATAGGAAGAATCCTCCTCACAAAAGGTAAGAACCAATTCTTATATGCCCGAAATTCATACTTCATAGATTACCTCGATGAATTCACTCGCTCTCCGTCTATTGTTCTTTTTCTCTTCTTACTTTGTCCTTATAGCGCTTGAGAATGCATTCTCTCACCATTCTTTGTTGCTCCTCACAACTCTTCTTGAACCACTCAGCCCCAAGCTTGCTTTTTACATCGAGCATTTCTTCCAAGTGGTGGATGGTATTATATGTTATCCTCACTATCTCAAGTGGCACTAGTCCCACGACTTAATATATCCCCTTGGTCAAATGAGAGTGTGCACTCACCACTCATAGATTGAAACTAATCGCCACATTCTCCGATAGGGACCAGCTCTGTTGTTTTTGCTCCCTGCAGGAGGTGGAGACCGAGGAACATTGCATTTTCAAACGCACCATTTACTAAGAGATCCAGAGAAGATATCATTGCCTCTACAAGGACTCGAGCAACATTCTACCTAATTTCTTCAGATATTCTGACCAGCAGTGCGTGACTCTTTATCTTCGCGAGGTTGTCACCCTCCGACATAGATTCCTATAGGAGGATCTAGGCTCTAAAGCCCCCATGCTGATACCTCTTTTTCCAGTCCACCCAAGCAACAAGCACACTAAGTGCCCTTTGGACACTAGTACTTAACATATCCGAGTTGATAAATCAATAAGGCGGTGCTTCACTAAGAAGACCATTACTACTCAGATCCCCCAACTTGCTCTCCCTCGGCATCATGGCTCTATTTCTTGTCGGCACAGCTTTGCCCCTTCTTGGTGATATGGATCTACTATATACCGGTCACCCCCAAATCACAAGGGCAGACTAAGATTACAAGTTTCTTTTCTATTATAGAAGCTACGCCGACCTTGGATGTTAGGGGAGATTCTAGGAGGGTTTTTCTTCCTCCAGGACTTTGCTAACTTGGCTCTTCTAACCTTGAGTACTCCCCAACCAGCATTGTCAGATCTTTCATAACAATCGAGGATGGCTCAAACAACCTCTCCACTTCAAGTACAAACAAAGATAGCTGATGAGTTTTCCTTTCATTCTTTAATGGCACGTGCTTTGGGGACTCTTGCTTGCCCTTCATCATTATTTGTATTGATTGCATTACCACCTGTGTCAGCGACACGCTGCCTTATTTTCTCATATGTACTGTTTTTTATTTTACGTTCATGATTCTCTCTTCCTAGCACATTCTATTGCTATCCGTTGTATCCTCAAGTCTCATTGACCTTCTTTTGGTCATTTGTGGACACTAATTTAATTTCTTTCTTTCTTCCTCGATACCAGTTAGCAACAAAAGAGTGGGAGGCTAACAAACATACATTCGACATACTGTTCTGTGAGAAATTGAGTATTCGTATACTCCCATCAAGTGAGGCGGCTGCAGCTGCGGCTGCGTCCCAAGCTGCACTAAGGTGTTTTGCTAACTCTTACCCCGTAATGGCATCACTCAAGTCAAACTCTCTTCCGCTTAGTTTTTGGCTTTCTCCAGTTTTTTCCACAACCACATCACATGGACTAAGCAGATCTGAACTTGGGCAACAGCACCAAAAGTGTAGGTAAACATACATGCACACACATTCCAACCAACATGAATACCAAAAATAATAGTGGTATAAGTAACACAGAGAACATGAGAAATAGAAAATGGAGTCTTCTATATTGATCAGATAATGATGTAAAATATCCATGCCTCATAGTCATGTGCACAAAACTATACATAGAATACCAAGAGTCCTAGGAGGAGTGCAACGATTGGAGAACCTACCCCATTGGGACAGCCTGCATAGTTAAATTAAAAATAAACACTCGTAACACATAACTCTGGCACAACATTCTCTTATTTGTTTCACTATAACTCTTATTACAAAAGCATAATCTACAATGTACAACCATTAAGGCTAATGTTTCAAATATGCCATTACCTAGGGATTTCGCTCAACTTGAGGAAATGTTTGTTTCCTACTTCATTCACAACACTATTGAGCCACATTAAACTCAAGGAAGAATTAATTTTGAATCCTGATGAAATTATGGTAAAGGGATATCTACCACCACCCAAAAATGTAAAGTAAGAGATTTACAAGGATACCAGAAATTCTCAAGGAATATGTGTAAGTGTCATATCCCATTGAGGATGTGTGTGAGATCCTCAACCCAAGGAAAATTCATTTTAAAACTAGCAAATATATCAATGCAAGGCATTCTATACTCTGTAAATTTAGTTGTGCCTACCAAAAATATGGTTTAAGGGGTGAAAATAGCATAAAGGGAGAATGGAAACAATCAATTTCCAATGTTTTCCAGCAAGTTTGAAATGCAACATTGAGAAAAGCATGCTGAAGAGTATATTTTTACTCTTTACCTTTAGTCAATAACCTTTTGAAATTATGTCCAGATCACAGCAAACACATTAAGATTAAGCAAATGCAACAAGAACTACCTCCCAGCCTTTTCTGGTGTAAAAATACGATCAGATGGAAAACTCCTATCTAATGCCCGTTGTGCAACTGGAGAAGGTATGTCTTTTCTTCCACGAAGCCTGCCAGATGCTGGCTGTGTAACAATTGCTGAGACCTGTATTTGAAGCATATGCAGCAATCATTTTCATTTAAATGACGAATCTAGGACCGTTGTAGAGGTTTCCTATAAAAAATGCATTATAGAGTCAAACAATGATTTCATTCCATAGAAGCAGTGGAAAAAGATAACCAACACCCACCATCACATGATGACACCTTCAAGAATTTATTTATGACATAAAACCATCAGCTACACAGAAAAAATGTCTTTAAACAGGGCTACAAAAGTCTACTGACAGTTTACAAGTTAACCTGATTCTCTTTATATAGCTATATTAGATAAAAGACTTATTTAAGAAAACATATTGCCGAGTCTTTTCTTGAAGCATAAATTATATTATTTTTTTCCCTAGCTCCATGGACTGAAGAATTTCTCTTTAGACACATTTCTCTTCCATATTTTTCCCATTATCCATAACAAGTATAGAGAAGCTCCATTTCAAGTTCCACAACTTATATTTATCCTACTTCCTTTGCAATTAAATATTGAGCAAATGTTCATTGGTTGATTACACCATGCTAAGGGACAACAGTCAACTACAACAATATATATACCACCATTACCCACGGACATGTCCCGCCAAATTTTCTTTATCCATGATGTTTCAGGAAGTGGGGACGAGGAGGAAACATCCCCCTCCTATCCCCTTTGACAGAGCGAAATAGGGGCCATCGCCTGACTTTCAGATGTCTCCAGGAGTGTCCCTCTATACCAAGGACAGAAGTACATCCGCCGACCGTTAAAGGAACTTCCAAACATCCTTGGATGTCAAATACTCAAAAATAACACATTTAAAAAAAAAAGGTCACTTCACATTAAAAAGAATATAACCAAATACAATCTAGGATCAAACTACGACTGGCGGTGGAACTCTGAGACTGGTTTATTCCTCATCGTGCCCTGGTTGTCTAGCGAAATGGCTCCCGGCCATGGCCAGAACCCTTCTGCTCAGAGCCTTTTCAAACAGTCCCCTCCACATAAGGTGTCTAGTGGGGATAGGGAGAGACTAGATAGAGAATTCTCAAAGGAGTTGTGTGCTGCCTTATTTTCAATGCAGCCTAGCAAGTCTCTGGGTATGGATGGCCTTGTGAATTCTTCAAGGCCATATGGGATTCTATTGGCGGCGATTTCTTTTCTTTGGCTTCTGAGGTTTTCTTTTTGGGCATCTTTCTAAGTCTCTCAATCAAGGGCCAATCGAGTTGATTCCTAAAAACACTCCCATAGACACTATTGGGGGAAGGCAGCCTATCATAATTCTCATTGTTGCTTATAAAATCATCACTAAGGCTTTAGCTCTGAGGATTCATTTGATTGCTAAATATGCGGTTCGTCAAGAACATGCCAAGTTTGTTCGAAAGATTGAAAACTATCCCTTCTCATGACTGTCCTCTTTTGTGTGGCATCAAACAAAATGTTGGACAAGTTGGGAATGTCTATAACAACAATACAAACATTTATGGCAGCATGTTTTAAAACCCACCAATCAAGACTCTTATTACTTCCAATCATTCCTTCAATTCCCGGCTGAGTTACAATGCTTGGGACAGCAAGATAACATCCATCTTGCTCACTTCCAAACACAAAATTCATGAACTCAACATCTACTTTTATCGGAAGACTTCTTCTAAGGGCATGTGCATTGATGAGGAGCTGAAAATTCTTATGAAATGATTGTTGTACAAAAAATGAAAATGTGGAGCTTACCACGTGCCTTCCCAAAGCTAGCGTGAGTTGTTGTAACCTCTTGGTGCAAGGGATGATGAAGCCATTTTGTAGCATCTCATCCTTCACAAGGAGGTTCGAATGCACAACAATCTCCATATGATTCCTCATAAATTTCTTTTCTAACCATATGCCTGAGAAAGAGAACTCAATAGTGACATTATTGCCTCTATACATTTTGACCCATAAAAGATCACCCAGATCCCATATGCAAAAACAAACTTGAGCTTGACTCAAAGGATCTACATGCCCTATGCTGCAAGTGGTATCCTTGACCCTATCACCCTTCTTAGCATGCTTTTCATGACGACAAGGATTTTGTAAGGATATCAAGCCTCTATTAGAACCAATACTTCCATGCTTTGAATTATAATCACGGATATAGTCAAAATGCTTACCCTTCATCTTCCCATCAATTTTAACATGTTGCTCAAGATAAAAAATATATTGCAGCGACATAGGAGGAATTAACAAATCTGAAATATGATCATTACTATCATACCTTAGGCTGTCCTCAACATGTTCACCTTCCTTTGCCAAATGAAGAATGATTGAGATATCTTCAACACTTCCAACCTTGTGACTCAGAATTTTTGAGTTAGGATCAGCCTTCTCCTTCACCTTAGATTCTTCATATTCAACAAGTGACTGCCTTGACTTCATCCATTTTTGTTAACACGTACATGGAACATCTCCATAGTTCTCATCGGAGTCATGTACACCATCAACTTGCCTCTTATTGGCTACTGTTTTGAAAATTCCAGCAAGCTGAACATCAACATTAGCATCCAGCAATTGGAATTTAACCACAAAATTCTCTCCGCAATCTGACTTTCCTTCTTTCTTTGGCTCATGCTCCATGATTTCTTCTTCTTTCTTTATCACAAAGGAAGAATTATTTTCCTCTTCCTTTCTCAAGGCATGCTGCAAGTCTCCTTGTGTAGCTTGTGGTTTAGCCCTTGTTCTAATTCCAACTCGATCTTTCTTCAATCCTATGAACTCAACAAGTGACATGGCATCACGAATCTCATCCAAAAGAGCCCTGTACTCCTCATAGATGGTAGCAATGTTGTGGCCCACCGAATGTCATGTCTCAACCTCTAGAATGGCTTCTTCCCTAGGGAGGAAGGTAGGCTGAAATGGCCTAGCAGCAGCTCCAAAACTTGACCCTAAGGGCTGCCTCACACTATGAATCCCGAAGAACTTCCTTCTCCATTGTGGTGTTGTGGCCCATGAAGATTTTGCAAAGTTAGGGCTAGCAAATCCATAGTATCTGCCAACCTCTCTTGCCCTTCAATGAGTCTATTCAACTTGGCCTCTTTAGAATCTTTGTGGCCCATGTTATCCCCTTCAAGTGGTTGCTCTGAATTCTTCATCCCCTTCCTTTGGTAGCAAATGTACTTTTTGTTACTCTCTTGCATGAATACCCTCAGGCTGGGAAGATCGAAGCTCTGATACCACTGTAAAGTCCCTTTCCAGGCTAAAACTGAAAAACAAGGAAATAGCACAAATCCCAATTGAGAGTAAACTGATTTTTACAACAGCCAACCAAAAATATTATAAACCCTAGCAACGAACTATATTTGCACTTTTAGGGCATCAAACACCCTCCAAACAAGTTGAAATGGATGTATAAATTCTCCAAAATATTATACTTGACAAATGGAACAAATACCAAGCAAAAGCACTCCAAAGTATATGCAAATTTGGAAATTCTACACAATTGCAATTAAATTTATGACAGCAGAATTACAGCTCACAACAATGGCTGGAAATGGAGATTCCAAACCCCAAAAATCTCATGAAAGTGTGCAATCAACCTCTAAAATTATGAGGAATATGAATATCAACTCCAAATGAAGAAATGTGCCCTAGATGGCACCCAACTCCACCTCCAAGCAAGTCGCTACCCTAGGAGAGGGGTTGTAAATCACTCTAGGATCAAACCCTCGCTGAAAATCTGCAATATCAATCCTCTTGAAGTACTTTGGAAACCCCGGAATGGAGAATCCCCAATAAATTGAAGAGTTTTCATTCTTCAATCAAGCAAGGAAGGGTTTCGTCCTCTTGTTAGCCACACAAAAGGATTTTCGCCCTTAAGTGGAAGTGATTGAGCAATCAGCCCAAAAACCATGCAAGTTATAATTTTTGACAAGAGATGATCCTCAAATGAGCCAAGCAAACCCTCTTTATACCTTGTGGCGCCAAAACAGATTAGAGTGTCTCCAACTAAGACCGACCTCATAAGGATGCTTTTCTTTTATTTTTACTTTGGCCTTTCACCTTCTTAACCTAACCGACCTGACTTATGTAAAAACTATTAAAGAAGAATGCAAATGCTCATGAAAATAACTTAAAAATATGACAATCACTTCCCTTGCTTAGTTCCTTCTTGCCCATGGCAAGTGGAATGGGCTCAAGGTCCTCCAATCATACTAGTTTGGGAAAGGAGACATTACAAACAACTACGGGATTTAGATGTTTTGGTTATTAAAGTATGATGGTACTTAGGCATATGAGCTTGTTTTGGCAAGAACTCTTTCATTTGACAAGCACGGGATCTAGATTATCGAGCATCCAAGCTAGAACTTGCTTCAAGGCAAGCAATTTTGGGAGGGGAGGACTCGTAATTATCCCTTCTCAACACTAGTTCTTGAGCCGATTCCACTTCCGGGGCAAACAAGAAATGAGCAAGGAAAGTTAATGCCATGATTTTCAATTGTTTTTGTGAGCTTTGCATTCTTTTTAAGTAATTAGACCTTGAGCCGATTCCACTTCCGGAGGCAAAAGGAAATAAGCAAGGAAAGCTAATGCCATGATTTTCAATTGTTTTTGTGAGCTTTGCATTCTTTTTAACTTATTTTCTAAGTATAATTAGGTTGGCTTGAAAAAGGAAAAGCCAATTGAAAAATAGAAGAAAAAATAAACTTTTATGTCCCTGGGAGGTCGGTCTTCTTTACAAGATTCTAATTGGTTTTGGCGCCACCTCTAACTATTTAAAGTGGTCGCTTGACTTGAAGGGGGTTAGGCATGCTTTTAGAATTTATTCTCTCGGGAGTTGGGAGCTTGTTTTGCTTTCTCCGAGGACGGAGACCCTCTGGAAGACCTATTGAGAACGAAAGCTTTCAATAGTGGGTTGGTTCGAGGATGAAAACCCTCAAGCTTGCAAAAAGGTGATCTAATAAGTTGTATTCAGTTTTGAAGGCATTTCCAACCCTTTTCTAGGGTGGAGACTTTCCCAAGATGGAATTTGGAGTCTTCTAGGGCACGACAACTTCAAATTCAGCCATCATTGTGTTTCTCCTATTTTTAACATCCGGAATCTTCATTTGTAGTTCACTTTGGGGCTTGGAAACCTTCATATCCAAGCATAATTGTAAGGGTGTTTGTTGTTGTTGATTAATTAATTTCCAATTGATATTAAATTGGTAAAAAGATATATTTTCCGATGCTTTTCTGCAACGATTTTCAGATTCGAGGAATATTATTTTGAAGGGTTTATCAATTGTTTCCAACAAGTTTGTGGCTGATTTCTATCATGAATAAATATATTTTGAGCCTCTTGCTAGGGTTTGGAGTTTAACTTCATTTTTCTTGATTTACAATTTGGATTTGTGCAAGTACTTTGATTTTCAGATTTAGCCCAAAAAAAGGAGCATTACATTTGTGCATCATCATCATCTTGACTACTGATAACTTTGCATAGTTTTGGGTTGATTGCTCAACTATTTCCACTTGAGGACGAAAACCCTCTTGTGTGGCCAACAAGTGAGGACAAAAACCTTCCTTGTTTGATTGAAGAACAAAAACTCTTCAATCCATTGAGGATTCTCCATCTTGGGGTTTCCAAGGAGCTTCAAAGAAGATTGATTTTGCAGATTTTCAGCTAGGGTTTGGTCGAAGAAGGGTTGCTAGGGTTCTGCAGAGATTTTCAGGCCCTCTCCTAGGGTGGCAACTTGCCCTAAGGTGGCATTTGGGGTTTCTAGGGCACGGCAACATCCAACTCAACCATCATTGTGTTTCTCATATTTTTAGCGATTCGGAATCTACATTTGGACTTCATTTTGGGGCTTGGAATCTTTCATTTCCAGCCATTTTTGTAAGGGTGTTCACTACTATTATTTTATTTAATTAAATAAATTCCAGTTGGGGTTTGAGGTTTATTTCTTGGTTAATATTTGTTATAAAATATTTCCAAGTTTCCCTACATGCTTTGGATGGTGTCTATGATGCATTTTTTGAGAAATATTGCATTTTCCTCGTTGCTGTTATAAAAAATCAAATTGTTGTACCTTGTTGTCATAGATTTCAATTGGTTGTCATCACTTCAGTTTACTATCTATTGGGGTTTGTGCAATTTCCCTTTGTTTTCAGTTAAAGCCCGGAAAGGGACATTACAGTGGTATCAGAGCAAAGTTATCCCTAGTCTGAAGGGTATTCATGCAAAAGGAGAAGATAAAATGGCGGACAAAATTTTTAATGATGCTAGGTTTGAAAGGTTTGCCCAAGGGTAAGAGAGGTTGGCTGATATAATGGCACGGCTGATCCATAACATGCATCCAGGAAATTATTCAAGGAAAACAACAATCTTCAACCACCAAGAACCGTAATGGATCCTTTAGCTAGCCCTTTTCAACCTACCTTCCTCCCAAGGGAAGGAGTTATTCCGGAGGTAGAAACACGACATTCTATGGGCAACAACATTGCTATCAACTATGAGGAGTATAGGGCTCTTCCGAATGAGATTCATGATGCCATATCACTTCAGAGAGTTCATAGGAGTGAACAAAGGTAGAGCGAGGCATGAACCCAGGTCTCAGGCACCACAAAAGGATCTTCAACATGCCTTGAGAAAGGAAGAGGAGAAGAGTTTCCAAGTTGCAATGGTGGAGCAAGAAGTGAAATCAGGGTTGCAAGTAATGGAGAGAGAATAGTCCATGGAGGAATCTACCATGAGAAAAGATGTTCCGTCCAAAGAGAAAGAATTCTCCCTTTGTGATGAGGAAAGAGGAAGAAATCATAAAACAAGACGTAATGTCCCCTTTTTCAAACTAGTTCGTTTTGGAGACTTCTTTCTCATTCCACTTCCGTGGGCAAGAAAGAAGTGAACAAGGGAAGTGTTTGTTATGTTTTTCAGTCATTTTCGTGAATATATGCATTTTCTTTCATAGTTTCACACATAAGTCAGGTTGGCTGGGTTGAAGAGGAAAAGCCAAAGATAAAATTAAAAGCAATCATCATTATGAAATTGGTCATGGGGAAAATTCCTAATTGGTTTTGGCGCCACCAAAAGGGTATAAAAGGGGTCACTTGGACTCATTTGTGGATCATCTCTTGTCATAAAATTATACTTTGCTTGGTTTTGGGCTGATTGCTCAAATTCCTTCCACTAAGGGGCAAAAATCCTTTGGTGTGGCTACACAAGGAGGACAAAACCCTTCCTTGTTGATTGAAGAACGAAAACTCTTCAATTGATTGTTCCTAGTGCTTCAAGAAGGTGGATATTGCAGATTTTCAGCTAGGGTTTGATCCTATAGTGATTTTCAGCCCCTCTCCTAGGGAGCGACCCAAAGTATCCCTACATATTTTGGATGGTGTTATTGGTGCAATTTTGATGAATTATTGTTTTTTCCTTGTTCTAAAAATTAGAATGTTATAATTTTTAATTGGCTGTTATACAAAACAGATTGCTTTCAGTTTGGGTTTGTGCTGTTTCCTTGTTTTTCAGTTTCAGCCCTAAAAGGGATATTACACAAGAACAAAAGAAGCCCAATATGTGGCTTGAAGGTAAAAGATTCTTTCGTGATTACCAATGATTGTATGTGGCGACAAAATAGTGAAGAAATCGAAACAAAAAGGGCATTACTAGTTGAATGTGAAGGGCTCAAGATAGAGGCACATGTACCATTCTTCGAACTCCCAAAGAATGAGCCATTGACTGATTTTCATAATAGCTTTGGGGAGGGACATGTATTTGAAGAAAAACAGATTTGCAAGAGGTTTATGAGGTTGAGTTTCAGGATGACCTTGTTGAGAGGCATGCCCTTAAACAGGGGGCCTCACTAGATACTCATGTTGGTTTTCAATCTGTTGGAATTTACATATCAACAACAAATGGTAAGCAATTTGATTTATTGCATCACCCTCACACTATGTCCTTACAATGTTTTGATCGTCATGAGAATTATTCTAACAATGATGAAAAGATGAAGGGTGTCAAGATCAAGAACACAACTTGCAGTTGTGGGCATGTAGCTTCTTCCAATCAAATCCAAGATTATTTTGGCATGGGGATTCCAGATGGTCTTTTGAGGATCAAGGTAATTGTCTCTGTTAAGTTCCACATCTCTTGCACTTGGAATGTAAGGAAATTGAGGAGGATACATATAAAGCTTGTTGTGCATTCTAACAACATGGTGAAGGATAAGTTACTACAAAAGGGGCATCATCATAAAGATGCAACAGCTGAGATTGCTTCAGCTAGAGGACACATATTGGATTGGGAAAATGAGAAAGCCTTTGTATTCAAGGCATCCCATGATCAAATTTGCATGGACAGCTATTAAAAGTATTAAGAGAGGTCATCATACTATTGATGTGCTTTCAGCAAAGGCATTGGAACAAATGGAGCCAGCAATGATAGCAAGAAATGCAACAAATAGAGGGCAGATTTCATGGGCAGCACATTGGTTGGTAAGCTCTACATTTTTGTTTTCAGTACAGCATGCATGCCATAAGAATATTCAGCCCCTAATTGTTAAGTATGCACTAGAAAAGAGTCATTTAGGGCATGTGGTGCACTCTAACAAAAGTGTGGAGGGTCAATGCTCACACTTCATAAGACACTCCTGGGAGCCAAGTGTTGTACTTGGAGACAAGGATAAGGAGTTAGTCGAAATTGTTGGGACAGCAAGGTGCTCGTTATTGGAAGAAGAATTCACTAAGGGTAAGCAAAACAAATATTACCTTGTTGATCAAGATGCTATGAACCAAAATGGCATGGTGGGGATGAAGATGGGTAATGAGAACTATAACCCATGTTTCTTGAAGGATGTTATAAATGTTTGTGTTGCTGTTATCAACATTTCCCATTTGCCAAATACCTTGCTTGCTGCCACACGGAAGAAAACAGTCATGAAATGGGATAATTTTCAGTCTATTGAAGCATTGTCAATCATTTTTGGGTTGTTTCCAGCCCCATATCATTGACATTGCAATATTCCACGAGGAGTTTTCAGTTTGACAGCTACTGTACCCTTTGTTCATTTGTTGTCCGCAACAGTTCCAGCTCCCTATCCATTTTTTTGGCAGCCGGAGATGAGTATCCAGCCATGAGGTTGAAGGGTTTCCAGTCTACTATCATCGTTGATGTGTTTTCAGCTATCATAAGAAGGATCCCAGCCACTATCCTTCTGATTTTGGGGGAGAAAACGCATGGTTACAGCTGTGTTTGGGACAACATGGTTGAATTTTTGAACATCCATCACTTGAGTGGAGAATATGAGATGATTGCAAGCAATGGGAGAGAGTTGGCCATCATATCCATGAGGCATGAGAAGCAATGATGAGGGAAACTCTTGTTTTCTTTAATGAGTTTGTTCCATGTGCAGGTACAGGTATAAAAAAGAAAGAGCAGCTGAGTTTGTTTTCCCCTGAGCAAATGATGGAGCATATGAGGTTGCAGCTGAAGATGAAGATGACATAATGAAGGATAACAAGTTTGTGATTGCAAAAGATCTCCAACAAAGCATGGAGGGGTGTAATGTTCCTCTTTCATAAGGGTTATATAATTTTTGCAAATTTCATATACAATTTCAGCAGACTGAAATTAAATGGCAGCAGCGTAATTATTTCAAAATAATATTCCAAATTTACAGGAAAACGTCAACAAATAATATAGAATGGGCTTTTAATTATTGAGAATGCTTCCATGGCCCAAATCGATTTGATTTGAGTGATTTATTCAAATCTGAAAATGATAAAACAGACTGTTAATTAGCAGCATCCAAGAAAAGTTCGATTTGACTCCAAAATTTTATAAAGATGTGTGCAAATTGTGTATTTATCCCTCCTAGGCAAAGGCAACCTGATTTGATTGAAGACACACAAATTTATGTGCTTTAAACGATTGGATTTCCATGCACATGCAAGTCGCACTTCTGGGAAATAATAGTATTAAACCAGATTTGATAAATACAACTTCAAACTTAATATCATTCAATGAATTACAAATTATTTAAAGTCCAATGTGAGAGGTTTTCGTCCCTCACAAGACCTCAAATGGGGTTTTCATCCCACTTGGCAAGAAATGAGAGTACTCTCTCAAATTTTGAAAATTACAATGCAAGTTCAGAACTCTAAATGAGCCACTCCTTCCCTATTTATACTAATTTAGAGTCTAGGTGCCAAAATTGAAAAGGCATGACTTTTCATATGCCTCATGACCTTCCATGTTACTTTTCCCCACCATGGCGACCCATACACATTATAATGATTTATTAAAAGACATATTTATAAAAATACTAAAAATTCTATTGTAATCTCCCTCCTTGCATGTCTTCTTTTTTTTTTATTCTGCCTTGTCCGACCCATAATTTTCCTCTAATCATGCCTTAAAAATGATTAAAGACATATTTGATATTTCCTTCATGATTTCTTCTACTCGACCAAGGATAGGAATAGCTGAAACTCCATAGTTATTTTTGAAGGAGGAAAAAGGGACATGACAGTCCTCCCTCCTGTTAGCATATGGATTTGCACGCATGCAAATGACATGCAACAGTGTGGGAACGAAGTCCCTCCTCAATGAAGGTGAGGTTGCCTTTATTGAAAACCAAAACTGTATTTACATCTATACATTCAAAATTGTATGTGGGGGTGTTTTGGAACATCAATTGAAAGAAAAGTGAATGAAAGAGATGGAATGAAATGAAGGAACAAAATGGAAAGGAATGAATGGAAGGAACATGCAAGAGTTAGGTAAAAGCAGAGCCTAATATTGCATGGAGAAGAACAAACAATAACTAACACAAATAAAACAGAGTTTGCATTAGCTAAACGAGAATTAGTAAAAGGGAACACACATGAGCAAGTAAATAATAGAGCTTGATCACTGTGAACAAGAACAACTTAATAACGTTGACAATAAGATCAAAGACAATATTTGCATGCAAGATTTAAATATCTAACATCTAATGAACATAAGAACATCAAATGTTACGAGAGACAATGAATGAGACAGAAACTTCGTATTTCATTAATTCCAAAATGTCTTCACAAAAGAACACAATTTCTTCCTGAAACAAAGCTTGCACACAAAAGCATTTTCTTCTCCTCTCTCAAAGTCACCCTTACAAATGAGTCCCCTGACTTCCTTTTATAACCCAAAAGTTGGTTACAAAATAGTTAGGGTTTTACATGAACATTAAATAAGGCACAAAAGTGACCTTTGACTTTTTAACCAACTTTATTAAAATCAACTAAAAATAGAAATCACTTAAGTTATCCACAGTTTTCCGAAAGCAACCTAAATAACAACATTCATTTCTTAAAATCATTTTTTTAAAACATACAATAATAACCAGTGCCTTATCCATTGAAATGGGGTCCGCCTATCTCAAACGTATGAGAAATGGACTCTCCCACTTCGTTAGATACCAAGAAAACTATCTCCTGAACCGTCGGTGAAATTAGGATCTGCCGCTTTTGCTAATTGAAAGGATCTAAACCTTCCCAAAGTTTCAAACATCTTTTCTTCTTCTGGAGGTTCATTTGGTCGAAGAATAGCCTCAAAAAATACCTACAATTCAAGAATCCTACTTGGCATATCATTTAAATTAACCATCTTTGATTGAGCGTTCTCAAACAAGTTCTTTAATTTGATGCAACGCTCCATTGAGACTGATGAGAAATTATTGGCGGGAGTGTACATGTCCTTAAACAATTGTGAAAATTGCTCTTCCACCTGTTCGATGAACACCTTTGATTATGTTCATTTACGAGGTTGTAAGGGATCTCAGCTATGAATTCTTGAATCAAGGCGAGTGAAGTGAAGGCTTCATTGCATACGCTCTCATAATGGATCATAGAATCCTCAAGAAGCGTCTTCCTTGATTTGAGATGTAGACACCAAAGAAAACGTGTCCCTCGATGTTCAAATTCGAGAATTCCTTCAATGGCTAAAACTGAGGATTCCATACTCGTCATCTCCTGTAAACTGGGCAATATCTCATCCAAATTTGATATGTTAGAAACAAAAGTTTCCTTGAAAGAAAGAATTGGATCAAGATACTCACTGACATCTTCATGGAACTTAACCATTGTTTTGATCATCTCTTGGCCTAAAATGAGAATCTCTGAAAGCCAAGTTTTAGTGACATGGCCCAATGTGTTTATTTCTTTTGATAAATTGAGAGTTTCTTCATCAGGGGCAGCCACTACATCAGTCTTCGGGAAAGTGGATGATATCGGATTTATCGGATATTGAACATATTCCACCAATTGATTCTTTTCGGCCTTGAGCTGAGAGTTTTGAGACTTATATTTCTCAAGTCTCTCGAGCACGATATCAATAAAATCTCAAGCCATCGCCATATCACTTTCCAATGTGGACCTTCCAAGTCCAAGTCTAGAAACTTCATAATCAACAGATGTCATGGCATCACGCTCCTTGTCAACTTGTGGGATGGCAAGATCCACAAATCTATTTCCGTCACTATCCACCATTATTCGAGAAAGCACTTTAGGCTTCTTGGGAATGACATCATTAGAAAGTTTGAAAAGGGCATCAAAATCAATGTCAATTGCCTTGACAACCCTTTTCCTTTTCTTGACCTCAGAATCAACCCAAGAAGGAGTATCATTCACTATTTCTACATACAAAAGCCTGGAGCTCAAAGCAACATTCTCATTGTTCTCAACATCATGAGATTCTGCAAGAACCCTTTCCACGACCCCGATTTCAGGAGAAATAACCTCGATATCCACCTCCTGCTCATTTGGGAGATTTTGGGAAATCTCTTCGTGAACTATATGCTCCGAAGTGTTCGATATTTGGACTACCGTACCTAAGTGGATGTTTGTGCAAGGCATGGCTGAGGATCGTTTGTCACTAGCTTTTGAGAACTATTAACAATGTGAGTAGAAGAATCTCTACTTGAAGTAGAAAATCCTGATACACGCTCTCTTCCCTCACTGGGGCTAGGACCCTTAGGTTTTTCTCCTCGTGACACATTATTCGGCGAAGGGGATTTTGGCAACCACTCCTTTCTTGCTGATTGCGTATGATTGAATGGCACGGAGGTCGATTGAGAAGGTGCTTTGGTTGAATGAAGACCTCCTCGAGTTGGCAATTTTTGTGATCCTGAAGTATGATCTTGAATTGATTATAACTTGGCAAGTTCTCTTTCGTACCACGATATGCTTCTTTCAAGGATTGGTTGATTCTTGCTATCAAGAGAAAATTCATCTCTCTTGGTCCAGTCAATTCGAGGCAATGGGGTAAAAGCAACTGCATCATATGAAGGATCAATAACATCTTCATCATCATTTATGAATGAATCTGGAGGGCTCTTAATGCAAAAGGCCTTGATCTGAGCAAGGGTTAGGCGAGAAAACTCTCATCTTCTTACTTCATGCTCGTCTGAACAGGCAGCCCAAAAATCTTCTATTGTAGGATTATGTTGATACTTTGCTCCAAGAATTTTCTGCATATATCCATTGATATCAAATTGGGCTCTCTTCACATATGGATGAATTGTGATGAGGGCAAACTCTTTTTCCATGAGTTGTGCACTAAAGAGATTTGGACATTGGTATTCCCCAATTTGGATTGGGAAATGAATTCTGAACGATGCTTGTCACTGAGAAGACAGTGAACTTGGAATAGTTGCCGCGCAAGCTCCATTAATGCCCATTTGTCACTGACATACTTAGGAAGTTTCCATGGAGTACCCGCAAAGCGCTTACGCGAATGTAGGAAAAAGATGAAAATTGAATAAACCATGTTCCCCATTGGGAAATGACATTCATGGCTTCTTTGGAAAATCTTTCCTCTGTATTCCTATTCAGTTCGAATCACGTGGAAAGTAAATGCATCATTGACCCTTCTGAAATGGTGAGAGCTATTTTTGAAACTTAGTTGCAGTAATAATGGAAAACACTATTTGATGGACCCATGACTCCTCTTGTTTCGAGTCCAGAAAATAGCTTTCTTCTTGCCACTGCATAAGTCAGATACGATGTCATGTAGAAGCATCCAGTCATCTTAACTTCGATCAATTGTTTGTGAAGGGTATCACTGATGATGGTGGCCCAATCCACAAACTCTTTCTTGGCAAGGATGATACAAATAAACTGATACATCCATGGGTGGAAAATCCTGGCAGAGGGTAAACCGAAAACTCGACTTAGAGAGTAATCATGTCCCCGATTTCTTCCACGAACTCAACGCTTGATGCAGTTCTTTAGGAAGTCGATCAATTGAAGCCTCTTGGTCACTAACCAATTGTTATTAACCATCTTGCTCCACCCGAGGGGTTTCTTCATCCCAAAATTCTTGTCTTTGCTGACTCGCGAGTGATATCGCATGGTGTCCCAGATTTCATCCCGAAATCTGTGACTACCCTATCCGAAAAAATTTCGTACTTTTAAAATAATGGGTCGTTTTGTGTTTTAATTACGGAAAGTTCTCAGATTGTATTGTGTCAAGATATTCCCAAAGAGCCATATTAGCCATTTTCGCCAAATACCCAGATGCCCAAAATTGTTATATTTTGTTGTCAGAATTTGTTTGCAGGAAATTTGTATTTAATTATTTTGAACCCCGTTTGAGGCAATTAGCGCTCCATTTTAACCTGTTGTGATCGAACATATCATTATTCCTATATACCATAAGGGTTTTAACTAGGAATGAGTTCTGCACTTTATTTGTGACTTTTGGCAACTTTTTGTGTTTTTGTGTTTTCCGTTTCGTTTTCTGTGAAATTTCTCTAGATCAATTCCTTTGCCGGTTTGGCCTGATTCTTGGCCTGGAGTAGCTGGAGATCACATACGCACGTTGTGCCAGAAGGAAGTCGCCATCGGAGGTCCGGTTCACTGGGAAAAGACAAAGTCGTGCACCAAAAAGCCTCTTCTAGGCTGGCCACATTTTTGGAAAACAAAGAATTAGAGTGGATAATGGGAAAATTAGAAGCGGCAGCGGCGGTGTGGGAATTTTGTACCTACCTAACAGGTACTTTTTCACATGATAGAAAAGTCACTTAAGTTCGGTGGAAAATTAGAAGCAATATAGGCAAAGGAATTTATTACCCGCCTTGCAGGTAAAAATTCCCATTGTGGAATAAAAGAAATATCACTTAAGTGAATCATGAGATTTTATTGTCGCTTCCAGGTAAACAATCCCATTATGAAAGACAAGTGACTTAAGTGAATCATGGGATTTTCAAGGCTGCTTGCAGGTAAATAATCCCATTGTCATGTAATTCTTAAAAATAGAATTCTTTATGTCAAAGAGTGCCCCCTTTGGAGAAGTAAAGGTAGCCATTAAATTGATTAAATTAATTAATTATTCACCCAAAATAGGCGCAGGAGCTTGTGGAAAAGTCAACAAAGGCAAAGAACAAAAGGTGGTTAAAAATAATTGTTCTAAAATTAAATAAATTTATTTATTTAATGGCAGCCCTTCATGTCAAAAAGTGCGCCCCTTTTGAAAAGGAAATAATACTTTTAAAGTATTAAATGATTAAATTAATTCCTATTTTCAGGTGGCTAAGGTTAAAGCACTTTGTGAAGCTTAAGTGAAGTGAAGAGGGGATGATTAAATTGAACAAATTTAATTTATTTGATGGTTGTCCTTAAACATGCAATTTTAGCACACCGATTAAAGAGAAAAGCATGAATTTTAATTAATTAATTGCCGGGAATAGGAGGGGCAATTATTAATTATATAATTATGAGGGTTATATAAGCATGGGTTGCCGTATGGATGAATTAATTAATTCACAAGTAAAGAAGTGCAGCCCAGAGGAAAAGTGCGCCCAATATTGAGAGGATTTTGCCGTAAAAGGTGGAATTAATCTTCGAAAGCTTCAATTTTGGCGCATGGATTGAAGGAGGTTGATTTGTGTCCGGATAATTGTTTGCATAAATGATACGAGGTGCTCGGGTGAAGTTGGTAAAATTCATGCGCATTTTGCATGCAAATAAAACATCAAATTAGGGGGCAAGCAGCTTAAATTATGCAGTTTTTTATGATTAAAATCCTTGTTCATGTTCCGATTGCTATCTTTGTCTCGAATTAATTGCAGGAATTCATTACAGGTATTTTATAAGAGAAAGGGAGCTTAAATCAATGTCCAATACATTGAATATATCCTCCGAATCTGAAGAATTATCCAGATCTGCACCAGTTTTGAAGAATTCCGGCAAGATAAGGAGAAAAAGAATTGTTCGGACAAAGATTGCTCCAGCCATGGCAAAGCATGATGAAAGAAAAGGATCAGCAGGATGCAGATGCAAATCCATATCCATATACAGATGCAGATCCATATCCAGATGCGGATGCAGATGCGAGATCCATATCCGATCATGCAAATGCGATGCAAATCCGAGATCTTATAATTGCAAAAGGCTTCATCCTCTTGTTTGAATGCAACCCGTGAAGAAGTCGGTGCGTGAAAATTTCTTCCAAGATCTTATGCATGTGCTCCCAATCTTCAGATTAAAGCCTTCATTGAAGTTGCATTCACCCGGAGTGCTTTCGAATTTTTAATTGCTCATATGCAATTAAATATAAAAATGATGAGTTATTCATGGTGAACATTCAGACCGATGCATGTATCGGAGAAGAAGCTGCAAAGTTTCAAGGATAAGAAGGAAGACATGTCAAAGGCAATACCCGCAAGTAAATCACACGATCACTTGCTTCCAGATCCAACCACTTCCGAGATCTAGCCGCTTCGAGATCCAGTGCTTCGAGATCCAGTTTGAATCATTTGAATGTAGACATAAAAAAGGACAAGACCTGACTTTCCTCTTCCTTCTTCTTTCCTCCAATAAAGTAATTGAGCGATCAATTAAATTATACAACTTAAAGTGATTGGTTTAAAAGCCATTACTTAAAGAAGTCAACTACTTGGAGATAGGTGGCAGGCGTGCAAAATAGAAGGTTCTATTTTCAATTGCAAATCATACATGTCATGCAAAGAGGAATTCCAGGAGGGAGATTGTCCAGTTGTTTCTTTTCCGACTTCCACATGTGTCAGTTCAACTAAAAGCTTCCGACTTGTAATTGCCCCTCTACATTCTATAAGTAGAGGAAGAACCTTTGGGTTAATGATCAGAATTTGTAAGCAGCAACCTTGTGTTCCAGACTTTGTGTTGAAACCCTTGAGAGCCACTTGAAGCAAAGGAATATATAGGAGCAAGTTTCCGGAGAACTTTGTGTCACGGTGTATTGTGTTTCTTGCTTTTTATCTTAGATCTTTCAAGTAAACTTTGTGTTATTTCAGATCTAGATCTAGAGCTACCTTTGCTTATAATTCTGTGTTTATATCTATTGGTTTTTTCTATGTGCATGCAATCAACTTTGTTATCTATTGATTGGGATGCACATCTTCCCCATTTCTTCTCTGTGTTTATATAATTCCCTTTCCTTCTTCTATAAATATTTCATTTCTTTAAACAAGCTTGCTTACTCACGTAAAACTGTTGATTAGGGTTCATGAACCGAGTAGTTAAAGTAAAACCCCATTTAGATATTAGCATACTTTAATTGAAAAATCTGACACGGGAGCCTCACCGATAACTGAGGGAGATTTATCTCATGACCGCCTAGGTTTTGTGCTATGCGAGAAAATCTAGCCAACACCGCATTCTCAAGAAAGTCGGGTATGTCGAGCAATTTCTCAATGTGCTCGTGTGATTAAGAGGAAAGGCTCGCGATTATCTTTAAAAAAATTCTTGTCTCTCGGGATCATAATGTTTCGCACAAGCGATAACCAGTTCCAGACACTGCACCGAGACAGGAAATGTTGTTGCTTGGGGTACTATGGTAAAGACCTATCCGAGATTATAGTTTTGCCTTCATGTTCCATGAATGATTGGATGCAGAATTGTTGCACATTGATGTGACCTAGATTCATATCAATGATATTGTCATATGCCGACTTAATGGAACTGGGAGGGATGATTCCTTGGAATTCATACTTGAGTGCGGATTTGTTCGATTTCTCCACTGGCTTCCTCGATCTTCCTGCAGATTTATTAGATTTTTCAGCCATTATGAATTTTATAGAAAAATGACTTAGGCTAAAGCAAAACAACACAAGTGGGGCCGGTCTCAATCTTGAAACCCCACAACGCAAGAGGAATATAGCTCGTTTTAATATTATTATTATTATTATTATTTAAATAATAATAATAAAGATAATTGATCCAGATACAATTTTTTTAAGTGTCAATCAAACATATTGAGACTAAGCTCGAGTTCCACATCCGCAATAACAGTTTTATTATTTTTTTTTTAATTAAAATCTCCCGATTTTAATATTTTGCACTCAATCGATTTGAATTATTTCGCCAATGTTGGGACCGAGTGTAGACTGTGGATACCGATATCGTGCCAATATGTGAGCTCTTTTTGAGAATCTTTATTTTTCTTTACATGGCCGTATATCCCTTGGGTCGATGCGTGGAAGATCGTATCTTTATACAAATGCGTGAAAAGTCAAAATAATATTCTTTCCTAACTGCGTGAATTGTTGTCTTTTGTCCCTCTTGCGTGGATTGTAATCTTTTTAGTTGTTTGTCTTTTGTTAGTGTTTTGGTGTTTTTACCAATACATTGGCTTTCCTCTAACCAAATTTCATGTGGGCCCATGTTTGTTTCCTTTATCTGGTGTGTGGATGGGCTGCTTTCTCTTCCCCTACGTGGGAATCAAACTCAGACTAATTTCCTTAAACTTGTGTGAACTTTTCCAACAAAAAAAACAAATTATTTTTCCATTGTTCTCTTTCCTCTCCCACGCGTGGACAGGATTCTTTTGGCTATGTGGACTCTGCTCCTTTGCAAAATGTGTATGGCTTTAGTTTCAGCACGTGGACTGTCTTTTCTCCCTGCGTTGACAATTGCTTGGTGGATGAGTGGATCTTGAAAAATACGAATAGCTTGTTTCCTTCAAGGTGTGTTGGGATTTGATGAAGTTGGGAAACATTTCCTCCTCCCTCTTTTACTTTCGTGACCTTTGCTAATAGATTTGCGTGGACATATCCCTCTGATTAATGTGTGGTCTTCTTGTGTTTGGCTACGTGAACAATGCTTCCTTCTCCCTTGCATGGACAGCTTCTTTTCCCTGCACTCTTGCGTGGAAATGTGTTCCCCTTCGATCGTGTGGCCTTCTTATTTCCGACTTACATGGCCAATGTTGAGAAACAACTTAATAACTATTTGTGGCTTGCGTGTTGGAAAACCATTTAACCTCCTTGACATGCATGTTTGTTTTTATATTTTGCTTCCTCTCGATGCATAAAACAATGTGTGGTCTTCCTTGTCTTCTTCACACCTCTGCTGAAAAATGTGTGGAAACTCTGGTAGAATGCATGGAGAGCTTTGGGGAAGTTATTGAGGGATGTGATAAAATATTACTTTTGGAAAGCTTCGTACGACTTCTTCCAACGAGTTTGACGGAAGGATTTTATGAGGATTAATTCGTCCCGTTAAAACAACTTCCCTCTTTCCGGGTAGTGGCATTAATTGCTAGGGGGAAGTGGGGAAATAAATTGCCAATTGCCAGCGGAAATGGCAAGGCTGGCTGACAATCCCCATTTTATTTCCCCATGTGGGAAATCGGGAGATTTTTTGCCCGTTTGCCAATTCATTGATTTGGCAATTGGTGGAAAAAATCCCACAAGTGGGAAATTAAAATAAATTTGGGAAAGGGGAAATCCGGGTCCGGGAAGCCAATTTGGCATTCCCAACAATTGGAAGCAGAAGCTTACTTCCCCAACAATAAAATAAAAAATTTGTCGAATGACTTTTAATAATTATTATATTAATATTTAATTAAAAACCCCAAATTGAAGACTTTGATCATGGATTTTTATTAATTTGTAAAATCGAATAAAAAAATGATTTTATCAAATAAAGGATAATAAATTAATTAAATATTAATTAATTAATTATTAATGCATTTAAGACTCAGGCGGAGGAGTTTTCTTTCGAAATTCATAAACAAAGACCGAACAATCACAAAAATGAGATGATCGTGATGAGAGAGATAAATCACGCAAAGTAACACTTTTGAAGAATTTCAAATTTTTCATTTTTTTCTTTTTTTTGTATTAATTTTGCGTAGTCAAAATTAGCTAATACCACTCCCAAGATTATTTGCCCTCAAGCAATCGTAAGCTCCTCAAGTCTGTTGTCTCTGTACCAATGTCTAGATCCCAAACAATTTTCAGCTGCTCCTTAGTGAAATCATCACCCCAAAAAGATGGAACATTAGCTCCGTAACATACACTCCAAAAGACGGCGTTTTTATCATGGTATTGGGAGTCATCTAAGGAATGGGTTTTGCTAAGCTTCATGGCTGCCCACTCAAAGATGTATTCATAAGTCTTCATCCGAATGTATGGGCTGTCCCAAAAATTTGCTATGTTGTCCCATTTACTGTTGTACTTTTCCTTCCATGAGGTGGTGGTGCTTGTTGGCTAGATTTTCTACACAACTGAAAACCTAGGCAGTCATGAGATAAATCTCCCTCATTTATCGGTGAGGCTCCCGTGTAAGATTTTGTTAGTTATATATCTTAATATCTATTTGTGGGTATTACCTTAACCGTGTCGCTCATGAACCATAGCTATACGGTTTTCACAGCAAGTAAGTAGTCATTGTAAAAGAAAGAAAAAATTTGCAGAAGAGGAAAATAATAGGAAACAGAGGAAAGCAGAGAGGATGTGCAACCCAAATAATAGTTTACGAGTTGATTGCATGCACATAGATTAAAACAAATAGATCATTAAGCTCAGAATTCAAAGCAAAGGAAACTTTCATATCTAGATCTATAATAACACAAAGTTTATGAACAAATCTAGAAAGAAAGTAAGAAGCAAAATGCACCGTTGACACAAAGTTCTCCGGAAATCTCTTCTATATTCCTCTACTTGCAGAAATCAGGGGTTTCAACTTAAAGTCTGGAACACAAGAATGCTGATTACAAATTATGGTCCTTTAACCCGAAGGTTCTTCCTCTACTTATAGCATGTAGAGGGGAAATTACAAATGGGAGACAATAACTAAATTCGGCACATGTGGAAGTTGTAAAAGAAACAACTAGCAATCTCCCTCCTGGAATTCCTCTTTGCATGACATACATGATTTTATAACTGAAAATAAAACCTTTTATTTTGCATGTCTGCCACCTATCTCCAAGTAAATGACCTCTTCAAGTAATGGCTTTTAAACCAATCACTTAAGTTTTATAATTTAATTGATCGCTCAATTACTTTGTCGGAGAAAAGAACAAGAAAGAGGAAAATAAATTAGAAGAAAGTTGCAACACTTCCAGTCTTGTTCTTTTTCCATATTCTGCATGCAATTGACTCTTTTGTCTTTGATTCTCACCAAGTTGGATCTGGAAGCAAGCATGAATTGATTCTCTTGCGGATATTGTCTTTGCCTTGTCTTTCCTCTTATCTTTGAAGTTTTTGCAATTCTTCTTCAGTACATGCAAAGTAAATTCGATGAAGGCTTCAACTGGAAGATTGGGAGCCCATGCAAAAGATCCTGGAAGGAATTTCCCATGCACTGACTTCTACACGGGTTGTGTCAAAAACAAGAGGATGAATTTTTGCCGGAAGCCTTCGCAATTATGAGATATGGATCTGTCAATTAAATCGGTGATATGTTTAGAGGCCTATGTATGTATCATTGACTTCAACAAATCTAGAAGCTATGCATGATTTTGTTGATCTTTCTCTTTCATCATGCTTCAACATGGTTGGAACAATCTTTGTCTGAGCTCTTTTTCTTTTAATTCTGCTAGAATCCCTTGCAATTGGATCCATTTGTGCAATCCGCAACTTCTTCGATTCGGAAGACATATTCAATGTATCCGACATTGATTTGAGCACCTGTGATGAATACCTGCAATTTTATTCTAGACAAAGATGGAGTCCATGGCACGAATACTTGATTTTTAAAACCAAAATCTGCATATAAAGCCTGCTGCCCTAAAATTTGAGGTTTTGCTTGCATGCAAAGAAAGCAAAAATATTATTTAATTCACCAAAGCACTTATACCAACATGCGCAGATGATTAACAAGGCTTAAATCAAGCTCTTCCAACCCTAGGCACCAAACTTTGAAGTTTTCGGCAATGAAAAATACTTTTTGATGCAAAAATCCTCCTTCCAAGGGCGCCAAAACTATTCGGGCTGCAATCTTTGCAAAAAGAATTAATTACATCTTCATTATGATAGCTCATGCTTATATAACTCTCAAACATTCTATTTTTAATAATTGTCCCTCCTATTCTGCAATTAATTAATAAACAATGATGTTTATTCACCCAAATCGGGCACCTATTTTTGCATGTTGTTGGTTGTCGTTAAATAAATTTTATTTATTTATTTTTAGCATGCTACCTTCAGTTCACTTTGGCTTATCCTCATGCATTGACTTTCTATTCATCTGGGCACCAAAATTAGGCAAAACAACTATTAATAAATACCATTAATATCATTGTTTAATCACCAAATGGGTCGCACTTTTTGACATGGGTGAATTCTAAATTTAAAAAGTCAACTTCTGGTGGGAATTTTCACCCTGCACCGTAACTCTAAAAATCCCTTCTTCCACTTAAGTGATTTACCTTTCATCATGGGAATTTTTACCCTGCAAGGCAGGTAATAAATTCCCACCTGCCTGCTGCTTCTAATTTTCCCACTGCAGCTTAAGTGACTTTCCAAAAAGTGCGACTTGCATTAAAATTAGCCTCCTTTGAAAAAGTGCGACTTGTTTGGGTGAATAAAACCTTCTGATGGGAAAAGTTAGCTTCTGCTAGGCAAAGAGAAAATTCTCATCGGTGCTTTAAGTGATTTTTATTTTATTTTATAATGGAAATTTTTACCCTGTAAGGCAAATAAGAAATTCCCACCTACCTGCCGCCTCTAATTTTCCCATCGCAGCTTAAGTGACTTTGACTTCTTGGGAATTTTCACCTTGCAAGGCAGGTAAGAAATTCCCGCCTGCCTGTCGCCTCTAATTTTCTCATTGCAACTTAAACCTATTCATTCCCAAAAAGTGCGACTTGCATGGGAGAGGCTTTTTGTGCATGACTTCATCATTTTTGGTTAGAAGCTTGCATTTTGAGGTTGATTCCTTCTGGCGTTGTGTTGGTAGATGATCTCCAAATGCTTCGGGCAATTAAACAGACTATACTGGCGAAAGAATTGACCTAGGGAATTTCACAGAGAAACCAAGGAGAAAATGGAAGAAAAACGCAAAAGAAATAAATAAAAGTGAAAAACGTTGCCAGAAGTTGCAGACAATGCCCTGAATTCATTCCTGGTGAAAACCCTAATGAGACGAGTGAATACTGGCATGCAAAATCGCAACAGGACTCAACCGGAGCACAATTTACTTCAAATAGGGCATTATTTATTCACTAAATAATTAAATAAAAATTTCACAGACAAAACTTGGCGGAAGAATAAAATGAATTTCAGCATCTAGGTATTTGTCGAAATTGGCTCATATGATTCATTGGGAATATCTTAACGTAATCTGAGACATCTTCCGCAATAAAAACACAAAAAGACCCGTTATTTTAAAAAAGAACGAAATTTTTTCAAATAGGTAGTCGCAGATTTCAGGTGAAATCTGGGACACCACCGCCATTCCCAAATCAATTATGCAACATACAACAATCCGGTGCCATGAATCTATCAACCAAAAGACCAAGAACTCATCTGTGGAGGGAGTCAAAGAGCTGGAAACAAATGAGATAATATGGCAGCAGCTGTTATGCTTCAAAATTAGTATACCATCATAAAGGAAGAACAATTTGAAGGCTGTAATAGACTCATAATCATCCATCTTATCATGTTGGGCAACAACCCAAAGAGATGACATACTGGAAATAGAAGACACAGCAGCACTAATCAGCAGCACATTTCCATATTTTTCTTCATTCCTCATCAAGTTTCCAATATCAATCTGACCTTTCATGCTTTGGTCAACAAGATGGCATTTCCCCTTATTTTCCTTATGCATATTACCTTCATATAGCCAAACAAAGGCTGCCTCTCACGGTTCAGAATTGCAGCATGGTGATCCATATGATGCCATAATATGCACATGCTCATTCATCCCTATATGCTGCCCAAAAATTTGCCCTTGTACCTCCCCTTGATTCATTATCATGTATATCTTGTAAGGAAGAGATAAAAAAAGTGCAACCTTACATACCTTGGAATGATGTCATGTGCTTTACCTCTACATGATTTGCACATGCTGCCCATAAACTCCCTTGGCCTCAAGATTTCTGATTTGAAATCAGACTTCTTCTTTTGCAATTCTCCTTCAACAAAGTATCCTTTATCTTGAAATCATTTTCCCTTGATTTGTAGTGACATGAGGCTTTCATGGGGCTCATTTTTTGAGACGCAAACTCATTTTTTGGCTTCAAATGCACAGCTGTGATGTACAGGTCAGCGAGCTTGCTATTTGCACTTTCATTCCTTGAGAGGTCTCCTAAAGCCAAATTATGTTTGCCCATACTTGTGCTTATCATAAAAAATTTAGTATCCCATTTGATTTTAGGTTGCCCCCAATACTCAGAATTTCTGATTTTAAATCTGCTTTCCTTGTTGACATGTTTCCTTTGCCGGATGAGATACTTTTTTTCTTACATTCCTTCCCTCCTTCGGACAGCGGATGAGTGGCTCTAACCATAAAGTTTTCTTCATACTTTTGGAGCTCCATCGTTGCTCCTTTCGATTTCTTCACCATTGTTTTCCTTTTACCATTATGTATGCCACCGTTAGATATCAACAACTCATTATCAAATATCAGAGAGTTCATACCTTGAATGGAAACCTTCATTGCCCATGGTGGGAGAGGAATTCTTCCTTGACATGGCTCCGAAGCAACTGCTGTTGCAATCTTTGATGCAAAGAAATGCTCTTACCCTGGATTAACCATAAAGGGATCTGAATTGTGTGGTATGACTGCTGTTCCCAACCAGCAGCAAAAAAGCCTGTAATGATAAGCTTAGGACACCATAAATTTACCCTTATGCCCGGATCAAATGAATAGTATTCATTTTTGTTTTGTTTCCACATGTGCCCTTCCACAGCTAGCTTGCATGATTGGTATGGTTCAGCCCTTTCATATCGTTCTTTATGAGAAGATTTCTCTCTTTCCCATACCCTCATAGGATTATTTTCAACACAACCCCAAGGTAATCTTCTCAACATAAGCATATCAAAAGAATGGCCAACCAAATTAAGAGAGGAGTACATACCATGATTTTTGAAGGGAAGTTTATCTTTCATCTCAACTCCCTGTGACTGTAAATTTAGAAGTAACAAATCTGAGGTGTATTCGATCCTCGGACCTTTAACAAGACTTTCATCTTCTTTTTCATCACCTTCTTTGATCACACCTTGTTCACATGTTTCTGGAATATCTTGTTGGTTCTTTCCCACGTTCAATTCTTCATCTTCGGGCTCTTTATTGTCTGCTGTTACAAACGGACCAGCGGGCTGCCTTTTATCATATTCATCTGCTTCTTGTTTACCATCCATTCTTTCCTTAAATACATCACATGCAACAATGTCATCATTAATCTGGCAATGATCGACACTTACTTCTGAAGAAATAACGGGGGTAGGGGCTGAATCATTCTTCTCGGTTCGTTCTTCTTCTTTTTCTTCCAATGGAACTTGGAAGTTCTTCTCCTCTGTCTTCCTTTGTGGTTGAGCATGCCTAGGCTTAGGCCTAGATCTTCCACCATTCACATCCATGAACTCCGTGAATGACATTGCTTCACGGATTCTTTCGGTAAAGCCATATATTCCCTATGGCTTGCTTCTTCCGGAATGGCTTCTTCTTTTGATACAAAGGTGGGCTTCCAACTCATTTCTCGGGCTGCTCTCAAAGATTGCTTCAGATTATCTAGATTTCGGATAGATACTGCAAGTAGGTCCATAGCCTCCATGAAATTCTCTTGTCCCGCCATGATATCATCCACTGAATTTCCCCAGGCCTTTAGAGGATAAAGCTCTGATACCACTGTAATGTTCCTCTTTCATAAGGGTTATATAATTTTTGCAAATTTGATATACAATTTCAGCAGACTGAAATTAAATGGCAGCAGAGTAATTATTTCAAAATAATAGCCCAAATTCACAGGAAATCATCAACAAATAATATAGAATGGGCTTTTAATTATTTAGAATGCTTCCATGGCCCAAATCGATTTGATTTGAGTGATTTATTCAAATCTGAAAATGATAAAACAGACTGTTAATTAGCAGCATCCAAGAAGAGTTCGATTTGACTCCAAAATTGTATAAAGATGCTTGCAAATTGTGTATTTATCCCTCCTAGGCAAAGGCGACCTGATTTGATTGAAGACATACAAATTTATTTGCTTTAAACAATTGGATTTCCATGCACATGCAAGTCGCACTTCTGGGAAATAATAGTATTAAACCAGATTTGATAAATACAACTTCAAAATTAATATCATTCAATGAATTACAAATTATTTAAAGTCCAATGTGAGAGGTTTTCGTCCCTCACAAGACCTCAAATGGGGTTTTCGTCCCACTTGGCAAGAAATGAGAGTACTCTCTCAAATTTCGAAAATTACAATGCAAGTTCATAACTCTAAATGAACCACTCCTTCCCTATTTATACTAATTTAGAGTCTAGGTGCCAAAATTGAAAAGGCATGACTTTTCATATGCCTCATGACCTTCCATGTTACTTTTCCCCACCATGGCCGACCCATACACACTATAATGATTTATTAAAAGACATATTTATAAAAATACTAAAAATCCTATTGTAGTCTCCCTCCTCGCATGTCGTCTTTTTTTTATTTTGCCTTGGCCGACCCATACTTTTCCTCTAATCATGCCTTAAAAATAATAAAAGACATATTTGATATTTCCTTCATGATTTCTTCAACTCGACCAAGGATAGGAATAGCTGAAACTCCATAATTATCTTTAAAGGAGGAAAAAGGGACATGACAAGGGGATGCGGGATGATGTGTTGCTACCACCAAGTGTTAGAAGAAGTGCTTCCAAGACAGCCATGCATCAAATTGCCACCATTAATGTCGTTGTCATCATCTTTAGCAGCCCCCACATTATTTTAGTTGCATTCATGTGTATGGTTAGAGGATGCTCTTCCACCATAGTTGACAAGGTTGAAACGGGAAGTGAAGATGCCACATTGGAATGTGTTTTAGCTTGTCAAGTTGTTGATTATTCCTCAATTTTTTGCTCTATGACTAAGATTACAGCAGTAGATTGGGAGGCTTTTGTACAGCTGAGTATGTAAAGAGATAAGTTAATGTTATTTTTAAAGGTGAAAGTGAAAAGGACAGAATTGACGTAGGAGTTGATTTCACTTTCAAGGAAGTTGTTGAGCTTCACGGGCTGCCAAAGAACATTAATAAGAAGAGGGACAACAAATATATGAGCTTGTTTTGGCAAGATCTCTTTCATTTGACCGGTACAGGATCCAAATTATTGGAGCATCCAAGCTTGCAATTGCTTGAGGTCAAGCAATTTCGGGAGGGGAGGATTGTAATGTCCCCTTTTCCAAGCTAGTTCGATTTGAAGACTTTGAGCCCATTCCACTTCCTGTGGGCAAGAAGGAAATGAACAAGGGGAGTAATTGTCATATTTTCAATTATTTTCATGAGCATCGCATTCTTTTTAGTAGTTTTCCTAAGTATAGTCAAGGTGATTTGCCAATGGAAGAAAAGAAGGAAGACTTTAATTGGTTTTGGTGCCACATCAAGGTATAAGAAGGGGTCGTTTGGCTCATTTGTGCATCATCAGCATCTTGACTACTTGATCTAGGGGATCTTTACCGAGAAACACCGGTCTACAATCTTTCCTACATTTGTTGCAATCAATTTCACTATGTAGAGCTGGTCGAGAGCTTTTCAGTGGTATGTTGAACTCGAAAACAGAGGTCGTATGCAAAAGTTATTGCACGCCAAAATGTTGGTCAATCTGGCAAAAATATGGGTCTGCACGCAGGTTCGAGATGACATGGACGCATGCACACTTGCCATGTGGACCAATCAAAATACAAGTGCTAATTTGGTTTTGGACAAAAGGGTTTTTCATCTCCAATCTTCGACACTCATTATTCGGACGGGTGGGCCACGCTATTTGTTGGTTGGGGCCCTCAACCAGGGTCGACACACTCTTTTTGCGGAGGGGTGCCTTTGCCTCCATTTCTTCATGTTACCATTATCAAGCTTTTTGAGTTTGAATGCCTCTATGTTCATTCATACTATGCATGTGGGATTTTAGATCATTGTAATTTTAAACCATTTACCAAGCATTGTTACCATTGACCGAATTGTTATGCTTAGGTGCCACCTCACCGAGCTCTAACCAACTTGGCCAACCCGCATGACCCAACTCCCACACCACTCGGTGGCCAACTTCCCGCATACTCGCAACTCGCCACCTCATCCAACACCGCTCGGCACTCCAACTCCCACCAACACAACAGCTCGCCCCATCGAGCCCACAATAGCCAACTCCCCACCGACGACTCACTATACTTAGCTAACTCCCCACCGGCCACCTTCTACATGGCAACAAACAAAAGCGGCCGGAGCCACTTAACCATATCTGCCGGTCTAATTTTAAACCACATGGCGTCACCTACAACTTCAAAGAAGATTGATTTTGCAGATTTTCAGCTAGGGTTTGATCAAAGAAGGGCTACTAGGGTTTTGCAGAGATTTTTAGGCCCTCTCCTAGGGTGGTGACTTGCCTTAAGGTGGCATTTAGGGTTTTTAGGGCACGGCAACATCCAACTCAACCATCATTGTGTTTCTCATATTTTTAGCAACTGGAATCTACATTTGGACTTCATTTTGGGGCTTGGAATCTTTCATTTCCAACCACTTTGTAAGGGTGTTCACTGTTATTTTATTTAATTAAATAAATTCCAGCTGGGGTTTGAAGGCTTATTTCTTGGTTAATATTTGTTCTAAAATATTTCTAAGTTTCCCTACATGCTTTGGATGGTGTGAATGATGCATTTTTGGAGAAATATTGCATTTTCCTTGCTGTTATAAAAATCAGACTGTTGTACCTTGCTGTCATAAATTTCAGTTGGTTGTCATAATTTTCAGTTTACTATCTATTGGGGTTTGTGCAATTTCCCTTTGTTTTCAGTTAGAGCCTGGAAAGAGACATCATAATATCCGATATTGCGTGCGAATTACTCTCTACTAGATCCATTTACAACCATCAGATATTCACAGTGTATATATTGCTTGTGTGTTGGCTCTAGTATGGTCTTTTTCTTATATCCTAATTTATAGAGAGAGGATCATTATATTGATCATATTAGCTTACATACACTACAGATCATCATCCGACATGGCATTGAAAGGAAAATAAAATGTTACTAGATGATTCACTGTGAAGGCTCTTATGTTGCTAGTTTTGATTGTGGTAATATTTGTGTACAAAAACGGCAGTGAATCTGCCTGTTGCAATCTTCACAGGCATGCTTCAGCGCAAGCTTTTTCACACCCTATGTGCCATGGCCTTCTCCAAAGATCCGAATACTTTTCACACTCAAGGGATGCTCATGCTGCCCTCCCTGAATGGTCTTTTCCTATACCTGTATTTCTGCTTCAAGCTCATGTGCCTTTGTTGTGTCAAACTTCTCATGGGATTCAATATTGGTCTCCAACTTAATGTTAGGAAATTAGTGTCTCCATGGTAGTTAATATTTACAGAGTGGTAAATATTATGTTGGGTTAGTTGTTACATTTTTTATTAATTTAGTTTATATGTGGAGTTGTTAATAAACAACTCACCCGTATAGGAAATTGTGAGGTAAGTGGTTGAGGCTAACTCCTATTTTGTAGGAGCTTAATAGCCTATATATTTGTTTGTAATTGATTGAAGAAATACGGAGAGATTATTGTGTTCTGTACTTTACGTGAATCTGTACCAAAACCTTTATTTGGTATCAGAGCTGGTTCGAATAAATGGAGGCCTAGTAGTATTCTTTTGAAAGGGTGGCTATCTTGTGATTTGCCCTGAAAAATGAGAGATTACGTCCCTGTTTTACATTGAAGAAATTGTGCATCAGATTATATTTGCGATGAACTAGCATTGCAGATCTGTACAAACCTGAGCACCAGCCTACAGACCTGGTGAATCGGCCGCATACCTGGTGATTAACAACTCAATGAAGTGCATGGTGTCAGCCTATATTGGTTTGTCAAAAAATGTGCAGTCCAATTCACATAGCACATTGCCTATTGTCATCTCCACGCAAGGGCATATATGATAAATTCACATTCAAACAGGAATTTCTGTTTATGTGTATGATCTTTATGTGACCCCATTAATGATCATATCTACGTAGTGGAACGGTGGTGATCCCTTGTCCATATACTTACCTTCACAGGCATTATGACAGAGTTCTCGACAGCTGGTCGTCTAGATCCACTCAAATTCGCATTGCTTAAGGTCACAGGTATCCACAGTTTTTAAAATATTTGGTATTACATTGAAAGTGTATGCATCGTATCTAATGGGCACTCCTCCATACACATTAACCCTTATCCGCTTGTCCTTGCCACGTCAGGAAGTCCTCCCTCACCTCTCAACGTGTCCACATAATTATCCAAGATCAAAGCTCGCTAAAAGGCCATTCATTGTATAATATTTCATGTCAGCCTGTTTTATTCACATTTGTTAGTATCTTTGTTATAGTTTTGTGTGTCAAAAGTATGTTTTTAAGTGGTCATTTTAAATAAGAGCCATGTGTTCATATGTTTTAAAAAATAAAATAAATATCCATAAAAAAATGTTGGGAGTTTTATTAAAAGAGCCCTTGTCATTGTTGTGCCACTAAATCATTGTGATTCGTCATAATAAGTATATTTAAATCACCTTTAGTTATTTGTGAGTCTTTTATTATCAAAACCCAAATGTTGTCATTACTTGTAAGTAAAGAGTCGTATTTTTGTTGTCTTAAGTGTCATTTCTTTGTAATAGAGACATTAATCAAATTTGTAAAAATAAAAATAACTTGCCTCACGAACGTATTTTCGGTGTTACCCGACGTTGAAGCCAAATTGAGGGGGCATTGTACAAGTGAGCTTCATGATCAAATCCCACCGAGTTGGCAATGCCGTCTTTGGGAGGACGGAGGCATCGGAGGAAGGAGGTCAATCAACAACCTCTCATCAATCACCAACAACAGGACCGCATACCGGTTGTGGTTGCATTTTGTGGTGTGAGTATTTGATGTTTGGATGTACAGTGTGCTTCATTTCAGTTTTCCGCTTTGCATGGTGTGTATTTGTTGGTCTTCAAAAAGGACTCCAAGAAGAGCAAGCAATGTCGGGGGGACAAGAAGTCCCTCCTCTTTAATGGGAGAGGTTTCCTTATTCAGAACGAACCTATTTACACATATACAAAGCATGGTTTTACTATGGGACTTGGATATTATGAAAGTGTTTTCTAAAAGGATCATCAATCACAATAGGGTGAGGAATGAAAATGTGAGAACGAGAGAAAGGCACCATTCGAATTATAGATGACAGAGTAATTCCTTATGCATGCGAGGGTACACGTAATTGGACTAAGATCATTTGTATCACATTAATAAGATGAAACTTGAAAAGACACAAAGTTACGTAAATAACATCCGCAAGAATACAAAGCTTCTCAAAGATAATACGAGATAAATGATCTAACAAGATTAAATGAATAGCTTGAGAATAAAGGAAACCGAGATAGACAAAGAATGAAAAATCCTTACGTATTGATTTCTTTATGATTTATTTACACTTTAGAAATAAGCCAAGTTCTTTCCCCCTTACAAAATGGCGAGGAGAGGCCATTATATAGTTTATAAATTAGTTACTCTTGGTAACTACTTTTAACTAATGTTTAGTTAAGGGCTGCTAATCACAATACCCCAACTAATTACAACAAATCCGAGAGGAAAAAGGGGGAAGAGAAGAGAAGAATTAGGAGAGAAGAAGGCAGTGCTCATGGTAGGAGGGACCCACCGTCTTTAAGATCCGCTGTCTGGATCTCTTCAACGCCTCTGCTATGTCTCTGCCTTGTGGGACTGATGTGTTGGCAATAGACTGAGTCCAAAATCCGAGGCACTTCTCCATTTCCTTGTCGAACTCGACATGAGTATGATAATCTTTATTTGCTTCTTCTATGGCAGATTGAAGAGAGCAGATCTCCTTCATTTTTTCCTTGGAAATGGAGCTTTCCTTGAATAGATCACCTTTGATAAAAGCTCTAAATTGAGCTTTGATTTCTTGTAAAGTGAGAAGCACACCAGAAGTCTCATCATGAAGATGGCAATGTATATCTTTGAAGGCAGATATAACTAGTGTTTTGAAGGCCTCACCCTTCTGCCAGCTATTCTTTAACTCTCCCAAAGCCTCCTCCAACACCTTGATTTTCCATTCCACGCTATAGACCCAGGACTTTGACAAATTATCCTTGGCATCCTCGAAGACCTTGCTTGCCGTCAAAATATTTTCATCTATTTGTCCCATTAGACGGAGGTCTACTATGCAACTGCCCCAAAGTTTAAGTTCTTTATCAATGCTCCCAATAGTGGAGGAGAGCTTCTATTGCAAATTACTCACCTTCCCGTGGAGTTTGAAGGCTTCATCAATGAAGTTTAATCCTGCAACCAGCATATCATCCACCATGGCCTCCATAGCCCTTCCATATACAGAATACTTGTGCATGTCTTTGATACTCTGCACTTCATCCTGGCTCAGAATTACAGGTGGTGGAAGAGTAGTCAATGGGGTAGGATCCAAAACTTTATCCTTGGACAACAGGGACTTGATGAAACTCGTAAGAATCTGGGCTTGTTCTTCCAACTGTTCAATGGTTTGCTGCCCTTTCTCTACCCTCCCAATGACTCTGGTGACTGTTTCCTGAAGATTGTGGATCTCACCTTCAGGGGTAGACTCTCCCATGGGAATTCTTGAGAGTTCAAGGTCGGATGCCTGCAAATCCTGCTCAGGTTTGTCTACCTTAGGCTTGGCTATCTCCAGGAATTGTTGGCCCTGAGCATCAGACACTATCCTGGAGGTAGTTCTGGCTTTTTTGGCGTAAGGAGGAGTAGTGCCTAACAAGGCCGCCACAACATCAAAATTTGGTCCTGAGATTCGGGAGGAAGACTTTCTCTTCCTACTGTCAACAAGAGGCTGCACCCATGCAAAAGAGGAGGAAGAAGCAGGTGGGGCAAGAGGACCAAGAGACAGAGAACTCATGGCGCCCAAGGTTTGTACTGTTGTTGCCTCGAGTTGGGATATGAGTGGAGCGCTTGGGGCTCCTGGTGCAGAGGAATCAGCGGTGCTTGGAAGTTCAGCGCTCTGGACTTCTTTGTCCCTATCTATTGGGGCTTCAGGGGTGCTTGCAGGAGCTGGCACTTCGCTCTCTTCACTTTCACTGAGAACAATAATGTTCTCTAGTCCCGAAGGCAATTCTGCATGCTTCCTCAGGGGGTCTTCTTCCACAGGCTCCTTCTTAACTTCTTTGACTTTCTTCTGGTACACCTGGGTGGATGAGGAAGGAGTAGAGACTGTAGGTCCTTGAGTTGATGAGGCAGGAGGGGTTTGCATAAGTGCTTCTGATCTGGGTGTCGATGCTTCCTTCCTTGGTGTTGAAGCATCCTTGGAGGAGGATTCCCCTGAGTGCCTTCTAAATTCACGGACTTTCTTATCAAACCAGATCTTGGTCCTGACTAAGACCGGGCTAGGATTTCAGCCAAATCATCTTTTTCCTTTTTAAACCAATCAAGTTTTCCAAGGGGTGTGTTTGACCACATTGTCATACTCATACGAGTACAAGTCATAATTATCATCTTAAAGCCCTTCAGGAACTTGGTACAAGTTAAGCTCTTGGATTAATTGAAGGGAAAACCTGCCATAATGTCTTCTTCTCGCTTCAAAATCATCAGCACAGTCAGCCCAATAGTCCTTTGTGTCTACCCTATGATGATAGGTGATCTTGATGTTCTGCTCAATAAATTTCTTCAAGTCAAAACAAGTTCTTGGCTTGAAGAAATGGACAGTAATGGGAGCTAGGGCTCTTTCTATATTTTGTGCATCCAGGGCTGTTTTGCAGGTGTAGTTTCCCAAGATGATAGGGAAGTGTAGGCCAGTGATTTTCTTATCCCTGCAGGTTCTGTGCAATTTATCCAGCTGCTGCATACTTCTATTAAGGCCATTTTGTCATTGCAGAACATAGGAAGCTTGAGAGGAGTGCTCTCATAGCCTGCAAGCCTTATATAGGAAAATTTCCTAAATTGGATGAAATAAGCACCGTAATGCGCTATCAAGCTCATAGCTTCATCAAAAAATCTCCTCGTTGTGTCGCTCTCAAGAAGCCAGACAATGCACATGGTGAAAGCGTCATTCACCCTTCGGAAATTGCGATTCTTGGTTTCTGGGTGAAGCTGCTGGGCGTAGGCATACACGAGGTCATCCTTGTGAGCATCGATGTATGAGAAACCAAACCATTGCCTTGATCTTTGCTTAGGGTATACATCAAGTATGAAGTCATATAGAATTTCTTGGTCTCACTTTTGCACATTGGGGATTTGCTCTGCTAGGTTCATACTAATGATTTTTACGCCCGATTGATATTACGAGTTCCTTCGCACACCATATTGATAAGCGGGCACATCCGAGAAATGGAACTCATTTGTAGAGGGTAAACCCGTGACCGAGCAAAGTAGGGATTATAAAATCCGACAATTCTTCATTGAAATCTGCACGAAAAAGAGACTTAGACAGACGAGATGCCCCCTTCTTAGGGTTTTTAGCCACGACTTCGCCACCCTTGCTTTGTACTTCTCACTATCTTGGTCAAAGAGGGCCTGTGCCTGGTTTTGAGAGATTACTATGGAATTGTCCATTTCTGGAATTCTTAGGGCAGTGCCAATGGTGGCAGCGTCAAGTTTGGCGATGAGCTCCCCATGCACGTTGGCCAACTCACTCGAGTCGGGGTTGAAATGAGCACCGCAGGAGAGCACTGTATCTGCGCATTGCACTGAGATAGGGAAGCCACCGGCGAAAGCCAAACCACTGTCATGGATCATCTGTGCCATAGGTGAAGGGTTTGCATCGGTCATCCTTGCCCAAAAATCCCCAAAATCAAGGTGGCGAACTTCACTGTCCCCGATATCGGGAACGGCAGACTCGAGTGGTGAAATTTGTTCCTGCCCCTGGAATTTGATCTTCATGTTGATAGTAACTCGGAGAGCAAAGCTGCAGCTGGACTTGGGATGGAATTGCAGGGGGAATGGATACATGCGCAGAAATTTTGGTCACAAGGGTTCGAGCAATAGATAAAGCATGAAAGCAGTGTGCAAAAACGCATAGGGGGAAGCTCGTTATATAGCCGTTTAGGAGAGAGAAAGACAATAAATGCGCATTAAATATATCTACCAAATTGAAAAGCAAGATATTCGGGTAGAGCGGGAAAAATTAGCACGAATGGCACTTGGTTCATTTGGGACACGAGGGACGCGAAAGCGCGAAGTACGCGGTTCGGCCGATTCGGGCGACGCGGGGAAAAGACGCACAAATGTTCTTGGGACATGCGGGACGAAAGTACGCGAAATACGCGATTCGGCCGAATCGGACGAAAAGGGAACAACGGGTCTCAGGCGAACTTGGGACATTTGGGACAAAAAGTTCCGACGGGCCCGAAAAGAACGGACTTCGGGTAAACCGGCCGATTGGGAACAAAGAGCCCAAATGAACCTGGGACACGCGGGACAAAAATGTCCGACAGGCCCAAAAAACACACAAAATGACCCAAAAAACGCAGATTTTCCCAATTTCTTGACTTATCACATTACCAGGATAACAGAAAAGACACTTAACCTCAAAATTTTAATTTTCAACTTCTTAAAAGCAGGGGAATTTTGAGTGGACAACAATATTGCGGATGCTGGAAAATAATTATATAGGAAGGCAGCTAACTGCAGAGATCCTCGGACTGCGGAGATCCTCTAACTGTCATACTTCGTTGGAAGATGATCGACCGGTGAATACGTTCACTGGCAATAGTGATCATGTGGAGCAAGATCCAGACAGTAGTATGTAGTACAATGCAACAAGGGCAGCTTCAATAGCGGTGGCGATTGTATTGTCTATGTTGTTCGAGATTGAGTGGCAGCGATCGACAACAATGGTTGTAATTAAGAATGTTTTGTTCTTATGGATGTAATGTGAAATCTTTTCCAGTGTGAGTATTCTTGTTCGTAATAAGTGAGTAGTGTTTCCTATGTACTTCCCTGATGTAAAAATGTTGTAGAGAAACAAAAGCACCAGTGTAAGACAGTTCATGGATCTTGAAAAGGTTTGTGGGAGATCCAGAAAACCACACGAGGTGGATAGTTGATGGGGCCTGTTCACGTCAAGGTTTGTGGTAAGCCTATTTAAAACCATGGAAGGAGAGAGCCTTTCTTTTGTATCAAGGTCATGAGTCACATAGTTGGACATGCCATAGGGGTGAGCATATCTTGCAGATGAATATTCGCACTAAGGGGGAATGTTAGGAAATAAGTGTCTCAGGTAGTTAATATTTACGAAATGGTAAATATTATGTTAGGTTAGTTGTTATGTTTGTTATTAATTTAGTTTATATGTGGAGTTGTTAATAAACAACTCACCCAGTATAGGAAAATGTCGGGTGAGTGGTGAGGCTAACTCCTATTTTGTAGGAGCTTCATAGCCTATATATTTGTTTGTAATTGATTGAAGAAATACAAAGAGATTATTGTGTTTTGTACTTTTGCGTGAATCGTAGAACTTCTCTTTCACAAAGCTTAACAATAATCCTCTACAACTTCTAAATTTTGATTTCACAATAAACACTTGGCACACAAACGAAAAAGAATATAACAAAAAGAAAATCAGATCTTGAGGAACTTGCTCGATACCAAATGTTGGCAAATTAAGCACATACCAAGAAACTATTATTCTTTCATATAGGAGAATATATAGTTATACATTACAATAGTTTGGTGATCCTAACTTCTAGGCTACACGAAATTATCACCTACCGCCTATTCCTCAACCTATTTCTATTCTACACGTGTTTTAGTAAGTGTTAAACAAACTAACTATTTAGACTTATTCTCCTAATAAACCCTGAACTAAACATTATTCATTTCACAATAGTTTGGTGAAATACTAAATGCGTAACACACGACAACTGAAGTACAAGGCAATAAGAGAACCAACAGCGTCAACATTGAAGTTCATCAATAATAGAAATGCATATGTGAGTCCTTGCATACTATGTGAATCAAACACTCATGTTTAGTGGAGAGGGCAGATGTAAGCCTCATATTGCGATGAAGGCTTCGTATTTTCTTCTTGGTTGCCCACGATAAATTCATAGGTTGGTACCAATAAACAATGTGATGTGATAAGAAATCTACCAATTATGTGTTAGGTAGTTGGTGAGAAGTTGCTTTTAATTGTCGTTTCATACTTTGATTGTACAAGTCTATATTTCTAATTTGATTTCATGGTCAATAATTGTTTTAAAGATCATCATATAAAGACCACCTACGAGATTCGTCATGACATTCACAGCGAACCCCACTTCGATAGTCAAATTTTCCATGCCTTCATGATGCAGAGCATTTGGGTCCACAAGACATCTTGCATCATCCAAAAACATAGTGTGGTTTGTGTGCATGTTTAGTGGTGACTTGTCAGTTTACAACATCGCCACACACGTAGAGGATGATCAAACAAGACCAGAAGCACCCTAAGGAGTCCAACACCTCAGAAAATCTTTAAGGAAGTGGTTTTAGTCATCTATTAAGGTGACAAGGACCTTTTCTTTGATAGATGGCAAAACCATCGGTTTATACAAGCATCTGTTATGAAACGACCTGTCTTTGTTAACCAGAGGTTATGCAACTGCTAGACTGTACAAAGTGGCAATTTCGTCCACCGGCCTTTGTGCATGCAGAGTAAACAGCCAAGAAAGCAAGAATTGTCAATTTAGAGCGATCCCAACCATCTTGGGAAGGTGAACAAATATTGAGGCTGTCAATAAGTGTCAGACAGATCCATCAGGGATCAAGAAGAGGCAGTTTTCAGTTTGAGAGAGAGTTGGAACTAAAAGGCAAGTAGAACCAAGCAAGGAGAGTGACAAAATTCATAACCAATGAGAGGAACTCCCAAGAGGGGACTTTTGTCCAAGTCCAGAATAGAGAACAGTAGCAGAGTCCATCTAAAGGACTGTTGGATGTTCATCTTCATGTTGTCATTTTAATAAAGCAATTGTATGTTTGTGTAGCAATTGAGTGTGTGTTTGTGGGTTTGAATCTCTATAGCAAGTCTCAAGTGTCAATGAAGAGTGTGATGTTTTAGGTTTAGTCCGAGTGTGTGTGGCTAATTGGGTGTTCAATAGCTCTAGAGTGTCTTGCTTGGGGGAGAGGCTACCATTAACTTGGCCCCCTCTTACCCGACGTGTACCATTTGGTATCAAAACAAGGTTGTGCCTTGTTAGGTTGAGTTGGTGAAGCTCTAGTGGATTTGTTGCAGCTGCAATACAAGTATTGCAATTGTAGGAAGTTATGAGTAGAAATGGCACACTGAGGAGTTCCCCTTGGAAGAGGAGAAAGGGCACCAAGAGTTGCAAACTTGGCAAAGATGATGAGAGGAATCCAAGCTAGATTGGATGTTATGGAAACTCCTTGGAGGAGAGGATTTGTATCCTATACGAATGAAAATGAAAAAGCACCAGAGGGTCTATTTGAAAACTTAGTAAATGAACCAAAAAGATAGGTTCTTGAAGGCCACTGCCAAAACCGGAGGCAGGCCATGATTGGGCACCCCCAGCTACTCAAGAATCCTAAGTCCTAAGGATTCCAGGATTAACTTGGCCTGGAACATTGAGTTAGAGAAGTATTTTGCCTATGAATAGATTAAGGATCCAGGGAAAGTAAAGCTTGTTTGCACAAAGTTGAAGAGTCATGTTATGTCCCCTTCTCCAAGCTAGTTCATTTGAGTACTTTAGGCCCATTCCACTTCTCGTGGACCAAAAGGGAAAGAACAAAGGAAGTTAATGTCATGATTTTCAGTTGCGTGTGTAGCTTTGCATTATTTTTAAGTAATTTTCTAATTATAGTTTAGAAAGTCAGGTCGGTTGGGAAAAAGGTAAAAAGCCAATTGAAATATAAAAGAAGGAACTCTTATGTCTCCAAGGAGGTCAGTCCTCTTTAGGAGGATTATATTTGGTTTTGGCGCCACCTCTAGCTATTTAAAGGGGTCGCTTGGCTTGGAAGAAGGTATGCTTGCTTTGGAATTTATTCTCTTGGAGTTGGAGCACAAAATTGCAATTGAGGACGGAAACCCTCTTTCCACTTGGTTTGAGGACGAAAACCTGCATTCCTTCATTGGTGGTCTCACACAGAGGTCACACTTGGTGATTACATTCAAATTTTCCTTGGAACAAGCCATTTCCAGCTCATTGTAAACCCTCTCCTAGGGTGGTGACTTGCATGGAGGAGTTTGACGGTGTCTAAGGCACGACATCCCTTCCTTCGTTGGATTTTGGATTGTTCCTAATTTATAAGGCTGATTTTATTTCTCGGATTGAATTTTGGGCCTTGGAATCATTATTTCCAACCATTTTTGTAAGTGGGTTCACTGCTGTCATAAAATTAATTATCATGCTTCAGTCAGGTTTGTACTTGCTCTAAATAATTATTATTGTTCCCTACATGCTTTGGATGGTGTAAAAGTGGTGTTGGAAGTGAATAATTACAATTTCTTTCTTGTTGTCATAAGAAATCAGACTATTGTAGGTTGTTATAAATTTTAGTTTACTTTGATTTGGGTTGGTGCCATTTTCCCTCCTTTTCAATTTCAGCTCAAAAAGGGGCATTATAGTGGTATCAAAGCAAAAACCTTACCAACCTACGATGGCTGGTGGTCAAAAGCTAACATTTGAGGCAAATCTACAATGGACACATGAGTGAAAGGGAACTTAGGAGAGAGAACATGGATTGGTGACCTAAGTTCTTACCAAAGAAAGAAGAAGTCATTCCGGAGGTTGAAACACGACATTCAGTGGGTCACAACATTACGACCAATTATAAGTATAGGGCTCTTCCAAAAGAGATTCATGATGCCATTTCACTTGTGGAGTTCATAGGAGTAAGCAAGGGTAGGTCAAGGCCCGAGCCTAGATCTCAAGCACCACAGAAGGATCTTCAACATGCCTTGGGGAAAGTGACACTCTCCACATTTGATGGTTCCAACAAGGGGGCACATCGGTGCATGGATGAAGATGCTAGGGTTAAACCCTAGACCACAAGAATATGCCAAGGAGCCAAACCCAAAAGAGTTTCTCTTGAAAAAGAATAGTGTCTTGCATCTCATTGCCATGCAACACATGTACAAGGAGAGTCCAAAGTAGCCCAATGGAATGTAGAGCCAGAGGAGCCATGTCAGATTGATGATGATGTGGCACAAATAGGGTTAGTTGGCATCAATTTGGAGGAGCTTGACCTTGAGGAGTCTAGCAGCTCGAGTGATGAGGACATTGAGGAGTTTAGCGTAGCTACAGACTTTGGGGATGAATGATGATTAGACTCATTACATTGAGCCACTGGCCAATTGTATTTGAATTTTAAATGTAATCTTCATTTTTAATATAAATATTTATATATTGATATTTGGTTTTTTCACTGTTCAATTCAATGCGTTTAGTATTTCAAAGTTTCATTTGTTGTTCCTTACACATTTTTATAACTAATTTTTCAAGTACTATATATATTTGTGCCACTATCCCCCTAAGTCCCCAAACCAAGGCCCTTAGTTGCCCCATCTCCGAGACCCATCCCCCGTTTGAGACTCCATAGAACAACTGTTGAAGACACAACTTGGAAGAGAGCATCTGATGTTGCTGACCAAGGAAAATTAGTAGAAGGGCCCGCGGAATGTTCATGAGCAGGAGTTCATGGTTCATTCACTTACCCGGTGTGCATGATCCAGGCATCTGTTTCCACAAACAATCTTGCATCACTCACACACCATTTTTAGGCAATGCATGGTTTCTTGTGGAAACAAATGCTCTTGCATCAAATCAAATAGCTTATATTTATAAAATATCATTATATTCACCCTATATGGTTCTATCATTCACTATTATATGCTTGTATCATTTAAGTAAGTACAATTCATCGATGTGTACTTATCTTCATGAATGCATTTTTGCCACAAATGTTATCTTTCACGCATGACATGTGGTGTACACCATAACATCATGATCTTGATGGCCTTCTCGCCATTTTATGGAACTACTTCAGAATTATGTTGTTATTTGGTAAACCAACAAATCTGCAACGATACAATTTAAATATAACTTGATCAAATGAGTATCAATTAAATACTTCATCGCATCATCGAAGCAAGTTATTACTAAGTGTGAATTAGTTTTCCTATGATTAATGTCCAAAGGAAAAGTATAAGGCTTCATCTTAGTGTTCGAATTAATAAAAAAATCTATCTCTAATTATTTTAGGGATGATTATCTTCAAAGGTTTGGTCTTCAATCATACACTAATGGGAGAAGCCTTCGTTTTGCCCTTTTTTAACTTATACACACAAAGTTATTCTACAAAGTTCAATGGCTTCTCCTTAAAATATATTTCATAGAAATTCTGTTTGATTCCGAGAACAAATCCTCTCAATATTTTTAGATACCAAGGCTAATGTAGGAATTTCAACCGGTGCTTGTACTAATTAGTGACCGAGATACACACATTAACAACCACGATGCGAGAATTCAAAAGAATATTTGAAATCTGCAATAGAATGTACAAATTAAAATAAAATATAACACGATTAACATGAGTTGAGCCCAAAGATTCTATATGTTTAATGTGAAATTATTGTCATGCTAAATGTTTAGCATAAAAAATTCAAAAACAATGTCATGACAACCTAGACCTCATTTGAAAAGCCCTCTCCCGGTCAATGTAAACCTTTCCTCCGGCCATCATTCCAATTGTCACCCTCATTATGGTCGAGAGGAACGTGCTAACATGATTTTCAAGTGTGTTTCATGTGCGGGAAGATTACCTAGCATGGTTCTTGAAGCTACTGAGATCTGAGAAACAACAGTGCTCTCGGAGGCTTTAAAAGGGTTATTTTTGGTTTATTTGCCACTGCTAAATATCCTCTCCGGAGACATACAGGGAAGATTCAAATCTTCCAAGAGTTGTGTGGGAGAGCCATGAAGTTTCTGAGGTGGTTTAGGAAGATTCAGGGAAGAAAATTGAAGTCAAGAAGAAGTTATGCAAAATCGGGTCTTTGTGGGCAAGGTATTGGGAAATGCAAGTTCTAAAAAAGCTAGTCACCTTGTTCAAAGGGTTTTATAAGCCTCGTGAAGTTTTGGGAGCTCATCTCCTAGGCATCGGAAAGATAACAGAGCCTACTTCATGGTGGAACAATCAAGGAAAGATTTTGGGAACACTAAAATGTGGAAAATTGTTTGGTAGTGCAGCTCAAGAGTCCTCTTACAAAGTGAAACTTTCTTGAAAGATTCCGGACACTCCAAGAAGAGTTGGAAGCCTAACAAAAGCTCAAGTGAGGTTATTTTTAATGTTATTCATGATTCATAGGATGGTTTAGTTCGTGGTGGTTGCAAACTCTTCTTGTCACTCAACTCACCGGCACACAGCTTAAGGCAAAACTTAAGGTATGGGTAAAACTTTCTGAAGACTTCATTTTCAAGGCTTCTAAATAGTCTCATTGGATTCATTGTCTCTTTTCCATGAAAATTCATATATTGGACAACCAAAATCCATTAAATTTTGGTCAGGCGTCCGAAGGATGCTAACACGTGTCCAAAAGATGTTGACGTGCATCTAGAAGATGCTAGGCGTCTGGAGGATGTTGACGCACGTCCAGAAGATGCGACACGCGTCCAAAAGATGCTAGGCGTCCGGAGGATGTTGACGCGCATCCAGAAGATGTTGACATGCGTCTAGGAGATGTTAGGCGTCTGGAGGATGCTAACACGCGTCTAGAAGGTGTCAAGCATCCGGTAGATGCAATGGGCGCCGAGAGAAGGTGTAGTTGGGCGTCTGCATGACGAAGGAAGGTGAAAGGTCACAAGTGACAAAGGAACATCAAAAGTCACGAAGGAAGGTGAAAGGCCACAAGTGATGAAGGAACATCAAAGGTCGCAAGGGAAGGTGAAAGGCCAACAGTCACAAGGGAAGGTGAAAAGTCGTGTGGAGGAGATGAAAGGGCAGTCATAATGCTATAAATAGGAATGGCGCCCCCATTTCAAGGAGATGGTTATTGTTGTTTTCTAGCTCTCATTTTCTCTCTAGAGAAAAAGTAGTTGATTTCTTCCATTTTCTAGTCTAATGCATTCCTCTCCTTCTCAACAACACTCCATGAGCATTGTAATCTTGTGCAACATAATGCAATGAGACTTTGTGCTTCTTGTGTCTTGTTCCTTGTTCTATGTTAATGGTGTCTTCTCATTGATGTGTATGGAAACATTCGATTTTGAGCAATAAACTCTACTATGTTATTTATTGTGCAAGACCCTCCCACTATTCTCTTTGCACCTCTCTCTCAAGCTATTTCCTCCCTTGTAGTATCTACAAGCATTTTTCCACAGGTGTAGGGAAGTACCCTTGTGTGATCCCGGTCGAAAGACCACCCCCAATTATTAGAATAGTGTACATAATTTCCTACATTCAATAAATGGAGCTGCCCCATTCAAGCAGAGGGACTTAGTCCCAAAGCGTTGGCAAGAGATCCCTAATTTGCCCATGTGACAAATTATTTTGCCAATGAAACATACAAAAAGTTAAAGGGAATGTACTTTTTAAGTCCCTGCCTAGTTAGGATACAACCTTGTGATTTGACCCCATTTGAGGACAACAAAACTTTTCACTTTACCTTTTTATATATACATATCAAATTTATCCCCTTAGATTTGTAAGCCATAACCAATCTAGGGGAAAAGAAACTTTTCACTTTACCTTTTTATATATACATATCAAATTCATCCCCTTAGATTTGTAAGTCGTAACCAATCCAAGGAGTAAATCAAGTGTTGTCAATCCATATAGAGGAGGAGTTGAACAAAAGGAAAAGAGGAATCCAATAAGTTTTTTTCTTTTGCAGGAGGAGAAAGCACAAGAAATCTCTTTTGCTGCACAAGGACACATTTGTTTGGTAGATGGGCAAAGCCTCAACTTTAGAGTTGTATTGTAATATCAGATATGGAACATGTCGGTTGTGTTAAGCTAGCGTGAAACCAAGTTGCTGAACAGTTCGAAATAATGAAGATTTCAAGAACCAATATTTGGAAAAAATTGTGATAAAGAATTTTACAATCAACATTTCCGACCGCACTTTATCACACTTTTTACGAAAATCGGTTCCTTTAACATTATGGATTGCAGAAGCTTGAAATCTTTAGTAACAAAGATTATCTTCAATTGATTTCCAACCTAATTAGTATCTTCTTCTTTTACAAATTAAAATTAAATTAAAAACGTCTTATCACTTATGTTCAATAATGAGGAGAGGGGCAGTCTTACATCAAAGATAGTGCCCTTTAAATGCGATGCATCAAGTAGCTTGTCCAACACATTGGCAGCCACCTACATTGAAATGACAATAATGCCACTTTATTTTCATCTAAACATAATGAAGTACATACATACATTGCACATATTTCATTCCATTGCACACATACAGTAGGGGAACCCATGAACACCACTTGTTTTTTTCTGTTGAGCTCCACAACTGCACAGCAATGGCATATGCCCCTCCATCTCCGCCTCCATATAATACTGGGACTCTTAAAATGACATCTATACACCAAATCCATGTGTTCTTCTATTCATTCCAATACCTGATCAGTTTAATCGAATGAATCAGTTAGTATGCAATCCACATAAGTCCCTTGAAAATGCCCCCACCTGGACAAGCTTTAAGATAATACAAAGGAAATTAAAAAACTGGAGGTTACTACCAGCAGTTGCACTACTGAGTGCAAAGTTTTGCTGATTGATTTGAATGTGACATTGTCAATCATACGGTTACATCACTAAGCCAAATAGAATATAATTAATGTGGTTCCTCGATTCAAATTTAAGTAAAGACCCATAATTACAGGCTCCTGCATGTATTAAAAAAATCGTTGGACCACAATCTCTACATCTAAACATGACTTATGTATTGCTAAATACCGTTATTGGGTACCCTGAATCACATTAGGCTCCCTGAAAATCCTTGCAATCTTAAATTTAGTTATCAGATAACCCCAAATTACATCAGGGTCGCCAAAAAGACTTTTGACTGGAATCCATCGATTCATTTATAATAATTACAAGCTTTTTATATTCTAACAAAATACTTTTTGATAAGACAACATTCTACGCATAGGATTTCTCCAAGCAAAAAACGTCCTTAACAATGCAGTTGTAACAAAAAGACTAACAGGAAAGAAATGCAAACCGAAACGAACACAAAGATAAATTTTCCCAATAACAAGCCCTACATACCAAAGCTGAAATGGCGGCCAAATTCTACGTTTCTGAGCCTGGAAAATTGATCTTCGTGCATTGCAACGGCCGTCGGCACCAATATAAAAGCCGCAAAATTCGATTTTACGTCATTGTACTAAGGGTTTGGCGACTAATTCAGGTTTAAACCCACGGTTTGTTCTCCCTTGTCACCAGGGAGAGACGACAAGAGGTAGATAAGCATACTAATAAAATTATAGGCGGCAGATTTCAAATCGATGTTTACTCTGCAATCCAAACAAACCATTTGGTTCCTAATCCTATGTGTTTAATCAAGACGAGCATAACTTGTGCTTTTATAGCAACGATGTTGTGATTTCCCCTTTAGAAATGAGATGAAGTAGTTTTAATTGAATTGAATTGAAAGATTTTAATTACGTCCACGAGACCAACAGGTCTATGGGACCATAGAATTGCACCAAACCGTCTTAGACCATAGCGGGCTTCTTGAAGTCTTTTAAGAGGCTTCTTCCGGCTGATTTGCATTAGCATTTCCCCCAAACCCTTTATTCTATTTTCCTCAAATAGCTCTACCATGGACCCACTGTTTAAAATTTCTTCATATCTGGTTCGAATATCCGTGTACCTTGGACATTGGAGAATAAAGTGTGCTTTCGTTTCAATTGCCCCTGTATTGCACAATACACAAGTTCTCTCTTCCCACTGCTCCTTGGGTATTGTCCTAACGCCCTATTTCACAATTAAGACCAAACGGTCTATAGGACCATCCATTGTGTCAACCACTTAAAAATTTGCATTTAAAAGGTTGCTCCTCCTCTTGTTGATTTGAGTTAACATCTCCCCCAATTTTTTTATTCTATTTTCTTCAAATAACTCCACCATGGAACCGACTCTTAAAGTTTCCTCATATTTGGCTTAGATATCCATGTACATTGGACATTCAAGAATGAAATGTTCCTTTGTTTTGACTGCCCCTATATTGCATATCACACAAGTCCTCTCTTCCCATTGTTCCTTAGGCGATGTCCACCTCCCCATCTCACATCTAAGCCTATGAGAGCTAGTCCTTATTTGAGCAATAAGGATCTTTTTCTCTCCATTTTATTTTAACCCCTATAAGGATCTTTTCCCTCCATTTTATTTTAACCCATATATATGCTTTTTCACAATGTTCATAAGTCGGATTGAACTCTATAATATAGTGTTGACATTTCCTACTAGTTTTCTTTCTCCACATCATTGTTCTAAACTTTTCATTCACATACCTTTTTATGTCTTTGTTAAGGTTTGGGCATTTGCTTAGACTAATATCCCATCTACTCATCCATTTGTGATTTGTGTTATCCATGTATTCTTTCGTCTATGCAACTCTTCATCTCTTGTAACCCTAGGCCACTTGTCGGTTTTCATGTTTTCAATTTTTTTCAAATAACATATGAGCCTAGTCATAGTGAGTTGCCTCTAAAGGGAAAGTACATGTTTCGGCCAAGATGATTTCATAAGGAATTATAGCCTTGATTCTAAAATTGTTTATTATTAGGCATTTTAGATCCTTTTTATTTGTTTTCATTTCAAACATGTCATCCCATAGCCCATATCTCGCAACCATACAACATTACCAATGTGACCAATAACCCAAATAGGACCATGGTGGCCTTCCAATCCCATATCTCATCATTCTTACACTTGTTTTGGAGTGCATAAAGAGCTCTCCACCCTCCTTATATTCTCTTCATCCTACAAGTATCCCAATTGAGCTTGTTGGAAAATTGAGGCCAATGTACTTATATTCTGACACCACTTCAAGAGACTCCAATGCAAACCAAAAGTCAAGATGTTGTTTCTTCCTTTTCATTGAGAAAATCATAATTTTGGTTTTGCCAATGTTTACTTGACATACCAACTTCTTTGCAAAAAGAGCTATAGAGGATGTAGGTGATCTCTTAGATCTTGGATTGACTCTGCCATTAGAATTAAGTCATCAACATATAAGAAAAGTTTTACCACATACTTAGCCAAGTGCACCCCTTTCCCTCCAAATTTTTTATCCAATCTTCTAACTTGTCAATGTATATCCCAAATAAAGTCGGAGAGAGAGGCAACCTTATTTGACACTTATATCACTCTTGAAACATTTGAATAGTCATGTACGCATTTTGATTTTAGCCTTTACTTTCTCATACAATCTATGGATTGTTGCCTGTAGTGTGTTGGAACCCCTAGCTATTCTATTTTGCTCCACAATTTGCTCCTTGACACCATGTCAAATGCTTTTTGAAGTCTACAAAGCAACAATATGCATCCCCTTTTTTCCCAAACCTTTTCAACTAGGTGTCTGAGTATGACATATGATCAATGGTTGAGTGTTTGGGTCTAAAACTTGTTTGCCCCTTTACTCTCTTTCCTCCTTACTCTGTCCAATTTTTGATACTACGCTCTATCATAATCCCAAACGGTTTTAAAAAGAGGATTCACCATGATAGTTTGATAATTAGAGGCGTTATTTACATCTCCACTCTTAAACATAAGTATGGTTAAGCTAGTTGTCTACTTTGTCGGGAAGTTGTTTTGATTTCATATGTTGGGATATCTACTCCCCATTTTAGATGCTCCACTTGAAGATTGTCTGTGTCTTGGGCTTTACATATTGCTAGCTTTTTAATCCCTTGTATGATGTCTTCAATTGTAAAAAGTTCTTCATTAACAAAGATAGTGGGAGGAGTATCTTGTTCATTTCACGCTCATACAATTGTTTAGAATATTCCATCCATTGACTTGTTATTATGTTGTTCTTTGTTTGTGTTTTCTCCCTACGAAGCTCCCTCAAAACCTCTTTGGTTCATATTTCCCTAAGTAAATCAACTCCTTCCTTCTAGTTCTAGTATACTCTTCTTTTTCCTCCTCACCAATTGCTCATACATTTTTTTGTTTGCCTTTGTTCTGCTTGTTGTAACCTTTAGCTTTAGTTGTCTCCGTTGCCTTGCACTCTTCATCATACCATGGGTTTGTTGGAAAGTTGTTTGTTTTCTTCTTTTTAGGTTTATCTCTCTTGCATGTGTCTAGGGATTCCTAAATGGTGTGCATTAGCCTTTTACTCTTAGTGTAATCTATATCATTGACATGCACCCCATTACTTTCTTTTTCTTGGAGTTTGTTATTTAATGTTGCTCTGAAAACTTGTTGATTTTCCTCTATTAAGAGGATGTTTCCTTGGTGCGATGGTTTACTTTGGTTAACCTCGTGTGCTTATCATGTTGTTTGTCTTCTTGACATTGGATTTTCATAAAATTTGGGTTGTGGTCTGATTTAAGTTCCACCGAAGAATCTTCTACTTCTAGTTCTTCTATTCTAGATACACAATTTTGCGAGCAAATAATGTAGTCGATTACGCTTTGCCCATTGTAAGTCTTGCACGTATATCTTCCTGATCTTTCCCATTTGCTCATACCATTACATATAATCAAGGTTGTGTATGTTGCATAATCCTAACAAAAAGTGTGTATTAATAAAGGTGTTTTTTAATTTCAGTTTTTATATATTAATTAAGGAATTTATAGGAGCCCTTAGTGTAGAGTACCATAGCAACAACTTATGTAACAATTAAGTGTACCATCATGTAACGAGTAATGTAATAATGCAGGAGCTAAAGTTGTTTTCTTATTCAACGTAAGTTATTACTATCACATGGAACAATAAAATAAAATAAACTTATAAACAAGAAATATTTATGCTAATCGTAGAACATTAAGAGTATAGTTAATAGAGTTTATATAGTAACAACGTATGTTAAATATGAAAATCAACCAATCATGAATTCACTTATATCTTCCTTTCAAAGTTGATTCCTCGAAAACAACCGACTTGAAAAAAGAAATAGTATGCCCTTATTCTAGAGTACCAAAGGAACAAGACAGAAATTATAATGTTTTCCTAATACCCCAAAAAATAGAAAAATAAAATGAAATTGGAAATCGAGAAATTATAATGCTCGGTGTTAGAACATTAAGAGTTTAGTCAATGGGTTTAAGGAGTAACAACTTATGTTGAATAAGAAAACCAACCGATCAAGAAGCTATATATATCTTCCAACCATGTAATTATCAATAACCAAAACTAAATCAAGGTAAGAAAAAAGTCTTTCAAGGTACATAATTTGGGAAGATGAACAATTAGAAAACCATTAACATCAATTGCCTTAAACACAGTCAAATTCTTGAAACTAGTGCAAACTAGGACCTTGCTAACATCGGGAAGAGCCTTATTAAGTGAGTTATATCCCTTTCGAGTTAATTTATTAAGGAAAACCCACTTGAAAAAAGGAATATTATGACTAACAACCTTATCCATCGTCCATTTAATTAAAAATAGACTTGAAGATACCCAATTTGGAGTCGAAATCCAAAGATGAGAAATCAATGTCATTGGGGAGAACCAAAAATTCACTCCATACTTTGATAAAAGATAACTCTAGAAAAGAGAAGGATTATCTTTTGGAAAACCAACTGACTCAGACTTCTTAGCCTTAATTTTCAAAGGAAACATATACAAGAGAGGGGTTCACATTCGTATATCCATAACTAAAACTAGAAAGTACGAGGGCTCAAATCTCTATCGTATTTGAGATATCTATCGATATTAATTTTGCCAATAGGAGCAATGAAAGTGGGAGTATCTTCACATTTTTCTTCCTTATAATGGAAAATAATAACATTGAGTAACCTAGGATTGAAGTTCCCATTAGAATATTTTTGCAAACAAGAAGCAATCTTATCAATTTTAACATACAAGGTTTTTAGAATTCTCACAAGCTCGCGAATTAGTATGTTGAGAATGAAATTTTTATTTGTTTCCTATGACTTTAGATGGAAAAGGAGATAAATTTCTTTCATGTCATCAAGACCTTTCTCCTAAATCTTCAATTTAAACTTATAATGCAACTCATCTAGGTTTCATTCCTATTTACATATGTTTAAACCGTCCTCATTAACAACATCTCAAGTATACTCCATTGTGAAGCAAAATGAAGGATTAAAAACATTAATGATGTGTATGTTTAGGATAGGGCCTTTATGATTGTTATTTATAATGGTATGCTTGAAACCTCTCTTTAATTTCTTCTTCTTGATTTTCTAATTTCAATCATCATCTTTCTAAATCCCTATGCTTGCTTACTTTTTTAGGCATAATCTTCTCTTCAAGGTTCTGTTTCACCATTTTCACCAAATTCAAAGCATGGGATTTACAAGACTAAGAAAAATAAATACCTTCATAAACACAAGGAAAATCATAATGTTTATGGGTGTGACGTAGCCAACTAAACCCTCTCTCATTCTCCAATTTTGATGACACTATCTTGAAATATAGATCATGATTCGCCATCACATGAACCAAACATTTCGGGAAGTTGTCTAATCCTTCAAAATCATGAAAGGAAACGTCAGTAGAGGGGTATTGACACATTTTAAAGAACCGGTGCAAACTAATTATCTCTATAATAGTTATTAATAAGATTGGTAAGACTATGATATAGATAAAAGTTCATCGAACAAATTAAATCTCCAACCTTAAGATTAATAATGCCCACATTAGCAAGGAAATCAATTGGTTTTTAGCTTCTCTATAAAATTCCCTGAAGGTAATAAAAGACAAGTTCAAACCTAGACAAGAAATCACTCAAATACATCATGGAAATTTAAAGCTTATGGATGTTGTTTTATTCACCGCATTGATGATAAGGAGGGAATCTTCTTCAACAATGAAGTTTATAATGCCACATTCCAAAACATATTTCAAACCTATTCTCAAATACCAAGCCTCACTTGTATTATTAGTGGAAAAGGCTCGAAGAGAAATTGTTCTTCATCAAAACATATCTCCAATGCTTAGAACAAGAATTGAAATAGAGTTCGTATGTGAAATATATGGCTAAAGGAAGTTTTGACGTGCTTATATAGTCGAAGGTTTTACCTACTTTTGCATCTCAAAGTTCCCTCATAAAATATATCAACTTTGGACCTTAAACTTTTAAGATAATTTTTCCTCATCAAAATACATCTCCAATGCTTTGAATGGGAGTTGAAACAAAGCTCGTATGTAAAATATATGGCAAGAGAGAGTTTTTCCTTGCTTTTTGTAGTGAAAGTTCCAACCTTTTGCACCTTAAAGTTCCGCCACAAAATATATCAACATTAGGACCTTGAACCCTAAAGAAAAATTGTTATTCATCAAAATATATTCTAAATGCTTTGAAATAGAGCTCATATGAAAGATATGGATAAAGGGATTTTGAATGTGCAAAACAAGGCAAAAATTCTAAAATACACTCTAGGAGATTTGGACTTGCAAAACAAGGTTAAAAACCCACCCGTGATTTTGGAGGGGCAAATGAGCTCCATTTTACATGAAATTTTGAGTGAATGAAAATGATAGGGAAATCTACGAAACTTATTTTTGTAAAACCCCTGTAATGAACTTCATTAATCTAAAAAGAAAGGAAATTGCTTTAGGTGATTTAACAAAAATAGGCTAATGTTAAACCCTAATTACGAAGTAACTGAATGTAAACTATGATATACAACTGCTAGATGCAGTTTGACACAAGCAATAAGCTAATAAAATATAAAACCCTAAGTGGAAGAGAAAGAGGAATATACTTATTTTATTTGTGTTTGATCCAAGACTGATGTAGATTGGGAAAATTGTTGAACAAGAGGTGATATGTGTTGTCAATGCTCAAAATAAATTTTGTAGGTCACAAAACAAGGTTGGACATGGGTGCTTGGGCATCATAGTCTGCTATTGGGTACCCGTGACTATGAAAAATACTCATAACTTAATTTTTGTTGTGTTACGCGGTTGTCGCTAATATTCATTGTCGGTTGCATGTTTGTCGTCGTACCTTGATTGTCAAGTGTACATGTAACCTACAAAATAGATGTTCACCTACAAAACCCACAAAACTACATCAAATCCAAAAAGAAAGATGCAATATGGGGAGTCGGATTGACCCCGAGTGAGTGAACTTACAACCGAGCACTACACTACATCTCATACTTATTGGCATGGTTCTTCATTAGGTTGTTATCTTGAGGATGAGACAAGGTTTGAAGTCGAGGGATGATGTTCACGGGGTTCTTCATCAAATTTTGAGTAAGCCACGCACAACAGGACAAAGCCGCGATAGGAGAAGGAAAGCCATTGTACACTAGAAAAGTTGTGATGTATTGAATGAAGCCGCGATACACTAAAGGAAGCCGCAGGAAGCCGACACAAAGGCATGGAACAAAGACAATCCAAGTCGAATGAGAGGCGAGGCTGACACGAGGCGTGATTCAAAAGAAGTGACTCTTGGAATATTTTGTATGAAATGTATTTATTATAATTAATCCATTGTATATGAGGGCATCATAAGAAATATATGAGTGAGTGCCATATGAGAGATATATGATATAAATGTATAAGGAGCAAGATATATGAGATAGAATAGAGAAGATATGTATATGTAATTGAGACTAATGTAATTATTATTGAGATATGAATAAAGATTGATGTTTGGGACTAAATTTGATTGGGAGTTTTTACATTCTTTCTATTCACAATTTAGAATAGTTTACTTTTCTGAGTGCATCACTAACTAAAGGTCAAACTTCTTAAATCTCACATTTTTGTTGAGGTTTAAGGTCAATAAGACTCCATGTAGTTCTTATGAGTGAGTGTAGAAATTGTGCCCTATGATGCCCTTGTGTAAGATGCACTAGATAATGAGCTATATTTGCTAAAAGATGCAAATGTGTGTATGGAATATAATAGACTTATCCTTCCTATGAAATGTATGCAAAAAACACAATCTCTTGTCCCTTTTATGGATGTTATATGGATGCCTTTGAGTGCTTTGAATGCCTTTGGATGCAAGCGTAGGTGATAGTAAGTATGCTTAGAGCTTGGTCCCTCATTTTGATCACATAACCATGTACATATATGATTCCCTTGTTTGAATTTTGTAATTGATAACTAGAAGGTGGCCCATAAGAAAATAAGATGCCCAAAAGATGAAAGAGGCCTAAAAAGAGTGAGTAAGGTGAAAAGAGGTCGGGGTGCCTGAGAGGGGACAAGGGCGCTGAGCATTGGCATCTGGTTGGGTCTTTGGTGTTCAAAGTCATAAAAGATAAGCAAGTAAAGTTATGACTAGGCTGTAGGGTGTGTGGGATCAAATAAAAAACAAAAACATAGACAAGAGGCCAAAGATAATTGTCAATAACTAGTTTTCTTGCTTAGAAATCATGCAAATACTAATATTCTTTTAGGAGCTAGAAATATGCCCAAGTGCATGATTTTGTGTCTACGTTGCCCCCATTTTATGTTTTTGAGTGAATAATCAATAACATAAAGTAGTTAGAAGATGCGTACCTTTTGTTCCTGTAGAGTGTGATGGTGATAGCATGCCGAAGAGACAAGTGAAGTGTGGAATGAGTGTAAAATGAAGTGTGGAAGCTAAGAAGGGAAAGTGACCCTAGGGGTGAAGCATATGCATTTATTTGTACTTGTTGTTGCTACTTTTTGTAAGGATGGACTTGCAAAAAGAAGGGCAAGAATGTATTCAAAGTCCCTGTATATGATAAATGTAAGAAAAATGTGCATAAGAATGTAAAATTATGTAAAAGTGTGTAAAAGGAAAGTGTGCACCTGATGTAAAAGAGTGTAAAAGGATAGAAAAAGTGTCCTGAAATGTTGTGTAGAACGAGTTTTTGGGCGATCTCATGCCAAGAGTGAGGTTTTGGGCAATCTCATGCCAAGAACGAGTTTTTTGGGCGATCTCATGCCAAGTGTGAGTTTTTCGGGCGATCTCAAGCCAAGTGCGAGTTTTTCAGAAATCTCATGCCACAAGAGAAGAGTGTTGGGGAGAGAGGTCTAGTTTTACCCTCCATCCATGACTGATTCCTAAATAAAAATTGTAGATAGTGTGTCCCTATTTTGCTCTTGTTGTCTCGAATTAGTTTTGAATTGTTCCAAGTTGTGACTGGATTAAAATGGAGATAGAATACATTCTCGCTGCTTTGGAGGACTGTGCTGTCATTATAAAAATGTTATGTGAATTGCTATAAACTATGCTAATATGAGAAAATAGTTGTGTCTTCCCCTAAGACATAGGCACCTGGGGAGGTCGGGAGTGCCTAGACACTAGTGTCTAAATCGGGTGTTAGTATCTCTGTCTTGAATCAAGGACTCAAGTCGATTCTTAGCCATTTTGTAATTGTAACATGTGTTGATTCTATATTGTGCATATCTCGAAATGTAGCTTTGATATGTTGTATGGGGTAATTTATTCACCCAAGGTAAGCCCCTCTCGTTTGGGGTGTATGTGTCATCGAGTAAGAGTGTGTGGCCCAAAAGAGATGCCCTAATGCTTGATCTCAAATGTATCCCTGCATAGGGGGATGTGCATGGTAGAAACTAAGGCACATACAAAAAGATGGCTAGAAACATGTGTTAGTGAAATCAAAGCAAGTATGCATATATAATACAATGTATCAAGCAATCAAGAAGACAAAATAGACCACGAAAAGTGGGTTTCAAACATGGGACATCACTCATAATGTCACAAGATAATCAGGGTTGAAGTGGTTAAAAGCATACAATGTGCATACAAGACAAAGATCATAGCCCATAAACAATAGAAATCAAAGTGTAACAACTAACCATGGTGGTATATATAGTCCCGCAAAGCAAATGTTGCACATTAAGCACTCGTTAGCATGTTAGAAAGATAAAGAGTATATCAAGCATGTATGTATCAATGGAATAAGTAGTAGTAATGTGATAGAAAAAGTAGGAAATAGTACATAATGAAATAATAACACTTGTAATGTGTGAGAAAGTAGATTTCCCCGGAGCCCCAATGGGATTGGTAAGAGGTACAATGTCAAGCATCATTACAATGTGTAAAGGCTTGTAAGTAATATGCATTCACAACTAGATACCAAGTGAACACGCATGTGTATATAGAAAAGATATTAACATACCATCTATCCGTCTAACATGGGAAACAAAGTGTACATGTAAGTATAAGAAAGCAAGAATAAGTGCAACCAAGATATGAAATATGCGGTGAATGAGTGAGATGGATGGGTATGTAATGTGAATGTGATAGAGCAACGTGCCTCCAACAGATGTGGTTGAGTATGAAACGAGGTTCATTTATAAAAGACCCTTAACAATCAAGAACGAGCCATAGAACAAGAGTGTGTCATCAAGAAATGGTTTCAAAGAGACGTCTTTAGAAAGATGTATCATGAAGCTGGAACACAAAGCATGAAGGGTGAATGAGGTGAGGTTTATTTTAGATTTACACCCTCGGTAGTTGAGTATGAACCAGTGGAACTAGAATACGTCATAGGGTAGTGATGATACAAGATGTATAAGATGGATTTGAAATAAGAAGCATAAAGCACAAAGCATAATAGTAGAAATGATAGACACCTAATGATGTTAGGAGGGGGAAGGAAGCATGATGCCCCAAGTGTAAGATGTGTATAAGAATAAAGTAAAATCATCTAGAAGATCGTCATTTCCAAGATCAAAGCCAATTAGATTTGGGTCTGAAACTTGATAAGCAATAGTGTGGGGTTGATCATATAAAGAGCCATTACGACATAAATTATACATGCCCATTGCATATTCTTCATCAGTGAAAGGTGGTTGTGGACAACCATGTGCATACCAGCATGTGATATTTTGAGTATAGCCGAAAGAAATGAATCATTGCAAATAGAAATGCAACCAAAAGGCATGGGAAATGTGATACTAGTGTGATTAGGATCCAAAGTGCCACCAATGTAGTCAAGCCAAGCGCCAAGTGTGAGTGGAAGAAAGCGAGAAGTATGCACAAGAAAGATTGATAGATGGAAGGCACACAAGCCATACATAGCAGTAATAAATACATATCCATGATAAAGGTGAGGGGAATGAGGTGGTGGGCGAAGATCATCAAGTGTGAATCCAAGTTGGGTTAAACCATCATACGTGTAAATAGTGTCAGAGCAAGTGGGATCAAATGGAATATGAAACCAATAATAGTTACGTTAAACTATATTGCTCTAATTCATACGTATTCAATATGAATAATACATAATATATATGCCAATTATCTCCTATAATTAAGGAGTTTGGCACAACTATACAACAACCATTTCTCTATTTTACGTAAGTTTGGTTTAACAACCAAATCTCATTAAACAAAACAATAATTTGAGTTGTTAATGACAACTCATTTACATCATAATATTTACCCATACACCACAAATTTATAATAATAGAGCACAAATAAATTCCTAGCATTTCCCTCCTTAGTGCAGCTTGTCACCCATGCGTGCTCATGATCTTGGCTCTCGATGGATTTTAAAAGGTTGACCAACAACCTCGGTATGAGCCCTGCTCATCCGGTATGAACCCTTGTTCATCAAATACAGACCCCTGTCCACAAAAAAGGAACCCCTATTCCAGGTATGAACCCCTATTCATCCTCTTCAAGTATCATGATGTTGCTTTTTCCTTGTGCTTTCATCTTTCCACTATATTTTCACATCAAGAAAGTACATAGGAATTGGAATCACTTTATTACAACAGGAACATATTGTAAAATGAATAATAAAAGGTACACTACAATAGAAAAAACACACTAAAACAAAATTCCACAACCTCGTTTTGAGGCCCCGTCGCTTGTGGCTGGTGAGAGGACGTTGCTTGTCGTCCATCCTTTTGTGCCTCCTTCCTCCAATGTCATGTCGCTAGCTCGGCTGATTTGGATATGAAGCCCAACAATTTTCACATTGAGTTTATTTATTTACTTCCCCCCACAATGTGAAACAATTTATTTTTCAGATGTTGAGTAACACCGAAAATGCATCCGTAAGGCAAATATATTTTTATTTTACAAACTTTTGACATTGACTCTCAAAATGAGTTGACGACATGAACAATGACTCAATTTTTTGATCCTTTTAACTATATACACTATTTTGACACAATGACACATACGAATTTTTACAACTTGAATAATACGACTACGAGATTCGTAATGAAAGACAACTACAAATCTATGTATTATTTGGTAACTTGAATATGGGTCTATATTTTGTAAAAACAATTACAAATACATAACCACCGAGTTATTGAAAAAGAGACTATATAAACTACAAGACCTTGAACAAGACAAATGCTTATTACTTTTGAAAGACCTAACAAATTTTTACTTTGTTTTCTTGACACAAGATAGACTACCGACAACACTTATCGAGCTAACAACTCATATATTAATATATATGGAAAAACCTTATTTTGATACTCACCTCGTCATTATTTAAGCATGTCTAGACTAAGTCTTCTGCGAGTGAGTAGAGGTTATTTCGAACAAGCTTGAATGAAGACGTGTTGAACTCGGCTAAGGAAATGTGTTGAATCCAATGGAATTTGGTGGCAATTAACACATGTGTTGAGGTAAGTGGAAGAATCTTGCTATTATTTCCAATGCCAAATGAAGTCTTTAAAAAATTTAATGTTAGATACATGTGAGGTGACACTGACATAGAACGTGGAGGAAGATCCAAAATGAATACATGTTGATGACTACGCCAGACACAAATCTCAATACGAACTAGTATTCCAATTATTTCCTTTCCTTGACTGTTGAGATACTCATAATGACAGCTACTACTCCATTCTCAGAAAATCACACTCCTCTTAAACTTTGCAGATGTGACTTATCAAATGGACTGCGTTGAGAGTTTTCCCATCTTTCTACACGTAGATCTCTGTTAGTAACGTGATCTCCTTTTGTGTTGTCAGGATGAAGCAAACAATACGCTGCAGTGGTTGTGGTGATAATAATACGTGCAGAGGTCTCCTGAGGCAAATAGGCGCTGAAAATAATGCGTAATGTTGGCCAACGTGAGATCACTAGTCCAAAACTTGAGCAAAGGTTGTCACAGGAAGGCAAAAAAGTTCATTCTTCTTGCAGATCTAATGAGATCAATATAATCCAAATTGGATCAAAGTGCAGTATTAAACAAATGCAACATGAAGATTAGATGCAATTTGTGCCTCCATGTATGTGATGTGACAGATTTGTCACCAACAGTTTGACGTCAAATTTTGGAGCCACCCACAGAAGTATTTTTCAATCCAAAAATGATGAATTCCAACTATGATCAGGAACAACTGTATGCATTCAAGGCTTACAACACTCCAAAATGATCGTATAATCATCAATCATCGCCAAGTGCAAATGATTCAATTTCTTCAGGTATTATTTTTGACCACTATAGCACTGTTATCCTTCCAACGTCTTCTAGGTGCTCATGAAACCCTCACAAAGCAAAACAAATACCTTAAAAATCTAATATGCTCTCAACAAACTATTCATACGAAATAACTTTGAATTGAGGAGTTACACACGGGGCCGAATTAAAGGTTGGGAGCGCCCTAGGCAATAGTTTGAGTGGACGCCCTCCTCACAAATTTAGTTAATATATGTTTTTTCAATAAAGTTAATAAATAATATGTCTATATTCTTTTATTTTTAAATTTACATCATGGTCATAATAAAATAATAATAAAAATATATTAATAAATTATCACATAAGGATGAAAAATATTTCATGGATGGAAAACATTAATCGTAGCGGATGCTTAGAATGCAAAAATTCAATATTTTATACAAGGCTTCTTACAAGTCTGATTTAGCCATATCAAGTAGGTGACAAGAACTCTATCCTGAAATAAAGCACCATTTCTTTGCAAAAAAACAAAAACATTTATGTAGCTCCCATGGTTTTGTGAAGAGTCACATTCGGACCAGGCCTACGAATTCCTCCATAACAAAATAATAAATTTTTCCCAAAAAAATTAAGAATAGAAAATAAAATACTTTTTTCCTTCAATTATACTCACCTCTACTAGATACACCAGTGACATTATAAAAAATACATTAACCTTTTTTCTAGAACAAACTACACACCTACATAATCTAGAGCTACATCAGAGAATGGGTAACAATACCAACAAAATCATATGTGCTTATAAATATGTGATATTTTCTTTTACTTGTAAAAATATTACAAATTTTTTTATGTGTATGCATGAAATTTATGTTACTATACAATAATATCTATAAATGGGTTGATCAATATTAAATCTTCAAATAAATTATTTTAAAGTTAAGTTCTAAAATTAACCGACAAAAAGGAAATTTTTAGATTCAGCGCCCCTGACTGCTGGCGCCCTAGGCAATTGCCTAGTTTGCCTAAGGCTTAATCCCCTCGGTTACACATGCATTTGGGGCAAAATATAGATTTGGCATTGCCCCTATTTTCCTTCTAATTTTCCATCGAGGGAAATATCAAATTGCCGATACCGAATAAACAATAATGCTCCTATTCATACGCATTCAATATGAATAGTACATAATATATAAGCCAATTAACTCTTATAATTATAGAGTTTGGCACAACTACATACAACAACTACTTTCTATTCTAAGTGATTTTGGTTTAACAACCAAATATCACTAAACATAACAATAATATGAGTTGTTATTGATAACTTATTTAGATAATAATATTTACTATTTACCCATACAACACAAATTTATAATAATAGAGCACTAATAAATTCCTAACATACGTATGAAAAGAGTGCATGTGAAAGGTGACAATGTCGATGTAGAGTGAGATGAGGTAGGTTGTATGACATCCAATGTATGGACAATCCCTTGAAAAAGTATCATAACATTAGTGGAAGGGGGTTTCTTGAATTGATATTCACCATGGCCAAAAGCAACAAAAGTATCATTGAAGTAGGACTCGTCTATCTCAAGAGATTTAAAATTAATATTGTGTAATGTATCATCATTAAGCTCTATGGGATCGACCTCATCATTATAATCATCGTCTTTGACATTGTCATGTTGAATAACATTATCAAGGATATTGGTAGGAATGGAGCTAGATGTAGAAGCGAGAGGATCCACGACAGGTGGAATAGTGGTAGTGATGGAAGTAGACAAGGTGGGTGAAATGATATCGATAGTATGAGTAGGAATGGATGGTACACTTGTAGAGGTGGAAGAAGGATGTGAAGTACTAGATTGACCAATATCATATGTACTAATATTGCCATATGGAATAGGTGCGATGGAGGAATAGGCATAGCAATAACAAGGTCTATACAAAAAAATTAAATGGATATGGGTCAACAACAATGGTATTTTCATAGTCATCATGTAAGAACTTAACGCACTGATGACCTGTAGAAGGGACATCGTGCATTGCATGAATCCATGGTCTACCCAATAAGAGATTAAAATGAAATGATGCATCAATAACGAAGAATACCATAGGAACAATATTTGGCCCAACTTGTATAAGTAAAGTAATAGTACCCAAGCATGTGCGAGTGGTGGAATCATAGCCACGAATGAGAGTAGAATTTTTAACAATTAAATTATCAGTAATGCCAATTTTCCTAAGAAGGGAGTGAGCACATAGATTTATAACAGATCCATTGTCAATGAGTACACACTTGATATAAATGGCGCTAATAGTAGCAGTGATAAGCAAAGGTGCAAATGGATTGTCAATAATAGATGGAGGTATATCCTCATCACTAAATGATATAACATGTGGTAGATTTTTGAGAGACTGAATAATATGTGTGAAGGCCACCGAAGAATTATTGCTTTTAATGTGGATAGAACGAATGGCGACCTCTAATGTATGTTGAAAATCGGGTGCACTGCGCAAGCGATCATAAAGAGAAATTTTTGCAAGTGTGTTTTTGAGGCACTCAACGATGGCATAGCCCTTAGAGGTGGTGGTGTGAACCGTAGAAGTAATGGGTGGTGGAATAAAGACTGATGGAGTTATAGGAAGATGAGTATGTCAAGTGGTGACTACATTGATGGTTGGATAAGCCATAGGAGTAAGGAGGCGAGGAAGATGCTATGTACAAACTTGCATAAAATCAACAACAGTAGTAACCATGCCAGAAACTTTGGTTGGGGTGAAATAAGGATAAGAAGATTTATCCATGAATTCAAAAGAAGGATATAGATTGCAATGCATTCTCGTAAAGTAGGTTTTGAGCGAATGGGTTCACTAAATGATTTAACCAAAATAAGCTAATGTTAAACCCTAATTGTAGAGTAACTGAATGTAAACTATGATATACCATTGCTAGATATAGTTTGACACAAGAAATAAGCTGATAAAATATGAAACCCTAAGTGCAAGAGAGAGAGGAATAAACTTAGTTGATTTTTGCTTGATCTAGGACTGATGCAGACTAGGAAAACTACGGGACATGAGGTGATATGTGTCATCAATGCTCAGAATAAATTATGTATGTCATGAAAAAGGCTGGACAAGGGCGTGTGGACTAGGGTGGGGGCACTTGTGTGCGCAGTCTCACACGGGTACCCGTGGACTGGAAAAATACTTAGAACTTGACTTTTTTTTGTCGCACCAATGTCACTAATATTCATTGTTGGTCACCTATATGTCACACCTTGATCACCGAGTGTACTTGTAACCTGTAAAATAGATGTTCACCTGTAAAACCCATAAAACCGCATCAAATCCAAAAATAAAGATGTAATATAGGGAGTCGAACTTACCCCGACGGCCACCGACCGAGTGAACTTATGGCCGAAAGAAGACACTACATCTCGGACTCCATGTGTGTAGTCATTTTTATCTACCCTCAATATAACTTTCTAACCCCAAGCATGTCGACTGCCACCCAGCCGGTCTTTGGCGCTCACCCGAGGCACACGTGGGTGCGAGCCCCTCCTTTATGTGAGCATTGTGAGAAGGTTTTGCCATTGATGGAGGATGATTTGTAGAATGAGAAATACATTCACTTTAGTTAATAAGGTAAAAGGAGCATCTAGTAGATCACACATTAATGCATTACAGAAAAAAGTAATAAGCATGCTAAATCAGATCTAAACCATGATAGCCATTTAACACAAGGGTTTACACCCTTAAACATGATATATAAAACAAAACCTTATAGCCATATTACAATCAAAAGAGGTCATCTTAGACCATACATGTTAAATGAAAAAGACTTAATCCCTACAAATATTCCTTGATGAGATATCCTAGCTATACCTTCCCATTTCAACCCTTGTTACAGACCCTAGTGCCATACAAAGGCCTATTACATCCTTTATAACCCTTAACACTAAGTGCTCTAAACCCTAGCACTACTACAACCCTCTATCACTTAGCGTTTGTGTTTGTTCTTCTTCTGTCTTCTCTCTATCTCGGTGTGTTTTCCTTACTTCCGAGCATCTCTTGTTATAGGATTAACACCCACCGCTATGCCTTCCTCGTGAGTAAATCACATACCAAGTGTCAATGTGGTCCTCTAATGGTGAATGCTTATCCTTTTACAACCCTCCACTCTCTACAATGATGTCTTCTGGGAATATTCCTACGTGGAATATCCTTTTCTTGACCTCCAAGGTTCTAGGCTGACACCTTATCCACTCAACACACCTAGTCGGGTCACGTTTTTCCTCAAGTGCCTCCAGAATGCCGAATATGACTAAGTCCTTTTAACCCAAGGCTCTACCTTCTACGCACGCCTTGGTTTCTCCTAAACCCTTCTTAAACCTCTTTGTCTCGTGCACTTCTTCCTACGCACCCTTCTCGTTCTTGGTCCTATGCGCATGCATGCCCTTCGCACTTAGCCAATATTCCAAGGCCCGACATCACCCCACACTAATCTTGTTCTTTTCCTTGGAAACATACTACTTCTTTAAAGAATAAAGAGTAGAGGGACCTAAACAATTTGAATGAAGAATGAAAGAATGGAAGAATGAAATAATCAAAGAACTTGTTACTACTACAAGAGAAGTGGGAACTCCTTCCTTACTGTTGCCTCCATCTTCTCCTAGGCATCCACTTCACCCTCCGCCGCTAAAATAGGTCACCTACTAAAGCACTCATGTCTTCAAAGCTCAATTTGTCACCCTTAACATTCAGCGTATCTACAATTCCTTGCAACTACTTGCTAAGGTCATCTAGCGCATCCATTCTATGGGTGATCTCGGGATACATCTCCTTGTCGACTCTTAATCAAACCTCGCAAGGCTTCGATCACTTCCATCTTCTTCTCAACCTCGGCTAGGATTTTATCCCACTCCACCCTATTTCCTTATTCTTCTCTTAGAATTCCTTTAGATCCACCTCATGTGTAGCAACTAGTATGCTTTCTACCCCTGTCTCTGTCAGTGCAATTATCATATACTGATTCAACATCTGCGTGGTGGTCTTTACAAGTGGAAAGGATCTCAAAATATCTAGTAATTATTTCCCCGATCTTCGTTTCTCTTCCTCCTTCTGGCGCACCAATGCCTCTTCTTGCTGATTCCAATGTGAGCGGTCACCTTTCCATGGTGAGGATGTGGGTTAAGTCTTCCAAGCATTGCAAGGTTGACTCATATTTTTTCACAGAAAGGGGCAGGGTCTAGGTGCTTCAAAATTATAGCATTTGTAATCATTTCTATCTTCTTGTAAACCTTGCACACCTTCGCCTTCTCCTCCCTTAATTCACGCCTTAATTGTGCACTAATCAGCTCCTCCTACTTCAAATCCTTGCTTTTCTCAATGATTTCTTCATTCTTCTTCTCCAGTTCTTCCTCCAGGACCCTTACTCTATCATTCCTCCCAAAGAGTCTTGCCTCAACCTCCACCGACACCTTGTTGAGTGCGTTACAAACTTGCTCATCGAATAACTACTGAGCATTCACCAGAGGGTTTACTCCCTTGGACTTTGGTATTTTCATCAACGCCTCTCGATTGAATTCGAATTTTGGCTCATCAACATGGGACTCAAAAGCCCAAGATAACATCTTTCTTGTACTGAGGGTATGCACCCTCTTCTTCGAATGAAGACCATGTAAGGAGTTGGTTGGAAGGCACAGTACTTCGGAAGCGCACACAATACCTTATTTAGATCATTGATGCCACTACCACACCTTTTCCTCTTGTGCACGCTGCCTTAGGAAAGCTTACTGGTAGGCTAGGATCCCCGCCCATGCTTCCATATTCCTTCTCTATGCTTTCACTCTCCATCTCCTTGAGCACTTCATCGGCACTGCGCTCCACCTCCTGCTCCACCAAGTCCTTTATGATACCCACTACCTCCCTTTCCACAACATCCTCTATCTTCTCCTTGGTGAGGCTTGGGGTCCTTTGATCCTTAGTGTTCACCTCCTCACTTTCCCCCTTGTTGTGAGTGTCTCCTTCGTCCTCATCCTTCTCTTCATTCCCTTCCTTGGAGTCATGTACATCATACACGAGATGGTCTTGAGCCTCTTCGCACTTCGTCATCCTTGTCGCCCTTGTAAGCCTCCAAGCTCTCCGTTTCTTTTGAGTCCACCTTTCTACTACCTTTTCTTCTTCCTAACTAGTGATTCCAATATAGGAGACTCTTCCTTCTCTTCTTCAGTAGGTGACTCCTTCCTTGCTGGAAATTCTTATTTTTTAAGGGGATTTTCTTGCTCTAGTGCCTCCTCTTCAGGTGTCTTTTCTTTTTCCTCTGTGGGGACTTCTTTCTCCATGCATAGGTGCTTGGCTTTGCACTCGACTCTTGTGCGCTTGCAGATTGCGCTGTCTGCATACTTGGTGCCTTTTTCTCAAGAGCCTCCTCTCTCTCCCTCTTCCTTGGCATGAACTTCTTTCTTGTGGTAGGGTCTTCTAGGATTGAGACATCATTTTCCACATAGGCTCCCTTCTCATATTTTGGCCTTATGCACAGGTATACCCTTGTTCATGGGTTCTTCCAAAGAATGTAAGGTCATTGGCTTCATCATGTGTATGTCATGGGAGACATACTTCTCCACATAGGCGTGCTTCTTTGGGTATATCATGTTAGGAAATAAGAGATAAAATATGCGGAATAATCCCTTACAAAATCGCAACAGTAGAAACTAATATGCAGAAAATATTACAGATCGCAAATAAAAGTGCAGAATAAATAACACAACACAGAGAGACAAGATTTAACGTGGTTCACCCAATTTGGGCTACGTCCACCAAGAATCACTTGCTTAGATTTTATTACAAGCCTCCACTCTCTCAATACAATACCCAGATCCGTTTGGAGCTATGCTCAACAAACTCTATAGAATTCACACCCGAATTCAAAACACATCTGTAATACATTTGCTTGTACATCTATCATATGCATAAGACCATATAAATAGACAACTTCTTAAGCAGTTTGATACAAAACCGTGGGTATCAAAACCAAGGGCAAAAACCGTGGGTATCAAAACAATGGGCAAAAGACCGAAAAAACCATGGGCCCAAAAATAGCCCATAACAGTTACCCATTACCCATGGGTTAATAAACCACCCATGAAAATTTGCGGGGGCTTCGCCCCAAACCCCTGACCCGCTCACCGATGAGTGGGACCGCCGTAAAAATACCCGAGTGTAACACATAGAAGGTGTACCACATACTAACATGCAAATAGGCTCCACAAACATAACATATCGTAGTCTTGCGCAGCTCGCGTAGTCTTGGTCCACCGCGCTGAGATCGAACCTCAACCTTTTTGCCTCCTTTAAGCGGATGACCCGGCTTGGAAGTATTGTGCAGTGAAGGAGAAAGGTAATTTGCACCATGGGCTCTTGGTGTTGTCTGCCAAAGTGAACTTGCCAATACAAAAATGCTGGTATACTACAAACTCAACTTCTCCTTGCACTAGAGCTGACAATTGCTTAGGTATTCTCCACTCGGCCCTAAACGCGTCACGTATTGGCTTGTACCATTTCTCTAGGCGTGCCTTATGGGTGGCGGTCATTGTTTCACAAGTATACTTCTCAAAAAAATTTACAGGGGAGGGGTTCTCATTTGGGTTCTCTCATACAAATTTGTCTAGCCCATCGAGCAATTCAATTTATGAAAAGAAGATGATAAGGAGGAAGTTACCAAACATGATTTTTTCTCCGTCGCGCATGGCATTGATGATCTCTTCTGCTATGAATGTTGAGAGGTTGTAGATGGTTCCTTCTGAGATATTTTGGAAACATTCAACCAAGACTTGTTGACTTGTGTCCACCTCTCATGTCCATTCAACTTGGATACTAGGTGTGTGGCCATCCTCATCACAGGTCGAAATTACTGATATGTCAAAGTACCATGATCCCTTCTTATAGTCATAGGCCTCCATAATTTTCTTTATGGCCTCCTTGTCATCCAAGTCATCATCAAACGAATCTCCCTCATAGGTAAGACCAATAAATTTGGAGATTAGTTGGGGAGTTATCCTCATCCTTCATCCTGCGAAGTAGAAATGGTCTTCATACACGCGCGACATTAGCCATTGGTACAACCGCTCAGGTTTCCAAAATAGGGCAACTCATAGAGTTACAATAACCTGGCCTTCTCCATCTTCACCTTTACTTCATCGTCGTAGATGGGCATTCCGTCTAGTGTCCTCTTATCTATAGGTCTAACCATTTCCAATGCCATCTCTTTCTATGTGGTGCTTGTTCAATGGTTGTAGTCACTTACAACCATCTTTCTCACGTGAGACACCCATTCTTTTCCCAATAATACGCCATTTGGGTATTGCATTTCCACGTACCATTCCTCATTGAAACTGGTGGAAATAACTTATTTCCCTTTGCCCTTGCCCTTATTTATGAAACAAAGTGGTTACTTTCCTTGGTGTCATTTCTCCTATCAGGTTATTAAAAATTATTTCTTCCTTTTGATCCTGGCTCTGCTCAACTCTACACTCTACTCTTACATGAAAAATCCCTTCAATCATGTGCCCTAGCTTGTAGAACCCTAACCTGGAAAAACCCTTCCTTCCACAAGACGATGTATTCCCTTGCGGGTTTCGAAAACTCCAACAACCCTTTCCCTCATGCCCGTGTACTATTTTTCCACCTTGGTTCGTTAATCAAACTCACTATGCACTCAGATCTTCACAACCTTCTTTTGCGTAACTTTTCTCAAGGATGCCCTAGTTTGTAAGAGCTCTTCGATATCACAAATGAAATGTAATAATAATGTATCTAGACCTCTTATAGTTTTTGCTTCTTTTCCACAATAAATGCAATGCCACCTACCATCATACCTTCATAATAAAGGTGACTTTTTCCTGATAAGGCTACCTTTAGCACTTTTACCCCCATGCCCAATCCTACGTGAAAAATTCTACAACCTTCTGGCACACAAAAATCCTTATTGACCGAAGATCCTTACATGCACGCTCACAACGCCGAAGGCACTTCTTCTGTCCTTACCCTGATTTTTGACATCGCCTACCTCGTGTTGTTCCGTGCTTTTCATACTTGTATGTGGTCTTTGTAAATCTCTTCGACACCAAACTCCTTATGTCCACCTTTTCTACGTGTACTCTTCCAAACTTCGTGCTTTTGATTCTTCAATCCGGGCCATCGAAACATAGCTTCCACTACCAACTTCCATTACTTTTCGCATTACTCCACCCCACACTAAAATGGATGCGTGGTCCTTTGCACATAGAATTTTTTTGAAAATAATAAGTGGCTACCAGCGCATAAAGTGCACACAACAACAAAAAGAAAGGGAACAAGCAATGAGAAGGGGAAACACATAGAAAGGAAAATGCATTAAGGGAAATCCTAGGCTAAATGGCAATACTGCCTTATTTAATCATACAAGGAAGACTTATTTATAATAGGGATTCAACCTACTCCCATTGAAATGGCCTGGTAACCTCATCCCATCCAAGGTGCAGAATCGACATTCACCGAATCAAAGATGTATGAGATGATATATGGCCCTAACCAATGGAATTTCAGTTTCTAGATGGCGCAAAAATTTGGAGTCATAAAGCAAGACCATCTGCCCAACCTCGAATTATTTATTTTTAATATGGCGATCATGCCATGCTTTTTGTCACACCTTTTCAGTCTTCTGACTCCACCTAACAAGTGATCACCTTTCGTCCAACTACATTAACTTCTCCATGCACTCTTGTAGTACTTTTTCATCAGCTAATCCTGCTACGCACGCAATATGTAGGGATGGTAGCATGAATTCTACTAGTAACATAGCTTCCACACCAAACACCAATTGGAATGGTGTGGCCTTGTTTAATTTCTTGTAGGTAGTCCTATACACCCATAGTACAGACTAAGACTTTGTCATCCCAATCCTATCTTCCCACATCACAAATTTTTGTCACGTGTGACTCAATTTTTTTAAATGCCTTAGTAATTCCATTAGCTTGTGGGTGATATGGGGTAGTCTTATGGTGGGCTATTATGATTGCCAACTATATTATGACTGTTTCATTCAAGAAATGGGTACCCTTATCACTCGTTAAGCTCAAAGCAGACATCCATAATTGTTGATCATATTTTCACACAAAAACTTAGCTACTATTGTTCTTTGTACAGATCCTTTGTAGGTGCTTCCTCTGCCCATCTTCTTAAGTAGTAAGTGCAAGTGATGATATAGTGTGAACCAGTCCTTCGCGTGGTAGGTGAAATTGGTCCTACAAAATCAATGGCCCATTTCTCAAATGGTTCTGCGCTAGTTATCGGCCTCAAGGGAATCTCATCCCTTCTCCTTGGTTTTCCAAGGCACTGACAATGGTCATAATCCTTACAAAACTCAATGCAATCTTGGTAGATGTTTTCCTCCAAAGCCTGCGTAGAATCTTTCACACGGTGGCATTCCTTGCATAGTGCCCTCTTGCAATCCCACCGTGTGCTTCCTCCACGATTGCAATGCATTCATGTTTCAAGACACACTAGTGCAAAACCTCATCATGGCCTAGATTATATAAGTCCCCACTAATTAACATGTAGGATGCGATGCGTATGGATAACTACTTTCTTTCTAGAGTCTTCATTCCTTTCGGTGCCACACCTATTTTGAGAAACATAACAATATCTTCCAAATCAGAGGGTGTGTGCCACAACCTAAACAGTTGCATGTTTGACATTGTATCCTCAATGCTCTGCGCGTCCTCCCCTGAGTCAATCCTTGATAAATGGTCAGGCCCTGAGTTACTCTTTCCTAGTTTCATAATAATTGTAAATTCAAACTCTTGAAACAATAAGACCCACCGACATATGCACCCTTGCAAAACAAACTTGTTCACCAAATACTTCAATGCCACGTGGTCCAGTGTAGAATATGAAGGGTGTTTCCAACATATACTACCTAAATTTTTGCAGTGCGTAGATCATTGATAGTGCTTTGTGCTCAGTAGTAGTATAGTTCTACTCTGCTGGTGTCAACTTCCTACTAGCAAAACACAAGGGGTGGTCAACAATCCCTTCTCTAGGATGTGTTAAGACGCGCTCTATTGTCATTCCTAAATCATCAACATGTACATGGAATGGCTTATCCCAAGAGGGAAAGCGTAATATGGGTGTAGTGATAAGCCTATTCTTCAATGTATCAAATGATATTTATGCACCTCTCCCCAGTGAAATGCACTTTTGTGTTTTAGTAACTTTTCCAATGGTGTGGTGATCTTGGCACCGCGCTCTAGCTGGTAGGCTCCTCTAATCCCACAATAATGACAACTTTGGCAGATCCACCAACAAGCCTTCCTTACATATGATGTGCCCCAACAAGGTTCCAAATGGAGTAGCGAAGAGACATTTCTTGATGTTGAGGGATATGCGAATTGCCGACATCTTTCAAACATCAACCGTAAATTGTCACAATGGTCTTTCACTAGTCCATACACCATCTAGTCATCAAGGTAGACCTGAAGGAACTTATGGATAAAATCTTGAAATGCCTGGACCATTATGTGCAAAAACACAATAGGCAAATTCTTCAGTCCAAAAGGCATGAACGTGTAGGAAAAACTTCCCCATTCAAAGTGGCAAAGTTGTCTTTTCTTGGTCTTCCTTAGCAATTCTAACTTGATGGTATCCTGAGAATCCATCCGTGAAGGAAGAGATCTCGCGCCTAACCACTTCTAGGATTTCCTTGGTAAAAGGGGTTAGAAAAAGATCAATTACACATACCGCATTTAAGTCCATGTAGTTGACACAAATCCTTATCCTTCCATCCTTCTTAATGATGATGACCATAGGGATTACCCATTCTGATTCCTCCACAGCTTCAATGATTCCTGATGCGATCATTTTGTCTATCTCCTCCTTGACCTAGATGCGTAAATTTAGATTCATTTGGTAAGGTCTCTTCCGACTTGGGCACACAACCTCCTTTAACTTGATTTTCATTTCCCCAAGGAGTGGTGGACACCTTTAAGCTCATGGTATCTGCATGGAAATAAGTCCTGAAACTCACGCAATAGATCAATGATCTTTGAAACCTCCTTCTCTGACCAATAGTCCTTAATGGTAGCCTCCTTAGGTTCATGATCCGAACTAATGTTAACCTTCTTTTTTTTAGGGGCTTATGGTAGGCACACGCTTGCTCATTAACACTATCCATAATTTCACACGTATGTTCGTATGGTTGACATCCAAATTTTCCATCTATCACATAGACCATTTTTCCCTTCCCCTTCTCCATGCATGCGCACTCAAGTTGTGTCTCTTCTGATTCTTCCTCATCAAAGCACACTTCCAAACTAGGTTCATCCAATAACTCCAGTATTTTATCTTCTGCCATGACACTGTCTCCCATCATTAGGTGCTTAACAACTTGTAATGCCTTATCCACTGATGGCCTGGTACTCTGATATTCAAAATATTGAAGGAGGTTAGTCATCAACTCTTGTTAGTTTCATGTCCGACGGGCATCTCTCGAGTGAATGTACCATGCACATGCACAACCTTGTAAAGTGGAGTACAACTTATGCACCCATAGAGAGGGTGGCAATGCTTCTACGCTTCCATCCAAGCCTTCTCACATGCTTGGATGTGAAATGAGGTGGGCTCCTTCCCATGATAGTCTTGTATGGTAGTGGGTGTATTACTTCAGAAAACCTAGCAAAGAATGTGATTCTCACTTCGTGCCACTCTATAAGGCTATCGCAATGGGTCGCCCACCAATGCATTGTGGTCCCGAGTAATTTATAGTTGAGCATCCTTCTTCTTTTGATCTCAATCTTCCACTGGGTCTCCATCTCTCGTAAGAAAACATTAGGGTTGGCCCCTCCAAAGTAACTTGGAAACTTCTTTCCTCCCAGGTGCTTGACTGAATGCACCTTTATTACTCTTATAACAGATCCTCTTAATTGTCACCCAATTAACTCATATGTTCCGTGCACCCAATTGTCACATGCCACACTAGTTGTATCACTCATAGATTGAGCATCTTCAAACTGAATAAATGCTTCCGTAGGATTAATCACCGGTCCCTGATAGAGCGCACATAGATCCTGTCAAGAAATTCTTCTCCCAAGGGCTCAATATAGGGTGCTGACTTCCCATCGGTCAAGGGGATGATTACATGTTCTTCCTTGTTCTCAAAGCTTATGTACCCTTTATTGAACCGTATGTCAAGCATTGTTCTTATAACACTAGGGGTGCCCAAGTAATGCTGGAAAGTTGACTGCCTCAGCTAGTGCCAAGACTTCAAAATATCTAGTGAATTTCACCCCTTAGATAGTGATAAGAACATCTTTCAAAACACTAATGAACATTGCCTTTGTTTTGTTGGCCATATACAAAGCACATTTGAAGATGGTTGTAATGGGGGCCTTCCCATTTGGTTCCAGGTGTCCAGGGTGAGAACATTGACTTCCGCACTGTATCAATCAGATTATTTCTTAGGATCCACCCATCCACAATAACATTCAAGGTAATCTCCTTATAATAGTTGAAATTTGTGGGGAGGAAGGTTAGCATGCATAACCTACCTCTCGCACTCTACTCTGACATGTAATACATTTTCTCGTAACCATTCCCCTAACAAAGGAATGATATTCTCTTGTCTCAGAATTTTGCATACTTCCTTGACCTCGTTCCAGATCCTTCCATGGAGCCTCAATGCTCTTCCTTTGTTCTAACTACCTTGACTGCTCCTTTAAGCATTGGATTTCTCCTTGTAGGCTTTGAATTAAATCCATGGTCTCTTGATACACCTTTTCTCGATGAGCAGGGTCTAGATACTTACCATATAACACCTCTTCTCTTGTAACTAGTGGCTTCTACCTTCGTGTCTCCCAAGCACGCGCAACTTCACTTAAGGCATCATCACTAAGTATGGGCTCTAGTTTTGACTAGCATGCCACCCTGGCATCCATTGTGAGTCACCCTCTTTATGCTTACCATTATGACACCTTTTTCATTCGGTGTTGCTTTAGCTCAAATGTTCAAATAGCTCGGGGCACTCCTCATACTTGTGCTTTTTCCACACCAAGAGAATTGCAACAGATCAAGATATTCACACTTATAGTTCTCCGTAGATCCATAGTTGTAATAAGTTCCACACAGGAACTCACTTCTTCCTTCGCGGTTGTCACGACCATGAAATCCTCCTCAAAAACCTCTTCCACAAGCCCCTCCATCTGTGCGCCCTTCATAGTGATGACCATCATCCTTGGAATTATTTGCAAGGCTAATTTAATGCACACCAATATTAATGGCATCATGTATCTGGTCAAACAATCTACAATCCTTGGTGTCGTGAGTAGTAGAGGTGCAAATCTTGCAATAACAAGACACATTCTTACGGATCGCGCACTACTGTAGTAGACATCTATTTGCATCATGATCTCCATGGAAAATCTCACATCCATTCTCATGATGCATACCGATCTCTAGGGACAAATGTCCTTTGTATGCCCCTCCACCCGACAACCTCGTGCACCATAGGCCCCCTGCGAGTCTCGTGCGCCGAATTTGCAGATAGCTTCTCTAACTACTTTTCCATTGCAAAAATATGAGCTTCAAGAAAAGGGCTAACACCGATATCCACGCTTCTAATAGCCTCAACACACGGGGAAGCTTCCAAGGCCTCACATGGGTCTCAGTGAAAGTCTTGTGCCAAAGCACCATCCTAAAATGTGTTATCAACCCTCAAAAAAACCATTGAGCATGTTGTGAAGGATGAATATCATAAGATAGTTTTGATAAGAGATTTTTAAAATGCGCGTCATATTCCCACACAATTTCTTCCATACCTTGTTAAATCTTCTTAACGCACTAATTCTCTTTGTTCAAACTTAGGGATATGAAATTCAGCTAAGAAGGAATTCGGTAGTGTGATGTAATGTACCACTGTCGATGAGGTCATACTTCTAGTACCAACTATGCGTGCGTCCTTATAACATCATTGCAAACTGAGTTGCCTTCCATTCTGTGGTAGTGATCCCCTTCACGCGCCATAAAGCAACTCACACTTGTGTACATGCTCTACAACATCCTCAACACCTTTGTAGTCTGGTAGATGTAATTTTTTTTTGAAAAATACTTACTAAGGTGGTTGAGGCCCTTATCCACTTGATCCATAACCTTGATTTCCTCCGGTGTTGCCTCCACCACCAGATCCATTAGATCCACCGATGCCTACTCCTCCTGATCCACCAGATGCTCTAGATCCGCTAGGTCTACCAGGTCCACTAGCTTCTATTCCACTAGATCCACCTCTCATACTGAAGTGGTTACACCTAGTGTTCCTATTGTTGCACCGAATTGCACGCCAACAGCCTATGATATTGCATCGCTACTAGATGTGTGTCCCACACCACTTCTAGATGTAATACCCAATCTTTGTGTACTCGCACTTTTCCCAAATGTCATTCTAGAAAATATTCCTCCAAACATAGGAAATGATTGTGTAGCCATAGATGTACCAAATGAAAAGTTATACTCCTAGGTACTGATCGGTCACTCCCACCAATACCAAGTGGGTTAGCAATACTTATCTCTTGCTTTGGAAAACCGAGTGCCGTGGGTCGATCACCAAGCATGTTCGGATGTGTACCAACGACTCTCCTTTCTCCATGTGATGAACTTTCATCAGAAGCTGAAGGGGTCTTTCTCCGTGCTTGCCAAGATGGGGTAACACAGACTACTCAAGCTCCACATCCTCTACGTGAACCTCAATTCCTTCCTACAACGTCTACCTCCATAGATCCATCACTCCTATAACCTCACATTTTCTAGCCAACTCCCTTTCTCGTGCTTCATTATACTTGAGTCGTCTCTCTTCCCTCTCCTTTTTAGCCGTAAGGTCTGCCATCTTCCTCCACCCTAGCTTCCTCACCCAATGCTCAAGAAGCTTAGCTAACCATAGGAAATGCTTCCAAACTTAGTGTAATGATCAAGATCTTTATGGCTAAGGGAATAACACATAAAAATGATCCTCTAGGCTCCCTTAAGAACTCAAACTCAACAACCTCCGGATAAGAATACATAGAAATAACGTATTCCAAGGTATAATTGGTCAACACTCTTCTCCACCAATGATCAAAAACATGTGTCCAAGTCAGATCAACATCCTACAACCTCTGATATTCATCTTGGGTCCACACGTAAGATCTATAATACCAACTTGATCTAGATGCATACGTCGAAATCCATTCATACAACTCCACTAGAAAGCAACAAAAGAAGGTCTCATACAACTCATGATACAGGTGCTCTTCTACCCATTTACGTGCATCAAACTTAGGTCTAGTACTAAATCTCTGAGCAAACTCATCCTCCATTCTCTTAAACCATGCTTTGACACTATCCAAGGTCAAGTGCTCTATCATCACGCATCATTCTCATAACAACTTCGAAAAGAGGTCCGGAAACGAAACCAAGATGTAGTCATTTTTATCTACCCTTAATATAACTTTCTAACCCCAAGCGCACCATCCTATCACCTAGCTTATGGACAAAAATACATCAATGACAACATAACCACACAATGGACAATAATAAATGCTTATAGAAAACTTGTATACATAAGAGTCCTTTACTTTGAAATTCAAACCTAGTGGCATGTAATGTCAACCAAAAACATAAGGTGTGAAATCAAAAAGAGTAATGAAGAGACCCAATAGTAAAAAATGACCCAAAACTAAAAGGGAATAATACCATATGGCTTGGGACCATATTGTATGATGGTATGGACAAAATCTAGGGTACCGTACTAAATCAAAAAATTAAAATAGTTAAAATCAATAGCCAAGGATATTTGTGACGTGTCATAAGAAAATAAGGAAGACTCAAACTAGTTGAAATATGATGATAAATCAATAACTACTAAAACAAAACAAGGAATTACAATGATGGGTTCTAGGTTCATTTTCCAAAACTCATATGCATATAATTTGCCAAAAATGTGATGTAATAATGATTTTGTGCCAAATGTTTTGTCTACATTGCCCCCTTTAAGCTAGTGAATATAATTCTCTAATTTAAAGGAGAAAAGAGATCATACTTGATGGTGTTAAAGTAGAGAAAACTCCAGGTGTGTCAAAAGAGCAATAAAATCATTTGAATAATGCGAGTCATTAGTTGAACCATGTGGTGATAGGGAATATGTTTCATAGGTGTCATTTGCATAAAAGTGTACTTGGAGATTTTATTTGTATTTATGCGGAGAGGTGAGGGTGATTAGTCCCTAACACTTGTATTTTATATATAGGTGGGAATTGGGTGTCCTGACATTAAATAAAGGTGTCACATGGATTTCTGGTCACCTCAAAATAATTCCTTCTAATTGCGGGATCACACCATTATAAATGGATATAGGTCCCAAATTTGAAAACCTCTATAAAGTTAAAGGGAACTAAATCTCGTGCCCACATCGTGCATTATATGGGTGTGGAAAGTAACTATAATGTTTGGAATTATTAATTCTAGTAATTTTGCACCTATATTTGCAATCATTATAGTAGTGCTTGCATTTGGTTTTTAATAACTTAGAATTTAGTAAATCCTTGTAGATGGATTTGACCATTTATTCATTAGATGCTTGTATTGATTTGTATAAGAGATGGTGACCTTACATAGAAAACCCATATATTTTCCGCCATTTTATTGAAAGGGATGCAACAAAGTGGAATTGTTTGAGCTAAAAGAGATTGATAGTAGTAATTGAGAGAACGATTTGTGGTAATTGTTGATATAGTGAGTCACCTTTGTTCAAAGAAAGATAGTATTGATTGAAGTAACTAGTTATAGTATTCGTGACACAATAAATACATGTTTAGAGAAAATAATATTAATAGTATCATTTGGAAGTATAGAGATAAGAATCAAGATTTGATAAAATATGCAACACAATTATTAACAATGTATAATAGAGTGATGGCATGCTATTTATGTGGAAGCCTATGAAATTATGGTTCTAATGTGACAAACAATGTGATAATCTATTAAATAAAGTGTAGGATATCACTGGCAATTTCGATGTATTAATTGATTAATTGAGATTTGATTTTATAGTATAGTAGTAAGCCAAAAGATCAATTTACTTATTCAACTAAAATAGAATATACTAGCCTAATCGATGCTTTATAGAAGTAGTAAATAAATAAATAAATGCAATATTGAAAATACCTAAGTAACTAAGTAAGTGAAATATGAAATCATAATGTGTAGAGAGGGGTAGAAAATCATATTGAAAATGCAATATTGAAAATACCTAAGTAACTAAGTAAGTGAAATATGAAATCATAATGTGTAGAGAGGGGTAGAAAATCCTTAGCTGATTCGTCAAGGTCGATGTATTGTGTCGCAGAGGAGACTAGCTAAATAGGAAGAAATTGTCACATGAACCTAAGAACATGTAGATCCAAGTTGTCTAGCTAGAATAGGGCACCTAAAAAGGGATTGGGGCCTGGGCCCCCTATTATGTGGAAAAGAGTTATAAACATCCTCCAAGGTGTCATTGAATGTTTTCTTGTGTTTGATTCATGTCGCATGAATGTCGATGTATGATCACCAAAGCACTAGTAAACCTGCAATAGAAGAATCACCTGCAAAACCCCAAACAAAGCATCAAAACCTTAAAAATAAAGATGCATATGAAGGGGTCAGACTGTCCTCATCCGCCACAATGGTGGAATTATCATTGAGTGTTGCACTACATCTTAGACCCAATGTAGTTATTTATGTGTGTGTGTGTGGAATTGTGCCCTAGGTGCTCTTGTGTGTGTCACACTTTGTGAATAACAAACAATAACTATATGTAAAATGTAGTAAATGTGTGCATGGAATAGAATAAACTCCCCTCCTATGAAGTGTGATGTAGATGAACCAACCTTTGTCCCTTGTGATGGATCTAGATGGATGCAATGGAGTAATAGAAGCCTTTGATGGATGCAACCTTAGGTGGTGATAGTAGTGCTTAGTGCTTGGTCCCTCACTATGGTCACATAACTTTATATTTATATGGTTCCCTTTCTTGAATTTCTTAATTAACCTCGAAAATTCTTACCACCAAGAATATAAGAAGATCAAATGGCTAGAAAGTGCCCAAAAGTGAGAGGAAAGTGCAAAGAGGATCAGGGTGCGTGGGGCGCCCGATCTGTTGGGTACCCTGATCCTGGTTGGGTGCCCCAGTCAGAAATAGGGAAAACGTAGTAAAAGTATGGACTGGGCAAGTACGGGTGCAAGATCAAAAGTAGCAATAGAAAATAATGAAAGATGGCCAAAGACATGGGTTAATTAGTACTCTTTTTCACTTAAGAACCATATGAATAGTAGTATGAGACCAGGACTAAATAATTACCCAAAGTGTGTGATTTTGTGTCTACATTTGCCCCCACTTTATGTTGGTGAGTGGAAATCTCGATAACATAAAGTAGATAGAGATGTGTACCTGATATCCATGTAGATTGATGTAGAAAGCGTGTCGAGGGACTAGAAAAAGCATGGAGTAATAAAAAGATGGAGCATGGAGACTAAAGATGCAAAAGTGTAAAAAGGTGATGAGAGTGAACCTAGGCGAAGCGTGTACCTAGGGAAGAAGCATGTGTGTAGATGTTTATGTATATGATGTACCGCATGTTAGTATCAATGTGTGTGATGTTGACTACTTGCTTCCCATCACCGATGGACTGCTGATAGTGAAGATGATCAAGTAGTCAAATACGCATGTATATGTGTTAAAACATGTGTAAAGATGCATTATACAATTAAAAACATGTAACAAAAGTATGAAAATGAAGAAGGAACATGTGCACTTTGATCCGTTTTGAGAAAAAGGATGTAACAAGGATCTTGTCGATGTTGTGAGAGTTTTTGAATGATCTCACGCCACCTGGCCGAAGAAAATTTAAGGAGGAAAGTCTAATTTATCCTCCAACTCAGAATCGCTTCCCAAAATCGAAGAGATCTCGGTATTATCTTGTTTTTTTTTGCGATACGAGGCCACCGATCAAGTAGTGTAGAGAGGAAGGTATGGTTTATCCTCTAACCTGTAACTACTCCCCATAATGCTAAGGACAACCTCCCCTGTAAAATCGATGTGTATGGAGTTCTGTAGACTGTGTTGAACCCACTCACTATGTAACCCATTGTGTCATGGAAAAAAACTAAATTGTACAGGTACCATATTGTGTACTATGTGTAAACCCAAATGATGTCCCCCTCTTTGGGGGTGTATGCAACGTCGCTGTAGGAGGATGTGGCCCCAAAGAGAGGACCAACCACTCGAAATTGTTCCCTATAGGGGAGTGTATGTGCTTGGTAGAAACTAAGGAAAATGTAAACAATTGACTAGGAGACAAGTGTTAGTACAAGCAAAGACATACATGCATGTTTAAGACCAAGTGCAAGCTAAACAAGCGGTGTGTAATCTAAAACACACAAGAAGACAAAGTAGGACTCGAAAAGTGGGTTAAATATGGGACATCACTCATGATGTGACAAGACACTCAAGGCCATAGTGGCCACATACAACCAGGAAAGTGTGCACACAAAACAAAGGGCAAGGCCCGCATACAATGAAAAACAAAGACAAGCAAGTATAAACAAATAGATAACCATGGTAGAAAGTAATCCTGCAAAACAAATGTTGCACATGAATCACCTATTAACATGTTAGAAATATAAAGTGTATGTCAAAATCGTGTATAATCAGATGAAGTAAAGTGCTAAGTAAAAAATGAAACAATAACACTTGTAGTGTATAAAAGTGGATGCCCCCAAGAGCCATTGTGGGACTGGTAGTGTGCCAAACATCCACGTTGTGTATAATGGAATTGTATAATCTACGATCATAACTAGAAAGAAAGTGAACGTGTGTTGATCAAAGAATACTTTTCAAAGAACGCACAAGGATTCTGTGTAGGATAGAAGGCCAGGATCAAGGGCGCAAAGGGACTGGGAAGGACACGCACGTGGAAGGCAAGTTCAACTTTCAGGACTTAGCTGATTTTGAGCATGAAGACCTATTTTTAGAAGATGGTGTGCGGAACACACCAACGATGCAGAGACGTGTGCACCATGCATTGTCTATCTTTAGAGGATCGGATCGAAGTGTTTTGCATGGAGACGAGCTAAGAATAGGATTGACACTTCAATTAACTATAAGAGGTCTATAGATAGCACACTTGCATGTGTGGCTATGCCTGTAAACGGTGTGTGGCTATCAATAGCATGCAGCCTATTTCTGGAATAGATAAGCGGTGAAGGGCAAGTCCCCACCCTATATATATGAGTGTGATGTATGCATGTAAGAAAGAATAGACAGAGAGATATGTGTGATGGATGTATGAAGATATAGAGATACACACATATGACTAAATTACTGTATTAGATCCATACGCGCATTGGTATAGTTTTACATTCCTGTAAGGAGCTTATGTATTTATTAATAGATGGAAGATATTGGCTAAATGTACGTGTCATTTTGTGTGTAATTGAGTAGTGCATGTTATTGATTCAATCGTGATTATTGTTTAAAACTTATTCTTTCATAGATCTGAATGTAGCATGCATTGTAGAATGATGGATTAGTTATAAATCTATATATTTCTTCCTTCATCACGCTAACATCCTACTACAACAACCCTAAAGAGGACTGGTACCTTTACACTCTTTGAGTGAGCGCTCGATCAAGGCTAAGTGATGTGTTAGCACGAATAGGGTGTTATACGGTAAATTCTAGGCTACATCATTGGTTCCATTGTCGAGACCTCTTTTCGAGTTGTTTTCAAGATGGTTCACGATGAATACGTATCGATTAACTCTAGCAAGTATTGAGGAATGGATACATGATCGGAGGAAGAATATGCATGGCGGTTCAACAATGAATCGAGTTTAACGCATGCACTTGGGTAGAACAAAAATCGTATGACAACTTATATGAGAGCCTTTTCACTATCTTTCAAATATAACTATATAAGTGGATTATTGCTTATGCATCTCAGTGGAATTGGAGGTATCACGCACTTGTCTAGAAACAGGAAGAATTTTAGGCCCTTTATGATGCTGATATGATCTGGACTCATGCTATGGATACGTGGTGTTCTAAATAGTTATATTCTGGAATATTCAATTTCAACGTACTCTTTCCCAGAGGTAGTTGAATTCCGGGGCCGAGTTTTTGCGGTATCAAGAGGAACATATTTACAACGTATTCGCTAGCGATCAAGATCTTGATGGTAACTTTGAACCTGGAGAGTAAATTGATGGCTAACTAAACTTCACCACGCGCGAGGGCAGGAATAGGTTTGGTGAAAGATGGTAGACCTAGCAGCAGAGAGGCAGAGAGAGGAGAGGTAACTTAAGTATAATGAGGTGTGTGAGAGGGAGATAGAGAAGCATTGTTTCGTTGCAGAAAGTATGGCGTGGAGGAGAGAGATGGCTCGTGAAGGATTTGACTCACGTAGAAGATTTGGAGCAGAGCATCGGGAACTCCCCATCTTGGAAAGCATGATAGAGATCCCTTCTCGGCCTCATACAAAAGTATGCCAACACAAACTACCTAGACCACAGGCATGCATCTTAATCCACCTGGTGACCTAGCCTTTGCGCTTGGTTTTCAAGATCTAGTTTTGACAAGTAACCAACAAGGTAACTTGGGAACTAGAAGAGTAAAGTAAGTCGGGGATCAAGTACATCAATGGTAGGATAAACGACTTCAATGTTATTTGAAGGAAAATTCTTAGGTGCATCATCCGCATAGAATGTGAGTGCACAAAATGTTTGATTCACCTCTGGAAGTGGAACTACCTCACAGACTATAGGGGTTCAATATAGTACTACTGTCAGAGCACAGGGGAGTACATCTATAGGTCATATTCCAACTACGGGATCAAGAGGTATAGGTGGTTCTAGTTCTGATAGATCTAGTGGTTCTAGAGGTAGAAGGAACACATGAGGTTCTAGATCAGGTGGTCAAGGTTCACTGACAACCAAAAACACCTATATGGAGATGTCTCTTCATCTCCGGAATATAGAGGCACGAGAGGATGTTACCGAACATGTGCATATGTGTGAAATATTGTGGCGCACTAAAGGGATCATGGCTGCTGAGTGTAAGGAAAGTCAATTCGCCACTACATTACAGGGCGTGCACACAATTGGTATAGGAAGTTTGACCCTGATCAAACTTGTGTGGATTATGCAACATTGAGGGATGATTTCTTGAAAGAGTTCCATATCCCTGAGTTTGAGCAGAAGAGTATAAGTGCGCTCAAGGATATCAAGCAAGGCACTACTGAGAGTGTACGTGAGTATGATGCTCATTTTAAGACACTTCTATCTAAGATATCTTATGATATTCACGCTAGCCAGCATGCACAATGGTTCGTTGGAGGATTGATTACACCTTTCAGAAGGGCACTGTCACATAAGACATACACTAACTGCATGTGAAGCCATTGGAAGCATCTTTGCATGCTAAGGCAGTTGGGAGCATTGACACTGGTGTTAGTCCATTCTTAGAGGCACAAATTGCAGCTATGGCAAAGCAGTTAGAGAAGCTATTAGAAAATTCAACCCATGAAATGCGCTCAGGAATTTGGTGTATAGATTGTGAAGTGGAAGGTCACACCAAGGATATTTTCCCTCGCAGATCTGTACGCTCATTATTGTTGGATTGTGAGATTTGTCATTTGAATCATGATGCTAGTCACTGTCCTTTGTTACAACATGTGATAAGGAAGAATGTATCTTGCTTTTACAAAATTCTGTGTCTATGACTCATGATAACTTTGAGGATTGTCGGTGATTGGTGAGATCTAGGATCTATGTATAGACATTGGGGTACAACATATAAGTATAACAGAGATAATTCTAAGGGTAAGAATGAGCACCGAGGATTAGGATTAGGATCATAATCAAATGTGCTATGATAGGAATGAGGGCATTTTGAAGGAGGTCGTGGAAGGGGACATGGATATCGTGGTGGATATGGAGGACAAGGCCGTGGTGGAGGAAGAGGTGAGTTCCCTCATGGAACATGTTATTTGTGTAGATCTCCCGACCACTATAGGCACAAATGTCCTCAAAATATTACATGTTCTTTCGTAGAAAGAACCATAGCTATAAAAAGAGTGCGGAGACTTATATGAGCATCGGAGTAAGCAGTATAAGCAAGAAAACAAAGGCGTCGGGATGGTTAGAATCTAGCGCGTGGTTGAAGATCAGTGGATGCCCAAGATAGTAGAATGACCTAAGGCATTGACGGTGAAGATTACTACACAATTTGAAGTGGCACGTGCAAGAGAGGCATTACACCGAAGCTGCGCGATCACCAAGGAGGAGGTTTTGCATGTAAGGTACCCAGATCTTGCTCATCAGAAGGAAGTTTACCAAGATACCATGGAAGTGCTAAGGAATCTTTAGGGTGAGATACAGTACCTAAAGGAGCAGAAGAAAGCATCAGAGACAGTCAAACTGATATTGATGATCTATAAGAGTGTGTGCAAAATGTTGTGCTAGGAGAACATTATTTCAGTATTTGGAAGTTGGTTAAAAGGGAACACTCCATGCGTAAGTCTTGAGACCAGACGGTAGATTCTGCATGCAAATATTCCCCCTGATAGCATTGACTATGACAAAGAAATTACTCTGAATGTTGTTGTAGATGGGTGGTTGTTGAGCAACATATTGATTGATATAGGTATGGAAGTAAATGTGCTTACATTAGATGCATGGGTACAAATGGGGAGGCTCCATCAGTAGCCATCATCTAATGTGTTTTTATGGAAAATAGACTAAGGCCACTCCCATGGGGGTTTTGAAAGATGCATCTATAACTATAAAAGGGGCCAAGTTCTTTGGGATTTTGAGGTATTAGCACTTGTAGAAGCGGACAATTTTCTAGCCGCTTGGACGCGCCTTGGTGTTATGCGAATATCTTGACTTAAGATTCAATAAGGGGTATATCAGCTTTGAAAACAAGGAGGAAAGGGTTGTGATACATTTAATAGATGGGAAGTCTACACCGTATGTTGAGCCTCTAACTGAGGAGGACTTAAACAAAATTTATGTATGCGCTATTCAGGACCCAGAGGTCAATGAGCCATCAAAAGAAGGCATCCTACAATGGGAGGATTCTCATTCTCTTAGTGATACTACAAGTATTTCTTGCGACAATTGGGCTCATGGTACATATGAACTAGTAGGGTGCGAGGTAGAAACCGTGGTTACGCGTAAGAATGGACTTCGTTCGATTTGATGGATAGGTAGCACAATACCTTAGTATATAAGGGCATAAGATCTTCCTACATTTTTGAAGGCCATGGAAACACAGTTGACAAATCAAATTAAGAGAAGAGATATGTTAGTATACACCTTGCGTGGTACAACAACATGCTGGTGGGTAGTCCACAGAGATAATATTATAAACTGGGAAGATATTGGAGTCACTTTGTCTACTAGGTTTGTAAGGAACAATGCACCTACGTAGATATGCACTTATCATGGTGATCTCTACCTGTTCAACATCACATTCAGTAGTGTGAGAGACTCTAGACAACAGGACAAGAAGCATTACCACCTTCACTCTAGGTGCATAGATTGTATTCTACGCTACAAGGATGTGCACACACCTAGTATGTATATGCAGAACTACATTGAGAGACTGGAAACTAGAAATATTTGACTACAGGAATGATCCAGACCTTTGACTACTTCTCTACTAAACCTCCAGTAGAAGAGGCATTAAAATTTGTCAAGCGCTTAACTATGGGAGATAGTGAAAAATTAGAAGAGCATATTCAGGAATTATTTGGTGAGGTAGAGTCTAGAGCACATTTTGAAAAGGAAGAATAAATGGACTCCATACTACTTGAACACGCTTGCCTTGAGAAAGAGAAAGGAAAGATGGTTTACATCGTGGATGATGAGGAAGTTGAGAACCTAGATATTGAACATTCACAAGGGATGATAGAGGTCTTAGACAGTCTGCAAACAAGAATACACACACCTATCATGAACCCATGAAGACAAATAAGGTGAATATAGGTACGGAGGCTGAGCCTAAGGAGGCCATAATTGGAGACTACTGGTCAACTTAGAGGTAGCAAAGATCATTGAGTTACTTAGGGATTATCAGGACTTATTCCCTCGAGGGTATCATGAACTTAAAGGCGTGCATGAATCACTTGGGAAATGAAGATAAAGCTTAAGGAAAATGCACGCCCAGTTAGAAAGAGGCCTTACAGAATGAATCATAATTTGCGTGAAAAGGTAAGAGAAGAGATTGATAAAATTTTGAAATCTAGAATTATCAAACCACTTGATGAGTTAGAATGGGTTAGTCCAATGGTGATCAATATTAAGAAGGATAGACGAATTAGAATATGTGTGGACTACGGGGAGCTGAATGTTGCATGCATCATAGATCCATTACATATGCCATTCACCGAGGAAATGCTAGAAGGAGTTACTGAGGCGCAAAATATATTCCTTCACAGATGGGTTTTCGGGTATCATCGGAGTTAGGATTGCTCGGGAGGATCAAGACAAGATAACTTTTACTACCGAATGGGGCAATTTTGCATATCTTGTGATGCCTTTTGGATTGAAAAAATCACCTACTATATTCTCATGCATAGTTGTTCAAGCATTCAAAGACTTTATTCACAACTTCTTACAAGTCTACCTAGATGATTGGACAAGTATATGGGTTTGTGAAAGATCATTGTGACAACATGCACTTAATGTTTGAACGTTGCGAGACAATTGAGTATCTCTTTGAACATCAAGAAGTGCATATTTGCTACACCCTTTATAATCTTTGTTAGGACATATAATCTATAAGGAAGGGTTTTGGTTGATCCGGCTAAGGTTGTAGTCATTCTAGGCACGAAGCGTACTACAGTCAAAGTGAGGTGTGTGGATTTTTAGGTCATACAGGATATTATAGAAAATTCATCAAAGGGTATGCCAAAATTGCTGCACCTTTGGAAGAATTCTTGAAGGGGAAAGGTACATTTTATTGGGAGAACCGCAATAGTGCGGAGTTTGAGATATTAAAAGAGAAACTTACTACCACGCCTATTCTACATTTTCCCTCATGGGATAAACCATTTCATGTGCATGTGGATGCTTCTAGCATGACTATTGGCAAGAGTGTGTTAGCTCAAACTGGTGAAGGTATTGTAGATGCTAGTAGGAAGTTGACTCTACTAAAAAAATTATACAACTACAAAGTGTGAATCTTTGTCAATGATCTATGCATTGTATAAGTTTTGAAAATACTTGTTAGAACACCATTTGTGGTTTATACGAGATCACATGGCATTGAATTACTTGGTAAACAAGCCCATCTTACAATGGTGCATATGCATATGGGTGCTCCTATCTCAAGAGTTTGACTTCACGATTATGGTGAAGCCAAGGAAAAGCAATTTTGGACCAGACCATTTATCTAGAATCAATTCAGGAGAGGAAGCACAGAAAATTGAAGAAACCATGCTAGATGCATAGTTATATAGGTTATAACGTGTGCCCATGGAATTAAAAGACATTGATGTCTTTCTATGAACAAGTATGGCACCAGAAGGAATGAAAGCATTAGAAAAGAAGCAACTTGCTATACACGCGACACCATTTATGTTAATCAGTGGTGACCTTTACAAGCTAGGTAGATATGAAGTATTACACCATTGTGTATTAGAGCATGAGCATAAGGATATCATGGAAAAAGATCATGGTGGTATTACAGGAGGCCACTATGCAGGTGATGTGACTGCCTAGAAGATCCTACTTGTTGGATTATGGTGGGAGACATTATATAAGGATTATAAAGAATATTGTAAGGCGTGTGATCATTGTCAGTGCCTAGGAAAACCAGGGAAAAGAGATGAGATGCCTTTGAGACCGATTACTAGTGCCGAACCATTCAAGAAATGGGCCATTGACTTTTTAGGACCTATTTCACTGGCTGTGTGCATGAGGACCGGATCGTGCTATATCATTACTTGCAAAAAGTATCTCACACGATGGGCAGAAGCAACACCTACCAAGGAATGTACATCAGCTACAACAACTAGGTTTCTACGGGAGAATGTTCTAACAAGATATGTATGTCCCTTAATCTTAACAAGTGATAGAGGTACACACTTTTTGAATGAGATAATCAGGATCTATTAGATGAGTTTATAGTTGGACACCATAAAACTACACCCTACCATCCTCAGGAAAATGGAACTATTTAGGCCTTTAATAATATTTTGAGCTAGACTTTGACAAAAATTTGTGATGCTGGAAGAAAGGATTGGGATGACAAAATGTCAGTTGTTCTTTGGGCATATAGAACAACTTACAAGAGATTGAACAAAGCCACACCATTTCAGTTGGTGTTTGGCGCGGAAGTTGTTCTCCCTATAGAATTTATGTTACCTTCTTTGTGCATTGCGTGTGCACTGGAGGTCTAGTTGATGAACATGCTTTAGAAGAGCGTATCGAAAAGATGATTCAACTGGATGAGCGACGAGCCATAGCACGATGGAGTTAGAAGTAGGAAAAGGCTAGGAAAAAGGCATGGCATGACAAAAACATAAGGGATAAGAAGTTTGAGATTGGACAAATGGTACTTCTTTATGACTAAAAGTTCTTGCGCCATCCTGACAAGCTCAAAGTACTTGGTTAGGGCCATATGTCATCACTTATATACTTGAATCAGTGCTTGCAGATTATAAGCACTTGATGGAACATGGCTACCAAGTTACTTTAACGGGAGTAGGTTGAAGCCCTACTATAAATAAGTCTTCTTGGTGTTTGTAATAAGGCAGTATTGCCATTTAGATTAGGTTTTCAATTCTACATTTCCTTAATGTATTTCCTTCATTGTTGCTATGCTTTATCAATTTAGTTTCTCTTATGTAATAAGCGTCCTTGCGCACATGAAGCTAATTACCCATATGAAGAATGTTTATGTGCAGAGGACTGCACATACCTTTCGTGCGGGGTGGTTGTAGTTATCTAAGTAAAAGACTGTGGGAATTGAAAGGTGAAAGGAATAAGCTGCTACGGGTGTGCTTTAAGTCAAAAGAAGATTGCTTCTTAAAAGTGACCAAGGATGGAGATGAATGAAAGGACAATATAATGCGAGGTAAGCGGAGGCCATGATAACTACCAAGAGAAGGTACAGTGATGAGGTACTTGGGTGTAAGAGCACGCATTAAAGAGAAGTTTGTGACTAGAGGGTAGGAAGGCATGCTAGAAGGTTATTTAGGCGCGAAGATGTACCACGTGGAATGAACAAATTTGGTCAATGAATGAGGGGATATTTGGTAGGTAAAGGAGCAATAAATGCATCAAAATTTGAAAAAAATATAAGGATGGAATGCATATTCATTTTTACCATTGCGACTAAGAGTATTTGAGGAAAGATCCAAGTGTGAAGAGCTAAGTGATCGGGTTAAGGTGCGAAGGGTGTGAAACCAAGCTTGATAACTAGATCGTGTGAAAATAAGCTTGCGTCCCTGGTGGTGAAGGGTTTGAGCGAAGTAGGGAGATAGAAAGGAGTTAGGACACAAAGTTTCCACCTAGGGCACGATTGAATCGAGCTAGGGTTTGATTCACAAAGTTGCAGAGTTAAAGAGGAGACGTTTGTAAGGTAAAAATGGCACCTAAGAAGGCATCTGCAACAACAACAAAAGGAAAGAAGAAGGTGGTCGTCGAGGAGGAAGAGATGGTCCCGAAAGTGATTTTTAGAAATGTAATATCCAGAAGGAGTCATTTGTCGACAAGGAATGGGATTCACCCATCAGAAAGAGCAAAGTAAGTGAATACAATCACAGGACTTTGGAGAACAAGAAGGATCTCGATTCCTTGCTCACTGCTAGGATGAACAAGCGTACGGTGGATGACATGCCAGTTTATGATGATGCATGTGAGAAGCTTCTGAAGAGAATTGGGGTCTACCAATTATATGAGATTCCATATTTTGGGAAGTATGAGCCCTTGTATCAGTGGCTCATGAGCAGAGTACATGAGGACTTTTTACTTTGCAAGATGTAAAGTTAGAATCTCATATGCACTTATCTCATCAATTACAGGTTTGAAGGCCACATGAGAGGACATAAAAAGTGATCTCACAGATAAAGTCACAATTTTAAAGACCAGAAAGGAATTGGGGTACCTGAAGGGTCCGCACGGAATGGATATAGATAAATTGAAGAAGCTGTCTAGTTTTGCAAGCTACAAAACACCTTGTTACAAAGTTGAATGATCAGGAGAAGTGGTCACAAGTAAATACTATGTGGTTACATGTTGCACATAAGATGTCAGAAGGGGTAATCTACAACATTATAGGCTATATTGTAGAACAAATAGTCGAAGAAGCATGCACAGGAGGGAAGATCATCTTTGGGGTTGTTCTACTATCACTGGTATTCATGGAAATTGGAGTACGGATGGATGAAGGAAAATGTATGGGAATAACCCATTGAGAACAAGTCACCGGTGAAAGATTCAACAATTACCTATGTAAAGGGGCCATGACAGATGACATAAAGTAAAGGGCAGAGAAATGGTATGACAGGCTTCGTGTAACATTTGGGGAAGAGTGGCGCATCCCAAAGGACCTACCAATAGTAGTAGGGAAACAAGTTGATTTGATGCATATCAAAGCATTACTACATTATGTGCTTCCTAATGAAATATGGAGTCTGGAACCCTTGGTGTAAATTACCTTACGCATTCACTATAAGGTATTTCCAAGCATCTGTTCATATATTTTCTGAGACACGTGCTAATGGTATTCAATGCACGAGATAAGGTAGATCATGACTACTATACATTCGGGAAGAGGTATGTGTATCCTAGCAAAAGTACTTCTACATCGAGGATCATTTGAGAGGTCTTGAATACTAAGCCAATAAGTCTAGTTGTAGCGAGATGTGGGGGTAACATTGGTGTATCTCAGTGAAGCCAAAGATGGAGAATAAAAGTATGTGGAAGGTGAGTTCGCACTTCAAAGCACCACCAAAGGAAAGCATACCATGGAGAACATCCCAAAGCACCTAAGCCCATAGACCCAATTGAAGTGGAGGATAAGGAGGAGGAGCATGAAGATAGTGGTGGTTTGGAGCATAGAGGTAGGAGACATCCTACAAATAAGGGTGAAGCTGAGCACGCCATTACACCACCTCAGCTATAAGGAGGGGATGATGAGGACTTGAATGCGGTCCAGGGGAGCACATGTTTAAGAGGGTGTTTAGGAGAATAAGGACCCAAGGTGCTACTCTAACCACTTTGCGCAAATCACCTAGACTCTCTCCACAAAAGGAGGAAACCGTGCAAAGAAGGAGGCGAAGTTAAAGGAGGGGGTGGAAGAGTAAGAGGAAAGCATGCCTAATTCTCCTACACTACGGAGAACACAAAAGAACAAGGTGAGGAATCAAAGGAAAAGAAGAGGATGAAAAGGGACCGGAGGAGACACCGCAGAGAATGTTCAGAACATGGACATACAAGTCCCAAATTTGGAAGCTAAAGTCCCTAAACAACAATGGTCTAGAAGAACAAGTAGAGAGCACATTCCACCAGCCATGGGGTATGCAGAGGATGCAAGAAAAATTGTCCACACCCGCTTCCAGAGCACGATAGCATAGAAGGATTTATTCAGCTGGGAGCTAATGGATGAGGATATGGTGACTGTGCACACTCGAAAGAAACTATCATGGTCAATGCACACCCATATGGATGAGCCTGAATTTGATGTATGTGAAGATTCATGCATTTCGAGATAGCTAAAGAAGGCACCCCAAGCTAGACACATGACAATAAGGCCTACTGTCATGTCAGATGAGAAGGTCAACAACGCACTGAAGTGGCTAGAAGAAACATGGACAAAGCTTCAACAATTAGAGAACTGCGCGAGGAGCTGAAGACAAAGGATGCAGAGATATCGCATATAATGCAAGAGAGGACTTCACACGAGAAGAAAAATGAGGTATTTATGAGCATCACAGAGGAGATTGGGGACAATGTCATCAAAGCAAGGCCACACTTGGAGGGCGAGGTACCCTGGCGTTTCCTTCAAAGAATACACTATGTAGGAAAGTTGGTGGACTTGGTACTTGAAGATGAACCTTTACGCATGCAGCGCTAAAAATCTCGAGAACAAGATGCCGAATGAGAGAAAGCATCAATGAGGCGAAAGATTTCTTATTATGAAGGGTTTTCATAAGCGTTAGAAGTATTGAAGAAAAGCAGACCGGGCTTTAAACATATGCACAACTCCAGAGGCACTTATCAACATAAAAACCCTTGAAGAAAACAATAAGGTCCAAAAAGTAATGAAGGATGAGACATTGGGCCACATAGAAAGATTGTCAATGGTTAAACAGAAGTGTGAGGCCACACAGAGAAACAAAGCCACACAAGACAAGGCTAGAAGAGCTTGGGAAGCTAGTTGCGGAGAAGATGGATATTTTAGAAGGGAGAATGACATCAATGTCTAGCATTGTGTTGGTTCTGTAGAATGAGAAAGGAGAGATTGCGAGGGATGAGTTGGAATCCATTCTTTGTGGACATCCCCAAAAAAAGTAGAACAAGTACTTTATGAATGACAAGTTTTGGAGGTGAAATAAAGGAGTATCCAAAGTTGATACTACAAACCGATACTGAGAGGAGGCTGCCTCATAACCACATAGAAATTCTTTATTTATCTACATTCTTTCATTTTTATTCTTTCCATTCTTCTACTCTTTACTTTAATTTTTCGAGATACCCATTGTCGGGATGACAATGAGATTAGTGTGGGGTAATGTTGATCAAACAATACTTGTCAAAGAACACACAAGGAGTTCACACAGGATAGAAGGCCAAGATCAAGGGCACAGAGGGAAAAGAAGAACACGCACGTGGAAGGAAAGTTCAAATTTTAGGACTCAGCCGATTTTGAGCATGAAGACCTATTTTTAGAAGATGGCATGTGGAACACACCAACGATGCAGAGACGTGTGCGCCATGCATTGTCTATCTTTAGAGGATCGGATCGAAGAGTTTTGCATGGAGGCGAGCTAAGAATAGGATTGACACTTTAGTTAACTGTAAGAGGTTTATAGATAGCAGACTTGCATGTGTGGCTATGCCTATAAAGCGGTGTATGGCTATCAATAACATGTGGCCTATTTACGGAATAGATAAGTGGTGAAGGGAAATTCCCACCCTATATATATGAGTGTGGTGTATGTGTGTAAGAGAGAATATACATAGAGATATGTGTAATGGATGTATGAAGATATAGAGATACAAACATATGACTAAATTATTGTATCAGAGATCCATACATGCATTGGTATAGTTTGACATTCTTGTAAGGAGCTTCGTATTTATTAATAAATGGAAGATATTGGTGAATCTAAGTGTCATTCATGTGTGTAATTGAGTGGTGCATGTTATTGATTCAATCATGATTACTATTTAAAACTTGTTCTTTCATAGATCTAAATATAGCATGCATTGTAGAATGATGGATTAGTTATGAATCTATATGTTTCTTCCTTCATCACGCTAACATCCTGCTACAACAACTCTAAAGAGGGACATGGTACCTTTACGCACTTTGGGTGAGCACTCAGTCAATGCCGAGTGACGTGCCAACGTGACTAGGGTGTTATCTAGTAAATTCTAGGCTACATCAATGTGCATGTGTGTATGATAAAGATAATGATATACAAGAAATATATCTAACATGTGTAATAAGGTGAACATGTACAAGTATATACAAGTAAGAGTAGATGCAACCAAAATATGCAAAATGTTGTGGATGGATGGAATGGAATGCAATGTAAATTATAAGAGCCACGTGCCCCCCAAGTGAATGGAATTGTATGTAATGAGGTTCATTTATACCCCCTCAATGAGTAAAAAAATGAATGGTAAATGAGAGTGCATCATCGGGAAATGCTTGAACTATGTGTTGTGTGTAGTGCATTGTGGTGAATGTGTAGTGATGACATGTGACATAAAGATGAATTATGCGTGATGATGTAGCCTAAACATATATCATGATAAGATGATCAAAGGAGTGATGATTTAGCCTAAAGTGTATATCACTAAATGATGATCAGAATAGGTGATGATGATGTTAGAGTAAGTGATGATGTAGCCTACAACGTTTATCAATACAAGATGAGTAGAAGGAGTGGTGATATAGCCTATGGTGTATATCAATAAACTAGGAATGTTGCATGATGGAAAGGATTGAATGATGAACGTGTGAGTGTGACAAAGTCCATTTGTGATGTATACCCTTACTAGTCCAAGTATAGATCGTGGAATAGAGTGCATCATAGGGTAATGAGTGCGGCGTGTATGAGTAGATGTGTAAGATGTGTAGTAGATGTAGTGATGAGACAATGTCATGTGGTGTGTAGAATGCACATGTGTAATGTAGAATTTGTAGTGACTATAATGCAACTTGTGAGGTTTATGTGTATAGGATGCCCTCAATAGTCAAGTGTGAACCGAAGCACAAGAGTGCGTCATTGGGTAATGATCGATGCTAACATGTAGATGAATATGTGTATGTTAGAAGGTTGATAATGTGAGTATGAAAAATGTGTCAATGCTAGGGTGGGGGGAGGGTTTTGAGAGTGTTGTGCCCCCAAGTTTGTGGTGGTGAATATAATCATGTGACATTATCTAAAAGATCATTCTTTGACATGATCAAAACCTACTGGAGCAGCATTAGAGATGTGATAAACAATAGAATGAGGTGGATTGTATAAAGAGCCATTACGACGTAGTGTGTAGACATTCATTACATACTCTTCATCAGTGAAGGGTACTAGTGGACAGTCATGTGCGTACCAACAAGAAAGATTGAGCATAAGTGGGAGATGAGTCATTACAATGGAAACATTGCCAAATGGCATAGGAAATGTGAGAGAAGTGTGGTCTGTGTCTAAAGTACCACCAATATAGTCAAGCCAAGATTTCCCAAGTGTTAATGGAGAAGTGCGAGGGGCGTGTGTAATGAAGATCATCAAATGAAACACACGAAGGCCATAAGTGGCGAATGTGATAATAACCATGATAAATATGAGGTGAGTGAATTGGTGGTAAGATATCATTAAGTGTCAAACCAAGCCTAGTTAAGCCCTCATGTGTGCAAATAGTATTTGAATAAGTACGATCGATTGAGATGTTATGCCAAAAGAGTTGTTGATTAATAACGTGCATGTGAAAGGAGGTGAGCGAGATGCACGATGTGAGGAGGATATGAAACAATGTCTAAAGTGTTAACATACCCCTAATAAAGTATCATAACATTAGAAGGAGGGGTCTTGAATTTATATTCACTCGAGGCCATCGAGCCACAAAGGTGTCCTTGAAATAAGAGTCATCTACATCGATAGGTGTAAAATTCAGTTGGCCTAATGCTTCATCAGTGAGTTTGACAACATTGAAATTCTCATCGAATCCTCGAGAATCATCGTGTTAGAATTATCATGTTGTATAGATTTGTTGAGTATATTTCTAGGAGTTTCACTAGGTGGGGAGTGGGAGGTGCCTCGATAGGCAAAGAAGAAGTGCTCATCGAGACCAGGTATGGTGGGTGAGATAATTGTTGTAGTGTGAGTATAAATAGTTGGAGTACTTGGAGCGAGAAGAAAAAGGCTACAAAGCCTAGATTAACCAATGTTATATGTGTCAATGCTACCATATGGAATAGGTTGCGAAGGTGGAATAGGCATAACAGTAATGGGGTCTATGTGACAAAATTTGAATGGCTCGGGATATACAGTGATAGTATGTTCATAGCCATCGTGTAAGAACTTGACACATTGGTGGATAGTAGATGGGACTGCTTACATTGCATGGATCCAAGGTCTTCCTAGAAATATATTGAATTGAAATGAAGCATCTATAACATAGAAGTCGGTGAGAATGGTCTTAGGCCCAACCGAATATGTAATGAAATAGTCCCTAGACATGTGCGAGTGGTAGAGTCATAACCTCGGATGAGAGTAGAATTCTTAGAAATTAGATTATCGTTAATACCCAATTGTTTTAAAAGAGAATGAGCACATAGGTTGATGACTGACCCATTATCAATAAGTACTCATTTGATGCAAGTGGTGCTAATGATGGTGGTAATGAGCAAGGGTGCACATGGATTATCTCGAGAAAAAGGTGATATGTCCTCGTTATTAAAGGATATAACGTGAGGAAAATTTTTGAGTGATTGAATGAGGTGTGTAAAGGCCACTGCAAAGTTATCACTTTCAATATGAATAGAACGAAGGGCTGCTTCTAATGCTTGACAACAATTAGGTACATTACACAAACACGACATAAAAAGAAATATTAGCGAGTTTATTTTTAAGTTGTTCGATGATGTCATAACCCTTAGAAGCAACATGAGGAGATGATGAGGTGATGGGTGGAGGAATAGAAGCGGGTGGAGTGGTAGGAGGATGAGCGCGGCGAGTAGTTATGACATTGATAGAAGGAACATACCTAGGCATAATAAAGTGAGGAGGATGCTGAGTACAAACTTGCCAAATCAACAACAATAATAACTATACCAGAGACCTTAGTAGGTGCAAAGGAAGGATAAGATGATTGAGTCATAACGTAATACAAAGATTACATGTAGAGAATGAAGGGTTTGATTGTTTGGGTTCACCAAAATGATTAAACTAAATTGGAATATATTATCCTAATTTGATGTTATACAAGAAATAAATAAATGCAATACTGAAAATACCCAAGAAACTAAGTACGTGAAATATGAAACCCTAATGTGTAAAGAGGGTTAGAAAATCCTTAGCTAATTCGTCGAGGTTGCTTTGGAATATGTCATAGAGGAGACATTTGAGCAGGAGGAGGAAACCGTCACAAAGGAGCTTGAGAACATGTAGATTTGAGTTGTGTAACTAGGACCAGGGTGCACGAAAAAGGGATTGGGGCGCACAGGGTGCCCCTGTCTGCAATCTAGGCATTTTGAGTCTGTGGAAAAGCTATATAAACCTCCTCCAAGGTGTTCTTGAATGTTCTCTTGTGTTTTCTTCTGTCGCATGAATGTCGTTGTATGATTGCCAAAGCACTAGTAAACTTTGTAATAGAAGAATCACTGTAAAACCTCAAATAAAGCATCAAAACCATAAAAAAGAAATATGCATATGAAGGGGTCGATTGTCCTCAACTACCACAATGGTGGAATTATCACTTGAGCACTACACTACATCTCGGACCAATGTAGTTACTGTGTTCATTTGTGTGGAATTGTGCTCATAGGTGCTCTTGTGTGTGTCACACTTCGTGAATAGAGAGAGCAATAGCTAGATGTAAAATGTAGTAAATGTGTGCATGGAATATAACAAACTTCCCTCCTATAGAGTGTGATGCAAATGAACTAGCCTTTTCCCTTGTGATGGAGCTAGATGGATGCAATGGAGTAATAAAATCCTTTGATGGATGCAACCTTATGTGGTGATAGCAGTGCTTAGTGCTTGGTCCCTCATTATGGTCACATAACTTCATATTTATATGATTGTCTTGCTTAAATTTTGTAATTAACCTCGAAAATACCGACCACCAAAAATATAAGAAGCTCAAATGGCTATAAAGTGCCCAAAAAAGTGAGAGGAAAGTGCAAATAGGATTAGGGTGCCTAGGGTGCCTGGTCCTTCTTGGGAGTCCCAGGATTAAAAATAGGGAAAATGTAGTGAAACAGTATGGACTAGGAAAGTACGGGTGCAAGATCAAAAGTAGCAATAGAAAATAATGCAAGATGACCAAAGACATGGGTTGATTAATACTCTTTTTCACTTAAGAGCCATATGAATAGTAGTACGAGACCGAGACTAAATAATTACCCAAAGTGCATGATTGTGTGTCTACATTTACTATAAAATAAAAGTTGAAAAGTAAAAAGTAATTTCATTGGTACTTTCAATGATAGTGACGTGAGCTTTAAGCAATACACAAGGCCATATGCTAGAGAAAATATGAGACTAAAATTTGATCAAGTAGTTGAGGTTATTTAGACACATACACCTAGGTATTTAATAAGCATAAAAAAATGGGTTTTGGTTGAAATTAGTAATAGTTTTTTTTTTTTTGTAAAATCATGAAATTTGACATATTTGAGCGAGAAAGGGCCAATGTTGCAGCAAGGTCTGATTTCATCTTGAGGATGTGCTATCTACTAAAATTATGCACCTAATAACACCAAATTGGGTATCGATGCCTTAAAAACAACAATAGGAATGCCTATAATGTGTGGGACCTCAAATCCTTGAGGTAACCCTCAAGAGAAATATGAATTTAATCCTAACTACTCTAATGCTATTGTTAAACTAACCTAAGTTAACACCTGCATGGGAATAGGGAGAAGGAAACAAGCTGAAAGTAAAGAAATGGTGATGCACCAAAGCAATTGGAAATCACTCTCCATTTTTCCATAGTTAACACAATGCAATAGAATCATGCAAAACAACCTACACATAGTATATCACACAAGAGAATATAAAGGCAAGAGAAAGTGCATTCATTTATCCTAGTTGTAGAATAGAAAGTGCATTCAAAGAAAATTTTACTCTTAAAACTAAGATACTTGAATTAGCAAGCAACAATCATACACAAATTTAAATCACACAATAACCCTACAAATTTTAACATTCAAACACATACAAAATTTAGTAAACTAAATTGAAACAATATAAACATAAAATACCATACAAATATCCTTCCTCCTTCGTCAAGTGGGAACTTATTCTTCCTTGGGTCAAGATTCCAATTTCAAAATTAGATCACCAAAATATCAATCTTGATAAATGAATACACATCCAACAATTCCCGAAGCTTGGAAAAAAATATTACAATATTAGAATATATGCACATGTATATCATTTATAGAAGTATATGTTAGTTATATATCCAACAAGTCCACAACTATTGCTTACAAACTAGTTATTTAGAATTTCCCGATCCATAAATAAAATTAGTTTTATTTAGAAAGATAGAGAGGAAGTTCTACATTACTTCCATGTTTCTATGTGAAATGGCTGGAAGAAATGTGGAGCTTGGAGATTTGCAAGATTTTCTAGTTACATTTTTATCCTCCATCAATCCCCAAAAATATCTAAATAATCTTATTTACTATAAACATCATTTCATGGACAAGTTGGTTGAAGCTATGTGGGCTCGGTTGGAGGAAGTGGAAGAGTGCTTGATGAAAAGGAAATTCCAACCCGATGTTAGCAGCTCATAGGATGAAGATGATGGTGGGCAGACCCAGAAGGAGCTAGAGCACGAGCACAAACAAGTGGACCCTACTAGCACTTTGGGAAATTCCCCAAATGTCAAAAGATAAACTAGTTTTCTTTGTTCATGTTCTTGAACTTCTTGTTGTCTTTTGGTGAACTATTCTAGTCTGGTAGCTAGACTGTTTTGTTTTGTCTCTTTCTATGGCTGGGTTCCTAGAACTTCTTTCTTATGAATTAAGTCTATTTAAATATTTTTGGTCATATCTCACTTTTTGCTTCGTTTTGCGTGCTTTCATGATATTTTCTCTTATGTAAGGCCTATGGGAGCTGATCCCTGATTTTACCTAATCTAATTAAAAATAAACATCATTTCCTCACCATATCTAGTCATTTTGAGAAGTTCCAAAGCCAGGCTGGCAATATCGAGAGCCAACTATAAACTTTTAGAGCTAGGACTGGTAATTTTTAGAGCTAGACCAGATTAATATTCTCAACACCATGGTGAATCAATCCTATTATACATGTACACGACCAATTGAATAATATTGCATGAAAGTATTCGAGAACAAGATGGCGGAATAGACATATTGACTCATACAAACTAGCTAAGGAAAATATACTTCATTCTCTACTTTAGATTATGAATAAGTTATAAAATGCAGTCATGTTCATTCAAGAAGGAAGATAAGTATAAATAAAATGAGGTCATTACTTGAGTAAAATGAGCCTTTTACTGGGCTCCTTATTCCCCCCACACTTATATTTTGCAAGTCCTTTTGCAAGTTAGGATCATATATTTTGTTCTCCAATTTCTAGCTTGAGATCAAAGATAACATATTGAAGTTCCCATGCATCTTGATTGAAATACTAAATCCTTTCTTTTCTGAACAAAATTCCACCACTTATTAAATTGTTCATTATGTTGAGGGTTATATTCTACCACAGAGACATAGGAAAAATAATTAATGTAGCCTAAAACTCATACCTATCCATCTCTCCCATTGTGATTCATTGATTAATGAAATTAATTCAACAATTTCTCTAGCTCTCTGTAAGTACCATCCGAGGTTTGTGGGAGTGATTACTTCCCTTATTTTTAAAGGAATATTTTAAAGTATCCCACATTTTATTACATGATTCATATGCTTTATTAAAATTCTGCTGAGTGTAACTCAAAAAATATGCAATACTTCTCTCAATGGCCTGTGAATAATGTTCTTTGAGACGAGGTTGGAAAACAAGAGCTCTAAAATATTTGAGAAGTTGAGAAGGACTTGGATATTGAGGTCTCATACAAAGACCTACAATTCTGGATTTTTGGAAGTACACATCAATCCTTTCTCCCCATGCAATCTGATTTTGCAGAGTGAAGATGAAATATTTCAGCTGGGATTCACCAATATACAGGTTAATTAGGAATCCATGCATATGCCCCAATAGAAAGTTGCACAAATAAAGTTCACACATTAGATTTTTTGTTCTAGAGTGCATGACATATATGATTCCATAAATTCTTTTTCATCTTCCAAAGCATAATTTAATCCACATGAAATTGTTAATAATTGTCATATATGGAATTTTTGTTAAAGAAAAAGACTATAAGATGAAGAGGGTCTACAACATACCAACAATCTCTCACCTATTGTGTAGGCTGATTGTAAATAAGTTTATGTTTTTTATTTTTTTCTTTTCCTCCATCAAGTCTACTTCCAACCTCTTATTTTCAATTCTTAGTTTGTCTAATTCTTTGCAAGTTTCATTCCAAGTGTTCTTTATATCACAATAAGATAATAGAGTTTGAACTTCTTGGTCTACTTGAACTTTAGATTATACTACTTTATACTTTAACAACATTATTTCCTCATCTTTACTAGAAGATTGAATATTAAGATTTTATAATTCTTTTTCTAAATATGAAATGATATCTTCTTTACCTTGTAATTTTTCTTGAGGAAAGCCACTTACGCTTCTTGTTACTTGATTAAAACCTCTGCTTTGAAGAGAAGGATTGCTTGTTGAACCTTCTTTTCTTCATCTTGGCTTGAAACATGGATTTCTTCCTCCTCAATAATTGGGGCTTTCCCTTTAGCTTGAGATCTTTGAGGGTTCTTCTGATGTAAATTTTTCTTCCATAACTACAAGCTCTTTAATACCAATTGAAGATTTATCCCCATTTTCTTTGCCTTTATCTGTATATTTATCTTTAGGATATGGACTATGATGCTTCAAGTTCATGCTCTCAAGAATATCTACAAATCCTTGCTTTGGGTCACTTTCCTCTTGCACTATAAGTTTTCTTTTTCTTCTTGGTAAGGGTACTTAACAAGACCCATTCCATGGGGTTTTCCTTATTGAGGTTCTCCTTAAGGTCATGAATGTGTGATCTCCACATATGGGTTGTCATTGTCGAAGTATTCATGGCGGTAGTTGGAGTAGGAACCATCTTAGGAGTGGTTGTCAAGCTAGGAATTAATTTTATCTCGTATTCTCTTTTTCATTAACGGTTCACGAAGATGGTCCTTCTCTCAAGCCAGATTGTGGTGTCGAGGATAAGTAAAGAGATATCTTCTATTTTTAGGATTTTATTTCAATTTCTTCAAGAAATTATCCAGGTAAATTCTTCATTTATTTTTATGAAAAAGTGGTGTTGGCAAATAAGATGAATCGATAATGATGTCGATTGAAGTTACTTATACATATTTACTTTCCGTGATTTTGATAGATCCGTAGAGAAATTTAGAAAAATTCACCTTATATCTTGGTTTGTGCAAACCACGACAAAGGTGAATGAGAATACTCATTGTGTCACATCCCAAAACCCCATATTGACCATCACATGTAAAGTATTTGAAAATCTAGAATGCCATCGTTCACGTAGGGCTTAGGTAATATTTCTCTCTTAATTCCTTTGGAAAGACCCTTAAGGCCTTTGAAGGTGGACTTCCTTTTCCATTTCACTCCTTCACAAGGAATTCCATAGAGGTTACTAAGAACCCCTTTGTAAACACCATTTTTGGTGCGTTAACCCCTCACCCCACACTTGTTCCTTTCACCTTATTTTTCGTATCCCTCATTTTCCTTTCACCCCTAAATCACCCCATCCTCACATTAATCCCATTAATATATGCATTAATCCCCTAATTACCCATTAATCCCTTTATCACCCTCTCCAAATTATTTCCCCACCTAACATCCCTAAATTTACTCACCCACCCTTAATCATCCCCCATTAACTCCCCTAATTTCTCTCCAAACAACTCGTCATACCCTTTCCCACCTATTTCTATTCTCGCCTTCCTAAAATTAAAACTAACCCATCACCCTCTTCTTGCCATTTCAATCCCAAAATCAATTCCCTAACTTTCCTAGTCATCGAAGACTCCCCCTAGTCACCGTCGAATCTATATATTCCTATTCACCCCTTCCTTCCGACCCCAAAAAATTGAATATTTTATCCACCATTGATTTCTTCTTGCCTTTTTCATTCCTTATTGACAGTATATGAACCGATAGAAGCATTGATGTGTAAGGAATTAAAAGTAAATGTAGCATGATAATCATGATATGAGAATGTAATGACTGGTGGTGATGCATCAGTAGAAGTGACAAGGAAGTCAAGGGGCTCCTGATGAAGGAGGAGGCACAAATCGATATGTATGATTAGCAGAAGAATCAAGAGCTTGCATGTCATGCTTGGGAAAAGGGTCATTAAAGATTTTGAGCTTTTTATTATTGTTGACCAGATTATAAGTAGATGGATCAGGGAGCTTGAGTGAATTATTGTCAATAAGATCTTGAATGATATGCTTGATTTTGAAGCGGTATCAATAGAATGCCCAACACATTGGTGATAATCACATCTTGCATTTTCATCATAATTGCGGCCACGGGGTGAAAAGGGTCGAGATGGAGCGACGGTGGTAGAGTGATGAGATTACTTTTAATAAGTTGAGGTAATAAAAATTGGGGTGCATAGTGTAATTTGGTAAAAGTACATTTTGGAAGCTGTCATTGAATATTTTCAGGTGGAGCGATGACATTAATAGTTACATTTCCTTTGGTGGGCTTAAGAGATGGCTTGAATACATATTTACCTTGAAACATATTAGAAGTGGATGAGTGAGTATCATGATATTTTAATTTTCCCATGGATAGGAATTTGACTTTGTGTAGTTTGACCGTATGCCATGATTAATCAAATGAAGGAGAGGTATCAAATATAACACTCTCTTGAAGTGGTGGCAAGAGGTTTTTAAAAAAAAGATATTTCAATTCTAAATCACCGAGGACATTGGTCATCTTAGCTAGATAGTTCTTGTAACGCAACACATAGTCACTAGATGTTCATTAGATCCTTGTTTGATTTGAGAAATTTGTGCATAAGATATCTTGGTGTTGATATTGATGGAAAAGTGAGCAAGAAAAGCATCTGCTAGATGCATGAAATAAGTTATCGAATGAACAGGTAGATCATAAAACCAATACATGGTGTAATCTTGAAGACTTGTAGGAAATAACTTAGCTATAAATGTATGATCATCTGCGTAGTCAAGACATGCTACATGAAAATATCGAGAGATACTCTTAAGGGTCACCATGGTTTGGTGCACTCAAACACAGCTTAGCCACTCCTTATCCATACAAACCTGTGTTTTATGAATTCTATAACAATGCATTACAAATAGTATACCTATAATCCTTTTATGTTTAATTCTTGATTTTTGATCTGATCATAAAATGTTGGGCATTGAGAAGCTACAGTCCTCCTCCTTTAGAATCCTTGATCAATTGGTTAGATCATAGAGCAATTTGCATAAAGGTCACATACCTGATGTACACTAATCCTTACGAGTTACCAATCCCATTAACTTTGTACTCTATTGATATACCCCATCATGATATGGAGGGATTTCATACCTGTTACGCCATGTATTTTCTATAACCATGCTCTTTCATCATTTCCTTGACGCCATTCAATGCAAGATCCTTTTTTTTCTTTTGATACTTTGTCTCAGAACTGTAGGTCGGTAATTTGATCATAACTTCCTCCATACATATCCAATCGACCTCATACTAGACTTTTGGATTTATGTTTCTAAGATTCTTCTACTGTCAAAATTTTATCTCTTTGTGACTCTTCCATAAAAAGTTATGCCCGCTGTCCTAAAACTGGGTTTGCACATTCTTCATAGTCCATACTAAGTTTTGCTTATAAAATTCCCAATTTGAAGTTTCTCAGTGAACTAAGAGCATTTTAAGACCCCATAGATACTTTTAAAATGTTCTAAAACATCCTTCTAAACATTCTCAACCTCTAACGCCTAATAATGATCAAGATAACATCGATTATTATTTTTAATCTATTCTTTGTATTTTCTCTGTATAAGCCCGAATTGTTTTGCTATTTTCTGCTCTTTCTCCACATGCCCATTCTTCCTGAAATTTTGTGGACTTATTTATGTTGATATGAAAGAGATTATTACAAATTTTGGGCTCATTCCACCGAGTAAAATTGAAGTTATTGATTGCCCTAGTTGAGCGACCAACACACATTTAGCTATAAAAACTTTATAATGCATCTTCAAGAGTTATAAAAAAAATATGCTCATACTCCACATCACCTATATCTTCTTCCTAGCTTATCAGTCATAGGATTTTCTCTTGATTTGGTGGACTATAAACTTCCACCTTGCTTCTTGCAGGAAAACCTTATGTGCACAATTCATAACATTATTAAAACAAGCCATCTAACTTTGTAGATACAACATACATGCAATGGAATTCATGCGTTCATATACTCTTTTCAAGCTTCTCAAATGTATGGGATCTCTAGTTTAAACCATTACCTACTATCAGTCCTTTGTTTTAGCAATGCATCTCATCATGCAACAAGAACAGTCATTAAACACAATTGCTAAATCTTTGAAATTGCTTGAAGACAATAAAATAACAGACCTCAATCTTCTTTCATGGAGATCTCATCTTCACCCAACCTTTTCCTTTTACACCATAGCCTGCATACTCACAAAAATATAGAACTAGAATGAATTTTGCTTCATTTCTTCAATGAAAACATTACATTGTGATTCTCATCAACTGATAATTCGGCCTCCTTTTCCCTTGTCTATGTTTGACTGAGTTATAAGCCTTTATGTAGAGCTAAAATTGCTATGTTTGGTGAGATTATATCTCAACTATACAAGCACAAATCAAGGAGGTTGTTGGTCAACATGACTTTCAATGGCTAAATGATCTCAACATCATATCTTGAATTATTTTAGACATTCCTCTACGTAGGACTTGGAGATATGACAACTCATGTAGACCTATTATTCCTATTTTTTCATTTTGGACTTTCATCATATATTCAACTATTTAAAACTAGAACGTTTTGAGGGAAAAATTGACAACTCATAACACAAGCTAATGCATTTCAAAGGCTTGTCCAAATTTTGCTATTCTTCATGATGCTACCATGATGATGCTCTGCATCAATGACCATTTAAGGTGGGAATCTTAGGGCGTTAAAGTTAGGAGGGAATGGAGAAGTAAAAAGGGTGGGTGTGAAATGGCTATGGAGGAGTAATGAAGAATCAAGCGATGGAGAGGAGCATGGAGTGGCTTATTGTAACTGATGGATTTGAACTTGTAGGTCTTGGTATAAGGAAGCTAGGTCTTGAGTTTTGGAAGAGGAGACTTGTTGTGTGTGAGAAATAAGAGGTGGAGTGAAATGGTTGGTAGGAGTAGGAATGGAAATGGGAACAATAGAGGTAGGTGGAAGGGTAGAATTGGGAGGTTGTGTTGCAATAGGAATGGAAGTAGTATTAGAGGCAAGAGGGTTGAGCTCAACTAGGTTGGTGGCTTCCTCACAAGCAAAAAATAAAATAAGATCTAAGTCTTGTGGATGTTCAACAATATGAGCTTGGAGATCATGAAGGTATTCATCGGTAAAGGGTTCATAGGTTTCAACCATGATACAAAGGTGGAAAAAATGACTTAGAAGCAAGGTTGGGTTTGAGCGATGGGTTCACAAAATGATTTAATTTAATTTGAATTAAATCTAATTATAAAGTAACTATTGAAATAAATAATGTATAAATCTTAAAATACAGTATGACACAAGAAAAATAGCATGTAAAGTATGTAACCCTAAGTAAGAAGGAGAGGTAAGAGGACTTAGCTGATTTTTGAGTGCATTGGAAGTGATCTAGACATGTGTGACCAATGGATAGAATGTAAACAAGGTTATCACTAGTTCTTGAAAAATATGGAGTGCATGAATAGAGTGGATAGGGGTGCCCAATCTAGGATAGAGGTGCACAGGTCTTTGGTGACTGAATCTAGGTGCTAATGACTATGTAGAAACTCGGGATTTGATTTCTTTTGTGTCTGAGGGTTTCACAAATTTTCCTTGTTGATCACATAATATTCATATGATGATCATGAGGGTACTTGTAAAATACAAAAGAGAAGTTCACATGCACATACCCATAAACCACATCAAACACGAAAAGAAAACTATAGAATGAGGAGTCGACTGCTCCCGACGGTCACCTTAAGACTAAACTTACAATTAAGAACTACACTACATCTCATAATCCATGTAGTTATTATGTTTGTGTGGTGAAATTATGCCCTAGGATCTTCCCTTGTACAAGGTTGCATTTGATAGTGGACTGTAGCTAGAATGTAGAAATATATAACATGCGTGGATGGAATAAAATAGACTTCCTCTTCTTATGCGGTGTATGTAGAGTTGATGTAGCCATTTTTCCTTGAATGGATGCTATACTAATGCCTTTAAAGTGCTTTAGTGCCTTTGGATTTCAAACTTAGGTGATGATAGTAATGCTTAGTGCTTGGTCCTTGATTTTAAACACATAACTATGTATTTATATGATTCCCTTGTTTGAATTTTGTAATTAAAAACTAGAAGGCCAACCTATAAGTGAAAAATATGCCCAAAACATAAAAGAGACTTAAAAAAATTGAGTAAGGAGAGAAAGGGTTAGGGGAACCTAGGAGGGATAGGAGCTCTTGGGAACTAGTGTCTGGTTGGGTGTTAGTGTCTCAAGCCATGAAAGATAAACATACAAATTTACAAGTGGGCTATAGGGTGTGTAAGAACAAATAGAAAACATGAGACAGAAAAGAGGCCAAAGATAGTTTTCAACCACTAGTTTTATTTCTTAAGAATCATGTAAATGCTAGCATACTTTTAGGACCTAGAAATGTACCCAAGTGCATGATTTTGTGTCTATAGAATGAAGGTATGACTCATTTGGTAGGATTCATGAAAATGGTACGATGAGAAAGAAAAGTTGAATTCAATTTACAAAGTGAAAAAAAAAAAGAAGGTGGTAAAGAATAATCTACAATTCACATAGGGGGAAGACCAAGAAGAAATCTTAGGAGCATAAAATTTAAGCAAGGCTCAACAAGAAACAAAGTAGGATGATGCAAGAAGACAATCGAAATTGAAAATGGTAAAAATAGTCTTGAAAGTTACATAAACAGATCCCGAGAAGTAGAGAAAGTTCAAAGTCATGAAGGAAGCAAACATGAAATGGCAATGGTGTAAAAGGAGATGGATGAAAATCCATGTTTTCAAGCTAATATTTCCTTAAATGAGGTGTATAAAGTTTGTGAAGCTAACATGGAGGTAGAAAAATCAAGAAAAGATGAAATTTTCAATCAAAAATTAGTATATCCTAATCTCGAGAATAAGATAACTCAGAAAAGACAAAAAAATATGGTGAAGGTAGTCAACAAGTAATAAATGAGGAAAAATTACTTCATATAAACATGACACGAGATGGATATTCTCAAGTATAAGGCAAAGAAGACTCAAAACAGTCATACCATTTCCTACTTGATCAAGTGCATGATCAATGCCAGTAAAAAAAAAGTTTATAAGCAACATGAAGGATTTGATGAAGACATGGGAAGCATGGCATTTACTCAAGGTAGACCTCAAGAAGTTCATTATTAGCCGAAAGAAAGGAAGAAAAAAAGACAAGTTTCGAAACATAAGCTATGGGGAAAATATCTTTCCCATGGGAGTATGATGTAGGAACATCCTCCCTAACATGTAAATATGGCTTTTAATCATCAATTTTGATTTTTCAGTATGTTTATAGTGCTAGAGGTCATTCAAATTCTTTAGGTATTGTTAGTTTGTGTCTAGCCTTTTCAAAAAATTATTAGGCACTTTCCTTTAAAAAGTGCAAATTTGAAATTTTAGGGCATTTTGGCTTGTTTTTTTAGTTTGTTGCGATTCTTGGAGTTGTGAACATGTAATAAGGTTGTAAAAGGACTTAAAGAGGTCTCTAAGGCATGAATAAGCCATATTCCTAGCCTAGTTTACTATGTCCTTAGTTCTAGCATGAATCAAGAGTTACTTAAAGTTGTATTCTAAGGATAAACTTGGACTAAAGAGGTCATATAGAGACCTATGATTACTAGAAACTTCCAAAAGAGCATATATAAGCCTTGTTGTAACTAATTTCATTCATCATTCGAATGGTGGAAGAAGAGAAAAAAGAGCTATGTGGAAGCAATTTCTTCCGTATACACAATTGTAATAATTTTAATGGGTTTTGATGCATCTTTTGGGTGATTCTTAGATTCATGAATGTAAATTTTTATGATTATGAAAGGTAAGAATTATTTGAGTGTGCATCTATGTTTATTTCTTGAGATTCCCTATTTGTGTATAACTACAAAATCTTGGATGATCAAGTATAGTCTGTTGAAGGTATATGTAAACTCTGAAGACAAAGCAAAAAGCAAGGTGGAATGAGTTTTGTGAAGAAAGATTGAGTTGAAGAAGGTTGAAAGTGTTGAAAAGGTATACATGTAATTTTTAAACCATCAGAGACATTGAAATGATAAAAATCTCATGTTTTTGATCTTAGAAACCCTAAGGGGTGAGTAACTTTGTTTTGGAGGAAGAGTAGGGAATTACTAAGTATTTTCAAAGTTTGAAGATGTACTGAGCCTTACTATTAGATATCACACATGAGGGGAGTTAGTAAAACATTTGGGTAAGTTTTAAAGCTTTGAAATTAATTTTTAGACATTTTGTGGAGAAATCCTTACTACTGAGAGTTAATAGAAAACCCTTCCTAAGGTTTAAGGTTGTTTGACTAGTTGAAGGATTCAATGGTGAATTTGGATTATGAAACTTGGAACCATTAACCTAAACAAATTCCCCTCAGTCAATATGAAGATTTGAAATCTTTACCCTTCTTCAATTTACTACTGTTCATGACAAAATATCGAAAGACAAAGTTAGGAGAGAAAATTAGGGAGAGAGAGGGTTTAAGAGTTAGATCACTTCCAGACATGAGAGATACCTATTGAAATTGATGTTGAAGGTCTACAATAGTGTAAGAAAGGTGAATCAAAAGAAAATTACAAAAACTTCCCTTGAAATCCCATTTTTCTAGAAAACACCTATAATCCTATTAAAGAGCACAAAAGGCCTAATTGGAATCATAGGAGAAAGAATTTGAAGGTATTTTTATAAAGGAAGTCATAGTGAAATTTTACACACAAGAATAAGGGGAAAATGGGTATCTTTAAAGGTTATTTGTTTGTTGATTGAGTGCTTGAATCAAAAGTTAGGGAATAAAATAGTCAAGGCATGGCTAGTTGAGCCTAGTTGAACTAAAAAGGAGAAAGTGAAGAAAAAGTGTCTTAACCGGATAATTGAGGCATAAAATTTGGACCACACCTCAAGGAAAATAAAGGGTACTTGGAGAAGTTTTTAGTTTGTTTTAGGTACGCACTGATTACTCCAACCATGAACCTAGAAATGGTATTTTCTTAAGAAGCCTTAGAAGGCAATTTTGACTAAATAAGGTAAGTTGATGTTTTCGTTTGCTTTTCTCCTATTTGAGGGTTGATGAAGCATTGAATGAAGTCTAGGAATAGGACATAAGAATAATTCAAGCTTAACTTGGTATTTTAAGCTAGATTAGGCCCAAGAAGGAAGAGTTTTAAGCTTGGGAAAGTGAATATTTTTCTTTTAAAGCATTGTTTTGGAGAATTGGATCAAACTAACCTTTTGGATTCTTTACAAGTGATATCGCTCTCTATCATATTAGTTCATGATTGATGTTGGATTTCTCCCATATGAATGGTTGATGAACTATGGGTAGGTCGTAAATGGTGTCAAGATCATAAGATGCTCTTGGAATGGTCATCTAACAGAAATACGGGCTTGTAAGAAGCAGATAATTATCAATGATTATGAAATATAGATAAAATATATCAAAATGTACCAAAAATGTAAATTTGGGGAATTTTGACAGGATCGATGTCAATCTAGAAGATCAATGTTGATTTATGTGATCAGCACCGAGCATTGTTAAAATTATTTTTGATCAAGAGCATGTTGTAATGCCTATGATTCTAAATGGGAACTAAATGTTCTTAAATAAAAATGCTTGGATAAGTTAAATTATAATATGATTGAACCTAAGAATAACAATTGACATATTCAAATAAAATGGCATACCTTTGAGGTGGATGAAATTTAGATGATTGAACGTTGAAAACGATTTCTCTAGAAAGAGATAAGGACACCAAGGAGCTCTATTTTTCACATCTGCAAGAGGTTCCATTCTCATTGAATTCTCAAGTCCATAATCCAACCCTATCACCTGTAAATGTTTTAGATCCTTGGATAGTGGCTTGGATCACATTTTATAGGATTGATGCCATTTCGATCGAATCCACACTGATAGGCACCAATTATGGGAAACTACATGTTTTTTTCTTTTTTTGAGGAGAATGGTTGAATTTTCTTTCAACCATTTCCTTTTATAGGATTTTGGGGTTTATAATGGTCTTAGGTTGTTTAGGCTCGTGGAGAGTTTGTTTGATGGTTAGGATTGTTTAAAATTGTTTATTTTTTGTGGTTACAAGTGGTTGTTAGTAGTAAAATGATGAATTTAATTGATATAAGGGTAAAATGACCATGTGGGATTATGAAGGGATTTCTTAGGGTGTGTACGCACGTGTAGAATTAGGGTGACCTAATTTTGGTGTCTACTTTTGTCCCTTTTTGTCAAGTGGTTTATGATGGACAAGCCATTGGATAAAAATGAGTGAGATAGTTGGATTTGTGCTAGATAGGTGATCCGGTCATGACATATTCCATGGACCGAGATGACATGACCAGTGTATAATATGTTTGATTTATGAGGTGGTTACGTACCCAAAATTGTAGGGTACTGTACCACTGGAACGATGTTACACATACCCCAATGATGATACAAGTCACCTCGCAAGGTGTTCGAGATCCAGAGAAGCTCACAAAGTATATGTTAGCATCCCAAATGCTTTATCCAAGTTCCTTGTGCTTCGCTTTATCCTTTGACTTTATTTTTCTAAGCTTTTTGACCTTCAGTGTGAAACTACCACCTGCAAAGGTGGCGGTCCTGTAACCACCGCCCTACTTAGGGTGGCGGTCCTTCACGCATTTTCCAAAGACATTCTTTTGATTGCGACTTGCGTAATTTTCAACTTTCATTAGAGTTTCTCAACCGCCTTAGCTTGTATTAATGTTTTATGTTCCCTGGAATAGTGTTTCTTCATTGTTTAATGGTAAAAGAGTTCTAATAGGAATTACCTTTGGGTGAATGTGAAATCTATAAATAGCCAGCTTGTTTTCAAGAAAATGGCCCCTCAACTTCTCATTTCCATTGTTTAGTCTTTGAATTTCTTGCTTAGAACTCATTTTATTTTCATGTTTTCATCCATGCTACTTTTTCCTTTTTATTAGAAGCCATTCGATCTTCTTGCTCCAGTCTTGTTCATACAAATTAGTTTAGAGTAGAGTAGTGTTATTTGTAGATTGAATCCATTAGAGTTGCGAGGTTGTGTTCTTTCTGAAGGTAGATTCTAGAATCTCTCGGTACACTTGTGTTGTATTCCCGTAATAAATCCCGCTAGGAATTACATATGCCAAGCTCTGTCACTTGCGCTATCCCTCTCCTACTCGCATTATATTCGGTCTATATCCAAAGATTCCATTGTTCAAAATACCTTTTTCTATTGATGCTAGCATATACACACTCTTCTAGATTCACGTGAACATGAAGGAACGAGGAGATCATTCTGAGGGGACAAAATCATACACTACTGGATTCGCCACTGTTCTACAAATTCCAGGTTTTATCTGTCAAAGTTCTAGTTAAAACATATCAAATAGAGTAGTGAAATATTTCATTTCAGTTAAGTTTCATTTTCGATATTGCCAGGGAAGCTATGGGGATTGATAGTTTCTCGAAACTATGATTCATTCCTCACTTCTGAGGTAGGATCGAGAATCTTTCAATTAAGTTAATCAACTATCTAGTTATTTAGGATAAACTCACAACTGCACAGGCAAGTAGCTACACTGGGCTACCTTACTTGTTTTAATTTTGTTATTAGATTAGTTGTCATTTTTTGAATATATTAGATTAGTTGCTCTTTCAATTCTATTGAAAATTCTATCAAAAATACAAAAATAGAGGAATATATATATGTTGTAGATGTATCTTGCATAATTAGTGTATTTTGTTTCAATTAAGCTTATATTGATCTTGTATGACAATCATGGGACCTAGGGAGCCCAGGGAATATGTTTTTGAGCCAATCGTGCCTCAACCAAATCTTGTTGCAGCATTAAGCGACATAGACCAAAATCTCAAAATTCAGTCTTCCGAACAAAAACAAACCTATAAGACATCATCACACAACTATCATTATTAAATGTAGTAGCTAACAAGCTAAAAATTTCTGGACTAGACCAAAAATTGTCCATAAAGCACCAAAAGATCCACTACACATTTAGCCATTCCATTTTCATGACCTTGTCAGGAGATATATACGAAGCACCCACAGGTCATCTTCCACGTATCCCACAACCCATAGATCGGATCACGACAAAGCTTGATATTGATTGGAGCCTTTGAGTAGCTATCCTCACCGAACGATCTATCACTCAGTTCAGAGTTAGGAGGGCCTTCTTTGCCTTAGATTCACAGATCCCATTATTACGTGTTGAAGACATAAGATTACCTAACTAGCTTATCTGCACCCCACATGTATTCCATCCCCACCAGTTGTCTCGGCACGACCTCGGGAGGTCGGGTGTGAGGAAGAGTTACTTGTAGATTCCCATGCTCGCATGTCACTTTTCCATCGTACAAAATTGGTGAACCCGACGTGAAACTTCCTACCTTCTGGTTCAGAGTCTTATTTCTACTTGTTCTTCCAATTAGTATACTTTTCATCTTTTCCACCTCATTAGCCTTCACATCAGCTTCACCAACAAAATTGGTGAACTCGACATGAATCGAACACGCAACCTTCTGATGTGAATCAAACTAATATTCCTCTTTCTGTTTTCTTTTCTTTCATCCACCTTCGCTCTTTCCCATTATTCTGTGGGTATTCATATACCCCCCGAATATGTCGGGATACGATGCATATGGCAGACCTCTCCTAGGTCTTAAAGCATACTATGATCAACTAAATAGACAACCATCACCCTCGCTCTCAGCATGGGATGACAACTATTCAAATAACTGATTTTCAACACAAACTCGCCTCAAAGGGCTAGATATAGTTCTTCTTTCCAAATAGAGGAGTTGGATCAGCTCACTCAAACGTTAAACAACAGAGCCTCGTGAGTTCGGCAACAACGCTCACTGGAGAATCTGGTTCATCTCCTCGGGTGTTGCTTAGACCACAAATTAGTAGACAGTTAGATCCATATCTATTTTTAGATGACGAATACTTAGCACGTTATGCTAGGAGTGAACAACGCTCTCAAAATATGTACCCACCTATAGGAGGTTTGCAAACACAACCCGAGGTCTCGTTCCAAGAAAACACCCCCATTCCTCCACCTATAGGAAGTGCCCTCGGTGAAACTTGGCAGGGCACCGATCAATTCATAGTAGGGTACCATATGCCTATACAACCTCAAGATATACAACAAACGCCACTAAGACAAAATACCGTGTCTTCACCAAACGAAGTCATCTCAGCCTTAGTTGAGAAGGTTAGAGGGTTGGAACTTGCTCAAGCAAATCAAAATCCATAGTTCATGCAAGCAGGAACTTCTAATCCTCCACATCATCCCAGCCAAGTAGACCTCCTCACAGAACAGGCACGTTGGGTATGCCCCCTCAGTACTTACAAAAATGCCAACTAGAACCACGTTTTCTAATACCGCTTCGATTGAGAATATAATACCTCCTAGTTTAGTACAAAACAACCCATTCCTGAGTAATGCTCCTCCATACTTAAACATGTATTCCAAATCACCACAGGGAGATATGTTCTCTTCTCCCGATATGTTTTCTCAAACACAGGGATTTCCTTATGCCCCTACAAATATATATGCTACGCCATATCAACAACCCATTCCACCTCCACCCCCTCAGCAAACACCATCAATGGTCGAAACCTATGCGATAGGGACTTATTCAGAATATTTGAAAGAACCTTTAGACTTCACTATATGAAGCATCATGCTTCCAAGACCTCTCCCGATCTACCCAAGTACAAAGGAGAGGGAGACCCGAATGCACATATTAAGGCCTATGCCATAGCCATTCGAGAACTGCTCCCTTGGGATGGGGTTGTTGCTAAAATATTCCCTAAAAATTTAGAGGGTGTCGCCTCGATTGGTATTACTGAGAATACCTAAAGCCTCAATACATTCATTTAAACAACTCGTTTTAGAGTTCATCAAGGCGTTTGACATGAACAAATTGTTGAGAATAGGAATAAGAGAATTCTTTCATATCAAACAAGAACAAAATGAATATGTTGCTCATTTCATGCAAAGATGGTGTACAGTCCTCTATTATTTAAAGCAAGCGCTCCAAACATGGATAGATGGAACTATGTGATTTATTCCTTCATTCTCTCAAGAGAGATAAAGGAAAAGTCCAGAAGTTCCCACTAAGAACTTATGATGAAGTGCTCGAGAGCACTCTTTGAATAGGTCAAGCTGCAATAGATAGCGATCGCAAGACATATGGAACAAATGGGAGGTTAATCATCCCCAACCAAAACACTACGACTTATCCTATTACCACAAATGCCAATCAAGGACCTAAAATCCTGAACAAAAACCACGGAGTGACAACAAATGGAGTGACTGACCAAACTAAAAAGCAAACGTTGTAAATGTTCCACCACCAGTTAACAATCAACAAAACAACAATTTTACCCCAACAATCAACGCGGTGGATTTTAATCGTCCCCAATGACAACAACAACAACAATGGCAGATCCAGACATAGGGTCCAAGTCAAAACTCAACTGGATATCAAAACCAAAACCAAAGGCAACAAACGCAAAACTTTAATCCTAATAGTCAACAGTTTAATCAGAGTTTTGGACCACAACACGTGCCAAACCAATAACCTAGGAGTTATAATCCCAACTCATATTGTGGTTTCCACAAAATTTGAGGCCATGACACTAGGACTTGCCACGATTACAATAAGTTCATGCAACGTTTTCCAGAAGAACAAAGACAACTCTTCATAGATATGTTCTTAACAAATTTTGTGACACCTATGCCAAATAATTTCACATGGGCAGTTTCCCCTCAAAACGCACCTCTTAAGATCTTCAATGATCCACTTCCAAATCACAATAACCATAATAAGTTAAATCTAAATGGGACAAACAAAGGTGCAATGACAGGAAATAACGATCATGAAGCCTTAATTTCACTAAATCCACTGTCGCGCCGCAATTAGGAAATCATCCACGAACCAAGATAGTTGGTCTAGTGGAGTTGAATCGAGCTAAACGTAGAAGCCATAACAAGAGCACGAGAATATTCTTCTCAACCAAATTCAATCTATCCATTAGAGTCGGATAACATTCAACAAACGTTGGTAAAACCCATAGGTGCTTATGATTTAATTAATGACTTAACAAAGACCTTCTCTCACATCTCCTTTTTGGACTTATTGAAAAATTCTCCTACTCATAGGGCTGCTCTTTAAGAAGCACTAGGTCTAGGTCATTTAATTAACATCACTCCACCTCTCGAAACACAAGTAAACCATATAGACTTCGATATCCACCCTCCAGGTAGGTAGCCACATAGGGATACCGAGTTTATATTTGACATAAACAAAATGCCAACAGATGCTGAAATTACACGTAGAGGTGATCCGAACTTACATTTACAGGTGTGGGTTTACAATAATTACGTTAAACGTGTAATGGTTGATGATTGGGCGTAGTTAACATTGTCCCCTTCTCTTTCCTTCAAAAGCTAGGATATGGAGGAACAAACTGTTCCACAACAAGAAATATGCTAAGAGGTTATGACAACCTTAAAGCTACTTCAATTGGGACTATAATACTACCAGTCACCTTAGGACCCAAGACAATCCTCACTGAGTTTTATATAATAGATCGAGAAACTAACTATAATATGATCCTTGGTCGACCATGGATACATCACATAAAAGCAATCCCTTCTACGTTATTCCAGGAAATAAGATTATTACACCTAGGAAAGATATTTGTAGCAAAAGGTGACCCAAAACCATTCGACATACACCTAGCAGAGACTGAAGAAAAGACCGTGTATTCACTCGAGTTTGAACTCCCAACAAACCAACTTAACAAACCAATCAACTCAAAACTCGAAGAAAAATTAATACCTACAACATAACTAGAAATTACAAACCTAGTCAAGAGCATCCCAGCCCTCAAGGATGAAGCTAACGTTGTAGAAATAGTGTCATTAGGAACTACTACAAAAATTGTCAAATTCTATGGAACAATATCTACCAATTTTCTTACCATTTGATTCCACGGGTATGGGATGTACCCTAGAGTTGGTTCTCTTCCATCAGAGGAACTTTTCATGGTAGAAGTAACCGAAACAGAAGAAACAGATGCAAAGAATGTCCCAACATCCATTTTTCCTAGTAAATATTGGACTCTCCACTTCGATGGAGCTAGATGTTGCTATGGAGCCGGGGTGGGTGTGATATTTACTTCTCCTGAGGGAAAGATCCTACCTTTTGCTTTTAAATTAGACTTTGAATGTACAAACAACGACACTGAGTACGAAGCCCTCCTCCTTGGCCTCATCATAGCCAAAAGGATCGGTGTTAATAACATCAGAGTGTTAGGAGACTCGCAATTAGTTACAAACCAAGTCTCTGAAGTATATGAGACTAGAGCTGAGCACTTATAGCTCTATAAAACAATGGTATTAGATCTAAGCACAGGGTTCAACTTCATATCCATTGAGGCAATCCCACGAGAATAGAACCTTCTCACAGATTCAATAGCAACCTCAGCTTCACGTTTTACCCCAAGTAATGAGTTGGAAGATACAAGTTTCAAGGTATCACTTTGTATTGAACCATTGGTGAAGAAAATGTCAACAAACCCTCTCTAACACATACGGTGAGAATGAATCTTCTATCTTACATCATGTTTAATGTGATAAAGTCACTCTCGAATATCTAAATGCCTATGCGAGAGCTACACCTTGCTCACCCCATAGTTGATCTTTCCCTAATACCACACTCCTCTTCCTACTTTGGAAATCCCACGATAAAGTCTCATCCACGAAGGATCTCGATATCTACGAGATAGAAAACAGAGAAATCTTGGAACTATCTCCAGCCCCACCTAAATTTGAAGAAGGTAACGCTTCTTTGATAGAAGAAACCATTGACATAAACATTGGAACGAAGGAAGAACCATGAATTTTGAAGTTGGGATCCTCGCTAACTCCGAGAAGAAATAGAAATACACACCCAAATCCTCAAAAAACATCAAAAGGCTTTTGCATTTAATTATAAAGAAATGACGGGTATCGCACCACAAGTTGCTGTACATAATCTCATCACTAAACCAGATGCGAAGCTAATAAAATAGAAGTCAAGACCAATGAAGCCAAAAGTGGCTCTCATGGTAAAAGAGGAAGTAGTAAAACTTCTCCAAGTAGGATTCATCAAGCCCATTGACTATTCACAATGGGTGTCTAATATCGTTCCCATCCTTAAAAAGAATGGGAAGATACGCATTTGTATAGACTTTTGGGATATTAACAAAGATTGTCCCAAGGATGATTTCCCATTACGATCCATTCGACGTTATCATTGATGTAACAACTGGATTTGAATTTGTCCCTCATGAATGGGTTCTCGAGTGGTACAATCAGATTAAAATATCTGAACAAGATCAAGCCAAAACCACATTTATAACTCCTTGGGGAACTTATTGTTATGCTGTCATGCCATTTGGTCTTAAGAACGCCGATGCTACGTATCAGCGGGCAATGACTTATATATTCCATGATCTTATCCATAAAATTGTGGAATCATATGTGGATGACTTGTTGGCCAAAGCCAAGAAATGCTGCGATCATCCGGAAGTACTCCGTATCATCCTCTCATGACTAATTGAGTATGGTGTCACATTAAACCTAGAGAAGTGCATTTTCGGTGTAACAGGAGGTAAACTTCTTGGATACATTATATCTTCACGAGGGATTGATGTTGATCCGGCCAAAATACAGGCTGTTCTTGAAATGATCCCACCTTCGGACGAGTCTAGAATCAAGTCATTTCTTGGGAAACTCGGTGAAATCCGAAGGTTCATCCCAGATTTAAGCTTTGCCATTCATCCAATTAACAATCTACTCAAGAAAGATTATAGTATCGATTGGACTGAAGATTGCAAAGAGGCCTTTGAAGAAATTAAGCTCTTCTTTGTCACCACCCATGTTAATGCCTCCAAGCCAGACCACCCTTTGATCCTATACTCATGAGCCACTCATGTCTCGCTGGCCTGCATGCTAGCTCAAGAAGATGACGATAAACGAGAATGGGTGATCTATTCATTAGCTAAATGTTACTTGATTATGAAACACATTACACACAAAGAGAGAGAATGCCAGTAATAATTTTTGCAACAAAATGTTTGAGACATTACATGTTAAACCAGAAACAAGGGTCATTGTAAAGACGGACCATTTACGAACATTTCTCACACAAGGATCTTTTTCTAAAAAAGATGGCCGTTTCATAACCCTAATGGTGGAATTTGAGTTAACATTCGTAAACCAAAAATTTGTTAAAGGAAAATCATTGCGGCAGATCAAGGTGACAATCCACTAGATGGAGGCAAGCTGGTAGATCTAGACTTTCCCGATGAATGTGTATACTTTGTCGAAACTAGACCCCCCATTTCTACATGTCCCTGGTATATTGATATCATCAATTTTATCATGGACCATACATACCCGGAAAGTGCCACGTCACAACAAAGAAGGTGGTTACGCATTATTACCGCTAAATATGTTGTTTTAGACCAAGTGCTCTATCGCAGAGCCTTCGACGACATGCTTCTAAGATGCATCGACATAGAAGAATCCAAGAGGATTCTTCATGAATCCCATAGTGGGATATGTGGGGGCCACTTCGGTGGTCACGCCACCACTCGCAAAATACATCAGATGGGCTATTTTTGGCCCACTCTTGAACATGATGCAGTGGAATTTGTACGTAAGTGCCACAAATGTCAAGAATTCTCTCACGAGATTCACATGCTAGCACAATCCCTGCAACCAATAGTGACTCCATGGCCCTTCTCCACTTGGGGTCTAGACTTAATAGGGAAATTCTCTCCCTCATCAACCGATGGCCATAATTTTATAATCACAACCATAGAATATTTTACCAAATGGGTGGAGGCCATGCCTCTCACCACTGTACCAAGTTCGGTGATTGCCAAATTCATTTTGAACCAAATTATCTGTAGGTATGGTGTCCCACAAGTCATTATCTTAGATAATGGCACATCCTTTAAGAACGATGAGGTTCATGAGTTATGTAGCAAGTTTAAGATAAACCATCACACAGCCTCTCTTTACTACCCTCAAGCCAATGGGCAGGTGTGCGACAAACAAAACATTGAAAGCTATTCTCCTCAAAATAGTAAAGGAAAACAAACGATATTGGCATTTAAAATTATATCGGCCTTGTGGGCCCACCAAACCTCAATAAAAACATCAATAGGAGCAACTCCTTTCTCGTTGGTATTCGGAGCGAGCAGTTCTCCCACTTGAGGTTGAAATACCCAGTCTTCGCATCTCATTACAAGGGATCCTAAATGAAGAAGCTTACAGGGAGGCACACCTCTCTCAACTATAAAGCCTTGATGAGGCCAGGTTAAACACCAAACAACGACACAGAGCCTATGTTGACCGGATGTCGGGCAGTATAACAATTATGTCTATGAGTGAGAAATATATGAAGGAGATCTAGTTCTAAGACTAGACAAAGGATCGATAAGAAAACCGCGAAGGAAGAAAGTTCCGGCCCAAATGGTTGGGCCCATACCGAGTCATGAAGGACTACAGAAATGGTGCGTATCTCTTATGCACACTAGAAGGTGAGGAATTTGGTGAAATATCAATTCCTTACACCTTAAGCGGTTTTACGCATAAAATGTCAAAGTCATTGCTAGTACATTATAGCTACCTACATTGCATTAGTCTTTTAGCTGCTTCATTCTGTCCATTTCACAAAAATGGTAGTTCAAGAGCTTACTCTTAAAAAATTGTTACAAATTTCTGAAGATATTGGCAAAAATATTCATATCACATCTCTTCAAACATCATCAAACATTTTCAAATCTTCTCATCAATTTTGACAGACAAACATTGACAGAAACCATACCAAGGCCTGCATACTTGGCTTTGCTCTTTCTTTCTACTAGGTAAAGTTGTCCTTGCCTACGGTCTATTCTCGGAAGCTTCTTGGTGTCACATCTATCCCTCTCAAAATCTCTTGGAATGAATTGATGTCCCAAAGGTATAGATCATAAATGTCAAAATCAAATGAAATCAAAAGCACCAAGCAAACAAAATATTTTATTTTACACACTTCTTTGTTCCATCAACCTTTGGTGATAAGCCCACATCTCTTACCAGTGATGTGAGGTTGGGAAAGGAAAGAAGTGCCCTTACTTGCCTATATCTTGCCTTTGGTGAAAAACCCATGCTTCTTATTAGTAGCGTGAGGCAGGGTGTGAGGGGTCCAATTACACAAACTAACAAATCTTGGTATGCTAAAAACACAAGTCAAATTATGTTAAGAGAAAGCAAATATCCAAACATCCAAATTCCAAATAGATCAAATCCTCAAAACTAGATTTTGTCAACCAGGGTTGCCATTTATGAATCTAAGTCCTGGATAAACAGAAAAGTAAGTGGCCTTCTAAGCTTGGTAGTAGTTCGAGTAGGGTGGGTGTGTAGGTCCAAATTTGGTTCTTGTTCTTGGTTTTTCTATCTCTCATCATTCTATTCAATCAAACTCACACAACTTGTGCCCTTCCTAATTCTTGGTGTTGAGCCCTCGCGTCTTACTAGTTGCATGGATTTGGGATTGGGGCAAGTTCATCTCTTTATCACTATGCATTCATCACGTTTTTCCAATATAAGAAGGAATTACAAATGTTTCCCAAAGAGTTCAAAAGTTCAGTACTACCATATGTTAGTATCATCTCATATCAGCATTGCAAAAACACATAGAGTAAGACATTCTATTTACTATCATTTGTTGTCCATTGCATACATTCTGGAAACATGAAAAGCAAATATTCTAAAAATATCTGAAAACACATTTAGAAAATGAGTCACAAAATTCAAGATACCAAGAGTCTAGATCCAAAGATATATATATATATATATATATACAAATCAGGTTTCATATACAATGCCATCATGCACTAGGCATGGTCAAAACGCTCAATGAGCCCAGAAAGTACAAAAATACTTGTATAAACAACCTAAAAAAGTCACTACAAAAAGAGCCAAGTGGCCTCTCAATCCCTATGGGATCCCTTAGAAGGCACATGATCATGTCTAGGACTCCGGCTATGTCGGCGCTCTAAGTGCACTGAGGGCTCGTGATCCTAAATAGTAGCTGTAGCCTTGCTATGAGAGTGGCTCCTCCTCATCAAGCACTCTGCAGCCCTATACCCGACTACCTCGGCACGGAGGGAAGTCACCATCTTGGCCACATGCCAGATGGGGGAAAAAACATCGGTATGCCTACCAGCTTCTTGAAGGCTCCCTTGCATCCACGGATAGCTTGGCATGAGTCTTCTCCATGGGGAGCATCAAGGTATCAGTACATACCCGGAAAATCAAGTCTTGCCACTCATCAGTGGTCTTTGAAAACAAAGGAGAAAATAAATTAGAAAACAATCAAAAGGTGAAACTAAGGATGAACAGAAAAGAGAGGTAGCAACTAAGGCAATTCTAGCTAAAATAAACATCAAAAGAAGAGTGACAACTCACTCGAATCTCCGTGCCTCCAAGAAGGATCTCTAGAATCCGCACCTACCATGGATGCCACCACTAACTGGTGTCCCCCTCCTATGTCTGGGACAACATGGCATCCTACCACGAACTCATCCTCTCCACCTAGGTCCTCAGAAAGTAACTTAGGATCACTATCCTCTTCCCCACCCGACTCGTTGATCTCCATGTCTTCAGTCTCCTCCTCCATCTCTCCCCCGTGAACTCCTTAGACTTGGAGTCTATATCAATGGGGTCATCACTACTATGGGCAGGACTGGCGGCAATCCAAAGTAAATGTGCCCGAGGAGCACCAACTCTCTCTTGAGCATGTACCACCCTCCTAGCTACAATAGGGATCTTTAGGAGTAACAATGACCCAACCCGGCCTCTAGGACCTCCCCTACCCTCCCGAATTGATTTGAACACCGACACCCTTTGGGGAAGCATGTCAATGTAAGCAAGGCCGAACTGGCCGAGGCACTCGATCAAAGGGTGTGTCTCTACCTTCCTGTCCCTGTCCACAAGCTGCCTGTAGTAGAGCAGAAATCAAAGTAAAGGTCTCCTCACCCCACAACCCCGCCATGGCTTGATAAGGTGTGGCCTCTATATCCTCGTAGTTAGGGAAGGAACCGGGCCGGTTGGTGGGGTTCTCTAAGCACCTTGTCATCTCTGTCCATCTATCCGCTCTCACGGCCCGGGATTCTCCACCTCTATGCCTCTCCCATAAGGGATAATGCGCTCATAAACCCAACTCATAACTAAGGTCGGATGGCTCAACGATTGTCCTTATAAGCAAACCAACCTATACAAGTCGTGATAGGTGGTCCCAAGTATATCGGCTCCCCAGGCATAAATCGACCATGAGCCTCAATCTATGCGATGATGGGGGCAAGCAAGAGAGCAAAGTATCCCCTCCCTTGTCCCCAATCAATCTCAAAGCAACGATGCCCATAATGGCTCGACGGATTAGAGGGATGGGCAAGCTAGGAATGAATGGACCTTCACCCCTTTCTTCGAACCGGTGGAGACAATGCATCTCCCATATAGGTGGCCTCTTGAGTCACTGAGCTCTTGATCTTGTTGTATTAAATGAAAGTCTCCTCCTAATAACCGGGACTCCCAAAATGCGGTAGACATCCTCTAGGGTGATAGTCCACTCACCCCTAACACCTGGAAATCGGAAGGTGTTCCGATCTGCTTCCTAGTAAGAAAATAAGTCACATAGTATGTGATTAGCAAGTGCAACGTGGGGGACCCATGTAATCCTCAATATCCCTACCCTCAGAGAGTATCTGCTTGCGAGAGAGTGCATCTAACACTGCTGGAAGCCAATCACACTCCCTCTCTCGGCTCAATCTAATGTACTCTTCCTTCTGCAAAACACCCAAAAACACTCAAAAAGAAGCAAGTTAGTGTCAAGATTGCATTGGAAAAATCATTAAAGCAAGTAGGAATACTAGAAATGCAAAATAAAACTCAAAATAGTGTTGTTTTAACACTTTGTAGAGGACCGCCACCCTGAGCAGGGAAGAGATTCCATAACCACCACCTTATAAGGTGACGGTCCTATAATTACCACCTTGCTCAGGGCAGCGGTCCTATCCTGTGACTACAAACGGGTCGCATGCCCTAAAAATGCTTAAAAATGCAAAAATTGACCATTTTAGCTAAAACAAAAGCCTACCCATTAGGCATCCCCCCTAAGAGACACATTTAAAACTGACATTTCTAAAAATAACCCCCCCACAACAAAGATTTCATCATTTTAACATTTTAGGTGCAAAAATGTTAAATCAAGAAGAACTAACACGGGATCTCGGGTCAAGGTTACGCTCGCGTAGGCATGATCGATATCTCGATATGAACGTATCGACTATACTCTGATTGAAAATCGTCACCGTGGGTCCCAGAGCTCAAAAAAATATCAAATCGACACATGCGAATGAATAGGAAAATGAGCCCATTATATATATATATATATGGTGTTTTGACTCATTTTTGCCCCTTTCGCAGGTTTAGAGCATTGACGAAGGTAAGTTCTTATCCCCGCACAAATGGTAAGTCCTCATTTCATACTAATTTAGTATTTATTTTTTGATTTATTTTATCTATCTGCACTTGAGTCCTCTTTCCATTTTGCAGGTAGCGGGAACTCGGATGGCGACATTTCGACACACGGGCGTGTTAGGTATAATTTCTAGCTTCCCATTTTAGGACCGCCATACTCAGACCCACCGTTTTACACCTCTTCATGGTTAAAACGCTTCTCCGAGGGGGCAATATGTACGTACCCAAAATTATAGGGTATTGTACCACCGGAACGATGTTACACATACCCCAATGATGATACAGGTCACCTCACAAGGTGTTCGAGATTCGGAGAAGCTCACGAAGTATATGTTAGCATCCAAAATGCTTTATCCAAGTTCCTTGTGCTTCGATTTATCCTCTGCCTTTCTTTTTCTAAGCTTTTTGACCTTCAGTGATGAAACCGCTGCCACTGCCAGGCGGCGATCTATAACCGCCACCACCACGCTCGGGGTGGCGGTCCTTCACACGTTTTCCAAAGACATTCTTTTGATCATGACTTGCGTAATTTTTCAACTTTCACCATATTTTCTCAACCGCCTTAGCTTGTATTAATGTCTTATGTTCCTTGGAATAATGTTTCTTCATTGTTTAATGGTAAAAGAGTTCTATAGGAATTACCTTTGGGTGAATGTGAAATCTATAAATAGCCGACTTGTTTTCAAGCAAATGGCCCTCTAAACTTCTCATTTCCATTGTTTAGTCTTTGAATTTCTCACTTAGAACTCATTTTGTTTTCATGTTTGCATCCATACTAGTTTTTCCTTTCTATTAGAAGCCATTCGATCTTCTTGCTCTAGTCTTGTTCACTTTGTTGTTCATACAAATTAGTTTAGAGCAGCGAGTAGTGTCATTTGTAGATTGAATCTACCTTATGTGAAGAACACAACCTACAACTCTATCGGTACACTTGTGTTGTATTCCCGTAATAAATCCCGCTAGGAATTGCATACACCAAGCTCTATCACTTGCGCTATCCCTCTCCTACTCACATTATATTCAGTCTATATCCAAAGCTGCCATTGTTCAAAATACCTTTTCTATTGATGCTTTAGCATATACACAATTTTCTCGGATTCACGTGAACATGAAGGAATGAGGAGATCATTCTGAGGGGACAAAATCATACACTCTTTGGATTCGCCACATTGTTCTACAAATTCCAAGTTTTATCTGTCAAAGTTCTAGTTAAAACATATCAAATAGAGTAGTGAAGTATTGCATTTGAGTTAAGTTTCATTTTGATATTGCCGGGAAGCTGTGGGGATTGATAGTTTCTCGAAACTATGATTCATTCCTCACTTATGAGGTAGGATCAAGAATCTTTCCATTAAGTTAATTAACTATCTAGTTATTTAGGATAAACTCACAATCTGCACAGGCAAGTAGCTACACTTTGGGCTACCTTGCTTGTTTTAATTTTGTTATTAGATTAGTTGTCATTTTTGAATATATTAGATTAGTCGATCTTTCAATTCTATTAAAAATTCTATCAAAAATACAAAAATAGAATATATATATATATATATATATGTTGTAGATATATCTTGCATAATTAGTGTATTTTGTTTCAATTAAGCTTATATTGATCTTGTATGACAATCACGGGACCTAGGAGCCCGGGGAATACATTTTTGAGCCAATCGTGCCTCAACCAAATCTTGTTGCAGCATTAATTGGCATAGACCAAAATATCATGATTGAGTCTTCAAACAACAACAACAGACCTACAAGACATCATCACACAACTATCATTATTAAACATAAGCAGCTAACCAAGCTAAAGATTTACGGACTAGACTAGAAAATCGTCCATAAAGCATCGAAAGATCCACTACACATTTAGGCATTCCATTTTCATGACCTTGTTGGGAGATATATACGAAGCACCCACAGGTCATCTTCCACGTATCCCACAACCCATAGATCGGATCATGGTAGAGCTCGATATTGATTGGAGCCTTCGAGCAGCTATCCTCACCGAATGATCTATCACACCGGTTCAGGTTAGGAGGGCCTTCTTTGCCTTAGATTCACGAGATCCCATTATTACGTGTTGAAGACATAAGATTACCTAACTAGCTTATCTACACCCCACGTGTATTCCATCCCCACCGGCTATCTTGGCATGACCTCGGGAGGTCGGGTGCAAGGAAGAGTTACTTGTAGATTCCCATGCTCGCATGTCACTTTTCCATCGTACGGTGGTGTAGTGATTTTTCCTAAGATGCGGTATCTCGGAGCACGGAGTAGTGTGTAGGGTTATTATATGACATGGGGAAGATGATGTTGTTTAGAGGCCATATATACACTTCCCTATATTGATGAGAGAGGGAAATGAGTTGTGTATGATGCAACATGAGAGGTGGATGACGGGGAAGAGGAAAAATATGGTTGAGGTGGTGTAGTTTGGATGGGTGAGGTGAAAATTGGGCACTGTATAAGATGTAATAGGTAATTCTATTTTCTATAGGAGAGTTTAAGGAGATATAGAGCTACGAAGACAACATAGGTGAGGGATATTCGAGGAGATGATAGAGGAGGAGGTAATGTTGACCGAGATTGATGATGTCGAGGTGACACCCGAGTATGTGACATGGTGGTAGGAGCATATGGTAGCTCGAGGCGATAAGGTCTTGAGGGCATGATGGGAGCAAGGAGAAGAGGATGTGGATATAGGATAAGAGGCCAAGAGGAAGACAAGAGGTAGATTAGAGGCGAGGGTGGAGCAATTGAGGTAGTGGCTAGTTGAGAGAGATGCTCGAGTGGATTCCTTAAAGGATGAGGTAGTGAGGTGATGATACAATATATGGAGGAGAGGGATGGGTGGGTGAAATCTTTGGAGAAACAAGCTGGGCAAGTGCAAGTATGACCTAGATAGGTACCACCATCATCATGAGCTTTTGAGGGAGTGATTTGGAGTGATAGGGATTATACAAGCACCATCGAGGCTAGTTGGATTAGGCGTAGGGGTATTGGGAGGAGTGGGAAAATCGGGAGGGGTGGGAAGAGCTACGTTAGGAGGGGCAATGGAGCCACCAAGGATAGTTATCCTAGATCGAAACCAAATGTTGCATGTAGAGCTAAGATATTATGATGGTGTGGTGGGGAGAGAATCCATGAGGTGCCACAATACACATAACATGTGGCAAGTCAACAAAAGACATCTCAACGAGGTCTTAATGTTAGCATGAGGAGTATTGGAGGAATGAGGAGGAGCTTGAGGTTAGAGATGATAGTTTGAGGCTCTCGGATGTACATTTTACTATGTAGTTATTGTATGGTCTAAAGTGCCCGATTTTTGCGACGTATATTGACTTGGATATATATAGATACATAGATACATAGATACATACATACATACATACATAGATACATACATGCATGCATGCATACATGCATACATGTATACGTGCATGTATACATACATACACACATATATATGCATGTGCAGTATGTATGTATGCATGCATGTATGTATGCATGTATACATACATACACACACACACACACACAAACACACACACACACACACATGGTATTTTTGGATAGATGGATGTGTAAATGTGTTTTCATGATGTGATGTTTTATATGAGTTTATGGATATATTTAGATATGATGATGGTTATAGTAGTGATGAGATGTGGTTGTAATATAGTTGTATGAATGTGATGATTTAATTTATTATGATGAATATTATATAGATTAGATGTGATTATACGGTATGAGTGTTGGTGTTATTGATATGTATAATGATGGTTAAATCATTTTTGTGGGATGTGTTTGATTCTTTATTTGACTTGGAGTGTTTATATGTATGTGATGGGAATTTTAATGATAATGCACTTGCAACCCTAACTGTTGGTAACATATAATTAAAAATGGTTAGTCCATTTAAGATATTATATGATTGATTTAAGATGAGATGAGATAAGATACACTAATGAACTCCTTCTAACATGTTTGGGAGTTGCATGTATCTTATATGGGAACTATGTTCTCCTTAGTGGTTCTTAGGTTTTACACCAACTTTATTTTGTTTTAGAATGTGTGGGTTGATCATGCATCTTGATGCGGAAATTTCTGGGATGATTTATTTCATAGGGAAATATTGATGATGTGGGAAGCTTTCATTTTTTTCACCATGTATGTGGATGTTGTTTAGATTGAGTAGTCATCCTTCGAGGGAATGGTCTAAAATAATATATTCATATTTTGATGGCGATAATGGATATATTTTTGATTGATAGTTGTCCGTTAAAGGAAACAATCTATATTTTGATATAATAATTTTCATCCCATAGTGTTTTGATTCTTTTAGTTGAGGTTGGGCCTAAGATACCACTTGAGGAGGGTGTGTTCGATATACAAGATAACATGTGTTTCTTAAACATGTTATTTTATTGATAGATAGGGTGAAGTAGGGGAGTAATGATTACGGGGTCCCCTATACTATAACAAAGGGGATTTTCCATGTAGAATATGCTATGAGAAGGTCCGTGGTGCCCATATTTAAGGTCATATTGGATATACTGATGGGAGACCACATAATTCCAAATCATTACTAGGGTAAGGGATTGGTGGATGTTGAGAATGGGGGATCTTAGTTGGACTAAGGTCATGTAAATAGATATGTTAACAATAGAAGGTCACAAGTGTACAAGGCATTAAAAGGATATTTTTATGTTTCCCATCAAGAGAGGCTAAGTGATATGCCCCAGACCCATATTTGTGAGTGATAATATATGGTCTAAGCTAGTTTAGAGAAAAATTCCACCTTTTACTCTTTTCCATATTTGTGACATGTTGATTTTCTTTAAGGACAAGATCACAATATTGAATTTCATGTTATTTAAGATGTTTATTATATGCATGTTTAATTCATTCTTGATAGACATTAAGATGTTTGAGGGTGGTTAGTCGGTGTTCATCTAATAATTCAAGTTGTGAGAGGTGTTCTTGATGATATTCTTCTCTTAGGGATGAAATATTTAAGAGAAACACATAGAGATGGAATTTGGATTTCAAGTGGAAGAATGAATTTGTGTGCCATATACTAGAGAGAAAGGAGTAGTGCCCATAGGGGTTTGAATGCTAGTCCAGTAAGCCCATAATGCAAATGGAATTTGGAGATGCCAATCTTTACCAATACGATAAACAATGTTGGTAAGGATTTTGTTGAGGGTTTTATTGGATGCTTTGGATTGACCATTAGCTTGTGGATAGTATGGTGTGGATAAATTGAGTTTGATATTATAGGTGTCACAAATTTTTGAAATTTTTTATTTTAAAATGATTTACCATTATCTGTGATGATTTTATGAGGGATGTCAAAGTGATAGATGATGTGATGATGGATGAAATTGATGATCTTATCTTCTTTAGTGGAGATAAGAGGGATAAATTCCACCCATTTTGTGAAATATTCAGTAGCCATGATGATGGAATTATGTCATTGGGATGATCGAGGGTTAATAAGGCCAATGAGGTCAAGTCCCCATTGTGAAAAAGGCCATAAATCTTGAGTTAGTTAAAGAGTCATGACTAGGGATGTGTGAAATATTAGCATGTTGTTGACATTTGATGCATTTTTGACATATTGACAACAACAATCTTGGTTAAACGTAGGCCAATAGTAACCCATTTGCAAGATTCATTTAGTGATGGAAAACCATTTAAAGTGTTCACCACATATTCCATCGTGGACTTCTTGAATAGCTTGGTGAGCCTCTAGAGATTTAAGACATCGAAGGAGAAGGTCAAACCCTCTTTTATAAAGGATACCCTAATATAACATAGTGGGATATGCACATTGTTGGAAGGACCTCCTACCATTTCTAGATAGGTCCGAGGGTATCTTTCTTTGGGAAAGATAGTCATGTATTTGGGTATACCAAATATTGGATTGGATATCTTCTATATGATAAATGGTAGGAAGATCAGTGTTGGTATAAGATGGTTGATCAAGTTTTTGTGTACAATGATCAAAGAGTTTAGAATCATCTAGAGATAAAGGAATGAGGGATGTGAGAGATGCCATGGTATCTACAAATTTATTAGATGAGTGTGGAGTTGTTTGGATTTCATAATGATCGAAGGATTTCAGGAGATGGTCGATGATGGTTTTATATTTTTGCAAGGTCTTCATTTTTACATTGATATATTCCCTTGATTTGATTGATGATGAGTTGAGAATCACCGTAGATGTCAAGGATTTTTTGCAACAAGAAGTGTAAAAGTTTGAAGACCCATGATGAGGGCCTCATATTCACCATGTTATTTGTGCAATCAAAATTTAATTTGAAAAATAATGAATAAGAGTTCCCCAAGGAGGTATTATGAACTATTCTAGCACCCCCTATCAACATTTAGACCCATTAAAGAATAAGGTCATTTTGAGAGGAGTATTATCATGATCGAGGGTGTTGATAGATTCATCAAGAAATTATTCGCAAGGAGTTGATTATTGACAAGGGGAGCTTATGTGAGATGATCAACAATAACCTTTCCCTTTAATGGATTTATGAGAAATGAATTCAATATCAAAATCTATCATGAGCATGATCCATATAGTTATGTGGTCGTTATGATATGACTTAGAATGCATGGATTTTAGTGGATTAATGCTTGTGACTACATAGGTTTTGTGATTGAGGAGGTAATGATAAAGTTTGGAAGTTTGCGAAGTATAAGGCACAACACAACTTTTCTACTTACTGAATAGCTGGGTTTCATAATCATGAAGGGTACAACTTATATAATAAATAACTTTCTCCCTACCTAGCTTGTCTTGATGTGCCAACATATAGCCCCCAAGGCATGGTCAATGAAAAGATATATAGATAGAAAGGATCTCCCCTTATGTGGAGGTATGAACATTGATGGCGATAGGAGATATTGTTTAAGGGCATCAAAGGCATTTTGGAAATCATCATCCCATCTAAAATGGATGTCCTTTCTAAGGAGGTGATGGAAGGGATGACATCGATCTGATAATTGAGAGATGAAATAGTGAATGGATTGAATTTTTCCTTACAGACTGTGGAGTTGTTTAAGATTAGATGGAGGAGACATTTTGATTATGGCTTTGAATTTGGTGGGATATTTGACTCAATTACCTTGATAGAGATGATGAATCCTAAAATTTTCCTATTAGGACCCCGAACATGCATTTAATAGGGTTGAGTCAAAGGAAAATTGTATAAGATGGGTAAATATTACATTGAGGATGACAAGATGGTACTTTCAAGTTTATACTTACCTAAGAGATCATCTATGTATTCTTTATGGTTTTATGGATAAGGTCATGAAAGATATAAGTCATGGCATGTTAGTAAGTTTCTCCTACATTTTTCAAGCCAAAGGGCATTACTCTATAACAGAAGGTTCCCACATAGTGATAAAAGGATGTCTTATGTTGATCTTCTAGTGTGATAAGGATTTGATTATAACTAGAGAAACCATCCATAAGAGACAACATTTCATGGCCTATCATTAGGTTGACAAGTTGGTCAATGTTAGGTAGAGGAAATCATCTTTTGGACAAGTGAGGTTAAGGTTTTCAAAATATGTGTAGATACAATTTCCCGTAGAGGTATTGGTTCAAGTATGATGTTAGAAACCCATTTTGGATAATCAATGGGTAAGATGAAATTGGATGAGAGAAAGATGTTGAAGTTCTTCTTTAATCAATAATTTTACACGAGGATGCATTTTACAAGATTTCGCTTCATTGGTTTAGCATCGAGGATGGTGATGATATTATGGACAACGATATTAGGGTCAATACCAAACATTTCACTATAAGACCATGTGAAGGATTGAATATGATCGGATAAGAAGGTGGTGAACTCATGGAGCTCTTGAGAGTCTAAAACTTGACCAACTTTAACTATACATGGCTCCATTGATGTTCCCTATATTAATGTCGATGGTGGATTCATTGAGAAGTGTGGATGTGTCGGGAGGTAGGGTTTTCATAGATAATGATCTTCAACACCCATATATGTTAGGATGGTGTTATCATCTTGACATTGGAGAACATGGATAAGTAGGAGAATCCTCTTCTATCATATCAGGTAAAACTAGTAGGAAGGATCTTTGTTTTTCTTGTATTTTGATAAGTCAATGGTCAAGGGTGATTGTATTGATTAAAATTTTTTAGGAGGGATAGATATGGTGTCATGTTTATATAAGAGGGAGTGTTTGATGATAATGATGATGAGGGTTCACAGTTTCCAAGATTAGTGGTGGTGGATTAGGGGAATGGTTTCTTTGAAAGTTGAGTCCATGTTTTTCATGGGGTTGTCTCAAATATTTAAAGGGTATCTCATGTGGACCTTTCTCATATATTCCTAGCAAAACCCTTCCATGCACAATGATGGAGGTATGTTTGGGAAAATTGAGGCTTGTCTAGGAATGAGAAGTTTGAAGTGAATGGTTTAGCATGTGGTTGATTGTCGAGATGTGAAGAGGGGAGGTTGATGCCTCCATAAACAAGTTGTGTTTAAAAAAGGGAGGACTGAAGGAGATGATATTTCCAACATTAGTCTCATAGAGAGGTTGCTTATCGGGTCTCTCATATGTTTTTGTGTAGGGAGTGTATTGAGATCTAGGAGTTGATACTCCCCAGTGAGAGATGTTACATCATATCATCAAATGATTGATCATCGGGTAATTTAGATGTAAGGATGGAGGAACTTGTGGAATCTTGATTTGAAGAGGTGGTAATTTATAAGGGAAGCAACATGTCATTGGCCTATAGGTCATATGACATGCTTTGAATTGGTTAGGATCAATAGGAACCATAAAATTTTTACCTTCATGTTTGTATTTCAAGCACTAATGTAAGGTGGAAGGGACACAATGCATTACGTAAATCCAAGGACATCCTAATATTATATTATATTGAAATTCACCTTCTACAAGGTAGAAGAGTTCATGGAGGACTTTCATGCCTACTTTGATAGGTAGGATTATTGTGCCTAAGGTGGAAGCAACAATATCGCTTGAAAGCACGTAATGGTGAGTGACTAAGCCACGATGGTTTTAGGTAGTTGAAGTTTTTAAAAGTGTGGGATGAGATGATGTTGATGTTGGCCCCATTGTCAATCATGACTCTTTTAATAAGGGTATCATTGATTTGGGAAGTGATGAATATGGGAGATCATGGTCTTTAGGTTGTAATGATGGGATCTGAGTCATCAAATGATAATGAATGCATATATTTTTAAGGAACCAACAAAGTTGGAAAATGGCTAAAGGTTTCATCGATTATACTGAGATGGATTGGAGGCTTTATATCATTTTGCCAATGTTGAGGAGAATTTTGGATTAGTTCATAGAAGGACATCTTTATGGGTGCTTGATGTAACTATTTAAGAATATTGTTCTGTATGGATGTATGGATTGAGTTTGAGGGGATGTAAGGATGGAGACCTTGGCTTTAGAAGATGATGGATTGAGTGATTTAGTGGGGGATACGAGGATGGGGATTTTAGGCCTTTCTTGAGTCTGGGATTTTGAAGTCTTAGGCATGAGATCTCTGTGGCTATGCATGATGGAATGACATTAATTTAGAAGAAATGAGATTTAATGGAGGAGGCCATACCTTTACTTGATGGGTTATCAAGTGATGGTTTAAGAGTGTTAAGCTCAAGGGTTTTATGGGAATGTTTAACTTGGTATTTTGATTTCATCATTTTATGATTGATAAGTGGACCAGGATGATCTCTATTTTCTAGGAGGTCATATTTCTTGAAAAGATTTTGATTATGGTTTGGAGGGATTTATAATCCTTAGTTTGATGTCCTGACACCCTATGATAAGCACAAACTATGTCATACTTATATCGGAAAGATTTCATCCACGGGGATTGGAGGTTTGATCGGGGGTAGTGATATGGTTGATGATTGAACAAGTTTTTCAAGGATGATAGTGTAGTATCTTGATGGGGCTTGTTGAGATAGTGATGAGTTGTGGGGATTTTGGTTTCATTAGATGGTTTAGGAGTTAGGGATACAAAGGTATACTTTGAGTAATGAGTTTAGGTGTGGTTTAAGAGATGGGTTTAGATTCTAAGATGGTGACTATAAGTTTTGATGAAGGATGTGGTCCCAAAATAGATGGTAGTGATGTGACTTCCTTAGGTGTGATTATTTTAAATTTATTTATGTGAGAGTTCTAACTTATTACTTGGATGACTGGATAATATTTGTATAGGACGAGATATTTTTGATATGGTGTTAAAGGACCTTATATTTGGGAGGGTGCTTACGATTTCCACAACGAGATTTTCTTTTATGCAAAACCTAAGAGATAAGATATCGAGGATTTTATGGGAATATTTACTATGGATATTGTTGATGGGATGTTGTTTGATTTAGGGCATCACCGGTAAGGAGGTCAAAGAGGTCTTCTTTTTTAACTTGTGCTTCATATGTAGACGTGGTTTTTGAGATGGTGGAAGTTGACTAATAGTGTTGATAATGTGAGGGCATGATTGGGGTGCCTGCGGTATTAGTTTGGTTGTATTGTTGGTCGTGGGATGGTTTGAAAAGGGTTAATTGAAAACATATATGGCCTTTATTAGAATATGGATTAGGATCATCTAAATGTAGGTCACCTCAATCAATAAGGTCTTTGAGGATGTTTCTAAAGGATTGGCATCTATCAATGTCATGGACATGAACTTGGTGATATTTACAATAGTCTTCTTCTCTATACTAGGATGGATTAGGACTGGATTCATCAATAGGCCATATAGGGGAGGTTAATCAAATGGGTTGTTATGATATTTGTAAATATATAACTATAAGACTCCCATAGAGGTGTGTATTTTCGAGGAGGTCGAGATCGCTTAAATTTCAAGTGACCTTTAGATGTAGTTGTTAGAAAATTGCACTTACCAAGCCTTTAGACTTGTCATTATTGGAAAATTTTAAAGGAAAGCAAGGTTTAGGTTTTTTAGATCGTAGTTTAACCTTACCGTATTTGAGGGCTAAGAGTTCCATTTTTTAGGCCATGGTAAATGCTTCGTCAATTTTTTGAAATGATTGGATTTCGAGAGTGGAAGATATGTGTTTTACACAAGACTAAGTGAACAACTCAATCAATTTAGTTTGTGGTAGAGAGATAGATAATTAATTGTTGATTCCTCACCACCTAATGATCCATAGGGATCTAGAAAAACACACCACTTCATCATTTCCATCAGCACCAAGAAGGAGAATTGAAGAAAATGAAGAAAAATGAGGTAAATAGAGGTTCTGGACAAAACCACCACTCTATGCAGAGTGACGGTTGTAGAACCTTCACTCTGTAGGGCGACGGTCCTATAACCCTTTGCTCATCAGGGTGGCGGTTTGAAAGCCGGTCTACTCGGGCGGCGGTCTTGAAACTTTCAAATAAAAAAGAGAAATGGAGCACAAATGGATGCAAATTTGAAGCACTCGACTATGTCTCTTCCCTCCCTGACCTTTCCCATTCTCCAGTGCACGAGGACATGGGAGAAGGCTATAAATATAAGGAGGAGCAAGAGAATTGAGGCATTCAAAGATCCAGAGAGATCAAGAAGAAAAGTATTAATTATATGAGAGCAAGTGAGCAGAGATTCTTCAATGCTAGAGTGGAATTATAGGAGCAAGGTGTAAGAAAATAGAGAAAGCAAGTAATTGGAGAGAAGGTTTACATTGTTGCTTCTTTTCATACTTATTGTAATCTATAAAATTTGATTATTGGCCAATACAAGTGGGAAGAAAGAGCAGTTGCCCTTCCCGACTAGTTTTCCCTCAAATTGGGGGTTTCTAGGATAAAATTCTTGTGTTGTGTGTGGAATTCCTTTAGCATTTCTCTACAATTTTGTCCTAAGCACTAGTTAATCAGTCACTAAAGCTCAAAACTATCATTTTCCAAAGTAGAAAGTAGAACAACATAATTGTGTGATTCATAGAGTTCCAAAGTAGAAGTTTATAGATCATTTTGGTATTAGAGATGATTATATATCTAGGACTATGGAATTCGATTCTTTCTTGTGATTTGTATGACAGTGACAAGGTCCAAAGGTGAAGAATTTTTACGTTGTGACATAAATATTTCTACGAAGAAGTGGAAACAGATAATTCAAGCTCAAATGGAGGAAGAGAACTTGGTCCGTAGAGTCGAGATGCTAGCGACCATTATGGATAGATTGTTTAGACAATAAGAAGAGCTCTCAGACCTACAAAAGATGACTTTTATTAAGCAAGATTCCATGGACTCAATGGTTTGAGCACTGGATGAAAAATTTGGTATCGGAAAGAGCCATGAAGAGAAACAATGGGAAGAATGTGAAGAAGAGACACCAATTGTAAGCAAGAAGGTAAAATCTGCTCATACACCATTTAAATTTGAAACCAACATGGAAATAAAGAACTTTAAAGGACAAGTAGATGCAAAATTTCTTGATAAGTGGATAAAATAGTTGGAAGTCTATTTTAGTGTGCATAGTGTTAATGAGGCATAAAGGATTACCTTTTCATGTCTCAAAATGGAAGGTCATGCTCTGGTTTGGTGGGAAACCCATCTAGCCACTTGTGAGAAGAAGAAACGTCATATTTTCAGTACTTGGAAAGGTTTTAAATAATTTCTTAGAGCTAACTTCTATCCTATTGGCCATAAGACTGATATGATGATTAAGTGGCAATAATTTAGATAGGGTAAAGTGGTCAAAGTGTGCAAGACTACACTACAGAATTTTAGAGACAAGCCATGTTGCTTAATATGGACTTGGAGGATGAGGACATTATGACCAAGTATTTGGGAGGACTTCACACCCACCTTTGGAGGAAGGCAATTTCCACGAAACCCAAGGATCTAAATGAAGATTGTATATAAGCATACTACATTGATGACGAGAAGAAGTAAGGAGAAACAGAGCCAAAGGGAGACCAATCAATAGATTGATAAGAAAAAGAATAAGGGAATACAAGTAGTAAAGGTAAACATGCTCTTACTACTTTGCATACTTGTAAAGATCCTAAGAATTTTTGTAAGAATTGTGATATAAATGGACATACTAACGCCACATGTTGGAATTTGCATCCAAAATTACACCCAAAGCACCAAACCAAGGATTCCAAGAAATCCATGGCCACTGTAAAAGCAGAAGGAGAGGTGGAGATTGAGGATGATTTAGATGCAAACAAGAGCCTGGGATGCATGCCCACTAACATGTACGCACGTGTAGAAGAAGAGTTGAGTAAGCTATTTCAAATCAAAATACAAATCAAGAAAGCTAAGGGAAATGATTTAGTAGATTCTGGTTATTAGTAAAATCTGATTTCTGATGCGGTTGTAGAACAACTTGGTCTAGAGACTTACGCACATCCACATCCATACCCAATGGGATGGGTGAAGAAGGGTGTAGAAATATAGGTTACAGGAAAGTGTAAGTTTCAGTTTGGGATAAATACCCAATATATTGATGTATTAGAGGTTGATATCATTCCACTTGATGCATTTGATGTTGTCTTCGGAAGTCCTTACTTGTATGCCAGGATGTTGTGTTCACAAGGAGGGAGAACTTGGTACAGATGGGTCAAGGACAGAGTCAATTTCAACATCTAGGAACACCAAAGCAAATCAAAGAAGGCTATGGTAAGTGCTAACCAAACACCAAGAATTATTCAGGAAAATCATCATTTTTGTTTACTTTCATTAGAAGAAAATAAAAATGGACTTGAGAGCACATATATTTTGGATAACACTTGTTAGTTTTTACAGAAGAAGCCACCATAAGAACTTCTCATTCAAGGAGCAATACAAACTTCCACTATGCAGTCACTATATTTACCTATTGATTCACTAGACTGACGTGTGGGATAGTAATGAGAAGAGGAGATACAAGGAACAATAGTGACTATAGTAGCAACGTACATGGAGAGGATTCAGCCAATCCATCTTGAGAGACAAAGAAAAGCAAGAAGGACTAAACCACTATAATATGGGACCTTTTCATCATACTTGAGCAGGTTGGAAAAGAAACCTTTAGGCAACACTTCATGTAGATGCATGCGATAGCAAGTTACAAGAGCTCGCATCTACTAAAGCCATCTATGCATGAAAAGAAGGAAACATATAGAAGCTACCTTCCAAAGAGGATTATACTCAAGGAAAATCGAGAGGAGGATGTAGCACTAGAGTAAAGAAACCAAAGATCCACAAGAGCCTTAGCAGATTGGATGAGAGAAGACACCAAGGCAGACCCAGTGGTACTCAAAGGAGCAAGAGAGGGAGTTGATTCCTCTACCACTCCCCCACTAAGATTTTATGGGACCAAAATCCTCCTAAGTAGGGGAGGTATGATCCATAGGGATCCAGAAAAACACACCACTTCATCAGTTCCATCAACACCAAGAAGGATAATTGAAGAAAATGAAGTAAATGAAGGTTCAGAGAGAACCATCACCCCGTAGAGGCGATGGTCTAGAAATCGTCAATCTGCTCAGGGTGGTGGTGGTCGACACTTTCGAATAGAAAAGAGAAATGGAGCATGAATGGATGTGAATTTTAAGTGTTTGATTATGTCTCTTCCCTCCCCGACCTTTCCCATTCTCCAAAGTGCATGGGAGGACATGGGAGAAGGCTATAAATACAAGGAGGAGTAAGAAAATTGAGGCATTTGAAGATCTAGAGAGATCAAGAAGCAAAGTATTAATTATATGAGAGAAAGTGAGCAGAGATTCTTCAGTGCTAGAGTGGAATTGTAGGAGCAAGGTGTAAGAAAACAGAGCAAACAAGTAATTGGAGAGAAGGTTTACATTGTTTCTTATTTTCATACTTATTGTAATCTATAAAATTTGATTATTGGCAAATATAAGTGGGAAGAAAGAGAAGTTTCCCTTCCCGACTGGTTTTCCCTCAAATTGGGGGTTTCAGGATAAAATTCTTGTGTTGTGTGTGGAATTCCTTTAGCATTTCTCTACAATTATGTCCTAAGCACTAGTTAATCAGTCACTAAAGCTCGAAAACTGTCATTTTCCAAAGTAGAAAGTAGAACATCATAATTGTGTGATTCGTAGAGTTCCAAATTAGAAGTTTATAAATCACCTAACGATGAAGTCAGCAATATATACATCTTCAAATTGTTTGATGGAATATAAATCGATGATGGATATTTTACGTGTGATGTTGATGGAGAGATTTTCTATGAATAGTTGGGATAATTGCATGAATGAGTATAAATAATGTTGAGGGATGTTGTTATACCAATCAAGAAGCAGCCCGACTAGTGACATTGGGAATGTCCTTAACATAAGGTCTTGATCATGAGCTATGAGGTAACAAGAGTGTCAGAAGGCCCTGAGATGTTGTTGTGGATCTTCCTTGCTATAAAATTTGGTGAATTTTGGAAGTTCCCAATGCGGGGGTATGGTTTAAAATATAATGTTGGATTTATGGGTTTGTTGCAAATTTATTCATAGGAGAATATGTTTTCCCGCGCCGAACAACATTACCCCGCCCAATGATTATACAGTCTCCTCGTAAGGTGTTGAGGATCCGAAAGAGCACTCCAAGTATGTGTTAACATCCCGCATGTCCCGCTTATCCCCTATGTGCCTTATATTTCTCTTCTTCCCTCTTTTTCCTTGCATTTTTATCTTGATGAAACCGCAGCCCTCGCTCTGCTGGCGGCGGTCTCGTGACCGCCACCAGTAGGGCGGCGGGCCGTAACCACCGCCCCGCTCGGGGGTGGCAGTCCTTCACGCATTTTCCAGAATGTTCTTTTTAACGTGACTCGTGTAAATTTTCAACGTTTACCAGATTTTTTTCACCGCCTTTGCTCGTATTTATGATTCTGGTTCCCTGGAATAGTGTTTTTGCATTGTTTATGGTTAAAGAGTTCAAATTGGTTTTCACCTTTGGGTAAATGGGGATTCTATAAATAGCTGGTTGATCTTTAAGAAAATGGCCCCTCAAAAATTGCCTCTCATCTTCTCATTTCATAGTTTTAGTCTTTCATTTCTTAGGAGTTCATAGTTTTCAGTTGTTTCATGCATAGTTAAGTTGTTTTGCTATTTAGAAGCCACATATTCTCCTTGTGCAAGTGTTGTTATTGTTTCACACAATCAATTGAGATAGGATAGTTTCATTTTCAGTGGAAGCCATTAAAGTTGTAGGTTTTGTTCATCAAACAGGATAGCTTCAGGTTCTAGACGTTTTGTGTCGTATGACTCGCAATAAATCCCACTAGGAATTACATAAGCCAAGCTCTGTTCTCTTGCGCTATCCCTCTCCTACTCGCATTGTATTCAAGTCTACATCCAAAATGCCATTGTTCCAATACCTACTTCTATTGATGCTAGCATTACATGCTTTTCTGGATTCACGTGAGCACGAAGGAACGAGGAGACCACACTGAGGGGACAAAAGCCACACACAATCGGATTCACCACTATTCTGCAAAATCCAGGTTCAAGCTTTCAAAGTTCTAGTTAAAGTATATCAAATAGAATAGTAAAAGCATTTCATTTCAGTTAATCTCACTTTCGATATTGCCAGGGAAGCTATGGGGATTGATAGTTTCTGAGAAACTATGATTCATTCCTCACTTTTGAGGTAGGATCGAGAGTCTTTCAAATAGATTAGATCAGTTATTTCATTATTTAGAATAGACTTACAACTGCACAGGCAAGTAGCTATACTCGGCTACCTTGTTTGTTTTAATTTTGTCATTAGTTTAGTTGTCAATTGCTAGATATTTTAAATAATTTCTCTTTCAATTTCGTTCAAATAGTTCATCAAAAACACAAAAATAGAGAAGTTATATATGCTGTAGATATACTTTATATAGTTAGTTTTACTTTGCTTCAGTTAGATTTACATTTTCTTTTGTATGACAATCACGGGACCTAGGGAGCCCAGAGAATATGTATTCGAGCCAATCGTGCCCCAACCCAATCTTGTGGCAGAATAATAACTGATAGATCAAAATCTCAGAATCCAAGTCTTCCGAACAACAATAGACCTACAAGAAATTAGCTCACAATTAAGAGGACTAAACGTAGAAGATGACAAAGTGCATACATTTTGGTCAAACCAGCCAAGCTACAGGCTACCCTAGATAAATATCCACATGACTGTAGAAGGGCTTGAGAAAGAGAAAATGTTCGGTTGTGATCCTTTGGTCCCACAAGCCAGATGCAGGAGACATTCTAACCGATATAGACACTAGCTTAAGAATTCAAATTGCTAGAACGCCTGTAGCATACTCTGAGAAGATTACACAACTGTTAATTCTAAATATAGAGGCTGAAAAGGCATACGACTACTGGATACTAGGGGTTAGGGATTGATTCCATACATGACCATAGGAGGTCCACAACAACCACGAATCTACGGTTGTGATCCACAGGTCCCACAACCCAACGAGTCCACAGGACAATCAGACGTAGATGTTGGTTTACACACATTAGTATTTAGATCCACTCCACTTCCACCGGATATTATCACATAGTTATCCTTGTTAGATATAGCAGCTAACAAAGCTAAAGATTTCTGGACTAGACCAGAGAATCACCCATAGAACCCACTATATATCCATCATCCATCTTATGACCCTGTCTGGAGATATACACGAAACAATCCCAGGTCATTTTCCTCGTATACCACAACCTATAGATCGGATCACGCCAGAGCTCGATATTGATTGGAGCCTTCAAGCAGTCATCCTCGCCGACCGATCTATCACGCCAGTTCAGGTTAGGAGGGCCTTCTTTGCCTTAGATTCATAGATTCCATTAGTGTGTGTCGAAGACATAAGATTACCTAACTAGTTTTCCTGTACCCCACGTATATTCCATCCCCACCGGCTGTCTCGCATGACCTCGAGAGGTGGGTGTGAGGAAGAGTTACTTGTAGATTCCCATGCTCGCTTGTCACTTTTCCATCATACAAAATTGGTGAACCCGACGTGAATGAAACAGTTCTTCCTCTTTTAGTTTTATTTCTTCCATCCACCTTCGCTCTTTCCCATTATTCTATGGGTATTCATATACCCCCCGAATATGTCGGGATTCGATGCATATGGTAGACCTCTCCTAGGTCTTGAAGCATATTACGATCAACTAAACAGATAGCCATCACCCTCGCTCTCAGCATGGGGTGACAACTATTCAACTAACCGATTGTCAACACAAACTCCACCTCCAAGGACTAGATATAGTTCTTCTTTCCAAATAGAGGAGTTGGACCAGCTCGCTCAAACACAACAACCAGAGCCTTCAGGCTCAAACAACATGACATTTATAGGAGAATCTAGTTCGTCTCCTCAGGTGTTGCTTAGACCACAAATTAGTAGACAATCGGATCCATATCTATTTTTAGATGATGAACATTCAGTGCATTATGCCAGGAGTGAACAACGCTCTCAGAGTATGTACCCACCTATAGGAAGTTTACAAACACGACCCGAGGTCTCGTTTCAAGAAAACACCTCCATGCCGCTACCTATGGGAAATGCCCTCGGTGAAACTTGGCAGGAAACGATCAGTTCATAGCAGGGTACCACATGCCCTATACAACCTTAGGATATACAACAAATGCCACTAAGGAAAAATACTGTGACTTCACCAAATGAAGTCATCTCAACTTTAGTAGAAAAAGTTAGAGGGTTAGAACTTGCTCAAGCAAGTCAAAATTCTCAATTCATGCAGCAGTAGGAAATTCCAATCCTCCACATCATCCTAGCCAAGTAGACCTCCTCAGGAATAGGCACGTTGGGCATGCCTCCTCAGTATTCACAACAAATGCCAACTAGAACCGCATTTTCTAACACCGTTCTGGTGGAAAATATGATACCTCCGGTCTAGTACAAAATAATCCATTCCTGGGCAATACTCCTCCATACTTGAACATGTATTCCAAATCACCACAAGGAGATATGTTCTCTTCTCCTGGCATGTTCACTCAACCACAAGGATTTCCTTATGTCCCTGCAAATGCATACGCCACGCCATATCAACAACCCATTCCACCTCCACCCCTCAAAGCAGCACCATCAATGGTCGAAACCTATGATAGGAACTTATTCAGAATATTTGAAAGAACCCTTAGACTTCACCATACGAAGCGTCATGCTTCCAAGACCTCTTCCCGATTTTCCCAAATACAAAGGGGAAGGAGACCCGAATGCACACATTAAGGCCTATGCCACAACCATTCGAGAACTGCTCCCTTGGGATGGGGTTATTGCCAAAATATTCCCCAAAACTTTAGAGGGCATCACCTCGATTGGTATTACAGAATACCTGAAGCTTCCATCCATTCATTTAAACAACTGTTTCAGAGTTCATCAAGGCATTTGACATGAACAAACTATTGAGAACAGGAATCAGGGAATTCTTGCACATTAAGCAAGAACACAATGAATATGTTGCTCATTTCATCCAAAGATGGCGTATAGTCCTTTATTCTTCAACAAGTGCTCCAAACATGGACCAAATGGAACTATGTGATTTATTCCTTCATTCTCTCAGCAGAGAGGTAAAGGAAGAAGTCCAAAAGTTCCCACTAAGGACTTATGATGAAGTACTTGAGAGCACCCTCCGAATAGATCAAGCGGAAATAGATAGCGGTCACAAGACATATGGAACAAATGGGAGGTTAATCACCCCCAACCAGAATACTACGACTTATCCTACTACCACAAACATCAATCAAGGACCTAAAATCCTTAACAAAAATGTGGCATAACAACAGATGGAGTAACTGACCAAGCTAAAAAGGCAAATGTTGTAAATACTCCACCGCCAATTAACAATCAACGAAACAACAACTTTACCCCGACAATCAATTTGGTGGATTTTAATCATCCACAACAACAACAACAAAGGAAGACCAGACATAGGGTCCAAGTCAAAATTCAACTGGATATCAAAACCAAAACCAAAACCAAAGACAACAAATGCAAAACTTTAATGGTCAACGGTTTAATCAGAGTTTTGGACCACAATATGTGCCAAACCAACAACCTAGGAATTACAATCCTAACTCATATTGTGGTTTCCACAAAATTTGAGGCCATGACACTAGGACTTGCCATGATTACAATAAGTTCATGCAACGTTTGCTAAGAAGAACAAAGACAACTTTTCATAGACATGTTCTTAGCAGATCCTGCATCACCTGCGCCAAATACCTTCACGGGAGTAGTCTCCCCTCAAAATGCACCCCTCAAGATCTTCAATGATCCACTCCCAAATCACAATAACAACAAATTAAATCCAAATGGGATGAACAAGAGTGTAATAACAGGAAACAATGATCATGAAGCCTCGACTTGCTAAATCCACCTGTCGCACCACAATTAGGAAATCAGCTACGACCCAAGATATAGTTTAGTTTAGTGGAATTAGACACTGAGCTACCCGTGGAAGCCGTAACAAGGACACGAGAGTATTCCTCTCAGCCAAGTCCAAGTTACCCACTAGAGATAGATAACATTCAACAACCATTAGTAAAACCCGTAGGTGCCTATGATTTAATTAATGACCTAACAAAGACCTTCTCTCATATCTCCTTTTTGGACTTATTAAAGAACTCTCCTACCCATAGGGCTGCTCTTTTAGAAGCATTAGGTTTAGGTCATTTAATTAACATCACTCCACCTCCCGAAACATAGGTAAACCATATAGACTTTGATATCCACCCTCCGGGGCAGCCGGATAGGGATACCGAGTTTATATTTGACATAAACAAAATGCCAACAGACGCCGAGATTGCACGAAGAGGTGATCCGCCTTACATTTACAAGTGTGGGTTTATAACAATTACATTAAATGTGCAATGGTTGATGATGGGGCAGCAGTTAACATAGTTCCCTTCTCTTTCCTTCAAAATCTAGGGTATGGAGAAACAAATTGTTCCACGACTGAATACGCTAAGAGGCTATGATAGCCTTAAAGCCACTTTGATTGGAACTATAATACTACCAGTCACCTTAGGACCCAAAACAATCCTCACTGAGTTTTATATTATAGATCGGGAAACCAACTATAATATGATCCTCGGCCGACCATGGATACACCGTATGAAGGCAATCCCTTCTACGTTATTCCAAGAAATAAGATTCCTACACTTGGGAAAGGTATTCAGTAGCAAAAGGTGATCCAAAACCATTCGATATACACCTAGCAGACCTGAAGAAAAGACCAGGCATTCACTCTGAGTTTGAACTCCCAACAAACCAACTTAACAAGCCAACCGACTCAAAACCGGAAGGAAAGTTGGTACCTACAACAGAGCTAGAAGTTACGAACCTAATCAAGAATATCCCAGCCCTCAAAGATGAGGCTAACATTGTAGAAACAATATCATTAGGAACTACTGCAAAAATAGTTGAGTTGTTAGAACAGATCTACCAATTTTCCTGCCATTTGATTATGTAGGCATGGGATATACCCTAGGAGTTGGTTCTCTTCCAGCAGAAGAACTCTGCATGGTAGAAGTAACCAAAGCAAGAAGAAGTAGACGTAGCAAATGTCCCAACATCCATCTTCCCAAGTAAATATTGGACTCTCCATTTCGATGGAGCTAGATGTCGTTATGGGGTTGGGGCAGGTGTGATCTTTACTTCTCCCGAGGGAAAGATCCTACCATTCGCCTTTAAACTAAATTTTGAATGTACAAACAATGCGCTGAGTACGAAGCCCTCCTCCTTGGCCTCATCTTAGCTAAAAGGCTCAGTGTTAATGACATCAAGGTGTTAGGAGACTCTCAATTAATAGCAAACCAAGTCTCTGAGGTGTATGAAACTAGAGCTGAACACCTACAGCTCTACAAAAAACAGCAAGTACTAGATTTGAGCAAAGGATTTAACTTCATATCAATTGAAGCAATCCCGCGAGAACAAAATCTTCTCGCAGATTCGATAGCAACCTCAGCTTCATGTTTCACTCCAAGCAGTGAGTTGGAAGACACCCGTTTCATGGTATCCCTTCTTCACTGAACCGTTAGTGAAGAAAATATCAAACCCTCTTTTAACGAACATAGCTGAGAATAAATCTACTATCTTAGATCATGTTGATAGTGATAAAGCCACTCTTGATTACTTAAATGCCTATGCAGCGTTACATCTCACCCATCACGTGGTAGATTTGTCTTTAATCCCACATTCATCTTCTTACTTTGGAAATCCCATGATAGAGCTTCCCCCACAAAAGGAACTCGACATATACGTGGTAGAGAATGGAGAAGATCTAGAACTACCTCCAGCCCCGCCTGAGTTTGAAGAAGGTAACGCTTCTTTAATCGAAGAAACGATTGACATTAACATTAACATCGGAACGGAGGATGAACCAAAGATCTTAAAACTAGGATCTTCGTTAACTCTAGAAGAGATAGAAATACACACTCGAATCCTCAGAGAACATCAAAAGGATTTTGCATTTAATTATAAAGAAATGACGGGAATTACACCACACATCGCGGTACATAACCTCGTCACCAAATCAGATGCAAAACCAATTAAACAAAAATCAAGACCAATGAAACCCAAGGTAGCTCTCATGGTGAAGGAGGAAGTAATGAAACTCCTCCAAGTAGGATTCATTAAGCCAGTTGATTATTCTCAGTGGGTATCTAATATCATTCCCATTCTCAAAAAGAATGGGAAGATACACATTTGCATAGATTTTCGAGACATTAACAAAGCGTGCCCCAAGGATGACTTCCCATTACCATCCATTGACATCATCGTTGACACAATGGCTGGGTTTGAGCTTTTGTCTCTCATGGATGGATTCTCAGGATATAATCAAATCAGAATATCAAACAAGACCAAGCCAAAACCATGTTTATAACTCCTTGGGGAACCTATTGCTACGTTGTTATGCCATTCGGTCTCAAGAACGCTAGTGCTACATACCAGCGGGCAATGACATATATATTTCATGATCTTATTCATAAAATCATGGAATCCTATGTAGATGACTTGTTAGCTAAAGCCAGGAAGTGTTGTGATCACCTGGAAGTGCTCCGCATCATTCTTTCACGTTTGATAGAATACGGAGTCACACTAAACCCAGAAAAATGTGTATTTGGTGTGACAGGAGGGAAACTCTTGGGTTACATCATATCATCATGAGGGATTGATGTAGACCCAGCCAAAATCTGGGCTGTTCTTGAAATGATCCCACCTTTGGATGAATCTGGAATCAGGTCATTTCTTGGGAAACTCGGTGCAATCAAAGATTCATCCCAGATTTAAGCTTTGCCATTCATCCAATCAACAATCTACTCAAGAAAGATTATAGTATTGATTGGACCAAAGACTGCAATGAGGCTTTCAAAGTAAGTTAAGTGTTTCTTGTTGTCACCACCTACGCTAATGCCTCCTAAGCCAGACCACCCTTTAATCTTATATTCACGAGCTACCAATGTCTCGCTAGCCTACATGTTGGCTCAAGAAGATGATGACAAATGAGAACGTGTGATCTATTTTATTAGCCGAACATTACTCGATTATGAAACATGTTATACGCAAGTAGAATGAGAATGCCTTGCCATAGTCTTTGCAACCAAACGCCTAAGACATTACATGCTAAATCAAGAAACAAGGGTCATTGTAAAAACAGACCATTTACGAACTTTCCTCACGCAAGGGTCCTTGTCTAAAAAGGTTGGACGCTTTATAACCTTAATGGGTGAATTCAAATTAACTTTTGTAAACCAGAAGTCCGTTAAGGGACAAATCATTGTGGATTGGTTAGCCGACAACCCGTTAGATGGAGGTGATCTAGTAGATCTAGATTTTCCCGATGAATGCATATATTACATCGAAGCCAAACCTCCTATCTCTGAATGTCCTTGGTATACTAATATCATTAATTATATCATGGACCATGCATATCCAGAAGGTGCTACACCACAACAAAGAAGGTGGTTACGCATTATCGTAGCTAAATACGTTATTATAGAACAAGTGCTCTATCGTAAGGCCTTCGATGGAATGCTTCTAAGGTGTGTTGACACAGAAGAATCCAAGAAGATTCTCTACGAATCTCACAATGGAATATGTGGAGGTCATTTTGGTGGTCATGCCACTACCCACAAAATACATCGGATGGGCTATTTCTGGCCCACTCTAGAACATGACGCAGTAGAGTTTGTACGCAAGTGCCATAAATGTCAAGAATTTTCCCACGAGATTCACATGCCGGCACAAGCTCTACAACCAATCGCTACTCCATGGCCCTTTTCTACATGGGGCCTAGATTTGATAGGGAAATTCTCTCCCTCATCAATAGATGGCCATAACTTCATAATCACGGCCACCAGAGTATTTCACCAAATGGGTAGAGGCTATGCCTCTCACCACTGTACCAGGTTCCGTGATCACCAAGTTCATTTTGAACCAGATCATTTTTGAGGTATGGTGTCCCACAAATCATCATCTTAGATAATGGTACTTCCTTTAAGAATGATGAAGTCCGTGAGCTATGTAGTAAATTTAAAATAAACCATCATACAACTTCCCTGTATTACCCTCAAGCCAATGGACAGGCTGAAGCAACAAACAAAACATTGAAAGCTATTCTCCTCAAAATGGTAAAAGAAAACAAATGAGATTGGCATTTAAAGTTATATCCGGCCTTGTGGGCCCACCGAACCTCAATAAGAACACCAACAGGAGCAACTCCTTTCTCATTGGTATTCGGAGTAGAAGTAGTTCTCCCACTTGAGGTTGAAATACCCAGTCTCCGTATCTCACTACAAGGGATTCTGGATGAAGAAGCTTATAGAGAAGCACGTCTCTCCCAACTAGAAAGCCTAGATGAGGCCAGGCTAGATGCTGAACAATGGCATAGAGTCTATGCTGACCGGATGTGCCGGCAGTATAATAAAAAGGTCTATGAACGAGATATATATGAAGGAGATCTAGTTCTAAGACTAGACAACCGGATCGATAAAAAGACCGGCGAAGGAAGGAAATTCGGCCCAAATGGTTGGGCCCATACCGAGTCACGAAAGACTATGGAAATGGTGCATATCTCTTATGTACACTGGAAGGTGAGGAATTCAATGAAACAGTCAATTCCTTGCATCTTAAACGATTCTATGCATAAGCAACCAGCACTACTTGTATAATTATATCTACATTGCATCTTCATGTAGTTAGGTTCATTTTGTCCACTCGTTTCATAAAATTTTGTGATCAAGGAACTTATTCTCAAAGCAATTCATTACAAACTTCTGATGGTATTGGCATAATCCTTCCAATCATACTTCTTCATTTTCATAACATCATCACCATTTCAGAATCATTTCATCCATATAAAGCTAGATATGACAAAGTCTTAACGGTAACCATACCAAGGTCTACATGCTTGTTCTCACTTTTGGTTTCTTCCTAGGATAGGTGTCTTGCCTATGGTCTGTTCTAGAAGCTTCATAGTGTCACATCTATCCCGTATATATATCTCTTTGGAAATAAGAACATACTGACATTTTGCTCAAATAAATAAGTCAAATGTAGATCAAACAGAAAATTTTATTTTTACACATTTCCTTGCCCTACCAACCTTCGGTGATGAGCTTGCGTCTCTTACTAGTGACGTAGGGTTGGGAAAGGATGGGAATGCCCTTACTCACCTATGCCTTGTCCATGGTGATAAGCCCATGCTTCCTACTAGAAGCATGGGGCAAGGTGTGGGGGTCCTCTTGACAATAAACGTTGAAGGTCATAAGCAAATAGTTCAAATAAACCTTTGAAATCTTGAGTCAAAAACAAATGAATCAGATGTCCAAAATTCCAAGAGAGCTCAAAACCCCAAAACCAGATTTTGTCTACCATGTGGCCATCTACGGATCTAAGTCTAGATAAACCACAAAGCAAGTCGCATTCTAAACTATGGAGTCACTTGAGTAGAGTAGGTTTGTAGCATCCTAATTTGGTTCCACCAAATCTTTGTCTATCTCTCATCACTACCATTCAACAAATTTCATAGCTTGTGCCCTTTCTAGCTCTCGGTGGTGAGCCCTCGCATCTTACTAGTTGTGTGGAGTTAGGAGTGGGGCAAGTTCATCTGCTCATCATACCGGTTTATCATCTCATTTTGTCAAAACAAATATGAAGTACCGAAAAATTGCTTATAGAAAGCTAAAAGTTCAAAATCACATTGTGTCTGCATTATCATATATCAGCATCATGAAATACAAAAAGAAAGAAAGCATTTGTATCATTTGTTCTCCATTGCATACATTCTGAAAAGCATATAAAAACAACATTATAATTTACATGTGGAAACGAATCACAAAAACTAGATACCAAGAGTCTGATCCAAAAAAAAGAATATATATATATATATATATATAATCAAGTTTCCTGTATAATGCCATCATGCGCTAGGCATGGTCAAAATGCTCAATGAGCCCGGGAAATACAAAATGAATCGTATAAACAATCTATGAGAGCCAAGTGGCCTCTCAACCCCTATGAGACCCCTCTGAAGGTGCACGACCACGTCTAGGACTCCGGCTACCGGTGCTCTGAGTGCACCGAGGGCTCACGGTCCCGAGGAGCAGCTGGCCTCACTATGAGAATGACTCCTCATTAGGTGCTCTGCTGTCCTATACCCAGCCAACTCAGTACGGAGGGTGGACACCATCTTGGCCACATGCCAGATAGGGGAAAATGCATTGGTATGCCTACCAGCTGCTGAAGGCTCCCCTGCATCCACATGGATAGCTCCGCGTGAGTCCTCTCCATGGGGATCATAGGGTATCAGTGCATACCCGGTGAATCAGGTCTCACCACTCATCAGCAGTCTCTACAAAAGGAGAAAACAAGTTAGAAATAGTCAAAAGATAAAAACAAAACGAACAAGAGTAGAGATAGCAACTAAGACAAATTCTAGCTAAAAACAAATATTAAGAGAAGGATGATAACTCACTCGGATCTCGGGCCTCCAAGAGGGATCCCTAGGATCAGCGCCTACCACAGATGCTGCCACTGACTGATGTCCTCCTCCTATGCCTGGGGCGACATAACGTCCTACTACGGACTCATCCTCCCCTCCTAGGTCCTGAGAAGGTGGCTCCTCTGAAACTAGAGTCACCCTCTCCGCACTCTGCTCCGCCCTCTCGGCCTGTAAGATATCCTGAGTGTCATGCCACTCGGGATCAGCTGTCCTCCTCTCCACCCGACTCGCTGACCTCAGCCTCGGTCTCCTCCTCCTGTCTCTCCCCCTGTGAACTCCTCAGACTCAAAGTCTATATCAATGGGGTCATTGCTACTGTGGGGGGGGGGCAGCAATCAAGTAAGGGTGCCTGAGGAGCACCGGCTCTCCCTCGAGCATGTACTACCCACCTAGCTACAATAGGACACCAGGAGTAACAATGGTCCAACCCCGGCCTCTAGGACCTCCCTAGCCTCCCGAACTGATCTGAATACTGGCACCACTGGGGGAGCATACCGACGTAAGGAAGGCCAAACTGCTGAGGCACTCGATAAAAGGATGTGTCTCCACCTTCCCCGTCCTATCCACAAGCTGCCCTGTGGTAGAGAAAGAGATCAAAGTGAGGGCCTCCTCGCCCCATAACCCTGCCATGGCCTGATAGGGTGTGGCCTCCATATCATCAGTAGTCAAGGAGGTGACTGGCTGGTGGGGTGCTCTAAGCACCGACATATCTATCCATCTGGCTGCCCTCACGGCTCGGGATCCGCCACCTCTACACCTCTCCCATAAGGGATGAAACACTCGTAGACCCAGCTCATAACTAGGGTCGGATGGCTCAATGACTACCCCTGTAAATGAACCACCAGTACAAATCATGATAGGTGGTCCCAAGAATGTCAGCTCCCAGGCATAAATCCGGCCATGTCCCTCAATCTGTGTAATAATGGGGGACCAAGCAATAAAGTAAAGTGTCTCCTCCCTTGTCCCCGATCAATCTCGAGGCAAGGATCCCCATAATGGCCTGATGAATCAAGGGGATAGGTAGGCTAGGAATAGATCGGACCCTCACCCCCTTCTTTGAACCAGTGGAGATAACTGCATCTCCCATGTATGAAGCCCACTGTGCTATCTGAGCCCGTGACCCTGCTGTCTCAAGCAAGTGTAAGCCATCTCCCGATGATCGAGACCCCAAGATATGGTAGACATCCTCCAAGGTGATAGTCCACTCACCCCTGACTCCTGGAAATCGGAAAGTGTTCGATCAACATCCCAATATGAAAACAAGTCACAAAGTATGTGACTAGAAGGTGCAACATGCGGGACCCGTGATATATACAATATATGCCGGCCCTCTGAAGAGTGTCCTGCTCATCCTGAGAAAGTGCATCCAACACTACTGGAAGCCAATCACACACTCTCTCTCTCTCGACTCCATCTGATATACTCCTCCTTCACCTGCATACACCCAAAAACACGCAAAAAGGAGTAAGTTAGTATTCAAATGACATTGGAAAAATCATGAAAACATATAAGAATGCTAGAAACGCAAAAATAAATTCAAACAAGTATTATTTAGGCATTTTGTAAAGGACCACCGCCCTGAGCAGGGCGGCGGTTCGTAATCACCGCCTTAAGGCGGCGGTCATGTAACCTGTAACCGCCACCTCGATCAGGGTGGCGGTCGGTGTGTAACCGCCGCCCCTCACTGTGGCGGTGGTTGTGTCCCAAATTTCCACATGGGTCACGTGCCCTAAAAATGCCTAAAAACACAAAACAAAGACTATTTTTGACTAAAACAAAGCCTACCCATTAGGTGCCCCCTAAGTGACCCTATTAAAACTAACATTTTCAAAAATAATCCCCCCATGACAAAGATTTCATCATTTTAACATTTTGGGGATAAAAATGTTAAATCAAGAAAACTAACCTGTGATCTCGTGGGTCGATGTTCCACTCGTGGAGGCATGATCACTATCTCGTCACGAATGTTTTGACTATACTCATCAAAAACCGTCACCGTGGGTCCCAGAGCTCAAAATCAATCAAATCAACATGCACAAATGAATAGGAAAATGGGCCCATTTTTACATATATAGCATCTTGACTTGTTTTGAATGCCCTTTTCACAAGTTTGGAGAGCACGACGGAGGTAAGTTCTTATCCCCGCATGAATGGTAAGTCCTCATTTCATATTATTTTAGTATTTATTTTTCGATATATTTTATCTATCTGCACTTGAGTCCTCTTTTCATTTTGCAGGTAGCGGGAATTTTGGATGGCATCATTTCGACACATGGACGTGTCAGGTATGATTTCTAACCTCCCATTTGGGACCACCATACTCAGACCCACCATTTTACGCCTCTTCATGGCTAAAATGCTTCTCCGAGGGGGCAATATGTACGTACCCAAAATTATAGGGTACTGCACCACCGAACAACAGTTACACGTGCCCCAATGATGATACAGGTCTCCTCGCAAGGTGTTTGGGATCGGAAAAGCTCTCCAAGTATGCGTTAACATCCCGCATGTCCCACTTAGCCCTTGCATGCTTTTTTTTCTCTTCTCCCCTCTTTTTCTTTGTGTTTTGGTCTTTAGTTATGAAACCGCCGCCCTGCCTGGGTGGCGGTCTCGTGACCGCCGCCAGGTAGGGCGGCGGTCCTGTAACCGCCACCCTACTCAGGGTGGCGGTCCTTCACGCATTTTCCAGAATGTTCTTTTTAATGTGACTGTAAATTTTCAACGTTTACCAGCTTTTTTCACCGCCTTTGCTTGTATTTATGATTCTGGTTCCCTGGAATAGTGTTTTTGCATTGTTTATGGTTAAAGAGTTCAAATTGGTTTTCACCTTTGGGTAAATGGGGATTCTATAAATAGTTGGTTGATCTTTAAGCAAATGGCCCCTCAAAAATTACCTCTCATCTTCTCATTTCATAGTTTTAGTCTTTCAGTTCTTAGGAGTTCATAGTTTTTCAGTTGTTTCATGCATAGTTAAGTTGTTTTGTTGTTTAGAAGCCACATATTCTCCTTGTGCAAGTGTTGTTATTGTTTCACACAATCAATTGAGATAGGATAGTTTCATTTTCAGTCAAGGAAGCCATTAAAGTTGTAGGTTTTGTTTGTCAAATAGGATAGCTTTAGGTTCTAGACGTTTTGTGTCGTATGACTCGCAATAAATCCCGCTAGGAATTACATAAGCCAAGCTCTGTTCTCTTGCGCTATCCCTCTCCTACTCGCATTGTATTCAGTCTACATCCAAAACTACCATTGTTCCAATACCTACTTTTGTTGATGCTAGCATTACATGCTTTTTTGGATTCACGTGAGCATGAAGGAATGAGGAGACCACACTGAGGGGACAAAAGCCACACACAATCGGATTCGCCATTGTTATGCAAAATCTAGGTTCAAGCTTTCAAAGTTCTAGTTAAAGTATATCAAATAGAATAGTAAAAGCATTTCATTTCAGTTAATCTCACTTTCGATATTCTAGGGAAGCTATGGGGATTGATAGTTTCTAAGAAACTATGATTCATTCCTCACTTCTGAGGTAGGATCGAGAGTCTTTCAAATAGATTAGATCAGTTATTTCATTATTTAGAATAGACTTACAACTGCACAGGCAAGTAGCTATACTCGGCTGCCTTGTTTGTTTTAATTTCATCATTAGTTTAGTTGTCAATTGCTAGATATTTTAAATAATTGCTCTTTCAATTTTGTTCAAATAGTTCATCAAAAACACAAAAATAGAGAAGTTATATATGTTGTAGATATACTTTATATAGTTAGTTTTACTTTGCTTCAGTTAGATTTACATTGTTTCTTTTGTATGACAATCACGGGACCTAGGGAGCCCAGAGAATACGTATTCGAGCCAATCATGCCCCAACCCAATCTTGTGGCAGCAATAACTGACGTAGATCAAAAATCTAGAATCCAAGTCTTCCGAACAACAACAGACCTACAAGAAATTAGCTCACAATTAAGAGGACTAAACGTAGAAGATGACAAAGCGCATACGTTTTGGTCAAACCAGCCAAGCTACAAATTACCCTAGATAAATATCCACATGACTGTAGAAGGGCTTGAGAAAGAGAAAATGTTCGGTTGTGATCCTTTGGTCCCACAAGCCAGACGCAGGAGACATTCTAACCGATATAGACACTAGCTTAAGAATTCAAATTGCCAGAACGCCTGTAGCATACTCTGAGAAGATTGCACAACTGTTAATTCTAAATATAGAGGCCGAAAAGGCATACGACTACTGGATACTAGGGGTTAGGGATTGATTCATACATGACCATAGGAGGTCCACAACAACCACGAATCTACGGTTGTGATCCACAGGTCCCACAACCCAATGGAGCCCACAGGACAATCAGACGTAGATGATGGTTTACGCACGTTAGTATTTAGATCCACTCCACTTCCACCGGATATTATCACACAATTATCCTTGTTAGATATAGCAGCTAATGAAGCTAAAGATTTCTGGACTAGACCAGAGAATCACCCATAGAATCCACTATATATCCATCATCCATCTTATGACCTTGTCTGGAGATATACACGAAACAATCCCAGGTCATTTTCCTCGTATACCACAACCTATAGATCGGATCACATCAGAGCTCGATATTGATTAGAGCCTTCGAGCAGTCATCCTCGCCGATCGATCTATCATGCCAATTCAGGTTAGGAGGGCCTTCTTTGCCTTAGATTCACAGATTCCATTAGTGCGTGTCGAAGATATAAGATTACCTAACTAGTTTTCCTATACCTCACGTATAATCCATCCCCACCATTGGCTGTCTTGGCATGACCTCGAGAGGTCGGGTGCGAGGAAGAGTCACTTGTAGATTCCGTGAATCAATGCTTATTCAAAATTTGACAAACAATTCAATTTCCTTAAATTTGTTATGATGAAACCACAAAATCATTCACAAGTAATCAACAAGATAACACACACAGAGAGACAAGATTTAATGTGGGAAACCCTTCAAGGGAAAAACCCACTGAAACCAAAGAACTAACTTGGACAAAAATGTCCTGTAAATGTTACAATTATTTCACTATTGAGCATCCACTCAACATGAAGGTACAACTCCACAATTTAGTCAAACTACCACTTAACCTTTCGTAATCCACTATTTTTTTGGAAGCTACAACTCCCAAAATGTCAACTAAGCTTCAAATTGATCTTATGTAAGCCACCAATTACTAGGAAGCTTCACCCCATGTATTCTAAGCATCCACTTTGAATTCTTAAAAGTGTTTTGATCACGTTTCTTGAGTGGTCTCACAAAAAAACTATGATCACTTCTTCAACTCAACTTCTTATTCTTTCACACCTCCCTCTCATCTTAATTCATCTCTTTTCTCATCACCTAATCAACAAAAAATCTCTATCATACAATGCTTCTCCCACACACACCTTATTGTCATACTCCACTCCTTGAATCACCCTCTCAAGCACCCACTTTTCATGTGTTCAACTTGATGTAAAATTGTAGCCATGAAGATATTACATACACCATGGATTTATCTTTTCTTTACATGTTCTTTTTGCTCCTTCAAAGCATATCCATCAAACAAAGTCTCATTCAAACTATTGCATACACATTCATCTAGTATCCATGCATGGTTAGCTCTCTCTCTTCAACAAAAATCTTCATTCCTTCAACTGTTTCTTTAAAGCATATCCATCAAACAAAGTCTCATTCAAACTATTGCATACACATTCATCTAGTATCCATGCATGGTTAGCTCTATCTCTTCAGCAAAAATTTCCATTCCTTCAACCTGTTTTCATACTCACTGAATATGTTATAACATCAAGTGACATCTTCTCAAAGGACTCTTTCACTTCACTTAGCATGGAAACTCTTCAACTTCAGCTCATCAACTTGAATAGTTTGCAATGATTGCCTTTGTCATGGGGTTAATTACCTATGCTTCCTTTTCAATACCTATAAATATGATCCTCATGCTAATGATGACTAATATATAGTTCTAAACTAACTAACCATCTCATTACTCCTACAAATATTCTTTCCAAAGCACATGGAGATCTGATTTGTCAGAATGCGCCAACAACTATTTTGTCTTTTCCTCCAATGTATGGTTTTGTCATCTATCTAAAGATACTTGATGCCAAGTGTGGTATGAATACATGCATGTTACAAGGATATTCATTGTGCTCTATAAACTCTTCATATCCTTCCTAATTCGACATTTCTCCTTCAAACTTCATTGGAAGCTTCAAAATCAGTCATGAAGGACTAAAAATTTGCAGTCAAGAGATTGATCATCTACCAATGATACATGCACCTTGAACACATTATAAGGCATAGAGATGATAGATTATGATGTGTAGATCATATTTAAGTGAAAATATGTGTCAATGCATCCTTATTTTCTTCCTGAAACACAAATTGGATCATGTTATGGTCTAATTTGCACGCCAAACTGGTAGCCTTCAAAATTTAAACAAGTTCACTCACTTATGTAGCTAGTCATGGCTTCAGAGACACATTTCATGAAGGATTTAGATATTGTACACTCTATCAGGTCCATGTTTTGTTTCATTTTAGGCCAAATAGATCTAACAAGCACACTTTTCAAGAAACACATAAGTTGAGATTTCAAACTCTAAGAGCTAGTCTTACTCCATCTTGCATATTACACACCAAAATTTAGTTTCATGGAAAATCATTGTAGAGACTGTGAAAATTACTTTGATCTAATACACATAATACATGAAATAGCTACACAGACAATAATTAAAATAAGAAACACTATATTATTCTCACACACATTTTTATTGATTCACTATTTCATTACACTCCATTATATAGGAGATGTATAATAACAATCCTCACAACAACCTTTGTTTGCATATACAACCATACACTCGTATGGTTTCAACCTCTCACCAATATAATAATAAAACAATACTAATTGTTTTATTATTCTAACTTACTAACTTACCACATACTAACCACATTTTACATTTACTATTTACATTTACATAGTAAATGTACTTTCACTAATTTACCATAATAATAATTAAACACGTAATTATTATTCACCCATACATACAAATGAAGCACTAAGATATATTTCCTAACAAGACCCATAAACAAGATCCTACCTTCCATGAAAAAATTCTCTTCAACATGGAATAAATGAGCAATACCAAGTTTGTAAGCTCAAATCAAAACCTTCTTGACTAGTCAGTAGGAAGTTTTAGGTCACTCAAGCTTATTCATGCAAACACTTCATCATGTGTACATGGATTAGTTAACTAAGCTAGAGAAATGAAACTAAAACAATCTACATTAGTTCCAAAGAAAATTAACTAAACATGAACCATCATGATAAGAACTTAAAGAGACTAAACATTATTAACATGCATATAAACTTGAATAAAACCAAACTAACATGCTAACAAGCTAAATATCTATTCTTTATGATTGCTAAAATATAAACTATGAACCTATGAAGAACATAAGCAATCAAAGTGGATTGTTACTTGATCTCAAGGATTGAGAATAAAATCTCACCAAGAATGGCTACAAGGCCATTTTGGATCTTCCCATATTACTCAATTTTGAGTGAAAGGATACAAGATGGAGAAGCTATTTCCAACAATGGAGAATGACTCGTATCAAAATGCTTATAGTTTTCACTATTTAAAGCATGGTGCAAGAAGATAGGTAAGAAATATGGTTATTTATATAGCTTTCTGAAGAGGCAAGGCCGATAAATTGATGAATGTGGGATAAAGGTAAAACAAGATTAGTAATGGATAAGGTTGCTTTATAAAAGGTAATCTTGATTTAGAAGAGTTTAATTTTTCATTAGTAAGTCATGGGAGTTTTAGGGGATGTTTTAATTAATCAAAGGTGATTAATTAATAGGTAGAGGTAAGCTTATAGAAGCTAATTAGAAGAAAATTACTATGGTTTGCAGGATGTAAGAGAGACATTTGATCCAATAAATGGTAATTTATTGATTTAGAGTTACGAGCGTAATTAATTAATAATAATTAATTAACCCAAGTAGAAGCAAATATTAATTAACAAAATTTCGTTAATCAACATCCTTAATGATAGGAAGAATAATTAATTAACGAAAGGTCATTAATTAAGGAATATGAAGAGGAATGTTAGCTAATTAGTAGAAAAGTGCTAATTATTATGAAAATGATGAGAAAGAGGATAATTAGTGCAATCTTAGCATTAAAGCATGTGCAAGTGAATTTTAGGCGTATAAACATCAAACCAAGATAAGAATTATCATAACTCATATGGGACACCTTCATCCTATTTAGGACTAAAACAATCACTTTATTATGCAATTCATCATGTATTCCCTTGTACCTTCATGACTAGTTTCTCTTTATTGCATTCTCAAAAGGTAAGAGACAAAACACACTTGTATCATCACATTTATCCAAATAAATAACCCAGATGAATTCATGAACATCAATATCACATCCCTAAAATATTTCACCAAAAGTTTGAGCATGGGTTCCTTTGCAAATTTAGCCTGTACACAGAATTCTTCACAAAGAAATTATTTTATTATGGGGTGCACCATGTGTCATAAGCTAAAACCACCATGAACATGACCTTTGATGAGTTATATACACACTCAAATCATTTTCTAGGTAAAAAAATCCATTTGGAGGCATAAACAATCAATTTTCTCCATATCGCTTTCAACTAGGGTTTAACAGGGTTTTAGAAAGTGCCAGAAAAATGGATAGTATTCCTTATCCTTCACCATTTTTTCTTCATATTTTTCATAATATCCATCTCTTGACACTTTTAAAAAATTTCTCTTATGATTTATCTGAACAAGGATTTTCAATTTATATCAAATGCTAAGAAGTCAAGGCACTATTTTGGCATACCTTGCTTAGCCTGGTTTTGACAAAATTGTAATTTCTTGCACAAAACTCATCTTATGGTCCTAAAATTTGGTCCACACCTTCATGAATACCTCCATGATATCTAATGGATTTTTTTCATGGTTCACCTTGGAACTTCCAATCCCATCTCATTTAGGAATGCTAAACTTGCTTCTCTTTGAAGGGCGAGTCATTAAAATGACCCCAAATATTTCTCTAAGTGTTAATTTATGACTTGTAGCTTCATTCATGGACTCTTTGAAATGTCCCTACATAATTCCAATCCTTGTATTTTCTTGACATAAATTGTTTTGCTTCATACCCTCATTCTAGGTCCTTGAAATAGGCATAAATGAGCTAGTTTACCTTGTAACTCATCATGTAGGCCATGTTATTCACCATGTATCCCCTTAAACATGTAATATCACATATCTCATGCCTTTACCATGCTTTTACAGATGCCTCTTGCATTCACTCCACCTTTCTAGTCACTTTTCTAACTAGGCCTAGGGATTAGGCTTGCTAAACTGAGCTAGTCTCACCAATTCCACTCATGCACATGTGTATCCATCATTATGACCTTATTTCCTTATCACATACATGCTAATATTGCTATGTCATCATCCAGACATGATCTCACATCACCATTTAGCCTACGATACACACTTTGAATCCTCAAGAAGTCAATGCTTAATCAAGATTTCTAAAGCCTTTTTCTTGGTTTGCCTTGCCAACATCATTCCAAGCTCCCTCTATCTCTCCTGCATTCTATTTTTTAAATTAATGTGCATTTTTCATCAATGAAAACTCAAAATTACATGACAATAAACTCTCCCTTTGTCATTGATGAAAAACCTCTTGAATCTTTCCACCCTTTTTACATTAATGACAAAGTGTTTGTCTGTAGTGCTTGGTCTTCATCTTTATCAGCTTATTTAGGTCTTGTGTTGGCTGGAAACCTCAACCAAACTCATCATTCAAGCTCTCCCTCATGTCTCTCTTTGTTTTATCTCTATTTTTGGTCTCCACCATAAATTTAGTTCACTATTGCTCCCCATGAGAAGATGCCTTCATGGCACATATACATGCCAACCAGCCGACATTAAAGTGATTTTTTTTTTCGGCTCATAAAAAGACCTATATTAGCTAAGAAAACTCAAATCTAGGCTCAATATTGTTATATTATGGGCATAAGCAATACTTAGATCTTAGGTCCCTAAAGCGAGCTATCGGTGGAATTTCACTCAACTTTATCATGCTCTAGAACATCATATGCCTCATGAGGCTTTGCTTGCTACCTCTCCCGAGGTTATACCATCAAACTCAGTATTCCTATGAAGAATTGGGTTTCATACATTGTTCTTATATTATATAGGTGAAAAAACCTATCTATCTATGCCTTGAACTGATCTTTCAGTGTTTGTAGTCGTTATTTGCATGGAATAATGACTCACTTGTTCATCCACTTGATCCTTTTGCCCATGTTCTGCTACCAATCATCATTTTGTTCTTCTATCCTTTTGTAAAACCTTAGTCACATTTTTGAGCATTTCAAACATCTCCCCTTGTTTTGTGTAGTCTTATTAGACTTGTAGGTCTATATTTCGGGCATGTAGAATGTCTAACCATCATCAACACACTTAGAATGTGATGTGATATGTCAATATTCCATTTAAGTGATTATGATCATGTTATCTCCCATTTACCATGTGTCATCCTTGATATCGATTATCATCATTATGAATCTTCATTCATACTTTGTAAATGTATAGTCATAATGCGGTAGTGCCCTCAAAATACATACTCATTACTTGAATTTGCTTTCCTTTTCATTTTGCCTTGGTAAACCTACCATTTTGGACTTCTTGATGCCTTAAATGCTTGCTCAAAGACTTCAATCATCTTTTCCTTCTCTAACTATATTGTAGACACCTAAAATACGCCTAAGCGGTTTTACTCATGAAATCATACTAATAACCCTCTTTCCCATTGTTTCCGTAATAATTAGTGATTTCCCACTAATTAACTAATGTTTCCCTCCATTTTAACCAATTAATGACACTTTGTTAATTAACTAGTCTCTACTTCACTCGGATGCCAATTAACGACACTTCGTTAGTTATAATCCTCTTCCGATCAAACAATTAGCTATTATTAGTTAATTAAGCCTATTTACCCTTGTATTTAATCAATAAACCCTCTTATTGGTTAAAACCCCTCTTCCAACCATTCAAAATCACCCCATTTCCCTCAAATCATCTCTAAAGGATTTCTAAGCTTATCCTAGCCTATTAATTAATCCTATTTGATTAATTAAAGCACCCCCAACTCCCATGAGTTGCTAATCACTTGTTAATTCTTCTAATCAAGCTTAATATTCACTAGGATTCATGTACTAGGATTCATGCTTCTCCAAATTGGAAAGCTATATAATAAACCTAGTATTCCCCTCACACACCACACCACACTTTGAATAGTGGAAATTATAGGCATATTGATAAGAGCATTCTCCATTGATTTGGAATAGCTACTTCATCCATTGCATCCATTCTACCATTGTTGAGTAGAAAGGAAGATCTAAGTATGGCCTTGTAGCCATTTCTTGGTGAGATCCTTCCCTCTCTTTGGAGATTAACACATAAATTTGATTTCTCATTGATCTAAAGAGGCTCATGTTTTAGAGTAATCATACATACAAGAGTAGGAATGGTTAACATTAGGTGATTTAATTCATGTTTATGCAAAGTAGCTAGTTTCCCTTAAGCTCTTATCTTGATGTCCTTAGTAAATTAAATTTCCTTTGAAGCTACTTGGTGTTAGTTTCATGTAATTAGTGTAAGTTAGTTTAGTATGGCTACATTTGGCATGCTCGGTGGAACCCACTCTACACTTTGGGACATACCCAGGAAGGTATGAAAATACTTCTATACATATTTTTGAGGATCGATGGATTACATGGATACCATTAAATTTGATGGCTCTTGTCAATGATTACTTGCTACTTGACAATACTAACATGCACTCTTGCTTGGCTTGATAGGAGTAGTGCATAGGCTTATGGATGGAGAGGTCTTCTACTGGGGTCAGTGTATATTGGCCCACTTGTACTAGGATTTGCACTTAGTTGCATATAGAGGGATGAGGAGTGTGGGCCCTACCACATTTCTATAGATCTAGTCATGGGACCATATTGCTATCAGGTACCCACATGGAGTACTATGAGTCAAGGCTCCATATGAGCCATCTTGTATGGGGTGGGAGCTAGTAGGTGAGGATGTCCAATCACACATGGGTGACACTTATTATTATAGACGTGCCTTCGATGACCCTACAACTCGCTTGATCACTTGGCATCCTTACAGACTATATCGGTGGTGTGAGGATGCCGCTAAGCTCAACCTTACAAAGGTTGAGCATTTTATTATTGGTAGCTGGAGACATATCACAAAGTGGTATCAAATTGATAGGGTACACGACAACAACTAGGCCATGTCCAGGGTATCCCAGGAGATGACATGTGGTATGCACATAGAGCACGTGAGATATTTGATTTTGGGCCTCAGTTAGAGAGTGGCGAGCTCGAGTCGACTTTAAATAGGTCATCTCGTAGCCATGGATAGCACATCCTTAGGTGGTAGACCCCAATACTACTCCAAACTATGGTCTATAGTATGCGATAGTTCTTCTCGGATGGATTACTATCCACAACAGAGAAAAGGGTTTACAAGGACATGAACCGAGAGATAAATCTAGATTGGGTCAACTTGAGGTTGAGGCAGATTTACTGAGCTCGGGGATAGGGACATGTTCAAGCACCACCGCGGGGTTTTCACAGATGCGGATACTGATTACAGGCCCTCCACAACCATAATAGCCATAACCACAACCACAACCATAGCCACACCCACAACCATAGCTCCAACCATTAGGTATAGATGCATGTATTACAACAGATTTTTATATAGGTTCCACCATCATTGCCACACATGGCAATAAGTGGGGATGGATGGGGATCACCCCTAGGCAGGTTTGCGATAGGTGGGGTTAGGGATCACCACCTGTGTCACCTCATGGAGGTGTGTAGATACATGTGCCTAGACATAGGATTATTCTAGGAGTAGGTGGGCCATCAGTGGCCACATTACATGTATAGAGGGCCATGGGCATGAGGAGGGGTGATATAACATGCATTATGGTACAATCCTTAAATAGAAAGTTGGGCAGGCACATGTACATGTACGACATGCTATCACCGAGAGGTATCAAATTTTGATTGAGAGAGTACAATGGGGAGATGAGAGGACTCAACTACGGGAAGATGTTGTGAGATTGACAAGAGAGTGTGATGCTCTACAACATGTGACCTTAGCAATAGGAGCTCACAACTTGGTTTTGATTTTATATTAGCCTGGTGAGGCTGATTATTATAGAGCACCCGTATCATGGGGCTGTACTAGAGGGACAAAGGGATATACCCTATAGTCGGATGACCAAAACTCATTCTAGATCAATATCCTATAGACCCTCTAGGTTAGCCACGTTAGTACATATTCTGTCACCACGGCCGGGGCCTTTAGTGCACCGGATGCCGCCACCACAAGGATTATCACAACAAATGTCTCCACCTAGTTCTAGGCCAAGTAGTCCTGGTGTGGAAGAGAGTCATGGTTGAATTTTTACATATTACATTGATGTATATTTTTGATCTATGCTTTGTGATCAAGGCACATGTTTGATCAAATGTACTATGTATTGTTTTTGGTTAAGCCTTGAGATGAAGGCACATTTTTGATTCATGCCCATGATGTCTTATTTTGTATTTGATGTACATCGAGATACACTTGTTGTACATGGAAATTTGTATGGACATTGATATTTATATATGATGATGATGGAATGTGTTTATTTATCACATTTTGTCTTTATATGAGATAACATGTTTAGCCCATGTTTTTATTATGGTTTATGATGTGGGGGGATAAAAATAATCCCTATTGCCCCATTGGTGATATTATATGATGTTAACTTAGCATACATGTTTAATTTTCAGTTTCATGATGATGTAGCTTAGCATTTTATTTATATGTGATGTTAGATGATATGGATGATGAAATGATAACAAACTGTACAAGCAATGAATACAAGCACAATGAACATTTAATCAAATCTACTATATACAACACAACTATGTACAAGCATGCAAGATAAAATGAATCTAATAAATTTCACAACAGACTAAAATAAGATGTAATCTAAGAAAGCAAAGAAAACAACTTAATCTAAGAAAGCACACAAGACAACAAACCAACAAAACTATGTATAAACAAACAACTAAGTAAGCAAACACTACTTTGTTTTTGTGGGACATTTTGGGAACGTTTTGCGTTGGTTTATATTGTTTTTGAGACAATTTTATATTTATTTTTGAATTTTCTATGGGATGTTATTTGAATGTTTTGATATTTTTACTAAACATATTTGAATGTTTTTGAAATTTTCTGAAAAGTTATACGAATGTTTTGAGATTTTCTAAAAGTTTTCCAAAACTATGTGCAAGAAAATGAGAAAACGTGGATGCCCCAAGCGATAGATGGGAATATACAAGGAAAACACCACGTGTATGTGCAAGATAGTGAATATGCAAAGTTTCCCCTAGTGTTAGGTGGGAATTTACAAAGGCAAACTCTTCACAACATGAGTAGGATCAGCCGGATCAAGGCCATGAAGGATAGGTTCAGAAGGATCCCATGACATAGGGGAAAATTGGAATTTAGGATAAAGTCACTATACTCCTAGGTATGAGATGCTTGTGAAAAATGGACCCTCAATAGTCTTTGAAACTGATTTTCATCAAAGGACTTGTCTAATGTGCCACAATTGTGCGGTTTTCACATTTGGACGAATTGATTTCTATTTATTTTTTTGTTTCTTATTATGATTTATATATATTTTTGATTTTTTGATATTCTAAAGTACTTGCTTGATGTACATGGCATTCATAGGTTCTTACTGACTAGTTACTATAAGAATTATCAAGTTTATAGGCTCTTGTACCAAACTTAGCAACCACAACATATGGTCCTAACTAGTTAGGCTCAAACTTGCCCTTCTTTTCTCGATCTTTAGTGGTATTGAATTGATTCTCCTTTAAAACAAGGTATCCTACCTCAAATTGGTGAGGTATGATTATTTTATTATAGCCTCGGTGCACTCAATTCTGATACACTTTTAGGTGATCCAGTGCATGAAGGCATTTCTCATCCAACAACTCTAGTTCCATGAGTCTGAAACTCTATAGTCCTCCTCTTTGTCTAAATAGTCTCACAAAGATATGCGTAAAGAAGGGATATCGATCTCAATGGGGAGGATGACTTCCATGCCGAATAGTAGGGAATATGGAGCAACACCAGTAGGGGTGTGGATGGATGTTTGATATGCCCAGAGGGTAAGATGAATTTGTAAATGCCACTTACGGCCAATATTATTGACCTTCTTCTCCATAATATGAAAAAGAGTTTTATTTGAGGCCTCAGCTTGTCCATTACCTTGAGGGTAATAGGGGGTTGAGTACTTGAGTCGGATTTGAAAACATTGACACACCACTTTCACAATTTTGTTCTTGAGCGACTTACCATTATCGCCTATAATGACGAGAGGATACCGTAACAACAAATGAGGTGATTCATAATGAACTTAGCAATCTGCACACCAGTAACATAGGTAAGAGGGATAGCCTCTACCCATTTTGTGAAATACTTAGTGGTAGTAATAATGAACATATGGCCATTGTTAGAAATTATAAGCATTGAGTGCGGGGCGGGGGTGAATTAGTGCGAGATCAAAACTTTAAATTTACTTTACAATGAACTTACTTGGTAAAGAGAAAGAGTTTTAGTATGAACATATGATCAAAACATGCAAGAAATAATAACTCACAACACAAGATTTATAGTGGGAAACCCATAAAGGAGAAAAAACCACTTTGAAACCAAGGCTTTATTAGGAACACTAATTCCAAAGCTTATAATGATCTTGGTTTAGTCAACACCGACTCAACATGTGAAGCACCCACTTCAAAATCTCCAAGCACCCACTTGAAGAAATCCAAACACCCACTCAACTAGTTTTCAAGCTACAACTTACAAGGAGCACCCACCCCTTATAATCTAAGCACCCACTTAGAAAGATATTACATACAATTTGATCATATAGATTCAATATTACTTATACAATGGATTATTATCATCTTGTTATTGCTCTCATTACTCACTCTTCAAGTTCATATATCTACTCTATCTTAGTCCTTCAAGAATTCATCGATACGATTCTTTGTTTATGAAATTCTTATACAATTAACATCTCTTCATTTGATAACTCTATTTGCTCTCTCTCTTTACAACACTTCAGCTTGAATGTCCCACTTTTTATTTTTATCAACCACATAGCATACTTAATTTTTTTGCTTAATAGATAAGCATAATTGATTTTCATGACTCATGATTTTATGTTTTTAATGCATTAGTAAATGCAAAAGGAACATTTCCTAAAAATTATCTTTAGTTTTAATATTTCCTTCCAAAATTATCTTCAGTTACACTTCCATGATTTTCTCAACATTCATATGAAGACGTTTACAAGTTTCCTCTCGAAATTTTATTACCGACTATTCTTAACAAAGGCTTTCCGATCGAGACAAAATTATGTTACAAATTTATCCTCCATTTTGAGATAAAACAACATCATTCCTTTTCTAACACTTTCACAATCCTTAGTCAGAGCTATGTTCAAGAAATCAAACAATTTTATTTTTGGAATCATGAGGTTCAATCAAATTTTCATTTTCACAATTGCCATCATGATCATTAATGGGCTGTCATATGTCAAAATTATTATCTTGTTCCATCCTTACGTGTCATCATATGATTTCTTGAGAATATTGCCAATCATTTGTGCGATTAGCCATGTCACTTTCTCTACGTATTGCCAAGTGGCACCCTCTCCTTGGTCCACCCGTTTTGTCTTGGTGACATATCTTGTCTCCAAAGTGTGTACCGTTTGCAAAATTATATCTAATGATAAAACTCCACATACTTCGCATTTGTCAGGCTTTTGGAATGCAAACCAATTAACCGGCTCCTTGTACTCCTTAGGTGATAATATTTATCGAGTCTTTATCCAATAGAACAACTCCACATATCTTTCTATGGTGTTAGGCTTGTCGAGTGAAGCTCGATCAATAAAACAACTCCACATGCCTTTGGTGTCAGTCTTCTTCATCAATAAAACAACTCCATGTAGCTTTGAGATTTTAGGTTTTTCGGTGTGAGGCTTAAACCAGTAGAATTGATCCATGTTCTTTTGTAATGTCATATTTCTCTTAATCTATATCTAACCAATGTGACACATGATCCAATGGGAAGCCCCACATTTCTTCACACTATCAGATTTATGTCAGAGCTCAAAAAGTGATCCAATCAAGTGACTCTACGTAGCGTTTGCATTGCAGTCTTGCGAATAGACTGAAGCTTTTATTTAATCCGAGTTTTATCCATGCCATGTTTCGTCGTGCTTTGTAAGTTGACTTAAGCTGATCGGGATGGACCCGAAGCTTTTATTTAATCTAGTTTTATCCATTTACGATTGTGTTGTACTATCACGACTTAGAAATATTTGAATGACCATATCTTCCTGGAGAGAGCTCTAAAATGCTCCAAATTTGGTTTGTTCAAAAAGATCTCATGATTTCTAAAAGATACATACCATCACCATCACCAAAAACTCTTGTACGAGAAATAATAAGATTTTTAATCCTTTCAAGGTAAATGTTAATCTAATTATTCGAGCATGTAGACATCAAGAGCTATCTTTGTAACTACATATCTTGTCTCAACCTTTAAACCATGCTTTAAATCATCTCTTTGATTCAGCTACACACATAAATCACTTCAAAATAGAACCAAAGGAATCATATTTTTACACTTCAACATTCATATGCAGGGCTGTATATCATCATTCTTCTCACTCACAAACTCATGAGACCAAAATATGTCTCATTATATATCAAATAACACTCTTACTCTCTCTCTTAAAATCAAGCTTTCAAGTGAATTTAGATGTAGTTTTAATAAAAATAACATATTTAAGGTAGAATATAGGATTTATTGTATCATCTCTTTAGAAATCTATTTGTAATCTAATTATTCCTTGATATTTATTCTAAAGTTGGAATGCAATAATGTGTAGAAAATAGGTCATAAACAACTCTACTCCAACTTCATAGAAACACCTAGCTCTACTAAAAGTATTCACACAACTACTAAAACACACAACTACCGAAAGTTTTCATGTAGCTACTTTGAAACGCCCAACTACCGAAAGTCTTCACGTAGCTACTGAAAGGCCCAACTAGTGAAAGTATGTTGGTTTGTTCCAAAGTAATGTCAAGGAACATTGAACTATTCAACCCACTCTTTTATACCACTTCAAATATGAGACTACCCCATGTTAAAAAATTTTGTTCTTTTAAAATAATGGGTCGTTTTGTGTTTTAATTGCTAGAAAGTTTCTGTATTGTGTCAAGATATTCCCAAGGAGCCATATTAGCCATTTTCGCCAAATACCCAGATGCCCAAAATTGTTATATTTCTGTTGCTGGGGTTCACTACGGGAAATTTGTATTTAATTATTTTGATCCCGTTTGAGGCAATTTGTGCTCCGGTTTAACCCTGTTGTGATCGTACATGTCATTATTCCCATATACCAGTAGGGTTTTAACCAGGAATGAATTCTGGGCTTTATTTGTGACTTCTGGCAACATTTTTGTGTTTTTGTGTTTTCCATTTCGTTTTTTGTGAAATTTCTCTGGATCAATTCCTTTGCCGGTTTGGCCTAATTCTTAGCCTGGAGTATCTGGAGATCACATATACACGTTGTGCCAGAAGGAATTCACCATCGGAGGTCTGGTTCTCTCGGGAAAAGACAAAGTCATGCACCAAAAAGCTTCTTCTAGGCTGGCCACATTTTTGGAAAAAGAGGGTTTGAAGTGAATCATGGGATTTTTGGAAGCAGCAGGTAGGTGGGAATTTTGTACCTACCTAAGCAGGTACTTTTTCCCATGGAAGCAACGTCACTTAAGTCACAATGGGAAAATTAGAGGCAACAGGTAGGCGGGAATTTCTTACCTGCCTTGTAGGGTAAAAATTCCCATTGTGGAATAAAAGAAAAATCACTTAAGTGAATCATGGGATTTTATTGCTTGCGTAGGTAAATAATCCCATTATGAGGGTAAATAATCCCATTGTCATGTGACTTTAAAAATAGAAATTCTTTATTCCAAAAAGTGCGACCCACCTTGGGTGAATAATAAATGCATTAAATAAATATTTGTTAATATTTATTCACCCAATTTTGGCGCCCAGGCTTGTGGAAAAGTCAACAGAGGTAAATGGACAAAAGGAGGTTGAAAATAGCTATTCCAAAATTAAATAAATAATATTTATTTAATGTAGCCCCTTTATGTCAAAAAGTGCGCCCTTTTGGGAGAGAAATAATACCTTTTTAAGTATTAAATGATTAAATTAATTCCTATTTTTAGTGGCTAAGGTCAAAGCATACTATGAGGCTTGAGTTAACTGGAAGCAGAAGTCTAAAATTAAATAAATTTAATTTATTTAATGGCAGCCATAAGCATGCACAAAATAGGCGCCCCATTTGAAGAGTGAAGCTTATTAATTAATTAATTAATTGCCAGAATAGGAAAAGACATTAATTAATTATAGAATCATGAGGATTATATAAGCAAGGGCTGCCATAAGGATGAATTAATTAATTCAAAAGCAGAGAAGTGCAGCCTGAGGAAAAGTGTGCCCCATTTGAAGAGGATTTTTGCTCAAAAGAAGGTGAAATTAATGCTAAAAGCTTCCAGAATTGGGCACATAGGTTGAAGGAGGTTGATTTGTGTCTGGATAATTGTTTGCATAAGTGATATAGGTGCTCAGGTGAAGTTGGTAAAATTCATGCTTGCTTTGCATGCAAATAAAACATCAAATTTGGGGCAAAGCAGACTTGAATTATGCAGATTTTTATGATTAAAATCCACTGTTCATGTTCCGGTTGCCATCTTTGTCTGAATTAATTGCAGGAATTCATTACAAGTGCTTTATAAGAGAAAGGGAGCTTAAATCAATGTCCAATACATTGAATATATCCTCCGAATCTGAAGAATTATCTAGATCTGCACCGGTTGTGAAGAATTTCGGCCGAATAAAGAGGAAAAGAATTGTTTAGACAAAGATTGCTCCAGCCATGGCAAAGCGGGATGAAAGAGAAAGCTCAGCAGAATCATGCATAGCTTCTAGATTTGCTGAAGTCAATAGGCCTAGATCCAGATCTAGATCTCATAATTGCAAAAGCTTCGACACAAAGGCTTCATCCTCTTGTTTCGAATGCAGCCCGTGAAGAAGTCAGTGCGTGGAAAATTCCTTCAGGATCTTGTGCATGTGCTTCCAATCTTCTAGTTGAAGCCTTCATTGAAGTTACATTCACCCAGAGTGCTTTCTAGAATTTTTAATTGCTCATATGTAATTAAAAAAAATGATGAGTTATTTACGACGAACATTGCACTAATGCATGTATTGGAGAAGAACTGCAAAAGCTTCAAGGATAAGAAAGGAAGACATGTCAAAGGCAAAGGTAATAAATTCACAAGCAAATCATAGATCACTTACTTAGATCCACTTGCTTCAGATCCAAAGCTACTTCCTAGCTTCCAGCTTTGAGAATCAAAGTTTGAATCAGCTACATGTAGACATGAAAAAGGACAAGACCGTAGCTTTCTTCTTATTTCTTTCTTATTTCTCCGACAAAATAATTGAGTGATCAATTAAATTATAAAACTTAAGTGATTGGTTTAAAAGCCATTACTTGAAGAAGTCAACTACTTGGAGATAGGTGGCAGACGTGCAAAATAGAAGGTTCTATTTTCAGTTGCAAATCATGCATGTCATGCAAAGAGGAATTCCAAGAGGGAGATTGCTAGTTGTTTCCTTTCCACTTCCACATGTGTCAGTTCAACTAAAAGCTTCCGACTTGTAATTGCCCCTCTACATTCTATAAGTAGAGGAAGAACCTACGGGTTAAAGATCAGAATTTGTAAGCAGCATTCTTGTGTTCCAGACTTTGTGCTGAAACCCTTGAGAGCCACTTGAAGCAAAGGAATATACAGGAGCAGATTTCAGAGAACTTTGTGTCACGGTGTATTTTGTTTCTAGCTTTCTATCTTAGATATTTGAATAAATTTTGTGTTATTTTAGATCTAGATCTAGAGTTGCCTTTGCTTATAATTCTATGTTGATATCTATTGGTTTCTTCTATGTGCATGTAATCAACTCTATTATCTATTGATTGGGATGCACATCTTCCCCATTTCTTCTCTGTGTTTATATAATTCCCTTTCTATAAATATTTCCTTTCTTAAACAATTGCTTACTTGCTGCAGAACTATACAGCTATGGTTCATGAGTTGAACAGTTAAAGTAAAACCCCATATAGATACTAGCATATTTTAATTGAAAAATCTGACATAGGAGCCTCACCGGTAAATGAGGGAGATTTATCTCATGACTGCCTAGGTTTTATGCTATGCAGAAAATCTAGCCAACAGTTTTTGGTAACTCTACTGGGGAACAACTATCTTTGCAGATCAAAGCTTATCTTTTGAAGATCAAAGTGTTTTCTATACAAATCTCAACTGGCTGAATGTCCATTCACCCGATTTGTGAAGGCACAAGGAAGGAATAATCATTTCTTTAGACTGCAAGAGCAATTCAATTTCAATCATCCTCCTCAAGTTAGAAGCCGTAGATCTAGTCTCTCACCAGAAGGAGAGTGCACACCCATCCAGATCCGGATCATCTTCAAAGCATAATCCGGTGGCTGGAATTATTCATCAAGTCTATTCTCAAAGAAGACACACTCCTTTCATGATGCAGAATTATCCACTTGCCCCGCGTAGTACTGTTCCATGGGGAGCAACTTTTGGGCCTTGAATCGACTCCTCCTATGCATGATCTACCTAAAGGGACGAGAAAGAATTTTCCAAAATTCTTTGGAGATGGAAAGCAGAATCTAGATGACCACTTGGCTGCATTTTTCATATATATTGTGGAGTGCTTATTGAACATGAAGATGTATCTGTTAGACTCTTCATAGAGACTCTACATGACTTGGCTAGAGAATGGTTCTACCGGCTAGCTCCTAGCACCATAACCAACTGGGCTACTATGTGGGATGCATTCTTAAAAGATTCAAGGTAGTCAAGATTCAAAGCACTTGATAACCCAATTCACTCAGCTGAAGAAGGAACCACATGAGCACATGCGAGATTTTATTGCAAAATTCCAAAGATTACTTTACAAAATTCCAGCTTCTCGCTTTCTAAATGATGAGAATCAAAAAGTATTCTTCATCAATGCTTTACTTCCTGAAGTAAGCTATCAATCTGCGAAAGAGCACGTCCTGCTGATTTAAAGTTAAAGCCCAAAACATGTGGTTGAAATTGAAGATGACCTCATCATGGTCTGGAAAGATAAAGAGCAACACTTCTAGAGTTGAAAGTTCATCCTCTCGCTACTACTTCGATTCTAATTCACTATTGCAAAAGTTAGCAAATGAGATGATGCAGATGAAGAAACAAATGGCTCAAATGGCTTAAGGCAACAAATACTGCCCCTGCTCAGAATTTCAACAACAACAACCGAACCGCATTGCTGGTTCCCAAAGATTAGCAATTGAAGCGCTCCTAGAAACAACGTGGAGATGAATGAAGAAGACCAGGAAGTTGATGCTGATCAGCTCGAGGATGATGATTTTATAGGTCCTGCTGGTGACTCCAACATTAATTACCTGAACTACAAATTTGAACATGATGATGAGAAACTTCATGAAGATGATCATGGTCATGCATATGCAGTACTTACAAGATCACAAACTCCAAGTTGAGGCATTAGCTGATGAACAAAGAAGGGGAAACCCTTTACCTTCTTCTTTAGCTCCTAGAGATAAGAATGCGAGTTCTTCATCTCAACCACAGAAAGCGGCTCAGGTATCTGAATCTATTTCTTCTTTTGACATTATTGATCATGCCAAGAAAACTAAAGTTCAAATGTCAGAAGTTGAATACCTGAGAGCTTTTCCTGAGCAGTTAAATAGGCTAGTCAAATATGTACAATCACCAGGACAATCCAATACATCAAAAGGCCTTTTGCCTAAGCCCAAAGATACTCCTCCACAAAACAACACTGCAGTTGTTAAATCCTCACCATCTTCTGAAAGAGTGGAACCATTCTATGTTTCCCTATTGCTTAATGGTTTCAAGTTAAGCAACTGCATTTTAGATTCAGGTGTGTTTGACAATGTCATGCCAGCTAAAGTTGCAGATGCTCTTGGGCTTACCCTGACAAAGACCATAAAAAGGTGTTACTCCATGGAGAGACAAGTCCCTTTAATCAGACAAATCAAAGATGCACAAGCTGTTCTGGCAGCTTTTCCTGACAAAAGATTAAAGATGACAATCTTAGTTGCAGATATTCTGTCTCCTATGGGATGTTACTGAGTCAAAACTTTGCAAAGAGCTGGGAGGAGAAGTAAAGATGGATTGGTCCTGTGCACATATTCCTATCAAAGGAATTAACCATAAGCTGGAGCCGGAAAAGAATTCCAGTACACGGTGACAAAATCTGAGGATCCTAGATCTCAAATTCTTTTTCAGGAATCTGACCGTGGGGTCTATTTCTTGGAAATGGATAAAGACATTCCAGAGCCAAAATTTCACCAGAGCCAGAGCCAACAAAAGAAGAAGAAAAATTTTGGACTTTGGAGTTTAAAGGCACCTGTTGTTCTTTTGGATCAGGAGCTAACATTCTACTAATATCTCCAGATCATGAGATATTCCCATACTCCCACAAGCTGATGTTCGAGAACACCAATCATACGGTGGAGTATGAAGCATTACTTCTAGGAATGGAGCAAGCTAAAAAGAAAGGATTAAAGCTCCTCAAATCCCAAGGAGATGCTAAACTTCTAGTAAAGTAGGTTCGAGGGCAAAGTCAAGTCAAAAGAGATAAGCTGGAGCATTACAGAGATAAAGTGCTTTTTTGCCACATTGGATTTTGCAGCCTTCTCTATTGACTTCATTCCATAAATCAAAACTCCAAGGCAGATTCTTTGGCAGTCACATACTACACTATTGAATCCGGATAGACCACCGTCCATATTCAGACAAGGAAACTATAAAGTGGAGATGGTCTACCACCCCAAAGTCCCTAAACAAACATCTGCATGTCTGCATGTTGAAGGGAGTAAATCACCACCACGACAAACAGTCAAAGGAAAAGTTGATCCAGGTTATGATGACAATAGTGGAATAGTCCAACCAAAAGGTAACAAAATCCCCAAGGGTTTAGTTTCTTAGTGGAGACTTTCAACAAGCATGATCGACTGAAGAAGAACAAAGAATATGGTGATAGTTCTTCCTCAGAAATGTAACAAATAAATTTGGGAACGGAGTAAGTTGATGCAGACTTACCCGCCACAGAGAGAAGAAAGGATGAGCCACCACCAGATGAAGTTGATAAAGACTTTCCTAGAGTATTTGACAAGAAGGCCAGAGAAAGGAAGTTCAAGATCGGAGATTGGGTACTCTGGTGGGACAAGAGATATGAACCGAAGGGCATGCACGACAAATTTGATTCACTCTAGAAAGGGCCCTTCGTGATCAAAAGAGCTGCAGGAATGGATACTTTCTTCCTTGCCTACCGGGATGGAATTGAGTTACCATTTCCTTTCAATGGGAAAGCATCTGAAGCTATTCAGGAACTAAAAAAGTAGGTTAAAACCTGTATGTATATAAATAAAACTTTGTTTGTTTTTCCTTTTTTATTTTTTTTTTGTGTTGTGTTGTTTTTGTTTGCCTGACCCCGAGCCCAATGGACAAGACACGAAACCAAGAGATGTTGGGATCTCATCTTTACCCTTGTCATTTTGACAGAGGAAAAGATGTCCACAGACGGAGCCAACTGGTGTCCCCAGATTTCACCTTGAAATCTGAGACTACCCCATGTTAAAAATTTCGTACTTTTAAAATAATGGGTCATTTTGTGTTTTTATTGCCAGAAAGTTTCTATATTGTGTCAAGATATTCCCAAGGAGCCATATTAGCCATTTTCACCAAATACCCAGATGCCCAAAATTGTTATATTCTATCGTTGGGGTTTGCCTGGGAAATTTGTATTTAATTATTTTGAGCCCGTTTGAGGCAATTTGTGCTCCGGTTTAACCCTGTTGTGATCGTACATATCATTATTCCCATATACCAATAGGGTTTTAACCAGGAATGAATCTTGGGCTTTATTTGTGACTTCTGGCAACATTTTTGTGTTTTTTGTGTTTTTCCCGTTTCATTTTCTGTGAAATTTCTCTAGATCAATTCCTTTGCCGGTTTGGCCTGATTCTTGGCCTGGAGTATCTGGAGATCACATATGCATGTTGCCGTAAGGAATTCACCATCGAGGTCCGGGTTCTTTGAGAAAAGACGAAGTCGTGCACCAAAAACTTCTTTCGGGTTGGCCGCATTTTTGGAAAAAGAGGGTTTGAAGTGGATCATGGGATTTTTGGAAGTAAAAAGGTGGGAAATTTATACCGCCACAGGTACTTTTTCCCATGGAAGCAACGCCACTTAAGTCACAATGGGAAAATTAGAGGCAAAAGAAAGCGGGAATTTCTTACCCGCCTTGAGGGTAAAAATTCCTATTGTGGAATAAAAGAAAAATCAAAGAAATGGATTTTATCAACCTGTAAGGTAAATAATCCCATTATGAACTTAAGTGAATCATGGATTTTCGTGGCTGCCTTGCAGGTAAATAATCCCATTGTCATGTGACTTTTAAAAATAGAAATTCTTTATGCCAAAAGTGCGAGCCACCTTGGGTGAATAATAAATGCATTAAATAAATATTTGTTAATATTTATTCACCCAATTTTGGTGCCCAGGCTTGTGGAAAAGTCAACAGAGGTAAATGGACAAAAGGAGGTTGAAAATAGACTGTTCTAAAATTAAATAAATAATATTTATTTAATGCAGCCCCTTTATGTCAAAAAGTGCGCCCCTTTTGGGAGAGAAATAATACTTTTTAAAGTATTAAATGATTAAATTAATTCCTATTTTCAGTGGCTAAGGTCAAAGCATACTGTGAGGCTTGAGTTAACTGGAAGCAGAAGTCTAAAATTAAATAAATTTAATTTATTTAATGGCAGCCATAAGCATGCACAAAATAGGCGCCCCATTTGAAGAGTGAAGCTTATTAATTAATTAATTAATTAATTTCCAGAATAGGAAAGACATTAATTAATTATAGAATCATGAGGATTATATAAGTAGGGGCTGCCATAAGGATGAATTAATTAATTCACAAGCAGAGAAGTGCAGCCCAGAGGAAAAGTGTGCCCCATTTGAAGAGGATTTTTGCTCAAAAGAAGGTGAAATTAATGCTAAAAGCTTCCAGAATTGGTGCACAGGTTGAAGGAGGTTGATTTGTGTCTGGATAATTGTTTGCATAAGTGATATAGGTGCTTAGGTGAAGTTGGTAAAATTCATGCTTGCTTTGCATGCAAATAAAACATCAAATTTGGGGCAGCAGGCTTGAATTATGTAGATTTTTATGATTAAAATCCATTGTTCATGTTCCGGTTGCCATCTTTGTCCAATTAATGCAGAATTCATTACAAGTGCTTTATAAGAGAAAGGGAGCTTAAATCAATGTCCAATACATTGAATATATCCTCCGAATCTGAAGAATTATCTAGATCTGCATTGGTTGTGAAGAATTTCACCGAATAAAGAGGAAAAGAATTGTTCAGACAAAGATTGCTCCAGCCATGGCAAAGCGGGATGAAAGAGAAAGCTCAACGGAATCATGCGTAGCTTCTAGATTTGCTGAAGTCAATAGGCCCAGATCCAGATCCAGATCTCATAATTGCAAAAAGCTTCCGATACAAAGGCTTCATCCTCTTGTTTTAAACGCAGCCCGTGAAGAAGTCGGTGCATGGAAAATTCCTTCAGGATCTTGTGCATGTGCTTCCAATCTTCTAGTTGAAGCCTTCATTGAAGTTGCATTCACCTAGAGTGCTTTCTAGAATTTTTAATTGCTCATATGCAATTAAAAATAAAAATGATGAGTTATTTACGGCGAACATCGCAGACGATGATGCATGTATCGGAGAAGAACCGCAAAAGCTTCAAGGATAAGAAGGAAGACATGTCAAAGGCAAAGAAAACACTCGTAAGTAAATCAGATCCACTTGCTTCCAGATCCAACCGCTTCCAAATCTAGCTTGCTTCCATATCTTCAGATCCAGCTTGGTGAGAATCAAAGGCAAAAGAATCGCATGCATGCAGAATATGAAAAGGACAAGACTGTAGCTTTTTCTTCTTTCTTCTTATTTATTTCCGACAAAATAATTGAGTGATCAATTAAATTATAAAACTTAAGTGATTGGTTTAAAAGCCATTACTTGAAGAAGTCAACTACTTAGAGATAGGTGGTGATGTGCAAAATAGAAGGTTCTATTTTTCAGTTGCAAATCATGCATGTCATGCAAAGAGGAATTCCAAGAGGGAGATTGCCAATTGTTTCCTTTCCGACTTCCACATGTGTCAATTCAACTAAAAGCTTCCGACTTGTAATTGCCCCTCTACATTCTATAAGTAGAGGAAGAACCTATGGGTTAAAGGATTAGAATTTGTAAGTAGCATTCTTGTGTTCTAGACTTTGTGTTGAAACCCTTGAGAGCCACTTGAAGCAAAGGAATATACAGGAGCAGATTTTCGGAGAACTTTGTGTCACGGTGTATTTTGTTTCTAGATTTCTATCTTAGATCTTTAATAAACTTTGTGTTATTTTAGATCTAGATCTAGAGTTGCCTTTGCTTATAATTTTGTGTTGATATCTATTGGTTTCTTCTATGTGCATGCAATCAAATCTGTTATCTATTGATTGGGATGCACATCTTCCCCATTTCTTCTCTGTGTTTATATAATTCCCTTCTCTATAAATATTTCCTTTCTTAAACAATGCTTACTTGTTGCAAAGCTATACAACTATGGTTCATGAGCTGAATAGTTAAAGTAAAACCCCATATAGATACTAGCATATTTTAATTGACAAATCTGACACGGGAGCCTCACCGGTAAATGAGGGAGATTTATCTCATTACATCGCCTAGGTTTTATGTTATGCAAAAATCTAGCCAACAATGGACTAAGGAGTTGGTTGGATGCATGAACTATAAATGCAACCTTCCACACTCTTGTATGTAATCTTTTACCAAGAAATGAAAAATTGTTCTTTTCTCTCCAATATTCTAAAGTTTTGAATTAAGATCTTGGAAGCATGATTTAAATCCTCTTCCAAGGAATGAGTTGGCCACTCATTCCAAGGAAGATGGATATATGTATTTGTGTTTTTGTCTTGTAACAATTTATGTTTATGTTTATTCCTTTTCCTGTGATTATCATTTTGTTGTATTATTTTTCTCCTTGTATTGTAATATTCATTTTCATTCAGTTTATTGTGAAACTGCATGTGTTTTATTTGATTTATTTCCAATTCAATAATTTCCTTTATGCAAGTGTGATTTCATTTATGCAAGTGTGATTTTCCATTTCGTAAGTGTTTTTTTCAATTTATGCAAGTTTGAATTGTGTTTGAAGGAGTTGTTTTCCAAAGATATCTTTCTCCTATTGCATACAACCATCGAGACACTAGCCTTAGATTGACATTATTAATGAAGAGGATTGACGACACTCATCATTTTGGCGTCATTTTTGGGGATCATGGTGTTATTAGGAGACTCAATTTTTCTAAAAGAATATTCTAGTGATAGTAGAATACCTCTTAGAAAATTTTGTGACATGAAGTATTTGGTGGCAGTTTCTTTAAACTTTTATTTTCTGCAAAATAGATTAATATTTCTTTTCTGCAAATAGATTAAATTTTATTTCTGCAATTAGATTTAGAAATAGGGTATAGTCCCTTTAAAAACTATTTATCCTTGTTAAAAAAATTAGATTTAGAAACCTCATTGAAGATTGCCAAAAGCAAATCCCCCTCAATAAAATGGAAACATCATTTCATGTTTATTATTTTCATGCAATGAGGGTTTCCTATTCTAAAATATTTCTTGTTTGCATGTATTGTTACTTCTGCAAAGATTAAATAATAGTTCATGCATGCAAGAAATAAAAAAACTTTGTGTAGGTTAGCAGAGACAAAGATTTCTGTGGAATATTTGTGCAAATAGATTGGGAGTTGAAGGAAAAGTTGAGTTGTTTCTGTCACAGAGGAAGGAAACACCATGTTGAAGGAAAATATGTAGGATGTCTTCATGTTTGCATCTGTAGCTCTTTCCCTATAGGCTGAAACCCTTGGCGTATATTTTGGAAAAGTATTTTGCATGCAGCCATCTTTGTAACTCGAATTCCTTGACCTGCAATAAAAAATGAATCTACAACAATAATGAAAGCTATTAGAAAATAATAGACAAATGCAAAAAGGTATGCATTATTCTCTCATATAACAACTTGTTTGGTTGAAGAGTTCAAACATGCAAGAAGAGAATTCTATTTTTAACTCCTACATTTGATGAAGTGAGACATTCTTTTTGCATGCAATGACTCACGCAGATTAGAAAAATTCAAATAACATGCATTCCTATTTTATCTCTTTTATTTAATGAATTAGTCAAAATTTTAAAGTTTTTCTTTGCATGTCGACCTAATTGATTTAGAAATAGATTTTGCATACAAAGAGGAAATAAATTTTCATGCAATGAATGCTCCAAGTTACATATCTTTTAATCAATTAAGTCTCATGCAAAGAATGCTCCTAAATTGACTCAATTTATTTAATGAGAGAGACATGTTCTAAATTGTTTTCAATAATTATTGGAGATTCAAATTTGAAAGAGCTAATTATATGTTGCAAGAATCTATTTTTTAGATGACATAATTACTGTAGGAAAGTGAAAAATTAACAAAAATGGAGCATTGCAGAGGAGGTCAAAGAAAAGATTCAGTTGATAAGGAGTTTTCGTGTGAAAAATAACAACATTTTCTAGATGCAAACTGCTCATAGCTCACAAAGAAATAGCTCAAACGTTTTTTGGGTTTTGTTTTACAAGTTCGAGATTTCCAGATCATTTTGAATTTCTCATTTTCATTGAGAAACACCCAAAATATTGTAGTTTGAATGCACACTGCTAAAAAAAATGTCAAAGATTATTATTTTTATTTACAAAAACAAATCTAATGATGCATGCAAGTATTCTGCTAATACTCCTCATTTTCAATACCTGATTCATTCCATGCTACCCTCTCTATCTCATTTTTTGTTGAGTTTTTGCTAAAACTCATTTTCCCAACTACTGGAACCACTAAATATTCCTCCGATATTTTGTAGTCAATGTTAATTCTTCTCATGACTGTAGAAAAATACTGGCTCAACAAGATTATGCTAATTGAAATGCCAACATACCATTTTTATTCAGTGATCATACCCATAACCTCTCATAATAAACCATCCATTCCCAATAAATGAAGAAGTCCATGTTAAGGTTAACATAAGGTTGTACAAATAATATATCAAATCTAAGCATACATGCAATAAAAGTAGATATTCTACCAAAAGAAATATACAAAATAAGAGATATAAATCAACACCAAATTTAAGGTGGTTCACCCATTGCGGGCTACATTCACCAAGAAACAAGCCAATCTATTATCCAAATATTTTAGAAGATATACAATTAAACATCTACAATCTTCCACACCTCTCATATGTATAATACTTTCTTTCTCTCAAGCTTCTCCTTCTTCTCTAAGAATTATCTCTCTCATAATAATAATCAATTCTTACAATCCTCTACTTGTAAACCCTAGCTTTCATGCTTATATATGCATATACAAACTTAGGTCACTTAGCCATGCAATTACAATCAATAGATATGCTTTAATGCTAAAATTAGATCTAAGTCCCGTGAGTTAAATAAAACACCCACCCACTTTTCTTGTGTTTTCCAGAAAGTTTAATATAACATGCTAATTTGAAGTAATTGAGCTCCACAACTCAACAATCTCCCACTTGGAGATAAATTACTGCACTATACCTATACATCGTCATTCTTATATTCTTTCCTTAGCTTTGTTTCTTCCTCTTCAAGTCTCAAACTTGAAGACTATAGAAGTGGAGTGTAACTCCAACTTCTCTTTTGCTAATGGCTTTGTTAGCATATCCGTAGGTTTTTAATCGTATGACTCTTATCTAGTTTCAACTACCCATCCTCCAATACCTACCGTATGAAGTGATACCTCAACTGAATGTGTTTTGTTTTGGAATGAAAACACGAGTTTTTTCTAAATGAATTACACTTTGTGGATCACATCGAACAATTTGCAATCATCTTGCTCCTTTCCCAACTCTTCCATGAACTCGCTCATCCAATACTCAATACAATATGTATGGAAGTCATTTTAACAACAGGAGAAAATATTTCACCAAATTCAATACCTGATTTCTGTGTAAATCCCTTTACTACAAGCCTTGCCTTATATCTTTTCTATTCATCCTCTTCTTCCTTAATCCCAGTAAACCCACTTGTTTTGCAATGTCCTCTTACCACTAGAAACTTAACCAAATCCCAAGTCTAGTTTTGTTCTAAGGAGTCCATATCCTCATCCATGCCATGCTCCCACTGTGTATGCAAGTCTTATCCTACATTGCTTCTTCAAAATTTCTGGTTCACCATTATCAGTCAATAATAAATAAGATAGAGAAGGTGTAAATATTTCTAGAGGTTTACTTACCCTTTGTGACCTTCTCACAAAAGTTTAGGGTACTAAAGGCTCATTTTAGACCTCCTGGACATTTTTTTCCAATTCGACATTGACCGACACCGATCACTCAGAATCGATGCGGTTACGCTGGCGATGCTAGTTTGGTTCTTCGTAACCGATACCGGTTCTCTACCGACAAATTTCGGTCGTGGGTCAATCGACATTCGGTTTGTGTAACCTGTTGGTATTATTTTTAAATCCAAGAGTTCATTTTCATTCACAAAATTCTTAATTGGTTCATCCTTGGTTACCAAAATTTGATCCTGTACATTCTCTTTTCATTACATTCAATGTCATGACTCCTAATAATTTTAGAATTATCTAAATCCTAAAAACAGAATTTGAAATCATCAGATCCATAACCAATGAAAGTGCATCTCTTGGATTTTGCATCCAACTTTTTTCTATTTTCCTTATCAATATGCACAAAAGCTTCTGAACCAAAAACTTTAAGAAAAGAAATATCTACCTCTTTTCTGGTCCAAGCTTCCTCTGGGATTCCTCCATCTAGTGAACTTGAGGCCCACGATTAATCAAATAAACTCTTTGTATCAATCGCTTCTACCCAAAACTGCAAGGGCAATCCAACATGTATTCTCATACTTTTAACATGTTCTATGATTGTCCTATTCATTCTTTCTACAACACCATTCTCTTTTGGTGTTCTTGGAACCATCCTTTCTCTACATATTCCATTCATTGAACAATAATCATTGAAAGCCTTGATTTCTTGTAGCATCATCAATGAAACTAACATAATATTAGGATCCTCCATGAAAAGCTACCCGAGCTGGTCCCCACACATCCGAGTATACAAGCTCTAATTTCTTCTCCTTCTTAGTTTTCCCAACTTTGAGAAATCCAACTCTCTTTTGCTTTCCAAATATACAATGCTCATAGAAATCACCATCTAAATCTTTCAAATCTGATAACATACCGTTAACCTTTAAGATCTGCATTATTTTTTGACTCATATGGCCCAACCGATTATGCCACATGTATGCATATGAATCTAAAGTAGATAACTGTAAAAGAAATCAATAACATAGGTAGATAAATATAACGTTCCTACCTTCTTACCTCTTGCCACAACAAAAGCACCCTTGGTGACTTTCCAAGAGTCTGTTGTGAATGTAACCATGCAACCAACTTCACCTAGTTTCCCTACAAAAATAAGATTCCTCTTGAGGCTTGACACATGCCTCACATATTTCAATACCCATGTATTTCCATTATGTAATTTTAGATGAACTTCCCCTTTACCAATAATACTGCAAGGTTCATCATCACCCAAATAAACATGTCCAAAATTATCGTGGAAAATTTTTCGAAATAACCCTTATTAGAGGTTACATGGAAAGAAGCTCATGAATCTAAAACCCATGATTCTATTCTATTATCTAAAGAAAGAATCAAGAACATCTTGTATTACCTCTGCTACAATATTTACCTCTTTATTTGACTCTTTACCTTTGTCTGGGTGTTGGTTCTCTTTATCCTTTGACCAACAATCTTTCTTTGCATGTCCTTTCTTTCCACATTTCCAACATGTAATTCCCTTACCTCTAGATTTAGATCTGTCATCCATTGAATTTGATTTCCCATTATTCTTACTCTTGGATCTCTCCTTCTGCCTACCTATGCTTTCTACATTTAAAGCATTCCCAGATGATGATTCCTCTATACTTTTCGTGTGAATTTCTTCATTCAAGATTATACTGATCACATCATCAAACTTCAAAATATTATTAGAAGATGTTGTACATCGACAACCATTACCAAGTTATCCCAACTATCAGGAAAAGAACATAAGAATAAGAGTTCTTTCACTTCATCATCAAACAAAATATCAACCAATTTTAACTGATTTATAATAGATCGGAAATCATTCAAATGACTAGATGCAGATCCACCTTCATGCATCTTAGAACTAAATAGTTTCTTCATCAAATAAAATTTATTTAAAGCACTAGGTTTTTCATATAAATTAGTAAGAGATTTCATTAAATCTCATCAGTAGATGTCACTTCAGTAATATTAGAAGCCACAAATGTTACTAGGCTCAATGTTATAAATTCCAAAGCCTTTCGTCACAAGAATCTTCCATTCTTCATAGTCATCTTCGTAGGTTTAGACTTTTCATCCAATGGTAAGTACAAATCTCTTTGATACAAATAATCCTCAATCTGCATCTTCCATAATTGATGATTTTGGCCATCCAACTTCTCTACCTTGTATTTATTTTCTTCTACCATTGCTATAGCTCCCACTCAATCGAATAACCTATGTGAGTAAATCCGTCAACACATAAACCCTCAAACAAAGCTCGATACCAGTTTTGGGGTTAGCATAAGGTTGTATAGATAATATATCGAGATCTAAGCATACGTGAAATAAAAATAGATATTCTACTAGAAGAAATATATAAAAAAGATATATAAATCAACACCATATTTAAAGATATATAAAAAGATATACAATTGAAGATCTACAATCTTCCACACCTCTCGAGATGTACAATAATTTCTTTCTCTCGAGCTTCTTTTTTTCTCAAATAATTCTCTCTCACAATAATCATCAATTCTTACAATCCTCTACTTCTAAACCCTAACTTTCATACTTATATAGGCATATACAAAATTAGGGCACTTAGCCATGCAATTAAAATCAATAGATCGATTTAATGCTAAAATTAGATCTAATTCTCGTGAGTTAAATAAAACACCCACGCATAAGCAAACGACGCGATGGTTAACCCTAACCGATGCGGTTCCTCCTTTCTTGACCGATGCAGTCATAGGTGACCAATGCCGATCCTTCATAATCGAGGCGGTTCCTCCGTAACCGATGCTAGTTACTATGTTTTCTAACACGTTTAATATAACATGCTAATTTGAAGTAATTGAGCTCCATAACTCAATAGTCCCCTGAACCATCCCATTTCCCAAAATAGTTTACCATTTTTTCTCAACTTCTTAAATCAACTTTCTAAGTTGGTTGGATTCCATCAAAACTTTGGAAGATTGCTTCCTGATTTTCCATCCTGTTGACATTTCTCAAAAATATAGTGATTGGTTAGGGCTGACCAATTACTAAAAAAAACCAAAAAAAGGAAAGTTGAAAAAAACAAATAGATGCTTTCAAAAAACAAATTGCACTTCAAATTCTTTCTTGGATAGATATGACTACTTCTCTTATGCCAAATTGGTTAATGAAATTATTTGCTACTGAAAATTTCTATTTTGTAGAGGCTTTGTATTCACGTCTATTTATTTTTAGCTATGAGACAGAAATCAAGGTTATACAACATGATGAAAGCAAGGATAACTATTGAGTATGGTATGGTAACTTCTATTTTTCTATTCTCAAATATTGTTATTTTTTGTTTTAATTACAAATAGATTCACTTCTAGAAAGCTTAAAAAAGAGAAAACAACAGAGAGAGAAATTTGTCAAGATCTACATGTGCTGATCAAGTCAAGTAATAAAGCAGATGATGTCTTTCCAGTTTGTAGTAGTTGGGATCTATCAAATGCTCAATAAAAATAGTTTGCATGAGGGCATGCACAAAGCTAAGTATGGGGAGACTCACTCTCTTCCAAATATTTTGAAGAATGCATGAGAAAACAAAGAGCTAAGTGTGGGGGAAAAATATCTCTACATTATCTAAGAAAAACCTCATGAGAGCATGAATAAGAAAGAAGTAAAAATTTTACTTCTAGAAATCTCAGTTTGCTTTTATCATGAAAAGAGGAGAAGACAATTTGAAAGATGTAAAAGTATGACAAAATCAGATTTTTCAGAAGATTAGTAGCTTGCATGAGGGCATGCAAAAAGTTAAGTGTGGGGGAAATGATGAGACCAAAATATGTCTCATTATATCACCAAATAACACTCTTATTCTCTCTCTTAAAATCAAGCTTTCAAGTGAATTTAGATGTAGTTTTAATAACGGATAACATATTTAAGGTAGAATATAGGATTTATCTTATCATCTCTTTAGAAATCTATTTACAATCTAATTGTTGTTATTTCCTGATATTTCTTATAAAGTTGGAATGTAATAGTGTATAGAAATCAGGTCATAAACAACTTTACTCCAAGTTCATAGAAACGCCCAGCCACCGAAAGTCTTCATGCAGCTACTGAAACGCTCAACTACCGAAAGTCTTCACGTAGCTACTGAAACACTTAGCTACCGAAAGTATTCACACAACTACTGAAAGACTTAGCTAGTGAAAGTCAGTTGGTTTGTTCCAAAGTAATGTAAAGGAGAACTAAACTATTTACCCAACTTGTTGCTTCCATGTCATTAACCAAGAATAAAAATCCAAACATGTGGCAATCCAAATTCATGCATGCATGTGGCATTCCAAGAATAATTCAAAGTCATGGACTTAACACTCCTCCATTTTCTCTCCATGTTTCAAGGATGAGAAAATAGTGGAATAGTATTAGGAATGTTGAATAAGTACTCTCCCACTTTGTGTTCCTAGATTAAAGGGATGAGTTGTAGAAATATTCTCCACGATAAGTGGACTGTTGTAGTCAAGTTTGTTTAGGATTTATTGCTTTGAATAAATCCACCCAAGAATAGGTAGTTAGTTCTTGGTGTGTGGACTAAGGAGTTGGTTGGATGCATGAACTATAAATGTAACCTTCCACACTCTTGTATGTAATCTTTTACCAAGCAATGAAAAATATGTTCTTTTCTCTCCAATATTCTAAAGTTTTGAATTAAGATCTTGGAAGCATGATTTAAATCCTCTTCTAAGGAATGAGCTGACCACTCATTCCAAGGAAGATGGATCTATGTATTTGTGTTTTTTGTCTTGTAACAATTTATGTTTATGTTTATTCCTTTTTATGTGATTATCATTTTGTTGTATTATTTTTCTCCTTGTATTGTAATATTCATTTTCATTCAGTTTGTTGTGAACCTGCATGTGTTTTATTTGATTTATTTCCAATTCAACAATTTCCTTTATGCAAGTGTGATTTCTTTTATGCAAGTGTGATTTTGATTTCTGCAAGTGTGCTTTTCCATTTCCATAAGTGTGATTTTCAATTTATGCAAGTTTGGATTGTGTTTGAAGGAGTTGTTTTCCAAATATCTCTTTCCTATTGCATACAACCATCGAAACCAACCTTGGATTGAAATTATTAATGAAGGGGATTGACGACACTCATCACGAAATTGAACCTTTAGATTTCATCTCGGTTGTATAGTAATTCTAAGAACATCATTTCTCTTTTATTTTAAGCACATTTCTTGCTTCAAGACTTTGCAACATACTATAAAAACCTCATATTCGTATTTGCTGGGTCTAATAAAATTCTTACCAATATTTTGAGAAGATACTACCAATCAACCTTCATGTCCTTTATAGGGCCTCACTTCACCATTCTCACCTTTTTCTATAAATGCCACTTGACATCTATGACAACACCAATGATCAGGATTCAACAAACTCCCCCTTGTCAATGATGACAACATACTCAAAAAAATTGATGGAAAAAATAGTTTCATACATAGTTTTTGACAACACTCCCCCTTGGATATCTATAAAAAAGGGCCAACCATACAACACCATACACCTAAGCTTGAGAAACTTAGATATTACCTTTAATGAAGCTTCTTCTTATGACAAAATGGTACATTTTGTTGCATAAACCTGCTTCACAACTTTTGTCTTTGACTATAAACTAGCTATCCTTGTCCACAAGCTCCCTTGAAGATGATACACTCCATGATCTAGCTCATCTTAAGATCTCTTCTTGAACATTTGGGCACACTTGAGACCATACTTACAAAATGTGTGCAAACCTAATCAACAAGAATAAATAAGAACCACACAAATATGCCAAACAAGAATAATACCATCAGTTTAGTAGACTAGTTTCACCTCACATGAAAACTTCATTTCACTTTTTAGAAGCTGATTTTGCATGTAGTTTCTCCCTTAAATTGTCTCAACACCCCTAGTTGATGGTGGGATCTTAAATGACCCCCAATTCATTTCTCAAGTGCTCAAATGTTGCTTTAGGTAGTGGCTTAGTCATTATATCTGCAATCTCTTCCTTTGTACTTACATATTCCAGGTGGATCTTCTTATCATTTACTTGTTCCCTTAAGAGGTGAAAATTTATTGGAATGTGTTTAGTCTTTGAGTGGAACACGGGGTTCTTGGAGACATTGATAACACTAGTACTATCAAAAACAAAGGAATTGGGCCATCAAACTTTACCTTGTAATCTTCCAATGTTTATCTCATCCAAAGAACTTGTGTACAACACATAATAATTGCTATATACTTTGCCTCACATGTTGAAAGTGCTACTGAAGATTTTTTATTTCTCAACCAAGATACTGATTATACGAATAACACACCTCCATTTGCACTCTTCCTATTATCATTGTCTCTTACCCAATCAACATCAGTGTATGATTTTATGTTGAAATCATTGCTTTTAGGGTACCAAATTCCATATTCAAGTGTTCCCATGAGGTATCTCAAAATTATTTTGACTACCTTGAAGTGTGTTTCCCTTGGATATTCTTGAAATATCCCAACTAGACCCATAGCTTGCATGATATCAAGTCTTGATGTAGTGGAGTAGAGAAGACTTCCTATCATAGATCTATACAAGGTTTTTTCAACCTTTGGTGAGATTTCCTCTTTTCTCATCTTGCAACCCACCTCCATTGGTGTTCTTATAGGTCTACACTATTCCATCTTGAACCTTTTAAGAATTTATTTGATGTATTTGGTTTGGGATATGAAGATGCCTTGGTCTGATTGATTGATTTGTAAGCCCAAGAAGAATGAAATATCCCCAAGCATATAAATTTAAAACTCTTTTCTCATCACATCAACAAATTCATGAGTCATCTTGTCATGATCTCCTCCAAATATGATATCATCCACATATACAATGACAATGAGAAAATTATCTCCTTCTTCTTTGATGTAGAGATTATTGTTAGCCACACCTTTTCTAAAGCTTTGCTCAATGAGATATGTGTCCAACCTACTATACCAAGCTCTAGGGGTTTGTTTGAGTCCATAAAAATCCTTTTTCAACCTACACACATAATCTTTATCATCAGTTAGAGAGAATCCATCAGGTTGTTCAATATATACCTCCTCACTTAGATGGCCATTTAGGAAATCTGACTTGACATCCATTTGGAAAACTCTGATTTTCTTATAGGTAGCATATGCCAAGAATAATCTGATTGCTTCCATCCTTATAACAGGTGCAAATGTTTCATCAAAATCAATTCCTTCCATTTGTGCATAACCTTTACATACCAGTCTTTCCTTGTTTCTTGTCACTTCACCTTTCTCATTCAGTTTATTTCTGAATACCCATTTTGTTCCTATTACATTCTTGTCTTTTGGCCTTGGTACTAGTTCCCATGTTTCATTCTTTTCAATTTGATCAAGTTCCTCATTCATAACATCCACCTAATGCTGGTCCTTGCTAGCTTCTGCTACATTCTTGGGTTCTATCATGGATAAGATTTCTATTTCTTCATGGTTTTGTTGTTCTCTTAACTTCCTTCTTGTGAGAATACCTCCTTATTTGCTTCCAATGATCTGATTTGTTGGATGATCCCTCTTAACTTGTCTTGAGGGTGTCTTGGTGTCTTGTCTTTCTTCCACTTCTTCCACTTCTTCACAAGTACATTCCACTTCTTCATCATCTTCTTGATCTTCATGGTTGTCCTTAGGATGAGTGCTAGACTTTGATGGATAAGACTCATCAACCTTTACATTTTTCTCTCAACCACTTTTTGTAGCCTCTTATTGTAACATCTATAGGCTGCACTAACTACTGAATATCCAGAAATATGCCCTCATCACACCTAGAGTCAAATTTTCCTAAGTTGTCTTCATCCCTCTTAATGTAACACTTACTTCCAAAGACTCTTATGTGTTTCACATTGGCTAGCCTTCCTTTCCAAAGTTCATAAGGTGTCTTAATGTTGTTTACTCTCAATTGATATCTATTTAGAATGTAGACAACTATACACACTGCCTCACTCCAATAGCCATCAGGAAGTTTGGATTCATTTAGCATAGTTCGGCCATTTCTTGCATAATCCTATTCTTTCTTTCAACAACCCCATTTTGTTGAGGTGTCATGTCTTCTGAGAATTGTCTTCAAATCCCATGTTCTTCAAAAAATTCATCAAATTCATTGGACCAAAATTCTCCACCTCTGTCTGATCTCAGACATTTGATTTTGGTGTTTTTCTCATTTTCAATGAGTGCTTTGAAGGATTTAAATATATCCAAGGCTTCATATTTATGTTTCAAATAAGCTACCCATGTCATCCTAGTGAAGTAATCTATTAGAAGCATGAAATACACATCTCCTTGTATACTTTCAGTTCTTGTAGGCCCACAAAGATCTGTATGGATCAGCTCTAAAGGTTTAGTGGTAGAATACTCTTTGGATTTGAATGATATTCTTATTTGTTTTCCATGCAAATAAGCTTTGCAAAGATTATCTGCTAGTTTAAATATTTGGCATATGTCTAACACCATCTTTAGCACTTAATTTCACAAGATTCTCAAAGCTTATATGTCCCAATCTCCTATGCCACAACCAACTATCATCAAGTTTACTTGTAAAGAATTTCTCTTTGTTTATTTCCTTGAGAACATACATGTTATTCTTGGTCCTTTTAGATTTTTCTACTTTCTTTCCTGACTTACCATCAATAATTTCACATCCTTTGTCATGAAATATCAGATTGTAACCTTTCTTACACATTTGACTCACACTTAACAGGTTGTGCTTGAGACCTTCAACATAAAACATTTTTAGTAATTGTTTTTCCATTATCTAGACTTAGAGTTCCTTTTCCCACAATGTTTGTTGAATTATTATCACCAAACCTAATAACTCTGATGCATTGTTTGATAATGAAATAAATTTACTTTTGTCTCCTGTCATATGACTAGAACAACCACTATCTAGATACTAGATCTTGTCTTCATCTTGTACGTGAAAAGTAGTTTGTACAATCATACTAGATTATTTCCCTTTGTTGGATTCTTCCTTCACAACATACTTAATTTTCTTTGTTTAGGAGGTTCTTGGTTACACATCATAGCTATGTGACTAGTCTTGTGGAATTTGTAGAAAACAACACTATGATTCATTCTAGTGTTATGTGAGCTATAATTTCTTCCATATCCCCTAGCATATCTTCTACATTTTGCAGCTTTGTGTCCAAACATGTTACATGAAAAGCAATAACCATATAAAGAGTGTGAGTACCTCATGGCATAGGTGATTTTGGGAGAATTTTTCTTCCTCTTGGTAGTTTTGGTGGCTTCTTTATTTGTAGCATGAGAGGTGTTTGGTGTTGGTGTAGACTTTTCCTCCTTTTCTTGGTTCAACTTCTTTGCATTCTTCCTTGAAACCTATTCCATATTTTTCATTTATATCCCTCTAAGCACTCAAAATATTAGTCAAAACATTTGATCTCTTTTTCTAGCTTCTCATACTTCTTGAGTTTGCTAGTCATTTGTTCTAATTCAGTCTTCAGATGCTCTAAGTCAGATTTCAAGTTTAAGCATTCATCCTCCTTTTCCTTGTAGGATTGAGATATCTTTTCAAGCTGAGATTCAAGTTATTTGAGTTCATTTGTTTCTTCCTCTTCCTTTATTTGTCTTCTCTCAAAAATTTGAATTTGTTCTTCATAATATTTCAAAGTGCATCTCAACTTTTGATTCTTTCATCTACATAGTTTTAACTCTTCAAGAGCACATACCAGTTCAACTTCTAGGTTCACATTTGCTTCTTCTTCATCAGATTCTTCATAATCAATTGTATTATTTCCTTTGGTGTTGCATTCTTCAAATATATCCATGGCCATAAACAAAGATTTAGAATGAGTTTCATCATCCTCATTTTCAGAGCTGCTTGAGTTACTTGAATCAGATTCACTTGACTTATCCTTTGAGTAGAAGTTTCTCTTGTTCTTGAAGAAAATCTTCTTACCATATTTATTCTTGTAGTTCATCTTTTTCTTTTTATGTTTGTGGCCTTCTTCAGACTGAGTTTCCTTGTTCTTGTTTGGACATTTAGCAGAAAAATGTCCTACTTGTCCACAATCAAAAGCGGTTGAACCTTTGTATTTTCCAGAGCCTCTGCCTAGCCTTCTCACGACCATTGCTTCAATATTCTCATCATCTACATAATCATCCAAATCTAATTTTTTTTTCTTGGATTGAGTCTCTTTCTTGGCTTTGAATGCAACTTCCTTCTTGGTAGACTTAGTTCCAATTGTCCTCATTTCATATGTTGATAGGATGCTTTGTATTTCATCCAATGTTAAGGTTTTCATGTATTTGGCTTCCTCAACAGCTAAGACCTTTACATCATACTTAGGAGTTAGAGATCTTAGGACCTTTTGAACTACAATAGTTTCTTCTAGTTTCTCACATAGGCCTCTGATCATGTTGATCACTTCATCCCCCTCTGCATATAGGAAGCAATACTCTCATCTTATTTCATCTTTAAGCTCTCAAACTAAGCTCTGTAGGTTTGAAGTTTGGCTAGCTTTACCTTTTCATCTCCTTCATAAATACTTTGAAGCTTAGTCCAAATTTCCTTGGCTGAGGTATAATGCATTACCTTCAAAAATTTAGTTTTAGTTAGCCCACAAAGGATGAAATTCATGGCTCTTAAATTGCATTCATATGCTACCTTATCTGCTGCAATAGTAATTGGAGTAATTTGGAGGTGGGTAGCCTTTTTCAATAGTTTACCATATATCAAAACCAAGTGACATAAGATAAGTCTTCATTTTTATCCTCCAGAATGCATAATTAGTTCCAGTGAAGAGAGGTGATCTGGACATTGATAATCCACCTTGTGCTTGATTGGTTGCCATGCTTGTGAAGAGAGGATATCCTTGAAGATGTTAATATTCCACTAGAAGGACTCACTCTAAAACCAATTGTTAGAAATCATAAGTACTAAGAGGGGGTGACTCAATGCAGATAAAAATTTAAATTTACTTCAAAATGAACTTACTTGGTTAAGATAAAGAGTTGTAGTATGAACATATGATCAACCACATGAAAGAAACAATAACTTACAACATAAGATTTATAGTGGGACACCCATAAAGGAGAAAACCCACTTTGAAACCAAGGATTTATTAGGAACATGATTCTAAAGCTTACAATGATCTTGGAATAGTTAAGAACCCACTCAACAAATGAAGCACCCACTTGAAGAAATCCAAGAACCCACTCAACTAGTTTAGCAAGCTATAAATTCCAAGGAGCACCCACCCCTTAGAATTATAAACACCCACTTAGAATGATATTACATACAATTTGATCAGATAGATTCAATATTGCTTATACAATGGATTATGATCACCTTGCTATTGCTCCCATTACTCACTCTTCAAGTTTAGATATCTAGATCTATCCTTGCCTCTGTCTCTATCCTTCAAGCATTCATCGATCCGATTATCTATTTATAAAATTCTTATACAATCAACATCTCTTAATTTGATAACTCTATCTCGATCTCTCTCTGCAACACTTCAACTCGAATGCCCCACTTTTTCTTTTTATCAACCACATATCATACTTAATTTTTTTCTTAAATAGATAAGCATAAATGATTTTCCTGACTCATGATTTTCTATTTTTAATGCAGTGAATGCAGTAGGACTATTTCCTAAAAATATTTTTAGTTTCCATATTGCCTTCCAAAATTCTCTTCAATTACACTTCCATGATTTTCTAGACATTCAAATGAAGACCTTTCCAAGTTTCCCTTTTGACATTTATTATTCGATCGTTCTTAACATACTTTCCCGATTGAGATAAAATTCTGTTACAAATTTCTCCTCCATTTCGAGATGAAACAACCTCATTCCTTTTACAACACTTTCAAAATCCTCGTGAGCCATATTTAGACAATTTTATTTATGTAATCATGAGGTTCAATCAAATTTTCATTTTCATAGTTGCCATCATGATCATTGACGGGCTTTTCATACGTCAAAATTATTGACTTGTTCCAACCTTACGTGTCACCATCTGATTGCTTGAGGAGATTGCCAAATGTTCATGTAATTAGCCATGTCAATTTCTCTACATATTTCCAAGTGTCACCCTCTACTTGATCCCTGTTTCTATCTTTAGTTGACCTATCTTTTGTCTTGAGTGTGTACCATTTGTAAAATTCTGCCTAATGATAAAGCTCCACATACTTCACATTTTTCAAAGGATTTTAGAATGTGAATCAATCAACCTGGATCTATGTACTCCTCGGGTGATATTATTTGTTAGAGTCTTCATCCAATAGAAAAACTCCACGTATCTTTCTATGGTGTCGGGCTTGTCAGAGAAAATATCAATCCAATAAAATAAATCCACATGCCTTTGGTGTCATTCTTCTTCATCAATAAAATAACTCCACGTAGCTTTGAGGTTTTGGGCTTGTCAGTGTGAGGCTTAAACCAATAGAATTGCTCCACATTATTTCACAATATCATATTTCTCTTAATATATCTCGATTAATGTGACACATGATCTAATAGGGAAGCCCCATATTTCTTCACACTATTAGGCCCTTTGTTAGATTTATGTTAGAGCTCAAAAAGTGAGCCAATCAAGTGAATCCATGTAGTTTTTCTACACAACTACCTGGACAAACCCGAAGTTGTTATTTAATCCAATTTTATCCATGCCACGTGTTTCTCGCGATTCATGAGTTGACTTAAGCTGATTAGGACAGGACTCCAAAGCTTTTATTTAATCCAGTTTTATCCATCTACAATTGTGTCTGCATTGTCACAACTTGAAAATATTTTAAAGAACCATATCTTCCTCTAGAGAGCTCCAAATTGCTCAAAATTGGGCTTGTTCGAAATATCTCACTGAGTTATAAAATATACATACCATCACCATTGCCAAAAACTCTTGTACAAGAAATCATAAGCTTTTCAATACTTCAGTAAACGTTAATCTAACTGTTTGAGCCTGTAGACATCAAGAGCTATCTCTGTAACTACACATCTTGTCTCAACCTTTAAACCATGCTTTAAATAATCTCTTTGATACAACTACACACACAAATCAATTCAAACTAGAACCAAAGGAATCATCTTTGTACACTTTAAAATTCATATTCAAGGCCTATATATCATCATTCTTCTCATTCACATGGACATTGAACCTTGATTTCACCTCAATTGCATAGTAATTCTAAGAACATCATTTCTCTTTTGCTTTAAGTACATTGCCTTGCTTTAATACTTGCAACATACTACAAAAAACTCATATGCCTGTGCACAGGTCTAATACAATGCTTACAAATATTTTTAGAAGACACTACCAATCAACCTTCATGTCCCTTATAGAGCCTCACTTCACCATTCTCACCTTTTTCCATCAATGCCACTTGACATTAATGACAACACCAATGACCAGGGTTCAATAACCATCAGATGAAGTAGGGGTAAGTTTTCCAATAAGATCGAGTCCCCACTTTGAGAAAGGCCACAAAGTTGTAAGTGGTTACAATGATTGTCTTTGAGGCTTGCATCAAGTTGTTGTACTTTTGGCACAATAAGCATTTCTTTACATATTGATAGCAATCAATTTCCATGGTAGGCCAATAATAACCTACTCTTAACAATTTTTTAGCCAGAACCATACCACTTGTATGAGCTCAAAAGATGACTTTGTGCACCTATTTGACCACAAAAATAGAATCTTCCGAATTAAGAAAACACAATAGATTCCCATCATAGCCTATATGATAAAATGTGCCCCCAATTAGGGTATAACGGGATATACACTGGATAAGGTTTCATTTGTCAGATCGAGAAATTTCAATAGGGAAGGTTCCATCATGAAGGTAATTATATATGTCATTATACCAGGGGGATAAGGGACGAACAACATCACATATGAAATAAGACTATGGCATGTCATATGTTGGTGTCATTATATTCTTGACGAAGAATGACATGTAATTATTTCCGGGAGGAATATGTAACAAAGAACCAACTTTGCCCATAACATCCGTTGCATGATTCGCCCTCTAGGTATTTATCAAAACATAACCTATATAAATAACTCCTTCAATGTATCAACTAATTTCTTATATGGGATGGGATTTTCATCCTTTGAATTCTTGATTATATGTTTGATGATCAACATAGAATCACCGTATGATATCCCATCTAATAGCTATTTTGAGTCTTGCAATGAGGGATTCATATTCCACTATGTTGTTTGTACATGGGAACCCGAGTCTAAATTCTTGAGGGATAAAATCTCTTGAAGGAGTGATAAGCACAACTCCTACACCTGAACCATGAAAGGTAAAGGATCCATCAAATTAAAGTTGCCATGTGATAGATTCTTCAATATACATCATACTAGCATCTGGAAGCTCCAAAATCAAAGGTTCAAGCCCTGAAAAGGGGATTCAACTAGCTGATCTGCAAGTACTTGTCCTTTAACTAACTTCTTATTGACATATTCTATATCAAACTCACTAAGAAGGATGATCCAATTAGCCATCCTCCTAGTAAGTGTAGGTTTTGATAGTAGGTATTTCAATGGGTCAATTCTAGATATGAGCTTGGTATTATTATTTAAAAAATAATGACGAAGTTTTTGGAATGCAAAAATGAAGGCCAAACAAACTTTTTTGATCTGTGGGTAATTCAACTCATAAACAATTAAGGCACGACTTAGATAGTAGCTAGATTCTTGTTACTCATTCATATAATATTGAGCCAAGAGTATGGCTATGGAAAATTGGGTGGCCGATATATACAATAACAATGTTTCAAATGAGGTAGGCAACATGAGCATAAGGGGTTTAGACAAACATTCTTTGAGAAAAGAAAACACTTGATGTTATTCTAGACCCCAATTGAAATTGACATCTTTCTTCAGAAGATGCATAAAAGAGTGACACATATTAAAGCTGAGAGATAAACCTACGTATAGCTTGAATCTTTCCTTGTAAACTCCATAGTTTCTTGATATTTTTAGGAGGTGGCATTTCTATGATTTTTGTGACCTTTTCGGGTCCACCTCAATTCCTCTTCTTGATACTATAAATCCTAGTAATTTACCTGATAACACCCCAAAGACACACTTATTTGGGTTGAGTCGACTTTATAATCCCTGAGACACTGGAAGATGCACCAAAGAATCTTTGGGTGATCCTCTCTAGTCTTGGATTTTCCCAAGATGTCATCTACATAATCTTCCATTATATCATTTAGCATATCATGAAAGATGACAGTCATATCCCGTTGATATGTTGTGCCTGCATTCTTGAGGTTGAAGGGCATGACTTGGTAACAAAATGTCCCCCAAGGGGATGTAAAAGTAGTCTTGTGTTGATCCTCCTCAAAATTTGTAATCTGATTATATCCTAAAAAATACATCTATGAGTGATAACATTTCATAACCAACAAAGTAGAATTGATAATCATGTTAATGTTGGGAAGAGGAAAATCATCTTTGGGACACACTTTATTTATATCTCTAAAATCAGTACAAATCCTGATACCAATGGGTTTTTTCTATACAGGTAATATATTGGATATCCACTCTGAATAATCAATAGGCCTAATGAAGCCTACCACCAATAGTTTCTCCAGTTCTTCCTTAACCAAGAGTGCAACACGAGGATGCATCTTTCGAAGTTTTTGCTTGATAGGCTTTGTTGATTCATGCACAACTAGGTTATGCACTACTAATGATGGGTCCAAGCCTAGACATGTCCACATAGGACCAAGAAAATATGTCTGAGAATTCCCGAAGAAGCATTACGAAGGTTTTTCTGTTCTTGGGCTGAGAGTGAAGCTCCCAACTTAACCATTCTAGGTTGCTCTTCTATTCTAATATTCACATCTATAGTCTCCTCCACTAACAACTTGGACTCTTCCTCCATACATGTAGGATTAGGGAGGAGATTGAGATCTTCTTCTAAAGGTGTCTCGATGAGATTTTCACCCTTAGGCTAGTCATCTTTTATGTCTATTACTTTTTCCATTTGTTTTTCCGCCAACACCTCAAAAAGGTTTTCACTATAGGACTTAGACTTTTTCTTTGTACAAGGATTTTTGAAGATATTTTTCTCTATTTTTTTATTTTGATGGCCATAGAACTCATCCTCCTCCCCAAAGTATGTATAGGTGTTGAGATTTATGGAGAAACCTTTCTTGTGATCACCAACTGGAATGTCATCACGAAGACCCATAAACTCACCAATTGCTTCATCGTTCTCAAAGAAGTCGATTAGTACATGATGTTATTGGTCCCAGTTAACAAGGGAAGGGTAAACAAGGTTTAATTCAAGAATGGTAGGGGTTATAATTAGGATAGCCATTTCTGAAAATAAGTTTATAGAGGCAAGGTCCTCGTAGAGACTATATTGGGAATCTATCTCACAACGCTTATTTCACTAAATTGGGACATATTGCAGTGAATTGAGACTCCATTTTTTCAAATATTGGAAGAAATCCATCTCTATTTTTGTGTTTATTGGATTCCATTTTTATCTATATCGGATTCCATTATTACTATTATTGGAATCCAATAGTAGCAATATTGGATTCCAATATTGTTATTATTGGAATTATTCTAGTTCCAATTTCACTATTATCGGATTCCAATATTACTATTATTGGATTCCAATTTGGCTAAGATTGGATTCCATTTGGCTAAGATTGGATTCCAATAGCATGATTATTGGATTCCAAGTTCACCACTATTGTAATCTAATTTATAAATCCTGATTTTTAGATTTTAGTTTCACTATTTTAGGATTTCTATTTTGTTATTATTTGAATCCCCACATAAGCCAAGTGACCACTATCTTACATAAGCCAAGCAACCTATATCTTACATAAGCCAAGTGGATGTTATCTTACATAAGCCAAGCGGGTGATATCTTACATAATCCAAGAAGCCGCTATCTTACATAAGCCGGCGACTACTATCGTACATAAGCCTCATGGCTGCTATCTTCAATAAGCCTAGTAGTTTCTAACTTACATGATGAAAGCACATCTAGGTGAAAACGACCTAGCATGGTCAAAGTTACATCTTTTTATTGACTGATTTGTGCATGTGACTTGATTTTACTTGTGTTATTGGCTACCTTTTTTCTAAATTTTTAGTATAAAATTTATAAATGCTGAATTCAATTTTTACAACTAGTGGTACTATAATACACATTACTACTCATAGTCATTGGCTTCTTTTCCCTATGGATTTCAAAATTCATGCAGCTAAGTAGCCGTTGTGACGTACTTTGTTTTATTACATGCTAAAATTCAAATATTGACTCCAATGGGAGGCCAGAAGTTGGTGATCACACTTCAATGTATGAGCGAGCACAATTTAAGTTCAAAACTCACACTTGGACATGACAGTGATAGCTCATCGTAGTGTGAGAGAGTCATGGCCTCGTACATATACCAAGTGTGATCCATCGCATGACGAAGTGCGATCCTCATACGTCGAAGTGTGATCCCTCACATGTCGAAGTGTGATGGATCACACATCAAAGTGTGACCCCTTTCATGGTGAGGTGCAATACCTCGCATGAAAAATTATGAGCATTTTCAAGATGAAGTTTGAGCATTCACAATTGGAATAATGGGAATAGGGAATAGATTTAGGGAATAAGTTTACATGGACTAAATCCTATCCAATTTATTATAACCACTATTGTAATCCAATTTATAAATCCTAATTTTTTGATTTTAGTTTCACTATTTTAGGATTTCTAGTTTGTTATTATTTGAATCCCCCACATAAGCCAAGTGGTTGCTATCTTATATAAGCCTCACGACCACTATCTTTAATAAGCCTAGTGGTTGCTAACTTACATGATGAAAACACATGCTAGGTGAAATCAACCTAACAGTCAAAGTTACATCTGCCTTACGGCCACTAAGTTACATTTACCTTGCAGCCACTAAGTTACATAAGCCTTACAACCTCTAAGTTACATAATACCATGATAAGCCTAATGGCCGCTAATTTACACAAGAGTGGATTCATCTAGGTGAAATAATCCTAGTGGCTGGAAAGTTACACTAGCCTACGGTAACAAGTTTCATAAGCCTACCAACCGCTAAGCTACATAAAACTAGCATCCGCTAAGTTACATAATCCTAGGCACCACAAAGTTACATCAGCCTAGGGGTTAAATTTAACGCCACTTATGCTTGTCAAACAATTTTTAGATGACGGTAATTTTACAATATTGCCCTTTAAAAATACAAAACAATAGTTATTGAAATTCTTCAAATTTATATTTATTTAATATTTTATGTATATTATATATTGATATAATTTTTATATAAATATATATAAAAAAGACTGTGATATTGTAAATATGCAAGTTGCGTGTGATAAAGTCAACTAATTTTATGCTTTTCCATTATGTAAATCGTAAAGAACAACAAAGAGTTAAGAATTACATTAAACAAGTTGTTTTGAGGAAATGGATTTGAAAATGTATTTCCATAAGCAATCAATCCTTTGAGAAAATTACATAAGAATTGATCCCTCACAAGGGTATTAATTATTGTTCTTGAATTTGTGCAAGGTATTGTTGGATAACTTCATGACCTTGATTCAATATTTTAATTTGAACTCCTTTCCAAGTTATTTGGGAATCCATGCCTAGATGACATTGTCTATATCAATATCTGATGTGTCCCTTGATTTTCACCACCATTGCTTTTTCAACAAGTAATCCTCGTACCTTTATTTTTGTATTTCCTTTTCCTGTGGGTTCCCACTAGTGTACCCTTATCTTTTGAGTGTTTGTGTGAACATCATATATTATTTTTAGTTAAGCCTTGCCCATCCATATAGGTACATTATCATCAGCCGGTCTTACTAATATCATCTTCCCAACATTCACATCCACTACTGGGTTGAATTCCTCTCGAGTTCTATAAGAAATAGGTCTAGTATATATCCTTATTTGAAAGGAAAATTTGACAATAATAGCTATCCATGTCAAGACGTGGTGCACCCACTATTTGATAATACACTTACGCTATCCTAAAATATTTTTGGCCAAAAATAATCTCTTCTCGTCATGTTACAATTGACAAAGTGATTCTCTGGGGCATGTAGAACATTTTTCCAATATGAAATATTTGAAACATAGTATGCTTCTCCACCATTTGTTGAACTCTTTTCCTAGTGTGTGATGTATGCTTGAATGCCTCTCTACATGTCTGCCATATCTTTGGGTTCTTTGAAGGGTGCTAATGGAGGATCCCCTTTAGGCAAGAAAGGTTTCCCATCCACTATTTTCTAGATCTCAATTGAGTGTGACCAAATGGACTCCAAGATTGATGCTTTGAACTTTATGATGGGCTTGTTGTCTTTGACATAAAACTTAAATATCTTTAGTTTGCAGATACCCATGATATTGTGGTTACCATCTAGCAAGTGTGGTTCCACAAAGGCCTTAAAGTCATAGACTTCCTTGATAAGGTACAGAGTGAATGTGTTGGAATCCTCTTAGCATGTTCTGTAAGTGTTCATTATTTGTGGCAAAGAGAATGTATCCAAGTTGTAAAATTTTATTGATAATCGGCCGAATGTCCCATCTATGTCTTCATGCATGTGACCCACTGGAAGGAAAATCACATACACTGTGTTGAAAACCCTTTCGATTGCCACCATGGATGAAAACAAAAAAATGTGTGATTTTGTTGTCACTTGCAACATTATCTAGTTGTAAGTAGAGAGTTGGTGGTTTTTTCTAAATGAACTTGAATAACTACTTACAATATTAGTTGTATGAGCACCCTCATTTTTCTGCTTGTATTCCTTGCACTTGTCATATACATCATTTTGCAATAGTGCATCATGTAATGGGTGTTTTGACGTCCCAATACTATATAACAAATCACCATACTGATCTGTAAGTGGTTCTTCTAGCTTTTAGATACATAGTGCCAATGATGTTATTGTGAAGTTTTCTCCTCGCTCAACAAAAGGGAGACCAAAGTGCTGAAACTCCCCATTTTATGCCCATGTGTCAACATACTAGTCAAGGTGATGGGAAGATTAATAGCAATGTTCATTGATTTTGTTTTTTTCCGGTCCTTGGTATTGAATTTTTCATCTTGTCTATTTTGTCATGCACAATGGTCAAATAACTATTAGGATTTTGTTGTGATTACACTCTACGTGCATAGTAAGTTACATAAATTTGAATGTAATCATTGTGCCATTTCTAGCATTGATCTATTTGTGCCAAGTGTTTGGACATGAGGTCACCGCACTTTTGTTCTTAAGCTCTGTGCACTCATCACATTTGGTGAAGAAGTTGTTCTTGGTGATCGAAACATGAGAGAAATGATCTTGCCATATTTTGTTGAGATTTGACTGTGATGTTTTAGGAAGGCCCAACAATGAAAGGCCATCGTTACACTTTTGTAGCATGCAAGAAAAAATATAACATGCAGGAAACAATGTCATTGTTACTTTAGTAACATCTTGTCCCACTGAACGAGACATGTGTGGGGATATATCGAATTATTCTCCACCATTTTGGATATCAATGCAATAGTTGGAATAATGTTTGAAATTTGTTTTTGTTTTCCTATAGTTCCATTTACTACCCTCCTCTCGCCATTAATCCAAGATTGTTTGTATCTGTAATAGGTTCTTTTTACGATCCATGACATCTCGTACCATGCATTCGACATACATACCTTCCACCTAACTTAAATTTATCTATACTATGTTATGAAGTTTGACCTTGATCACAACCGATAGCATTTGCATGTGAATGTATTAAGTATAAAGTTTTTTATGGCGGGTTCATTCATATCTAGAGTTAAATTCCAACCGTAATTGAAAGTTCTTAGAGATAGATTGGAGAGACATCCTTTATCTAACGAAGTTAATGTTTAATCTTGTTGTACCCTCCCTCTCTTTCTAGCCTCATTAGTTTGCAAAGCGCTATCGTCTTAAAAGATATTTAATCTTCGCAACTAAAATTTATGGTACTACACCTAAGAAATATATTCATTAGTTCATTTTTATAACTTAAGAGCCATTGTTTGAAGCAACAACTATGTTGTGTAACCCTGCATGATATGGAGTAAGTAGAGCTAACACCTCCTTAGTATCCTAGTTGACTACCAAGTTAGATCTAGAAATTCTCTTCATCATCGAATGAATTCCTTGTGGGTATAAAATGATAAGTAACTCCTTGCAAATGAAATTGATTTGAAAGATGTTGACTTAAGAGAAACCAGGAAACTAAAAACTTGGTTCCATAATCCCTTGTTATGCCTTTTATGACATTAGGAATGAAAGAAATTTCTCTTGCAGAATCGTGAAATGCGAAAACATGGGATCTTACTTTGAAAACAAATCTTTTGGTTCGTGTGTAGTTCTAAAGCTTCCAATCATGTACGTCTTCAAGATGTTAGAAAAATACTTCCGTAACTCCTATTTCAAAACAATGCTAATAATGAGACCATAATGCGATGTAAAAGTAAAGCATATAAGAGAAAAAAATGAGATTTGAGGTTAGGAATAATGCCACTCTTGGAGTCCTTATAACTCAATTAAACATTTTCATGTGTTACAAAGAATATGAGTTTCCCTTGGTGAGATCAAACTTGAGAAAAACAATATATATATATATATATATATATATATATATATATATAATTACAATTGTTGTGGGAATGTTGAATCGGGAAATAAAGATATCATGATCGAAGAATGTTTATGGGAAAAAGGTATCTTGAATCTAAACCACCCCCTTAAATCCTAATATTGCTTTCTGGACATCAAGTCAGATTCACTTGAGTTGTAAGGGTAAAATGTAGACATTTAATAAACATTTGAGAAGCATATTCTTAACATAAGAACAAGATAATTAAGTACTTTATATGTAATTTGAATTATGCCAAATAAGTATGTAAGTTATGGAATTTTTGTAAAGGATAAAAATCCAACTTAAAATGGTCGAATCTGTAAATTAAATGTGGAATGAACTTAAGAATCTGTAGGTGGAAAAAGGAGAAAATTATCCTTACACAATAATGTTCTTGGAATGTTAATCGTAACTAAGATGCAATTAAAGAAATGATGTGTTGTGGGTTTGCCAATCCTTGAGTCCTTTTCTTGTGGTTGGGTCATTGCTAGTATTCATTCATTGGGAAAAGTGTGGCATCGACATGTCTATGGTGTTGTCATGTGTCTATGTGAGTCGATGAATTGTAAGTGTCGTATGCGTCTTTGAGTTTTCTTTACATGGAGCCCTTGTGGCGTTGTGAAGTGAGCAATGTAAGTCAAAAAATTTATCTTGGTATTTTTTACTTGTTGTTTTGTGTGTGTAAAATGTGGGCATTACAAAGGCTCAAATATATGACCAAATCTCTATGAATAGATTCTTTCCTTGGCCAATACCTTGAGGCACCGATGACAGATACCTTCAATCAATTTACATGAAGTAAGTTTTATTACTGGAGATTTTGTGTAGAGTTTGAGCTTGTTGTTCAAAGGCTGTTGAGTTTTCTAGAGCCTATACCCCACCCCACCTTACTCATGGAGTATGGTATGGGATCCTCGAGCCTATATCCCCATATTTAGAGCCAAAGTTAGTTGAAAAATTTGTTGGTGGGTTAATTTTCTCATCATCTATCTAGCACATAGATAAATAAGATAAAAACCCACTACCCTTAATTGTAGATCTTCCTCGGTGTAAAAATCACCATATAATTCGTAAGAGGAGGAAGTTTCAAAGTAATCATGGTGTGGAGGAATCAACTAAAAGTTCATTTTCCTTTCTAACTGTTTAAGTAATGTAGAGGTACCATGATTTAATAATCTTGAGTTGGTGCCTAGAACACTACTCGATCTAGGAAAGGACTCGAACTCGTATCCCATGATTTGTGATGATAAATAAGAACATCTATTAGTTATGTTAGACTTTAATGCCTTCCACTACACACCACCACATTCCTTGTGTCGGTTATGCTCTTTTTTTTATGTTCCACCTTTTTCATTTATGTTGACCTAGCTTTTTATGCATGTTCCACGTGGTGACATTTTATTTCCTCTCGCCTCCTTACTTTTCCTTAATTTACATTGTCTCCTGGAATGCACATACCTTCATCTTGTTATGTGTGTATAGCCAAAATCGTATAATGCGTTCATGTCTCCAATGTTGCAAGTTTTATGTTGGATAATGCAGACGAGCACGTGAAAAGACCAAATAAACCAAAGTGACATAAAATCTTACTAACAAGTATGATTTCAAATTGACCACCTTTTTTGGAGATACAAATTCAATGGTTAGTGAAAATAATTACAATCATAAAAATTCCCAAGGAGCAGTAAGTTATATCTTTATTTAAGATCAATGCGCAAATTAGTTAATTAATAATTTAGAATTTTGCATTCATGAATATATGATGAATGACATAATATATTGTGGAGTCTAGATGAGCACGAATCTTGGTGACATGTTCTCGTTCATGGGCGCTGCTGGAAACCATAAATGGAAGGCTAGCCATGGTGGGATTTGTGTCTGCAATTGGGGTGGAGGTGGTGAGTGGAAGAGACCTATTTTCATAGCTCGGGAGTGGAACGGGGTGTCTTGGTTTCTTCTAAGCAAGCTCTTGTTTTCTCGCATCTTTGGTACCCATGTTGAAGGGTGTGACGGCATAGAGAAAATAGTAGGATATCATGTCGTCCTCCACAGAGATTTGGAATGGCCGTTTTTGCTATGCTTGGCCTACTCACACTTGACTTCACCGAATATGTTAAAGGAGGACCTCTTGTATAATATATACATGATGATACAGAAGAATTGCATAAATTATATTTATTGGAAACCTCTTCACCCACAATAAAAAAGAGTAACAAATATTAATGGTCTCTCCCATACCGAAAAGTCAGAACATATATTAATTATGTATCCACTTCATTGCATATATAATACAAAATATTGCCTTCTAATCTAATCAATGCATACTTCCACTTTTACTCCGAGTTATCACAATTGCTTGAATGATTCTTCGCAAAATTAATGATGCTTTTCATGAAAATGAGTTATAATCGGGTGTAATAAAATAAATAAATTGTATGTTTCTTTAATTATTATTTATGTTATGATAAACAAATCCGCACACATGTTTGAACACGTTGAAACCTCATTTTCTAATATTTTTATTATTATGCCAAACACATTTCCCCCCTATACGACCTTCACCTTAAATTGCCTCCCGATTAACAAAGTTCTCATAATATATAATTTAGGATTTATTATACTTATAAGTGTTCCCATTTTAGACTAAGGACGGTTGCATCTAACATGGGGCACCTAATGCACCTATTGATGTACGAATTCTTCTTATTACGTATTAAGGATGGACGCAAAAGAAGAGCAAAAGAGTAATTAAAGTAATGTATATGAAATTTTTTGTAAAATATGTAGAAGTATGTAAAATTGTGGAAAAAGTAGGAAAAGGAAAGTGTACACTTGATGTGAAATATTGTAAAGGATAAAGAGATGTTCGAAATGTTGTGAAGAATGGGTTTTTGGGAAATTGCATGCCAAGTGCGAGTTTTTGTGTGATCTCACGTCAATGGAGAGTTTTTTTTTGGCGATCTCATGCTAAAGAGAAAGTGTTCGGGAAATAGGTTTAGTGTTACTATCCTTCTTTGGATTTGCCTAATAAGCTTCAATGCGAGATGGTGTGTCTCGATTTTTTTCCTATTGTCTTGATCATTTAGATTTATTTCCAAGTTGTATTGATTGAAAGAGATAGAATGTATTTTGTAATTGAAGGATTGTGCATGTAACTATAGAACTTCTCTGAACACTTATGTGAAATGTGTTGATATGATAAGATGAGTGTATGTGCCCCTAGGACATTAGTTCTCAACAGAGGACATGTGCCTAGTTACACTTGTTTGATGTTGGGCACCGATGTCTTTGTTATGTTGAGGACCCAAATTAGATTCTAGGCTATTTAGTGACTGTGTTCTGTGTTGTTCCTATATTATGTAGATCTATACTGTAGCTCTGAGTTGCTATAGGGGTGCGTTTTTCACCCAATGTATGTCCCCCTCATTTGGGGTGTATGTGATGACTGTAGGAGTGTGCGGCCCAAAAGAGAAGACATAATGTTGTGTTGTATTATATCCCTCCAGGAGCTAGGGAATGTGCATGGTAGAAACTAGGACACATGTAAACAATGTGGCCAAATGACATGTGTTAGTAGAAAAGTAACAAATATGCAATAAAAGACAATGTAATAAATCAAGTGTGAAAACAAAGTGGAACGTGAAAAGATGGTTCCAAACATGGGACATTGCTCACAATGTTAGAAGATAATCGGGGTTGAAGCGGCCAAAATCATACAAGAAATACAACAAAGCCCTGCAAATAATAATAGACAATAGAAAATAGTGTTAGGAAAAATGTATCGAGATAACCATGGTGGTGTATAGTCATGTAAGGAGAATGCTGCACATGAAGCACCCGTTAGCATGTTAGAAAGATAAATAGTATGTCATAATCCGTATTAATGACATGTAACGATAGAACTCGTGTAGTATGTGATAGTAGAGAAAGTAGATGCCCCTAGGAGCCTCAATGGGACTGGTAAGAGGTACAATGTCAAACATCATTGCAACATGTAAAAATATGTAAGATATCTACATTCACTCCAAAATACCAAGTGAACAAGCATATGTGTATATAGAAAGATAATGACATACTAAGTATCTGACTAGCATAGTAAGGAAAGTGCATCATATAAGTAGTATAAGAAAGCAAGAGTAAGTGTAACCAAGATATGCAGATGCAATGTATGAGTGTGATGTAATGGAATGAAAAGTGTGAAGGTGGAAGGAGCTGTGTGCCCCCCAGATGTGTATGAAATGAGGTTCATTTATAACTACCCCTTGAGAAGTCAAGAATAAACTATAGAACCAGAGTGTGTCATCGTGAAATGGTTTGAAAATGTGTGCTAGAAGGATATATCATGAAGCATAGAGTGTGAAATGTTTTTTTAGTATTGGTAAATAGTTTTTTGAGAGAGACTATACCCTTTTACAAAAAGGCTCAAAAGCCGATATTACAATGAAACAATCCAAAAAGTGATCAAGATTAGATGTGAAAATATATCACAACAATTAAATAATTGTCTAGAAAAGTACCAAAACAAATACATAACCACCATACAACAACAAAAAAACCACAAATAAATTGTCGGTTTATAGCAAAACAACTACACATCCAAGCGAGGTGGGAGAAACAATATTCTTTCCATTGGATTTTTTCTTTTTGTTCACCATATTCCACCCATAAGAAACCTCCTTGATAGGGAGAATAACCTCAAGAGATTCAATCGACATATATTTATCTATTTTCTACTTTGAAAAGGAGGGATATTTTCATTTACGGCTTTACACTCGATAATGTAATTTTTGTATTCTCTATGCTCCCAATAATAGGAATTTGTTTAGCGAAGTTTCGGGACCGATTCGAATCCAACATCCGAATCAACATTTGAAACCAAATCATCCTTGGTATCAAAACCAAATGCTCGGGAAGGGAATTTTTCCACCAATTGTTTCTCTCAGTATTATGCTTTTCCAGCCCGTAATCCGAGGCTATGTGACCAAGAGCAAAACATCTTCGACACCTGAAGGGAAAACCTTCATAATCAAGTGGTTGCATCCATGTTCGGTTTTGTACTTTAAGCTCAATGTTTGCAGGAAGGTTTTTGGAAGTTTCAAGTTCAACAAGGATCCTGGAAAATGTTGTGTGGGTGTAATCTGTTGTTTGGGAATCAATGAAAAGAGTAACACCCAAAACATTGCCTATGGAGGTCAAGCAGTCATGGCTCCAGAATTGAATGGGTAGATGAGGTAGTTTGATCTAAATGGGTTTACGGGAAAAGGATTTTGTGAGTGGGTTAAAAGAGGGAAACCATGGTTTTAATATGAGGTAGCGTGATTTGCATACCCATAATTTCCATTCTATATCATCTTTATCAGTTTTGAAGAAAAACAAACAATGAAAACCCCTTTAGCACACAAATATAGATCTAGCTTACCTATAAGAAGTGGAATCCGGTGTTTAGAGACCCATTCATGCAGATCTAGTAAGCTGGGATATAACCCTCTAAAGCAGAAAATCAGAGCATGCTCTTGCTAAAATCATTTAGAATCCATAACTTCCTCCCCGAATGTGATGCTTGGGGTAGTTTCTGCAGGGGTCATAGATTTGTAACCTCCCGCACGACATCTTTAAAGGATAGGTAAGAGTTACCTTAGGAAGAAGGCACCTTACAACCGGGTTTGAGCCACCATCAATAGCCTCCCCAAAAATCTGGTGTAAAACTACATTCCAGTAGAAGCATGGAAGAGATCAGGGGAAGAGAGAATGGGGCCATCATAAATGCCATTGCCTGTTAGATCCAAACCCCACATCTCCTTCCAAAGTTGAAATCTTTGGATACGTAAAAGATCTACCAAAAACTCCTCTACCATTAGTGCCCCATCTCAAATACGGATTCATAAGATCATTGGGGAAAGGATGCTTGCCGCCATGGTGAAGTCAAATAGGGATTGGTTTAGGGCTTGGAGGAGGGATGGTTCTGCACTTGGGAAAAGCAAGATCAATCCAAGATATTTCTTCATCCAATTGTTCTGAATGACGGTTAAGGCCGATATCAGGAGAGCTTCCCTTACTAACAGATCCAAATACAAAATATTTCATAGCCTGAAGGGATGACTCCTTACCAGATCCGCCACCCAGGAAGAGTCTACCATGACCACCATGGTTAGGGACTTTTTTATTTACGCTTTGCGGAGGATGAGGCCAGAGGAACCATTGTGAAAGAAGTAAAACTACATTAGACACTCATTTTGTGAGAGTATACAATGGCATGAAATGTGAATGGGGTGACATTCATTTCATATTTTAGACACTCAACAATTGAGTATGAACCGTGGAACTAGAGTGCACCATAGGGTAATGATGATACAAGGTATGTCTCAAGTTGTGTAAGAATGCTTGGAAATAGGAAGTATGAAGCACAAAGCATAATAGTAAAAATGATAGATAATTGATGATATTAGGAGGGGGAGTAAGTATTATGCCCCCCAAGTGTGTGATGAAAGGTAAGCTATCCGATGAGAGTGAAGAGAAAGGGTACTCCACCTGATGTTCGAGGATATAAAGCCGTGTGACAATGATCTAACACCTGTTGGTGTATGAGAGTGAAAATGTATCGATGAATGAGACCTATGCGATGAAGGAGGTGGTGAACACCTATGTGAAGTAGACCTAGAAGGTGATGAGCACCTATGTGAAGGAGACCTAGGAGGTGATGAGCACCTATGTGAAGTATATGGAGGATGTGATGAGCACTTGTGTGAAGGGGCTGCCCTAGTATGGGGCTTAGACCAACAAGGTAGAATAGTGTACTGATGAGGATGAGTAGGTCATGTAAAAATAGGAGATCCAGGTGTAGAATGTGCCTTAGATTTGAGAGGCCCAGGGGGCCTAGATGCTACAACCATTGGAATGATGTCCTCAAGAGGAGGTTGAGGCAATGATGTGCATGGTGGAATAATTTTGAGAGTGAAAACAAGATTATTGTGAATAAACTTGAGGCACAAATTATTCATGGAGGCGATGGCTTGGGCAACACGAAGATAAGGAAGACCTAAGAGCATGTCACAAACTATAATTGAAGGTGCCACAATCAATGGCACAAGTATGGTGAGAGGCCCAATTGTAACTAGAAGCCTTTATGTAGCCATAAGATTTGGGAATTGGATATGAAATATTAGAGAGTGGACATTTGATAGCTATGAGGAGTGTAATAGAGCACACATTGATAACATATGATGGATAGATCATTGTGTTATTGATAGGATTAGATCTAATAGAAGCATTGATGTGTAATGAATTAGAAGAAAATGTATCATGATAATTGTGATGCAAGAATGTAATAAGTGGTGGAGATGCATAAGTAGTAGAAACTATAAAATCAAGAGGCCCCGATGAAAGAGGAAGCATAATGCGATATGCATGATTAGTATAATAATCAACAAATTTCTTGTCATGTTTAGCCAATGGGTTATTGATTTAACAAATATGAGATTTGTAAAACCCTAATTGCAGAGTTACGTACGATAAATAAATGATAAACAGTTGCTAAAATATATATGACATAAGCAATAAGCTAGATAAAAATGAAATCCTAAGTATAAGAGAGAAGGTAAAGGACTTATTTGATTTACATCTCGATCTTCGAGAATATGCATACTGGAGATACTGAAAAATGGGAAGGGAAGACTATCACAACTGAGTAGGGAAAATCCTGGAACTTCTAGATAAGTCAGGACAATATCTCCTCGACTAGAGCAAGGGCACCTAGGCGCTAGAGAGCTTTGTTGGGTGCTTATGACTGCGCAAGATCTCAGAAACTGGTTTTTTTGTGCTACACAAGTGTTACTAACCTTCATTTTTGGTCACCTATATTTCACTGGATGATTTCCAAATTATCCTCTAGCCTGTAAAGTGAAGATGACCTACAAAATCCTCAAACTACATCAAATTCCAAAAAGAAAAGATGCAATATGGGGATTCAAAATGACCCTGATGGTCACAAGATAGAGTGAACTTACAACCAAATGCTATAATACATCTCAGATCCATGTAGTTCTTTTGCGTGTGTGATAGAATTGTGTCCTATGAAGCCCTTATGTAAGTACATGTGATAGAGGGCCATAGTTAGATGTACCAATGTAATAGATGTGTGGACGAAAAATGAAATTCCCTTCCTATGAAGTATACATAGAAAATGTAGCCCCTTTTCCCTTGTATGATTTCTAGATGAATGCCTTTCATGCTCTTAGATGCCTTTGGATGTGACCTTAGGTGATGATAGTAGATGATTAGAGTTTGGTGTTTTATTTTGGTCACACATATTTGTATTTATATGATTCCCTTATTTGAATTTCTTAATTGGCATCTAAAAGGCCAACCCATAAGAAAACAAGATTCCCAAAAGGTAAAAGAGGCACAAAAAGAGTGAGTAAGATTGAAAGAGGTTGGGGATGCCCAGAGGGAATGGGGATGCCTGACATTGACATCCTTGCTAGGTGCAAGTGTCTAGAGTCGTGAAATATAAAGGAATAAAGTATCGACTAGAATGTAGGGTGTAAAACACTAGAAATAAAACTAGAAACAAATCTAAGAGGGCAAAGATAGCTGTTAATTACTAGTTTTCTCATTTAGGAATCATATGAATGCAATTATGTGCTTATGGACAAAGAAATGTACCGAAGTGCATGATTTTGTGTCTACATTTACCCCCACTTTATGTTGTTGAGTGAATACTCAATAACATAAAGTAGATAAGAGATGCGTACCTAATAACCATGTAAAGTGTGATGGTGTTAATGTGCCGAGGAGACAAATGAAAGTGTGGAGTGATAAAAATGAAGCGTGGAAGCTAAGGAGGAATTGACCCTAGGGGTGAAGCGTATGAGTTGTGTCATGTTGTACCTGTTGTTGTAGCTTGATGAAGGGTTGCTTCTTGTTGTGTATTAAGGACCTACTTGTAAAAGAAGAGCAAAGAGTAGTCAAAGTCATGTGTTATGAAAAATCTTGCAAAAGTATATAAAAGTATGTAAATGTGTGTAAAACGTAGTAAAATTAAAGTGTGCACCTAATCCGTGAAGAGTAAAAAGGATAGAAAATGTCCTGAACTACTATAGAAGAGCAAGTTTTTTGGGTGATCTCATGCTAGGAGTGAGTTTTTTGGGTGATCTCATGCTAAGAACAAGTTTTTTGGGTGATCTCATGCCAAATGTGAGTTTTTTAAGTGATCTCATGCCATAAATATATAGTGTTGGGGATAGAGGTCTAGTTTTACTCTCCTTTCATGACTACTCCCGGAATTTATACACCACTGTAGCTAGTGTGATCCATGTTTAGTTCCGTGTTTGATCCAAATAGAAAAAAAGGATATAGAATGCATTGTGATTACTGGATGTTTTTACCTATACTGTGAAAAATAATTTGTAATGTGTTGTCAACTGTGTTTATCTGAGACTGTAACTACCCCTGGTCGTAGACATCCAAGAAAGGTCAAGAGCTCCCAGGTGCTAGTTTCTATATCTGGGATGTAGTGCCCACTCCTCTTCGACACCTATTTTTGAAATAATCATGATTAATAGCTACTTAGAGACATGGACATTATTATGATATTTTTGATAGCCTATTGTTCGACATTATGCACATTATGATTATTAGTGTGTTTGTGACTCTTATTATGGATTGTATGGATTCCTAGTGGGCATTGATAGATATTACAGTACATGATGATGATTTAGTGTTATTTTGTTATATGCTGACATCTTGGACTCTTGGAAGTGGTGATTATGTTTAGATGATTGGACTAACCTAGTGTGTACATTGATGCTATAGTTTATTAATAATATGATGATAATGAGTGATCATTAGTATGTTGTCGAATGCATCTAAGTAGGTTTAAATTTGCAAGTATGTGAATTGCATGGTTATCGTAAAATATGAATTGTGATAGATGGTTATGCTTAGGCATAGGGTGATATTAAATGTTAATGGATATGGTAAAATTGTGATAATTAGTAATTGTGAATAATTGATTTAGAATAGAATTGCTTAACCATGATAATGATGCAACTATGTCGTATGATGATCTTATATGATAGATGATATACATGTTTTAATTTCTTGACATATTGATATGGCCTTGAGGCAGAAGGTGGTATTATCTTGGTTGTTTGCAGGAACGAAATCACAATAAACAAAGGAGGGAATAAGAAGACCAACCATGAAGGAATGTCGTGTGTTTACAACATGGTCAACTTGGCAACCATTGTGTGTGTGTGTGTGTCGTCATGTTTCTTATCGTTTGTTAGGAGGGCCCTAAGGGGGAGCAACCTCATAAGTTACCATGGGTGTAAATGTTGTTTTTCCTTTCTATTTATTTGTCTTAGTTTATGTTGTGATTTTATTAATTTCTAATGTTCTCTCATGTTCTTGTGTTTATTAATGTACCCTTGATTAAGAAAGTAATTTTGTGTTTTATGTTAATTGGATGATGTGGCATATGGGGGAAATGATTGTGTGGGATATACCTTATTTTCCTTATCCTTTTTATTGTATTTCATTTCAACCTTGATTTGTGTGCCCATACCCATCTCCAAAACTCGGATTTGGGCTTTGAGACCATACTTGGAGACTTATGAGACAAGTTGTCCTTGTCCCACATTCCTTAAACTCTCCGTCAACCTAACCTATGGTATGAGGGGTAAAGTTTAGCCCTAATCATGTGATTTTGAGGGAAAATAGGCCATTAATGCCACCTCTTTCTTAATTCCCTAAATTTGAAATCTTGAAATTTGGAATGAGAATTTTGTATGGGAAGTAATGTGTATATCTCACTCTCTTTGTTTATGGAACCTTGGTTTGTGTGTTGGGTTGTCAGGTGGATTGAGGGGAAATGATGTGGAATCCTACATAGAGCCACATCACCATCCTCTCCATCAAATTCTATTTATTGGAGTCTTTTAGTTATTTTAGAGGTTGCTTTCTTGGAGATTGTTTTGGGGGAGCTTGCATGGGAATTGTTTAGATTGTGGAAATAAATTGGAGCTTGGATGCTTGAAGGTCGAAGGAGCTCTATGGCAAGGTAGGATCTAAACTTGGTATTTTGGTTTTCTTATTTATGAATGGAGTTGTGAAATGTATGAATGCATGTGTTTTTGTATGGGTTTGGGTAGAATTGGCCATAGGATGGTGTAGGGAGATGGAAATGGGGCCAATGTGGAGGTAAAAGGGAGTGTGTGAGGTCTTGTAAAGGGTGTGTGGGAAGGGTAAGAAACCTATGGGGAGATATAAGGAAATATAAATTATTCTCGTATTCTTAAAAACATAGAGTTAAGGAGTTTGTGTGTCGAGTATAGTGCGCTTGGTGGTTTTGGGTGGATCCTTATCCCACTTGGAAGGTATAAGGAAATGGCCACCATGTTTCCCTTCTCCTTTGGTTCAACATTTTGGGTCTGTTTGTTTTTGTATGTTGCAGATTTTTCAATTGCTTTGTTCTTGTGTGTGTTGTAGTTTTATTGTGTGTGTGTATGTGTTGTTGAAGTCAATTTTGTGAGGCTTTCATGGTTGTGAACACCCCTCATTCCTTCTTGGTTGGGGTTCGGGGGCTAATCGAAGGTTAGCTTCACATTATCATTAGATTAAGGTTGGGAGGTGAGTGTTTCCTAGATCCCTACCCTTTGTTGATGTGTTGGAGATGGAGAAAATGTGGATTGCATACTTAGCTTGGTGTGTTGGAGCCGCGAGGATGGAGTTAGGAAAGATTTAAAAACAATTGTCATCTTTGTCTCTGTCGAACGAATGATGAAGATCTAGAGGGAATCCATGAGCATAGCCATGTTACACTCAACCGTGGAAATGGCGTAGCTTCAAGATCAAAGCAAGAACTCACCCAAAAAGCAATGTGCATGCATTGAGGGAAAATGGCTCAAAAGAGGCCCATACTCCATTGTTCATAGATCAAGAAAGGTGTGTACATATAGGGGAGTAAATGTGTAACTCCCATGTAAGAAAATATTCCTCCATAATGGAGAAGAGGAGTTACTTTCCCAAATGGGAATGTAACTCCTATGACGTAACTTACACATATGACAAATTCTATAAGAGAATCTGTCATAACTAATATGACACCTAAGACCTATGATCTCACCTAAGTGAGATGACTCACCTGGTGAGGTGGCAATACACCTAATAAATAAATAAGAGGTGAAGGAAATGCCACACACACCAACACCCCCTTCATCGTAACTTAGGATGAGGTAGCAAGTTAGAGATGAGAAGTGGGTCCCGACACAAGGCTTGATGAGGTACCCATGTACAAGAAACTCTCAAAAAGTGGAGTAAAAGGAGAAAACCCAGTGGGAAAAAACTCCCCCAAAAGAGAGACAAGTCCACTCTCTAATCTAAGAAAGATGCCAAGGATGGGTCCTGGCCACAGATGAGCCTGTAAAGGTACCCATGTACAAAGAGGCAATCTCTCGAAAATAAGAAGAAGAGAGAAGAAGAGGGAGATGAGAGGAATGCAGAAGATGCCATGGACGGATCTGAACTCTATAGCTCTAGGAGGTCTCCCAGAAGAATGTCGATCACGAGATCCTCTACCTCTGGAATGAAGAAGAGCCACAGGACCGAACTATGTGCATGCCCTTAGGAAGGACAAAAATGACGTGTTGGAAGTCTACCCACTCCACAAAGGAAACTGAAGGCAAGCAACATGAAGAAATCTAAGTTTGGTGCACTGAAGTGTGACATAGGTCTAGTGAGTGAGTGCTAAGGAACCAAAGGTAATGCCAAGTGCATAGAACTGTCAGAGTGTGAAGAGTGAACACTTGTAGAAAGGATGTCCACGTGATGTGAAGGGAACAAAACATCCTCCATAACATAAAAGGGATCCACAACTGAGGGTGGATCAATGAAGGTCTCGGAAAAGTGGAAGTGGTAAGAATCCCAGAAGGGGCACTCCCAACAATGGAGATGATGAAATCCTCTAAAACACCTATAGATGGATGAGGAACCTGTAGATCATCACAAGTAGAATTTGTGAAAAGACGACTAAGGTGAGGTAGATACTCGTCCCAATGAGGGGGTTCAACAAACAAAAGAGTGATGTCAGATAGGTATGAGTCATCCAATGAAGGAAGAGGAGTGGAAGGGGCCTGCACACTAGAAGTGGAAAGGAGGCAGGTGTGATGATGGTATGAGGTTGAGTAGAAGACTTCTCGATATTTGATGAGATGTGGGGGGTGACAACAATGTCTGGAATAGTGAGAGAAAGAGGAGAAGAGTCCTCTGTAGTACTCTCGACATTAGAATAGGGTGCACAATCCTCATCATCAAAAGTAGAATCAAGTGAGTCTATGTCAGTGGAATGGCCATCACATGAAGAAATGGAGGAGACAATTGAATCAGCAAGCAACAACAACGATTGCAGTATGTGAAGGGTCTCCATAGAGGGACTGAAGAATGCTCTAGACACGGTGGGGTGGATCTAAGTCTGCCATGTGAAACTAGAGAGAACGAGAGACATGCATCATCATGTGACCAAAGACATGGTCGCAAGTGTCAAGAAAGTCCTCTAGATGACGATGATCAGCGGGTGTAGGAACTGGCCCAAGTAAGAAGGGTGAAAGACCCTCGTGAGCGAAGTAACATTCCATGGAAGCATGCCAAGCTGAATAGTTCCCTCTCCCGGTGAGAAGTGGTGGAGGCTATAAAGTAATCCTACAACACTCAAGTATGGAAAGAGCACTCTCCATGATGAAAAATGCAAGATGCAAAAATGCAAGACGTCAGACTCGACCGATAATGCGTTTGTGTGTGAAAGCCCAATAATACTAGTCAACCCCCCAGAATGCAGAACTTTATAAAGTAGTGTGTTTACAAAACTAATAATGTCATCATTTAATGTGTGAAAAATCATGCAACTTTGACCAAGGAAGCTCTCAGATCCGAGCAACGAGTCAAAAGTTATAGCACAAAACAATTCCCGCAACTGATGAGAAAATGCAATAAATGCTGCAAACACATTAAAAAAGTGCACGAGATGGGTGTAAAGGGTATTGTGTGACTACTCGTTGGAAAGGACATCAAATTTTAGGCATAGTTTGTTTTGACTGCGAGGGGGGATTAGCCTCCCGCCAACCCTAGACCTCGCCCTCTATCTTTGATGCTCGTAGGAGGGTGAATAATACAAGCCAAAAACCCAAATTACAATGCCAATACAAATGAATTGAATGTTTTTTTAACCACCTTAAAAAATTTAAAAAGGAGGTGGAAGGAGGGGGCCCACGTTTGGAATGGGTGGCATGAGCTGTTTGGAGCCCACATGGAGTTGTTGTGGTTGCGAGGCGTGGGAGGTTGTTGGAGGGGCTGCAAACCTGAATGTGAAGAATGTAGCAAGCTTGATCACAAGAGTAGGTCGAGCCACATGTTTCCAATGCAAAACAAAATGTTTTTCCATGCAAAATAAAGCGCAAGTTGACGTGTGTGCACAATGGTTACACAAAATAACGGATCTGCAGTCTTTGGAGCAGGGGAGGCTGGAGATCCACACGTGGGAGGAAACACTTGGGTTTGGTGAGTAGACCAAAGGTGCGGGTTAGTGACTAGAAGAGACCAAAGCAAGTGTTCACGAGCAGGTAGTTGGGTTGGGTTGGAAGCAGTAGCCCGAAGCTGCAGGAGCGGAGGCCATTGGAAGGAGGGCCGGAGTGCGGTTTGAACAACACGAGAGGTTGTACAGACCATGAGCCAATAGGGAAAAACACAGGCTTGGAGCAGAAAATGGTACGCAAAGATCCTTGGGTAGTAAGTATTTCCAACGCAAAGGTCCACAGTTGAAGAAAATAAGTTCAAGCGAGCAGTAGGAACATAACCACAATAATGCAATGGCCAAGCAGCAGGCGAAATTTCAACGCGATCCAAGGCAATGCGAGTAAAATGGAACACAACCACAACAACTCTATGAGAAATGCAGAATGTCCAAGGAGAAAACGAGCAAGCATGAGTTGAACTAGGGCTAAAGCATTCAAAGTGTGAGTCGAGGATGAATGCAGGAGCACCTCTCACCACTATAAACCCAGTAAAACCAACACTTCTAGAGCTCAGATCTGAAATTGTAAACACTCCAAAACTGCATGCAAGGATGCAAAAACTGTTAAACCCCAAAAATGAAGCCATGAACACCCAAAAACCAAACCGAGGCATGAATCCCGAATCAGTGCAAGTAGAGCACAAAACAAGAATGAGAACTTGCACAAGAAACTACGAGGTGGAGAGTAGTAAGCAACCGAGGTGAGCAACATGATTCGATCCCCGAGCTCTGATACCATGTCGAGGAATGACGAAGATCTGGAGGGAATCCATGAGCATCGACACGTTGCACTCAACCCCTGGAAATGGCGTAGCTTCAAGATCGAAGCAAGAACTCACTCGAAAAGCAATGTGCATGCATTGAGGGAAAATGGCTCAAAAGAGGCCCATACTCCATTGTTCATAGATCAGGAAAGGTGTGTACATATAGGGGAGTAAATGTGTAACTCCCATGTAAGAAAAGATTCCTCCATAATGGAGAAGAGGAGTTACTTTCCCAAATGGGAATGTAACTCCTATGACGCAACTTACACATATGACAGATTCTGTAAGAGAATTTGTCATAACTAATATGACACCTAAGACCTATGATCTCACCTAAGTGAGATGACTCACCTGGTGAGGTGGCAATACACCTAATAAATAAATAAGAGGTGAAGGAAATGCCACACACACCAACAGTCTCCACCTTTAGGTGAAGGGCTTATAAGTTGGATTTTATTTTCAATTCTACTTGTAAAGAAATTTAATTAAGGCTATTGTGAATGTTGATTTATGAATTATATAGGATTGAAGAAGGATAAAAAGTTTGCATTTTATTTTATTGTAAAATATGCTTCATAATGCAAATCAGAACTTATTTGAAGGTTTGTAATATATTTTAATTTTGCCTCATATTGTAGGCTTAAATCTGAAAATGGTTCTCCACTGAATTGCAAATGTGTAGAGATATATATTTACTCTCTTTTGAATGTTTCTTAAAGGAAATGAAAATTTGATTTGAGCTACAAGTCTCCTTCAATTAAAATGAAATCCTTGAATTAATTTTACTGTTGTGAATGGTTTGATATTTGATTTACAATGTATATTTTCCCTTTGATTTTCTTTTATAACATATTTCAGAATTAGACTAACATTGTATGCTTGTATTGTGATGAAATATTTCCATTTTAAATCAAAAGAAAGAAATTTGTTTCACCGTAATGCTTCTTATGGAATTTAATAAAAATAAACATATGTGTGTATATATATAGTATATATATATATATATATATATAGACACACACACACACTTACTTATATATATACACTTATACATTCATATAAAAATATGTTTTATTTCTACTGTGTATTCTTTTACATTATATAAAAGTAAGGTTGAATAAGATTTTAAAACAATATACATATACAATATTAAAATGAAAAGGGAATCGATTTTGTTTATATTGTATAATTATTAAACTAAATTTAAAAAAATAATGTGTTGAGAGGGAAAGAGGGGGGCCAAACCCCCTTGCACCTCACTGTGGCCTTGCATTGTTGCCGGAGTGGTGTGGCATTTCCACACCATTGCATGTGGTGCCGCGGCAAGCCCACATGGCCTGTGAAACCCTTGCGCGCAACCATATAGGTGTTCGACCTTGTATATATATAAAATAAGTTTGATACATCCTTGTAACAAATAAAATACTTTAGGGTAAATAAAATACCCATAATGAAGAGATCATGGTAAATAAACCAGTAAATTTTTTTGTAGATTATCAAACCCTAAGAGGGAGTATAAAACATATATAAGAAAATAGGGGGAGATTTTTCCCCCATTGCAAAAATCCGAGATCAAAATGCTAGAGCCATAGCCATCCACATCTTCCATGGCCTCCATCTTCTCCTCCATTGCAATCCAACCTATGCAAATGGAGGCACATTAGGGCAAACAAAGTAAATGAAAGAAAACTTAAGAGAAATTAGGGCTTCTTTTAGAATACTTATGATCTAGGGTGAGGATTAAATCAATTGTATGGCTTAGATTTAATCCTCACATCTTTAATTGATGGGAAATAATTGTTTCAATAAAGTATGGGTAAATTTAATTAAAAGGAACCCTAGGGATTCATTCACGAGTAATAGTGAGCTTAGGTTATATTAGGATATTTTAATTAAGGGTAAATAAATAAATGTTGTGCATGGGTGTTTTTATTATGTTACTTAAGGGGATTAAAATGAATAAATTTAAATGTGTAGCTAACTAATTAAATGAGTGGCATGGGTATTATTTGTTTAGGAAATGAATTAAAACTCACTTAGCAAATAATTTTAATAATTTTAATAGGAATTTAAGTGGGTGAAACTAAAGAGGTTAAGTTAGAAAATATTTGAAATTAAATTTGATTTAATTTAATATGAACTTAAGGAAATAAATTAAATAAAATTAATTTAGGGATAAATTAAACCATAATAATTCTAGGTAATAAAATAATATTATTTAAGTAAGGGGATGTATTAAATAAATGAACCAGTGCTTGAATAAACACAACACAATTATGTTTTATATATAAAGAAAAAATTCTGAATTTTTCTAATTAATGTGATGTAGTTTTGGTGTGGTTTGACATGGCGAAATGTGAGCATCACACTTTGGTATCAGAGTTGTGGGTTCAAAACTTGGATATTGGGAAAATATGGAAGCACAAAAAACCACTTAGCACAACTTTAAACTGATGGACTAACTCCCACCTTGTTCTGTGAAGGATTCATGGATCAAACGAGGGCTTCTTACACATTGAGTTAGAAGGGCCATCCCCTGATCAGGAAGTCACTGTCATACTACCACAAAATGTACAGACCTTACAGAAGGTCAATGCCACCATATCCGGAGGTTCACTTAGGGGACAACCTAGCCAACGTGAGAGGGATCCATCATAAGAGGCTCAGGGATCTCCATGAAAAATGAGGAGAAGAGGGCAGAGAAATCCCATGTGGAGGCAAATAGACAATACTCATCACAGAGAGAGCAGAGAGATAGGAATGTGAGATAGAGGGAGAGATCTAAGAGCCCTAGGAAGAGAGATGGCTATGAGGAGAGACCCATGGGCAGATAGATGTCAGCGATCACCCACATTGGTGAGATAATGAAGATTCATCTACCTCACTTTGTTGGAGACACAAGAGGGTTCCAAGACGAGGCCTAGCTAGTTAGCTTGAGTAGATGCTTCAAGCTATGCCCATGCACTAGTAACACAAATGCTCATGTTTCTATACATCTTCTAAGGGATGGGGTCGGAGTATGGTTGAGGACAGAGGAGAAGAATCTCCACCTAGATTCAAAGACCATGAGATGGGAGATCTTTGAGGAGTGATTCTAGAGTAGATATCTATCTAGGTGGTTTCTTTCAGTAGCGGATTGATGAGTTCCACGATCTGTGACAACTGAGTATGATAGTGGCAGAGTATGAGAGTAGATTTTTGGACTTACTATAGTACATCGACTATATACAGGATGAGCATGTCAGGGTTCACAAGTTCAACAGGAGCCTAAATTTATATCTCAGACGGGCGGTGCACATGCATTGTCCATAGACTCCAGATGAGGCCATTAAGAAGGCCTATATTATGGAGGAGAATAGGGGAAGACATAACATGCGAGAAAATGAGTGAGGAGCTGCAAACATACGATGAACGAAAGTCGGTCGAAGGGGGAAACTCCTCCTCATGGTGGACACATATCCACACAGTCCTCCTTTCAAAGAACATTAGTATCCATAGTAGTAGCAGTGAGACTTGTGACCATTCAGGCCTCTATCAAGATATGATGCTCAGAGTATGAAGCCTCTACCTAGAGGACTGTTAGAACACATGCACCACCTAGAGCTTAGTCAATCAGATCTAGTCCACAATAATGAAAACATTCTAGAGTAGGGTCATCAAGGTCTACAATGTGGACTACTAGAGCACAAAAATGAGTCTCCTCTCATTGGAGGGGACTTGATAGTTATGGATGCAGTGCATAGGGGAACCATTGGAGAGATTATCCGCATAATCCAAGTAACAAGGGAAAGGCCGCTATTTATGAGCCAATGGTTTGAGATATGGCATAGAGTCACAAGATCTATGCAACAGTCAAGAACCACTAGGGAAAGCACCAAATCACTATGATCGATACCTCATGTACCATTGGTGGTATTCCTATCTCTATCTTATTCGATTTAGGTTCTTCTCATTCTTTCATTTCCCCATCTTTAGTAGAGTGATGTAGGCTGGTGGAAGTTAGGTAGGGTTGTAGTTGGGACGTAGAGATGGATTCTAGAGCCAAGCTCACAGTTGACTCCTTAGTCAAGGAGGATGTAGTAGACCTAGGACCCTTCACCACGACCTTGGATATTTTCATCCTCCCCTTGGGATCTTATGGGAATATTTTTGGTATGGATTGGATTTCAACGGACAAGTGCTAGAGTGGATTGCTACAGTAAGGTGATTTCTTGTGCAGATGATTTGGGAGTTGATTCAGTGATTATTGGGGTTAGAAGGCCTATTTCCATTTACACTATATCCGCTATGCATCTTAAGTGGTGTGCGTGTAGGGGATGCTAGTTATATGCCATTACAGTCAGTGAAATATCAGAGTATGATACTAGTGGGCCTTCACTTGATGATCATCACATTTTGTGGGATTTTTATATGTCTTTCCTGGTGAGTTACCTTTCCTACCTTCCCCACATGAGATATATTTCCATATAGACTTGGTTCCAGGAGAAGAGCCTATCTCATGTGTGATTTACAGGATGACTACCCCTTGAGCTTTGTGAGCTCAAGTTACAGCTGAAGGGCCTCCTTGAGAAGGGCCTAATCCATCCTAGTGTATCTCCTTGGGGTGCATTGATGATTTTTGTGAAGAAGAAGGATGGATCCATGAGATTGTGCATTAATTAAAGATAACTGAACAAAGTAACTATTAAGAATTGTTATCCTCTTCCACACATTGATGATTTTTTTGATCAAATGAAGGGAGCTCTTTGTGTTTTTGAAGATAGAACTTAACTCAGGGTATCATCAGTCAAGGTTTGTGAAGGAAGATATCCATAAGAAAACCTTTTACACTAGATATGGTCATTATGAGTTCACAATTTTTCCATTTGGACTGACGAATGCCCCCAAAATGTTCATGAGTTTTATGAATAGGGTATTCAGGATGTTCTTGGACTATTTTCTACTCATATTCATGGATGACATATTGATATACTCACGCACACATGAGAATCACGAGGAGCACCTTCGAAAAGTTCTACAGTATCTTCGAGAACAACAACTATATGTGAACCTGGATAAGTGTGTTATTTTAGAAAGAGGTTCGATGATCTCAGGTCACATCATTTCGGGAAAGGTATCACAATCAATCCTTCCAAGATTTGAGCTATCATTGATTTGACGATACTTGAACAATGTGACGAGGTACGTAATTTTATGGGATTATCAGGATATTATAGGAGGTTTGTGTAGAATTTCTCATGCATTTCTCATCCTATCACTTCCTTGCAGTGGAAAGGGAAGAAGTTTGAATGGTCAGACAGATGTGAGCATGCCTTTAGGACCCTGAAGGAATTCCTTACTATAGTACCTATCCTAGCAATACCAGATCCTTAGAAGAACTTGTTTGTTTGTGCAGACGCTTCTTTAGAAGAGATATGAGGACTGCGATGCGGGATGGTTGCATTGTCACATTTGAGTCTCACATACTCAAGGATTATGAGATTAATTACCCACTCATGACCTTGAGCTTGCAGAAGTGGTGCATACATTAGTACAATGGTGTCACTTTCTTCTAGGTAGGAGGTTCACACTTAGGACAAACCATTTGAGCCTACGACACCTTTTCACACATCCCAATCTCAACGCCCATCAACAAAGTTGGATGGAGCTCTTATGCGAGTATGATATGGATATTGAGCATGTGAAGGGGAAGGAGAATGTGGTAGCAGACACCTTGAGTTGATGGAGACACCTTGTCATGGTTACAAAAGTGAGTACAAATTTGTGGAACAATATCTTACAATGACTTCCACTCAATAGGTTCTATCTTTCGATTAGGGTAGAGATTGAGTCACATAGACCCCTTAAGGGGAAGTTCGAGGGAATATCATTGGATTCAGATGGGCTTATTAGACATAGGGATCAGATATATGTGCCTAAAGATGGAGGTTTACGACAGGACATTCTAGTAGAGGCTCATCATGCACCTTATTCAGCCCATCCAGGGGTGAAGAAGATGCACACTACACTGAGATAGTTATTTCATTAGAGAGGAATTCAGAGGGATATAGCTCGATATGTGTCTTGGTGTTTAGAGTGCTAAAAGGTGAATGTCAAGGATCAACATCCAGTTGGCCTTCTTTATCCTCATCGCTATACCAGAGTGGAAATGGGACACCATTTCCATGGACTTCTTTCTTAAGAAACCTATGTCAAGATATCACCATGACGTAATCATGGTCACGATGGATAAATTAAAAAAGTGGCTCATTTTTCTCCGATTAAGACCACCTACGAGGAGGTAGTGTAGTTACATGTGTTTATTTGAATGAGATAGTGAGATTACATGAGAGTGTTACCTTTGAAAGTGGATTTAAATGTAATCTAGGAACTTATAGTTTTTTAAGATAGAATATAGGATATATATCTTGTTCATTCTTTATAAATATTTTGTTATCTATTTTTTTGACTAATCCTATTGATTATTTGGGAAAAGATGCAAAGTCTTGTGTATGTAGGCCATAAAGGAAAGATAATGCTAGTATTGGGAAAAGTGGAATTGATCATGAATAGTACATTTAAAATCAAATCTGATTTCATATTCAGATTTCTCTCAAAAAATTATGCAAGTTCAAAAAAGAATCATCTCAATCCGAGGTCGCATGCAAAAGTTATAGTTTTTGTTTTGAGTTGTGGAACTCACAGAGTTAGTTCCGAACTCATAGAGTTAGTTCTAGAACTTGTAGTTTAGTTCCGAACTCACAGATTTAGTTCCAGAACTTGTATCAATTGAATGATAGTTAGTTTATGGAACTTTCAATTCATGGAAAATCAGATTTAGTTTATTTAGTTCCGGAACTTGCATAAAAGGAATGACAACTTTAGTTCGAAACTTGCATCAACGGAATGACAATTTTTGAGGGATTGTGAAAACTCAGAGATTCCAATGGGAAATGAGAGAGGTTTTTGTTCATAGAAATGTTTTTAACAAAAAATCATTCATATTTGCTACAGGTTTTACCAATGAAGAGAGATTTAACTTTTAGTGAGTTGCAGTTCCTGAGGAAATGTGTGATCGACGAGCACTAAAAGATAAACATTCAAATGGAAAAATATGAGAGAGGTTTTTGTTCATAGAAATTTTTAACAAAAACCTCATTCATATTTTCTACAGGTTTTACCAATGAAGAGAGATCTAACTTTTAGTGAGTCTGTAGTTCGAGGAAAACGTGTATCAGATGAGCACTAAAAGTTCCATAAAAGAAAAAAAAAAAGTCAAATGGAAAATATGAGAGAGGTTTTTTTCATAGAAATGTTTTTAACAAAAACCTCATTCAGATTTGTTACAAGTTTTACCAATGAAGAGAGATCTAACTTTTAGTGAGCTGTAGTTCGAGGAAAAGTGTATCAGATGAGCACTAAAAGTTCCATAAACAGAAATAAAAATTCAAATGGAAAATATGAGAGAGTTTTTGTTCATAGAAATGTGTTTAACAAAAACCTCATTCATATTTGCTATAGGTTTTACCAATCAAGATAAATCTAACTTTTAGTGAACTGCAGTCCGAGGAAAAAAGCATATTTGACAAGCGTCAAAAGTTCCACAATCAAAAACAACAAAGTCAAATGGAAAATTTGAGAAAGGTATTTGGTCAAAATAATATTTTGAGGAAAATCCTCCTTCCAATAATGTAGAGGAATAAAATCATTATGATTCTTGTTACCGAAAAGGAGAAGATTTGGGAGCAAATCTTCCTAAAATAAGTGAGATAAGATTTGACTTCAATAATATATCTCTCTCCATATTTTGTGGAGATGGAGATCTTAGTTGTTAGGATTGGAATAAAGATAAGATCAGATTGTATTTCCTAAAATAAGGAGTTGGTTGGATGCATAAATTATAAATGCAACCTTCCACACTTAGATATGTAATTTTTTTCCCAAGTAATCAAGATCTGTTCTTTCTTTCCAATCTTTGGAAGTAAAGTTTTTTTGCAAGTTTTGAATTAAAAGTATGAATTAAATCCTCTTCCAAGGAATGAGTTGGCCACTCATTCCAAGGAAGATGGATCAATGTGTTAATGTTTATTTTTTAGTTTTCCTTTTGTTTTAAATTTTTTTTTTGTTTGTAATTTCTTTATTTTGTAGTTTTCCTTTTGTTTTTTATTTTTTATGTTATGTAATTTCTTTTGTGAACCTGTAGGTGTCCTTTCCTCTTTCCTTTATTTTCAATTTAGCAATTTCAATTTATGCAAGTGTGCCTTTATTTCTGCAAGTGTGCATTTCAATTCATGCAAGTGTGTTTCTTTCATGCAAACTTTATTTTCAAGTGTGCCTTTTAATTTCTGCAAGTGTGATTTATTTTATGCAAGTTTGGTTTGTGTTTAAAGGAGTTGCTTTCCAAGATCTTCTTCTCTTAATGCATACAACCTTGGACACCAACCCGGATTGACATTATTAATGGTGAGGATTGATGACCCTCATCATTTTGGCGCCGTTGCCGGGGACATGGTGTTATTGGGAGATTCAGAGTTCTCTAAAAGAATATTCTAGTGACAAGTAGAATACCTTTTAAAAATTCTGTGACAGGAAGAATTTGGTAAGTAGTTTCTTTAGACTTTTATTTCTACAAGTAGATTAAAATTTCATTTCTGTAATTAGGAATATTAGATTGTAAATATCTCCCCACAAACTAACTCTGTGTATAAGAAAAATGACTGTGATGTTTGATCAAGAGGTATAATGGTATGAACAAATAATTCAGATCTGGAAATGGTATAATATGATATTGAATATGGAAGTAGATCCAGTTGATGAAATATCATATGCCATTTTTGATAACCACCACCATTTCCCCTTGTATCAACTAACAACTCAGTGATCTTATTACACATAACCTTAGTAAAAACTGGCTTATCCAAGTTTGTAATAATGAAGTGGTAGCATTTCTAATTAACTCCATCCATATTCAGGATTTCATTAGAGCCAAAATAAAAACCCACTCATAATAAATCCACCCATCCAAATTAGTTTTTCATCCCATAATAAAATTCAATCCTTGAACCATATCCATTAGAAAAATTTGTTTTCATGTCTTTCAATTTCTTCATTTTTGTATATGCTTGTATAACGTTAAGAAGCAATTATGTGAATATCAAGGCAAGAAATTTTTGTGTACTAACATCTGAGGACTAGATCTATAGGAATTTCTAGAGTTGTTCTTGATATCAACATGTAGATTTTGGAGCACCAACAATATCAACCAAGGAGCATGCAGATTTTGGAGGGACCCATGAAGATACCTTCACTTTCTTTTAACAACTCTCCATCTCTGAGATCACTAGTCCTGGGATTTGAAGATTACTATGGTGATTTTGATATTGCACAATTCAAGATGGGCTTTGAAGACCTAAAATTGTCTACACAATTTTGAAATCTTCTTGGAGTTACCAAGTATGCAAAAGGTTTTTATGAGATCTCAGACATTGCTTCCTATTTTACACAAGTTGTACTTTGATGAATATAGTCTGATGATGGATCAAATTTTTCTCTAATCCTTCTCATGCTATCATTTCAGAAAAAAAAAAAAAAAAAAAAAAAAAAAAAGGCAAAAAAAATTGGAAAAATTTGATTGCCAATCAAAAAAATAAAAAAAAAAAAAAATCAAAAAAAAAAAAAAAAAAAAAAAGCTTTGATTGGAAAACCATGCTTTGCAATCAAATCAAAAAAAAAAAAACTTTGATTGGAAAACCAGCTTGTTGGCCAATCAAAAAAAAAGGAGGTGACTCTTCTTCAAAGGAAATCAACTATTACCTGGTGGCTTTCTTCTCGACACTATTTGACCATGTTAACAATAGGATGACAAAGACAACTAGAGGTATGATCAAGTTATTTTGTTCTACTATTTTATTTTTAAGCTTTCTTGTAAGTTTTTTTATTACAACTAGATCCACTTTTAAAGATTTCCAAGGAAGGCAAGATAAAATTCATATCTCCCCTACTTATATGAAAAATATGTGCACCTCTTTGCAATCAAAATTTTTGAGTCTAATTTATGGGCAGCCATAAATAAACAACATGCATGAGGACATGCATGAGTTTAGGTGTGGGAGAGAAGGAGAAGCATGAGCTATGCATTTTGATTTTAAATATGAGACACAACAGAAGGAGATCCACACAAGAACCTGTTGTAAAATAAAAAAAATCAAAAGCAAACAGAAGGAGATCCACACAAGAACCTATTGTAAAAGAAAAGAATAAATAAAAGAAAAGAATATCAAAAAAATAGAAGGAGATCCACACAAGAACTGTTGTAAAGAAAAGAATATCAAAAAGCAATGAAGGAGATCCACACAAGAACCCGTTGTAAAAGAAAATGAAAAGCAAAAGAGATCAAAAAAAAAAAAGAAAAGAAATCCAAGAAGGAGATCCACACAAGAACCTGTTGTAAAAGAAAAGAAATCAAAAAAAAAAAAGGAGAGATCCACACAAGAACCTGTTGTAAAAGAAAGAAATCAAAAGCAACAAAAGGAGATCCACACAAGAACCTGTTGTAAAAAAAAGAATATCAAAAGCAATAGAAGGAGATCCACACAAGAACTTGTTGTAAAAGAAAGAATATCAAAAGCAAGCAAGTAAGGAGATCCACACAAGAACCTATTGTAAAAGAAAAAAATCAAAAGCAACAGAAGGAGATCCACACAAGAACTTGTAAAAGAAAGAAATCAAAAGCAAGCAAAAGGAGATCCATAAGAACGTGTCCTCAATATGGAGAAGAATCTAAGAAGAGGAGATAATAATGTAATGCATGAGGACATGCATAAGATTAAGTGTGGGAAATGATGAGGCCATAAATTGGCCATAAATTACCATTATTTTGTCCTTCCAAGTTACCTTTGAAAGTGGATTTAAATGTAATCTAGGAACTTATAGTTTGCTTAAGATAGAATATAGGATATATATCTTGTTCATTCTTTATAAATATTTTTTTATCTATTTTGTTGACTAATCCTATTGATTATTTGGGAAAAGATGCAAAGTCTTGTGTATGCAAGCCATAAAGGAAAGATAATGCTAGTATTGGGAAAACTGGAATTGATCATGAAAAGTACATTTAAAATCAAATATGATTTCATATTCAGATTCCTCTCAAAAAATTATGCAAGTTCAAAAAAGAATCATCTCAATCCGAGGTCGCATGCAAAAGTTATAGTTGTTTTGAGTTAGTTTAGAACTCAGAGTTAGAGTTAGTTCGAACTCACAGAGTTAGTTCCGAAACTCAGGTTTAGTTCTAGAACTTCAGTTTAGTTCTAGAACTCACAGATTTAGTTCCAGAACTTGTATCAATTGAATGATAGTTAGTTCCAAAACTTTCAATTCATGGAAAATCAGATTTAGTTCCGGAACTTGCATAAAAGGAAAAATTTAGTTCGGAACTTGCATCAATAATTTTTTGAGGGATTGTGAAAACTTAGAGATTCCAATGGGAAATATGAGAGAGGTTTTTGTTCATAGAAATGTGTTTAACAAATCTCATTTATATTTGCTACAGGTTTTACCAATGAAGAGAGATCTAACTTTTAGTGATTAGTTTTGAGAAAAGTGTATTGTGAGCACTAAAAGTTCATAAAAAGAAATGAAAAGTCAAATGGAAAATATGAGAGAGGTTTTTGTTCATAGAAATGTGTTTAACAAAAACTCATTCATATTTTCTACAAGTTTTACCAATGAAGAGAGATCTAACTTTTAGTGAGTTATAGTTCGAGGAAAAGTGTATCAGATGAGCACTAAAAGTTCCATAAACAGAAACAAAAAGTCAAATGGAAAATATGAGAGAGGTTTTTGTTCATAGAAATGTTTTTAACAAAAACCTCATTCATATTTGTTACAAGGTTTTACCAATGAAGAGAGATCTAACTTTTAGTGAGTTATAGTTCGAGGAAACGTGTATCAGATGAGCACTAAAAGTTCCATAAACAGAAACAAAAAATTCAAATGGAAAATATGAGAGAGGTTTTTGTTCATAGAAATGTGTTTAACAAAAACCTCATTCATATTTTCTACAGGTTTTACCAATCAAGATAAATCTAACTTTTAGTGAACTGCAGTCTGAGGAAAAAGTGTATTTGACAAGCGTCAAAAGTTCCACAATAAAAAACAACAAAGTCAAATGGAAAATCCGAGAAAGGTATTTGGTCAAAATAATATTTTGAGGAAAATCCTCCTTCCAATAATGTAGAGGAATAAAATCATTATGATTCTTGTTACCGAAAAGCAAGGAGAAGATTTGGGAGCAAATCTTCCTAAAATAAGTGAGATAAGATTTGACTTCAATAATATATCTCTCTCCATATTTTGTGGAGATGGAGATCTTAGTTGTTAGGATTGGAATAAAGATAAGATCAGATTGTATTTCCTAAAATAAGGAGTTGGTTGGATGCATAAATTATAAATGCAACCTTCCACACTTAGATATGTAATTTCTTTTCCCAAGTAATCAAGATCTGTTCTTTCTTTCCAATCTTTGGAAGTAAAGTTTTTCTGCAAGTTCTGAATTAAAAGTATGAATTAAATCCTCTTCCAAGGAATGAGCTGGCCACTCATTCCAAGGAAGATGGATCAATGTGTTAATGTTTATTTCTTTATTTTTGCAGTTTTCCTTTTGTTTTAAATTTATGTTTTTTTATGTTATGTAATTTCTTTATTTTGTAGTTTTCCTTTTTTTAAATTTTTTTTTATGTTATGTAATTTCTTTTGTGAACCTGTAGGTGTCCTTTCCTCTTTCCTTTATTTTCAATTTAGCAATTTCAATTTATGCAAGTGTGCCTTTATTTTTGCAAGTGTGCATTTCAATTCATGCAAGTGTGTTTCTTTCATGCAAACTTTATTTATGCAAGTGTGCCTTTTAATTTCCGCAAGTGTGATTTATTTTATGCAAGTTTGGTTTGTGCAAGTGTGCCTTTTAATTTCTGCAAGTGTGATTTATTTTATGCAAGTTTGGTTTGTGTTATTTATTATTTGGTATCAGAGCGACACCATGGAGGATTAGAATATTAAGGGGAAAATTGCTCGTGCCCTGAGATATGATATTCGACGCATGCATTGATGTATCCATTCATCGACTCTCTCCTGCGTATAGTTTTTCTTCTTGTTGTAGATCCGTTCAAAGGATATATTGGTCAGTGTATGACACGAATTGTGTTCAACACATGCAGTTTTTTATCTGACAGATCCTTCTATCAACGTGCCACTGTATCACTATTTTTTTGGTGCTGCGTAGTAGATTTGTGGATCTCCGTGAAAGTTTCAGCAGGCTTGATTTTGGTTCCACGTGGCTCATCAATTTATGACTCGATCTGATTCATACTATCAACATTTATATGTTTTTAGATCGACTTCAATGATTTTTGAATAATAATCAGCCGCTGGAAGTGGGCAATATGTCTGAGTAGTATTTGTGATAGATCTAAGGAGCGAATGTTGTGAAGAGACAAGACAGATTATTTGCATCGGATCCACCGTGTGTATTTCTCCAACCTGATAGATGCATTTAGAAAAGAGGACTTCAACAGCTTGTGAATCTGTTTGCTGACCAAATCTTGACAATCTACCTATTGAAATTGTCACGCATGAAGTCGACTGCATTGGCTTTGAAGAATTGACACTGTACAACCAATTTGTTTTTGGGTTCACATCTAGTGTTTTCACTCAGAAGTTTGTGCACGTTTCAGCGTGCTTGCATTCTAACCATTCCAAGCCCACGTGTTTCTTTAGATCGCCATTCCAAGCATCTGTTCGCATACACACAAGAGCATCAGAATGACTGCAAGTGCCTCGTAGACAACCACGGTTAACGGTGGAGTGATTATAGTTTTCGTTCGCCACTCTCGCCATGCATTTTCTCCAAAAATGTGTTCACTACCTTGCATGTCGGCCACGTCATAGCTTCCAATAAACTGGGCGGTGATTGTGCAAGAGATCAGTTTCAATGATTTAGCAGTGTTGACCGATCCAATTTTTCCTGACACACCTAGCATTGACAGAGATGACTGTATTCGAATGTAGATCTGCTACGCATGTTCTGATCTGGGAAATAGGATGCAAACTGTACAAAGCAACTTGGTTTGGTACGAGCCACACGGGTATGATCTCGGATTCACCAATTTTCAATAGTTCATTCTCCTACATCCATGTAATCGCACCCATCGTGTGGATATTAGATTCAAATTTGAACAACTATTGTCCATCAAACAAGAAGATCACACAAAGTTGATAAAGGCAAGTCTTATTTAGATAAATTGTATGGTCTTAGTCCGTAGGTATATTAGTGCTTATTCTATTTAAATTTATTTTTATTAAATTTGTTTAAATCTGTATAATATTCGTTTAATGCCATGCATTCGGTTGAATGCTATAAGCTAGACGTTTAAAGATATCAAAATTAGAATTTGGGATATTTTATAAAATTGGTCATTATAACGTCACTATTGTTTTTTGTTTCGAGTCAATTAGAGTCATCAATTGTCATTTAGAATCAAAATACCAAAAGTGTTGTAATTATGTTGTTAGTTTCGTTATTGTCAAGTCTCATTGTGTCTTATGTCAAGTTAATTGAAATAGGTGATTTTAGGTTATCTGTCTAGTCGAGTCTTCTTGTCCAAGTCAATTGTGTTATATGGTTAGTCAAACCATAAAGTTTTGTTATGTGAGTCAAAACTTGTAAAAATAAAAAAATTTGCCTCACGGACGCATTTTCGGTGTTACCCGACGTCCGAAAAAAAATAAAGTGTTTCACATTGCGGGAAGGAAGAAAAGAATAAGATCAATGTGGAAACAAATGCACTTCATGTTCACATCTTGTTGAGTTAGCAGCATGATAATGGAGGATGGAGGCATCGGAGGCTGGAGGTCAGACAGCGACCTCTCGTCAGTCACCAACGACGGGGCCGCACAGAATGATTTGGTGGCATAGTTTGTGGTGTGAGTTTTCTTTCATTTCAGAATTGCAGTTTGTTGTGTGCAAGTATGATTTTAGAGTTTCTGTTTTGGATTGAATAAGTGAAATGTTCACATTGAGGGGGGAACATGATCAACATGATCCAATGTTCCATTTTTCAGTTTTTCAGTTGAGTATGTGGCTTTTCCTATTTCCCCAAATGCAAAAACATAGTACAGAACAAATAACACAGTGAAACGCAACATCATGAGGCTTGATGAGGTAGAACAATGATGTGTTCTGTTTGTACCTAGGTTTGTGGTTAGCCTCTTGAAAACCATCAAGGTCTGTTTCGGATGTGTTCGCTTGAGTTCCCACACCGCTAGGTCGATGTGTTCCCTAGAGTGACCGGTTGATAAGCGAGATGATTCCGAGCGTGTTCCCATCCTTGTCGGCCGATGTGTTCCCATAAAGTGCTTGGTCGATAAGAAGTTGATGTGTTCCTTCTTCTACCTTCAGTTCGAGTGTGTGCCAAGATCATGAGCGCGCAGAGGCGGCAGGCTGCAAAGGAAGTGTGAAAGTTCTTTTGTTACCATGTAAACATTAAGGGGGGGAATGTTAGGAAATTAATATTAATGTTTACTATGATTAAGAATTAATGAGTGATTTGTAATAACAAATCACGTATATATTTTGTTAGTATATAAGTTGTTATTAACAACTTATATTTATGGATATATTATTTGGTGATATATTGTTACAACAATATATCACGAATAGATTATTGTTTTAGGAGAAGTTGCAGGAGATGTTGTAGGAGATATTTGAGGAATTGTAGTTCCTCATATTTAGGAGCAATCTCTCCTATACATATGCATTGTATGTAAAATGTAATGTATCCGGAATGAATTGAAAGTATATTATTATTCCGTGTTTAATATTGTACATTATTCATCTGTAAAACTGATCCAAATTTATTAATATGTTCTAGTGACTTTCATGAGGAAGTCAATTCTAAGGGGATGGGGATGTAGTGCCCACTCCTCTTCGATACCTATTTTTCTATGATCATGATTATTAGCTTCTTAGTGACATGGAAATTATTATGATATTTTGGATATCCTATTATTAGACATTACGTAAATTATGATTATCAGTGTGTTTGTGACACTTATTATGGATTGTATGGATTCCTAACAGGCATTGATAGATATTGTAGTACATAATGATAATTTATTGTTATTTTGTTATATGTTGACATCTTGGACTCTTGGCAGTGGCGATTATGTTTAGTTGATTGGACTAACCTAGTGTGTACATCAATGTTATGGTTTATTACTAATATGATGATAATGGGTGATCAATAGTAGGTTGTCGAATGCATCTAAGTAGGTTTAAATTTGCAATTAGTATGTGAATTGCATGGTTATCGTAAAATATGAATCGTGATAGATAGTTATGCTTAGGCGTAGGGTGATAGTAAATGTTAATGGATATGGTAAAATTGTGATAATTAGTTATTGTGAATAATTGATTTAGAATAGAATTGATTAACCATGATAATGATGCAACTATGTCGTATGATAGATGATATATGTGTTTCGATTTCTTGACGTATTGATATGGCCTTGATACAGAAGCTGGTATTTTCTTGGTTGTTTGTAGGGAACAAAATCACAATAAACAAAGGAGGGACTAAGAAGACCAACCATGTAGGAATGTCGTGTGTTTACAACATGGTCACCTTGGCAACCGTTGTGTGTGGGTGTGTCGTCATGTTGTTTGTCATTTGTTAGGAGGGCTCTAAGGGGGAGTAACCTTATAAGTGACCATGGGTGTAAATGTTGTTTTTCCTTTCTATTTATTTGTCTTAGTTGATGTTATGATTTTATTAAGTTCTAATGTTCTCTCATGTTCTTGTGTTTATTAATGTACCCTTTTTCAAGTAAGTAATTTTGTGGTTTATGTTAATTGGATGATGTGGCATATAGGGGGAACTGTTGTGTGGGATATACCTTATTTTTATTATGCTTTTTATTGGATTTCATTTGAACCTAGGTTTGTGTGCCCATCCCAATACCCAAAACTTGGATTTAGGCTTTCAACCCATTTTTGGAGACTTATGGGACAAGTTTTACTTGTCCCACACTACTTAAACTCTTCCTCCAACCTAACCTATGGTATGAGCGGTCAAATTTAGCCATAATCATGTGATTTCGAGGAAAAATAGGTAATTAATGCCACCTCTTTCTTAATTCCCTAAATTTGAAATCTTGAAATGTGGAATGAGGGTTTTGTATGGGAAGGAATGTGTCATGTCTCACCTTCTTCATTTATGGGACCTTGGATTGTGTGTTGGGTTATGAGGTGGATTGAGGGAAATGAGGTGGCATCCTACATGGAACCACATCACCATCCTCTCCACCAAATTCTATTTATTGAAGTCTTTTAGTTGTTTTTGGGGTTACTTGCTTGGAGATTTTTTTAGGGAGCTTGCATGGGAGTTGTTTGGATTGTGGAAAGAATTTGGAGCTTGGGTGCTTGAAGGTTGAAGGAGCTCTATGGAAAGGTAGGATCTAAACTTGGTATTTTTGTTTTCTTGCTTGTGAATGGAGTTGTGAAATGTATGAATGCATGTGTTTTTGTATGGGTTTGGGTAGAATTGGCCATAGGATGGTGTAGGAGGGGAAATTGCGGCCAATGTGGAGGTAAAAAGGAGTGTTTGAGCTATTTTGGAGGGAGTGTGGGAAGGGTAATCCACCTATGTGGAGATATAAGGAAATCTATATTATTGTGTATTCTTCAAAATTGAGAGATAAGGAGTTTGTGTATGAGTATAGTGCACTTGGAGGTTTTGGGTGGATCCCTATCCAACTTGGGAGGTATAAGGTGATGGCCACCACATTTTCCTTCTCCTTTGCTTCAACATTTTGCGCCTGTGTGTTTGTGTATGTTGCATATTTTCCTATTGCTTTGTGCTTGTATGTGTTGCAGTTTTATAATGTGTGTGTATGTGTTGTTGAATCCAATTTTGTGAGGCTGTCATTGTTATGAATACGCCTCATTCCTTCTTGGTTGGGGCTCGGGGGCCAATTAGAAGGTTGGCTTCAAATTCTCATTGGATTAAGGATGGGAGGTGTGTGTTGCCTAGCTCCCTACCCTTTGTTGATGTGTTGGAGATGGAGAAAATTTGGATTACATACTTAGATTGGTGTGTTGGAGCCGCAGGATGAAGTTAGAAAAAGTTTTTAAAAAAATTGTCATGTTGTCTCCACCTTTAGGTGGAGGACTTGTAAACTTAGATTTTTTTTTCAATTCTCCTTGTAAAGAAATTTAATTAAGGCTATTATGAATGTTGATTTATGTAATATAGAGGGTTGAAGAAGGATAAAAAGTATGCATTTTATTTTATTGTAAAATATGCCTCATAATGCAAATCTATAACTTATTTGAAGGTCTATAATTTATTTTAAATCTACCTCATATTGTAGGCTTAAATCTGAAAATGGTTCTCCTTGAATTTCAAATGTGTAGAGATATATATTTACTCTCTTTTGAATGTTGTTTAAAGGAAATGGAAATTTGTTTTGGGTTGCAAGTCTCCTTCAATTAAAATGAAAACCTTGAATTAATTTTACTGTTGTGAATGGTGGGATCTTTGATTTACAATGTATATTTTCCCTCTAATTTTCTTTTATAATAGATTTCAGAATTAGACTAGTATTGTATGCTTGTATTGTGATGAAATATTTCCATTTTAAATCAAAAGAAAGAAATTTGTTTCCACTATAATGCTTCTTATGGAATTAAATACATGTAAACATATGTATGAATATATGTATATATATACATACTTATACATTCATATAAAATATGTTTTCTTTCTACATGTGTATTCTTTTACAAAATAAGTCCAACAACCGCATATCTATAAATATAAATAGATATATAATATATATATTTATATTCGTATATAATTATAACTATAAATCTATTGCTTATATACCCTTTTTGAAAACAAACCGGGGAAGAATACATATACAATATTAAAATGAAAAGGGAATCGACTTGGTTTATATTGTATAGTTATTAAACTTTAAAAAATGTGTTGAGAGGGCAAGAGGGGGCCAAACCCCCGCGCCTCCCCACTACCTCGCAATGTTGGCAGAGTGGTGTATATATTTATACAAACAAAAAGAGGTCGGATTCATCTATGTAACAAATAAAATACTTCGGGGTAAATAGAATAACCAAAACTAGGAGATCTGGTAAATAAACCAAGTAAATAAATTTGCAGATTATCAAACCACAGGAGGGAATATAAAACATATATAAGAAAATCGGGGAGAATTTTCCCCTGACCGCAAAAATCCAGATCAAAAAGCTAGAGCCATAACTCTCCACATCTTCCATGGCCTCCATCTTCTCATGCCTTGAAACCAACCTATGTAAATGTAGGCACATTAGGGAAAATAAAGGAAATAAAAGAAAACTTAAGAGAAATCGGGGTTTCTTTTAGATTACCTAGGATCTAGGGTGAGAATTAAATCGAGCATTTAGTTGCGGTAATAGTGAGCTTACATTAATTAGGATATTTTAATTAAGGGTAAATAAATAAATGTTGTGCATGGGTGTTTTTATCATGTTACTTAAGGGGATTAAAATGAATAAAGTTAAATGTGTAGCTAACTAATTAAATGAGTGGCATGGGTATTATTTGTTTAGGAAATGAATTAAAACTAACTTAACAAATAATTTTAATAAATTTAATAGGAACTTAAGTGGGTGAAACTAATGAGTTTAAGTTAGAAAATATTTGAAATAAATTTGATTTAATTCAATATGAATTTAAGGAAAGAAATTAAATAAAATTAATTTAGGGATAAATTAAACCGTAATAATTCTGGGTAATAAAATAATATTATTTAAGGAAGAGGATGTATTAAATAAATGAATCAAGTCTTTATAATAAATGCAACACATGTATGTTTTATATAAAGAAAAATTCCACATATTTTCTTATTCATGTGATGTAGTTTTGGTGTGGTTTGACGTGGCGAAATGCAGATGTCACATGGGAACTAGTATATGTACAACGGCTAGAAGGATATGAAATTTCATGTCATGAATAAAAGGTATAAAAGTTAAAAAAGGTGCACTCTATGGACTCAAGCAAGCTTCCATAGCATGGTACTTCCACATTGATTCTTATTTAATCAAAAATGGCTTTAGTAGGTGAAATAGAAAGCATACTTTATATATCAAAATGGATGAGAAAGGTAAAATATTGATTGTGTGTCTTTATGTAGATGATTTAATTTTCATAGGAGACCTTTCCATAAATTATTTTAAGGCAGCCATGTTGAAAGAGTTTGAAATGACTGACCTTGGTCTCATGAAATACTTATTCGGAATAGAAGTCAAGAAATCATCGAAGGTATTTTTATTTCTCAATCAAATTATGCAAGTGATGTATTAAAAATATTTAATATTTTGAGTTGTAAGAAAGCACCTACACCAGTTGTTACAGGGCTGAAGTTGAGCAAGGAAGATAATGGTTCAATTGTTGATCCTAGATTGTTTAAAAGACTAGTTGGTAGTCTCATATACTTGATGGCCACAAGGCCTGATATTATGTATGGTGTGAGCCTTATTTTGAGGTTCATGGAGTCTCAAAAAGACTCTCATTGACTAGCTAGAAAAAGAATACAAAGGTGTGTTTGTGGAACAAAGAACTATGAAATTTTGTATTCAACTGTGGATGAGTTCAAGCTCATTGGATACATGGACAATGATTGTGTTGGAAGTATTGATGATAGAAAAAGTACCTCTGGTTATGATTTTCATTTTGGAACATGGGTAGTATCATGGGCTTCAAAGAAACAACCCATTGTAACTCTTTCTTCAGAGGCGAGTATGTGGCAAAGTGATGGATGTGACATGTCAATTCGTATGGATGAGGAGAATACTAGATGAGTCGATGCATGAACAAGAAGAAAAAAAAATATTTATTGTGATAATAACTCAGCCATTGCATTGTCTAAAAATCATGTTTTTCATAAAAGGAGAAAGAACATAGACATTAGATATCATTTTATAAGAGACCTGGTCAATAACAAGGAAATATGTCTAGAATTTTGTAGATCACAAGATCAATTCACTGATATTTTTACTAATCCATTGGGAAAAGATGCATTTGAATATTTAAAAAGTTATTTGGGTGTCTATGCTAAAGATGAAGTGAAGAATGAGAGATATGGAAAAGGTAACAATAAATATGGAGATGATACAAATAGTTCGATAAGGATGACATCAAGTTAAGATTAAGGGGGAGTGTTGGAGATATAATCTCAACCCCACATTTAAATCTGACCTTTGAAAAATAGAAGCTTCTAACAAATGCCAATTTTGGCAAAAGGGAAAATATTTTCATTAAATGGAATGATTAGATTTGATCTTTGACATTCTCTCTCATTTTGGAAACTTGATTTGTGTGTGCGCTACATTTTTGCATGGAGGATTGAAGAGAGAAAAGAGTATGTAAGGGAAAAATAAGAAAAAGCAGTAGCGAAGCTCTGTTAAATATTTTCAAGAAATCTAATATTTATTTAATTGATTTTTATTTCTAATTTTTGTTCTGCATTTTGTGTGTTGTGTCCTCCATTATTATGTGTTTAATTTATCAATTTTATTGTTATTGAATGTATTTTGAGTTTGTTTTTATCTTCCCCGCCGCTTTCCTTCATAATCTAAAGTTGTAGGATGCTCACCCCATAGTAGAGTTTTGTAAATCTAGGTGGGTAGACAAACATTGATTTCCTCTTGACTTATGAAAAACAAATGATGTAAACTACAATATTTATATGCGGTGACTTTTTATTTAAAAATGTATAAAAATTAGGTTTACCAAAGGTTGGATGTGAAAGATCCAAACTATGAAAATATCCAACCCGGGACACGATTACAATACTTATCATATGGTTATAGTAGGAGAATTGAAAAGAATCTTGTGGATGAAGAAAATGACAAATTATGTTTACCAAAGATATCTTATAAACCCGCACATATGTTGTCGAGAATGGATTTAACATGTCCTTAACTTATAAGCTGTGTAGGTAATTGATTAACCATGTCTCACCGAATTTCACCCAACGAAAATTGGTTTGTAAACCCGCTGAACAAGATCAACCACTCTATTCAAACATAAGTGGAAAACATCATATTATATAAAGAAACAAACAATGTTTTTATATGCCATTCAAACATAATTATATATTGATCAAGACACACTCAATTATACTCGAAACATATTTATATAATGAAAGGAAATATTTACATATGTTTATATCATATTTTTTGTTATATTTCTTTAAATATCATGCGGCCCTTGTTTCCATGATTAAAACAACACATGCATAGGGATGCATCAACGTGTGGTGCAATCCAAAGGACTTATTTGGGAGGAGTCCCACACAACAACATCCATGTCAAGTGCATGGCTCGGGTTTTCTTTGTTTTTCATTTGATGCATATGCTTTATAATTATTGTTTATTTGGTATTTAGTGTAATGTGAATATTAGTTACCTAACATATATTTGCTTTGGTTGTAGAAGGAAAAAAAACAACACCATCCAAATTCCCAAGGAGCATGCAAGTTAATGCCGAAATTAATGTTTACATGTTTTAGAATTTTTCACTCATGAATATATTTAACTCATGACTACATGGCATCCATAAAGCACGAAGCTTGGTGACGTGTTCTTGTTCATTGGAGCTGCACTGTAAAACCGAAGGAAAGAGGTAGGGAAGATAACTAAAAATTAAGAATGCATTTGGGTGAAATAAAGCTGGTAAAATAAATGCTCAACAATGGAGGAAACCATACACAAAATACACAACAAAAATTAGAAATTAAAAATGTAGATTGAGAAACAGGGGTGAAAGCCTCGCTAAAATACATTAATGTGAAATCAACCAAGTTACAATGAATGGACTGTAATACTTATAGGTATTGTACAATCATGTGTAGACAAAAGAAAGGTTGCATGTACAACTGAAATTACAACAACTTCCAAAATACATCCGGGAAGCAACAATTAATTTAATACAAACAAATGATAAGTTGCAACTATGCAAAAAATAATCCTACGACTATGGAATAAGACAAATATGGTTTAAAAACCATATAACAATAATAATTAATTAATAACAATAATTAATTATAAAATGCATAATTAATTATCCTAACATTCCCCCCCTTAATTGTGCATTGTCTCAAGGGATGAGGAGAGGAATTCTCTGAACAACTCAAACTTGTCACGTGCAAGTGACTTCGTGAAGATATCTACTCGTTGTTCAATTGTTGGACAAAATTGAAGCTAGATGTTGTGCTTCAACACATGCTCATGTATGAAATGAACCTGTACCTCAATGTGCTCTGTTCTTTCATGAAACACTGGATTGCAAAAAAGTTTTAAAACACCTTCATTGGCAACATACATGGTGGTCGGTTTGTCTGTGGTATTCCAAGTCCTTCAAGTATGCGACGTAGCCAAATTGCTTCTGAGACAACTTCTCCGCAGAATGATACTAGGCTTCTATGGAAGAACGAGAAAAAAGTTTCATTTCTTGCGTCCCCATGATATTGGTCTAGATCCCATAAATAATACAAATATCGAAGTGGATTTTTCTGTCTTCAATGTTTCTCGCATGATTTTAATCCAAATATATTGACAAGAAGTTTTCATTCTTCTTGTATTCTAGACCAAGATCTACTGATCCTTTGAGATATCTCAAGATGCGCCTTGCTACTTTCTAATGACAAAATTTAGGTTCCTGCATGAACTTGGATAGATAGCTTATTGCAAAGTGGTAATAGTCCAGAAATTATCACCTCGGTTGAAGTTGCCCCTTGTTGTGAGCTTGTGGAACAACCCATTATGTAGAAATCATCATCATTATCATCATTAGCTTCCTCTTCTTCTTATTGATCTTCTTCACAAGGAGCATGGGGCATGAAACATCTGTCACACCAATCAATGACATCTATCTCCTCCACAAAAGCAACTCTGGTAGCCAAAGGATTAGGTACTGTTCTCTTCTCCTTGCCTTGGGGCTGCCTATTTCCAAATCCAACAGGTCCCTTACCTCTATCATCCGATCTTTGGTGATTTGTGAACCTATCTTGGCCTTGCTGCTTGTGTTGACCTTGTCGGCCGCCAATTCCTTTCTCACCAAAGCTAGTTTGTAGGAAATTTCTTTAACAACCCATGCCAAAGTCTTCACAACTTCTTCCAAATCAGTAGCCTTGCTTATCTGAGGTTTTTCTGGGTTAATCAGCTTTATACCCTCTCTCTTTGGATGCTTTCTAATTGCCTTGATATTGTTTTTAATTTGCAAGGCCATAGTGAAGAACTACCTCAAGTGGTAAATGGCCTTTTTATCAAATGCATCAGAATATTTAATCAAACATGATTCATCACATTGCCTTATCCTAACAGTCAATCTCCTCAAGGTCTTGTTAAACCTTATGTTGAAATTATGTACTGACTCATTAGGATTCTTTTTGATGTTTTCAAATTCTGTCACAAAAGAAACCTAGGGTCAGTTCTTCATCATACCGCAATTTAAATGCATTGCTCATCTCACCCAATAATCAATAGAGTTATCCTGGAAAAGCTTTATACCGGTCCCTTGCATCCTCTTCCAGGTATGGATAAAAATTTTGATATACACATCCTCATATTCAATCTCAAAGTCTTCCATCATATTGATAAAAATATTTAAATGTTGATCACCGGTTATAGTATTGTTTCCTTGGAACTTTGGCAATCTATTCCTTAATTCTTGAGGAACCGCCTTTGGATAACTTGACCATCCCTACAAAATTTATAGGTTCAAAGGTATTTACAACAAATGGAGGTTTGGGTGGGGGCAAGACCATGTTGTTTTTAGGAGGTGACCTTGGAGGGTGACAAATTGATGAGGGGCAGAAGGTCTTTGAAACATAGGGGTATATATTTTAAAATGGGTATCCCCTAAAGGCCTGATCTCTTAGAAATCCCTATCAACTTCTGAAAAGACAGGGGCAGAATGAGAAGTAAAATTTTCAAAATCAAATGAAGTCCCTTCTCTAGTTGGAGAATTCAATTCCACAAAGAGGCTACCTGATTCAAAAGCACTTGAATTGCAGTCTTTAATAATAGGCCGATCACTCTCATCAATGGAGATCCCCTTTCTTGTCTGCTGATCCCCAATAGCTCTCCAGGATTTTCTTCCTTCTGATTTTGCTTTTCCTAGCTCTTGAAATAATGTCCTAGCAGGATCCCTGGCAAAGAAAGATCTTTTTCCTTCTAGCTTTGCAAAGATTAGTAACAAAACTCACTTGACAGAGGTTAAGACACTTGTACTCTTTAATAATTAGATCAACAGGGAGTCGCCACTAAGGATTTCCACCTTAGTTGTGCTAGATGCACTAAATATGATTTGTCAAATGTTTTCCAACACTAGAAAATGGAAATGGAGAGACTCGACTTTTCTTTACCTGATCTAACTATGAAAGCTAGTGCACTAGGTGTGGAAACTGAAAGAATTACACTAGGCACTTGGAGTATATAAGAAGATTTTTACTAGGGTCTGAATATGAACTGCAATCACTAATTCCCCAACAACGGCACCATAAGTGTGTTGATGGGCTAAATAGATATGAACTGGTAGTGAATCGAAAAATAGTCTCAGCAAATCAAATAAGTCCCGTGAACGGCACCAAAAGCGTGTTGGTACCCAAATTTAATCTCCTTCAAAGGACAAGAAACATCATAGATATGATCGGGACACTCGGAGGCAGATAGATAGTTATGTGTGTGTCGTTTGTAGCCAGGAAGCAAATTTATCTATCTAACTTCTTAGCACTTAGGCTTTGAAAAGGAGTGGGTAGCACCTTAAGAGGATTTGATCTATCCTCACTATTTTAGGTTGTGCCTTTCAACCAAGGTAAGAGAACCCTTTTGTAGCTTGTTGTTTATGGAGGAGATGGAGATATCATTCCTAATGAAGTTGTTAAGGAGACCTTGAAGAAAATATGATCAATGCAACAAAATCTAACTCTCACGAGTTGTCACTCTAGATAGTGGAGATATTCTCTAGACAAGGTTCAAGCTACTAAAGACATTTGGAATCCTAATTGTTTCTACATGTTTTGGTAGTAAAATTTGTGCATTTGTATACACACATGACAAACAGGGGTAGTACAGGTAGGATTAATTATTTTGAATGAATTTGGTGGGAGGTGAAGTAGGATAAAGTTGATTATACCAAATATTTGAGAAATTTTGCAAAATGGAAGACTAAACCAACAAGAATGCCACAGAGCAGCTAAAATGTTTCTTTAACAGAATATGTGCTTCAATGGAGGCCCAGATTAGCACTTTTTCATACAATCTATGAGATTCTAACATGAAGGCTCAAGTTGGAAAACCCAACAAAACATCAAGATCTGAGGCCAATCACGCCTAAGGTACACCCAGAGGCTTACAGACAATCTCTATCAATAGATGAGAGAAAAGTTATTTTAAATCATTTATTTCACTCCCAGATGAAAGCTCTTATGAGAAATGAAATTGCAGATGCCACTAAACTATCACAAGGATTGAGACCTATGTGATTGAGACATATTTTGATACAAGATTGCAACAGGAACAAGAAAAACTATTTGCAAACATTTAGAAGTAAAACCACACATTTTGCATAAGATCCACATAGAATAACTCGAGTTTGATTAAATTTATCAGCAGGGGAAAGTTTCTAGAACAATATTAGAGCTTGTCAATGGTTGTACACTCACAACCACCTTGACATGATCAAATTAAATATAAAGAGATATAGAAGCTTCTCAATCAGCTTCTCAAAAGACAGGATTTGTTAAATTTTTCTCTCCCTTCCTCCTTTTTTGACCTCTAACACTCCAACTTATATAAAAAATAAGAAAAGAGAGAGAGGGAAAATGGAAATCCCAAAATCTGTCCTTCAACCACTAGTAAGAGGTATTAAATGGAGTGAAATGATGTTCTTTTGCTTGCAAAAGGCTCCCCATACTGTCCCATGACTTGCAACAGTGAAAGAATGATAACCATGCCTCTTAATTGCACTCCCAACCACCAAATAAAACACTATTATGAACTCTGGTCGATTATTTCTATAAAATCTCTATCTATCCCTCATCAAATCTAGAGTTTTTTTATTGTTATACATCAGTCTTGGAGCCAAAATTCCAATGGTACCAATTTTGTGTGATTTCGTTGAGAAATGCAAAAGTTATGGCCTTTTGAGTGCGAGCAGCTATTTTGGGTCTGCTGCATCTTCTATCATTTGATGGGAATGAGCATTAATTGACTAGAGCTGAATATGTTTATTTTATTTTAATATATATACCCTCATCAAAATTAAGAAATCTAGTTTTTGTGATGTAGAGGATGTCGTGCTCGTTCTAGAAAGTCCAATTTTATGAAAATCGGAGCTCGGAGTCAAAAGTTATGGCCGTTTGAAGTTCGGGAGGTCAAACATTGACTTTTCTCTTCACTGCGGCTATTTCAGCAAAATTGGGTCCATGTGTCCCGATTGTCCTAGACACATTCTTCTGCATCGCCCAATTCGGGCTTCCTTGTCCTTACGCATCTGCCGTTGATAGGGCCGCAAGGGCCATTGACCTCCGCATTCTCCACAACGTATGGTTCCTTTTGTGGCTTTTTCACCTTTGCGTGTCCTACGTGTACCTATGTTCAGATGCCCCACGGACGCGCGAGATGAAAAATTCCACTTTTTCCAATTTTAACTACTTGTGGCCATTTCACCTTTGTGTTTCCCACGCGTATCCTACATCCCAACTATCCCATGGACCGCTTGGGACAAAAATGTCTGATTTTTCTACAAAACACTAGAATGAGCCCACCTTTGATTTTTTCAAATTTTCAAATAGGAAAAATGGCAGAGCCCACAGAATTTGAAGAAATTGGCAAAAAAAGGCAAAGTGAGACTTGGGGACTTCTTCAAGGAGGGACATGACCATGGATTTTGCAAACAAATTGAAGCATCTCAAATGGAAATAAAAGATTTTAGAAAACCCACATCGAGAGATAGAAAATTTGACAATATGTAGATTAGAGGAAAATAATGGAAAATGGGGTGAGATAGATCTGAGCACCAATAGACTCGTAGAGGGATCATCAGACTCAATAACTCTACTCATCAAATAAAATTTAAGTTCTTCTCTTGCTTTACTACGAGTCCATGGTCTAGGGGTGGATGTATTTGGTGGAGCATCCATTCTTGCATCTCGTAATGTGCTAGTACACCACTTGGGCATACACTGAATTGTTCCCATGGGTCGTGGTTCTATCTGATCAACACCATCATCCCCATATTCACTTTCATCATCTGAGGGAACATCAGCTTCAATTTTTACAATTGGTGAAAAATTTACATCTGGTGAGTCTGGAGGAGGAGTCTCTGCTTCCTTCTTCTCAAAAAACTCAACATCTTTGTTGGTGTAGACTTTTCTAGTCTTTAGATCCATCAATCTATACCCAAGAGTCTCTTCACTATACCTAATGAAAATGAGTTTTTGTGACTTCATGTCCAAGTTCTTTTTGTTTTGCTTGGGTATGTGCATACTTGCTTTACACCCGAATACTCTAAGGTGTGCAATAGATGGTTTCCGCTTTGATCATGCTTCTTGTGGTGTTACTCCTTCAAGAGCAATTGTGGGCACTCTGTTCAACAAATACACTGCTGTCTTTTTCTCGCTTCTTCCCGAATGTCTTTGCAAGTCCAGAGTCATCGATCATGCATTGCACCATTTCCATGATAGTATGATTTCTTCTCTCAACAACACCATTCTATTGTGGTGTGTGTGGAGGAGGCATTTTTCGACGAATCCCATGAGTTTGTAGATAGTAGTTGAAATCATTACCAGTGAATTCCCTCCTCGATATGAGCACGAGTTACGATGTGATGATCGGTTTCATTATCAATTGCTACTTTGAACTTCTTGAAAGTTTCAAAAGCTTGATTTTTCTTGCGAAGACGAAAATTCCATGTTTTCTCTCCTTGAATAGTCGTTAGCACATAGCATGAAGTACTAAAATCTAGAATGAATCGGTTGCATCGGTCCACAAAGATTGGTATGAACAAGATCAAGCTTACCATGAGCTCGATATGTACTCTTCTAGAAAGAATATCTATGTTATTTTCTGCTTTAGGTAGTGAGGAAAATTGTATCGTATCCTTTTGAAGAGATGGTAGCCCATGTACCATATTGCACCGACATAATGTCTCAAGATACTTGAAAATAGCATCACCAAGTCTCCAATGCCACAATTATGATGAGATAGAGTTCTTAGCCACAAGTGCTTGGTCATCTCTATGGACAAAATCAAGTCGGAACATGTGTCCCATACTGGAGGCTTTTGCAACTATTTTTGAGCCTCATGATTTGTCTCGAATCAAATATGTTTTCTTCTGGAATGAGTATCAAAATCAATTTTTAGGTTGTGATCTAGGAGTTGGTCGAGTGAAAGTAGATTCTTTGTCAACCCAGGGACATATAAGATATTTGATAGTCTGCAATTGCATGAACCAAGGGGTAGAGAAATGTTCCCAATCCACGATCTCGTATAGGAATAATCATCTCCCAATGAAACATGATTTTTGATGGCGTGTCCCTTATTGAAGTAAACCAGTCTCTATGGCCGGTCATGTGTTGAGTGGATCCCAAATCAACATAACAAAATTTACTAGATGATGTGGATGGTTCACTTGATCGAGAAGTGTACAAGAAGTCTTCATTATCTGAATGTTCTTCTTACTCAGCAATATTTCCTTGCTGATGGGGTCTTCTTTTCCAATTCCCCTTTTTCTTCCCTTGCTTGTAGTTAGAATGTCCCTTGTTAGATTGTTGTGGAGGTCTAGAGTTTCTTGATGAACCTTTCTTGTAAGTATTATACCAACAATCTTTTAAGTCATGTCCTCTTTTACAAATTGGACATTGCTTCTTCTGTTGTTTGTCCCCGTGATACTAATTTTGATGTTGGGAATTTTGATAGGAATTAGGTTTTCCTTTACCTTTTCCTTTCCATTTTGATGCGAAGAAAGCGCCTGCTTCTCTTCATCATCTTTATTGTGCATTGCTTCCTCTTGTTGCAATAGGTTTACCAATTTGTCAAAACTAACTATCGTATTTGACAAGTTTAGTGTTGTTACAAAAATACGGTATGAAGAAGGGAGTGCTCTCAGAATAATGGGAATGAGAGCATCATATTTAATCGCTTCTCCTAGGGCTAGAAGTGAAGCCCTCAATTTTGTAACTCTTCTTAAGAAAGCTTCGATTTTCTCATTTTGTTTGAACTTTAGTGTGTGTAACTGACATTCTTATTTTTGGCCTCATAAACCATGCTCAAATTATACCACACTTCTTTGGCTATTATGGCATCATGAATGTGGGGTTACACATTGTCAAAAACTCCAAACAAGATGATGAGTTTGGCTTTCTAATCTGATCTATCAAACTGCCATTGTTGTGTTGTATCAGTAGCTGATTTGGTCATAGTACCAGTCACAATAGGCCAGATCTCTTCAAACTCAAGTTATGTCTTGATTTTTATCTTCCATGTAACATAGTTGTTTCCTTTGAGTAGTTGTGAATCCGGAAGAAAACACTGACAGAGTTTAGATCTTATCACCGGTATAAGGTCTCCCAATATATATACCATTAGTTTGATATCTTGAAACTTTCTATATACGTGCCCTTCCGATATACCCGGCGGTACGTGGAAGAAGATCACCCTTTCTATATACCCGATGACGTGAAAAGGCGTTAAAGTAGTGAAAGAATTCAATATGTGGTACCAAGACAATACTGAAAGGGGTCTGTGTGATTATTGACACTCGACTCAAGGAAATATCCTCATACATGCACGTAACTTCGCTTATATACTTGGATAATTTTTCATTCCGGATTTATTTCATGTAATCATTCACAGATGGATGAGATGGCTCATAGTGTGCACACTGTGACCTTATTACTCCTCGTCGATTTAAAGGGTCGATGCCTAGATGATGTTGTTGCAACTATATTAGGTGTTAAGTGTAGTAGTAGTTGTGACCTTTACCCGTAAGTGCTTTCCAAAGGCATCATATATACCGAACGCTGCGAATGAAATCTAAGATCTCGTGAGTGTTACAAAACCAATTTTTACTATTTTAGATTAAAATTCACCGCCGCTTCGAGTAGTTACAATATTTGCGGTTGACTATGGCAACCTACAAATTAGTACAATATATTGAAGCATGCAATTACATTCAAAAATTTAGAAAAAAATGAATGACAGAATTTGTTTTGTTTTGTGGGCCCTGGTGGCATCCGGAGCCCAATACGACCCAAAATGCAAAGAATTGCAAAAAAAGCTAAAAATGCAATTTTTAGCCATCCCCCCTTTGGAAAAAGTTACTCGAAATGGAAAAATAAGCTAAATACGAGAAGAAGTTTTTTTACCCTAAATTAGGGTTTTCTCTCAAAAATTTTTAGAGGCTTGTTTAGCTGTAACAAGTAGTTTAGAGGTGGTATTCTTGCTATAATATCATCTAAATTTAGTAGTTTTTCTAAATTTGCCTCCAAATTCAAATTGTTTTAGAAAACCAAGTTGGGGGTGGGGTTTGAACCCCAAAATTCAATTCTCCAAGCCTTTCCACTTATCCACTTAGGCTCTATAAGTGCTTATGTGTTTGTTGGTCGTCAAAAAGGACTTCAAGAAGAGCAATAGTCAGGGGACGAGAAGTCCCTCCTCTATAATGGGAGAGGTTCCCTTATTCAGAAACAAACCTAATTACACATATACAAAGCATGGTTTTACTATGGAACTTGGATATTATGAAAGTGTTTTCTAAAAGGATCATCAATCACAAAAGGACTGAGGAATGAAAATGTGAGAACGAGCAGAAAGGCACCATTCAGAATTATAGATGACAAAGTAATTCCTTATGCATGCGAGGGTACAACGAATTGGAATAAGATCATTTGTATCACATTAATAAGATGAAACTTGAAAAGACACAAAGTTCTGTAAATAACATCTATAAGAATACAAAGCTTCTCAGCATAATACAGATAAATGATCTAACAAGATTAAATGAATATCTTGAGAATAAAGGAAACCAGATAGACAAAGAATGAAAAATCCTTCTGTATTGATTTCTTTATGATTTATTTACACTTTCAGAAATAAGCCAAGTTCTTCCCCCTTTCAAAATGGCGAGGAGAGGCCATTATATAGTTTACAAATTAGTTACTCTTGGTAACTACTTCTTTTAACTAATGTTTAGTTAAAGGGCTGCTAATCGCAATACCCCAACTAATTACAACAAATCCGAGAGGAAAAGGGGGAAGAGAAGAGAAGAATTAGGAGAAGAAGACAGGTGCTCATGACTGGGAGGGACCCACTGACTTTAAGATCCGTTGTTTGAATCTCTTCAACGCCTCTGCTATGTCTCTGCCTCGTGGGACTGATGTGTTGGTAGACTGAGTCCAAAATCCGAGGCACTTCTCCATTTCCTTGTCAAACTCGACATGAGTATGATAATATTTATTTGCTTCTTCTATGGCAGATTGAAGAGAGCAGATCTCCTTCATTTTTTCCTTGGAAATGGAGCTTTCCTTGAATAGATCACCTTTGATAAAAGCTCTGAATTGAGCTTTGATTTCTTGTAAAGTGAGAGGCACACCAGAAGTCTCATCATGAAGATGGCAATGTATATCTTTGAAGGCAGATATAACTAGTGTTTTGAAGGCCTCACCCTTCTGCCAGCTATTCTTTAACTCTCCCAAAGCCTCCTCCAACACCTTGATTTTCCATTCCACGCTGTAGACCCAGGACTTTGACAAATTATCCTTGGCATCCTCGAAGACCTTGCTTGCCGTCAAAATATTTTCATCTGTTTGTCCCATTAGACGGAGGTCTACTATGCAACTGCCCCAAAGTTTAAGTTCTTTATCAATGCTCCCAATAGTGGAGGAGAGCTTCTGTTGCAAATTACTCACCTTCCCATGGAGTTTGAAGGCTTCATCAATGAAGTTTAATCCTGCAACCAACATATCATCCACCATGGCCTCCATAGCCCTTCCATAGACAGAATACTTGTGCATGTCTTTGATACTCTGCACTTCATCCTGGCTCAGAATTACAGGTGGTGGAAGAGTAGTCAATGGGGTAGGATCCAAAACTTTATCCTTGGACAGCAGGGACTTGATGAAACTCGTAAGAATTTGGGCTTGTTCTTCCAACTATTCAATGGTTTGCTACCCTTTCTCTACCCTCCCAATGACTCTGGTGACTGTTTCCTGAAGATTGTGGATCTCACCTTCAGGGGTAGACTCTCCCATGGGAATTCTTGAGAGTTTAAGGTCGGATGCCTGCAAATCCTGCTCAGGTTTGTCTACCTTAGGCTTGGCTATCTCCAGGAATTGTTGGCCCTGAGCATCAGACACTATCCTGGAGGTAGTTCTGGCTTTTTTGGCGTGAGAAGGAGGAGTAGTGCCCAACAAGGCTACCACAGCATCAAAATTTGGTCCTGAGATTCGGGAGGAAGACTTTCTCTTCCTATTGTCAATGAGAGGTTGCACCCAGGCAAAAGAGGAAGAGGAGGAAGAAGGTGGGGCAAGAGGGCCAAGAGACAGAGAACTCATGGCACCCAAGGTTTGTACTGTTGTTGCCTCTAATTGAGATATAAGTGGGGCGCTTGTGGCTTCTGACACAGAGGGGTCACTGGCACCAGGAAGCTCAGTACTTTGGACCTCTTTTTCTTTATCCATGGGGGCTTCTGGAGCGTTTGTAGATACAGGCATTTCACTTTCTTCACTTTCACTGAGAACAATGATGTTCTCTGGGCCTGAGGACAATTCAGTATGCTTCCTTAGGGGATCCTCCTCCAGGCTCCTTCTTAACTTCTCTGACCTTCTTTTGATATACCTGGGTGGACGAGGAAGGAGTGGAGACTGTAGGTCCCTGAGTTGACGAGGCGGGGAGGGGTCCATACTGGTGTACTTCCGATCCGGGTGTTAAAGCTTCCCTCCTTGGTGTTGAAGCATCCTTGGAGGAGGATTCCCCTGAGTGCCTCCTAAGCTCACGGACTTTCTTATCAAACCAGATCTTGGTCCTCACTAAGACCGGGGCTAGGATTTCAGCCAAATCATCTTTTTCCTTTTTAAACCAATCCAAGTCTTCCAAGGGGTGTGTTTGACCACGTTGTCATACTCATATGAGTACAGGTCAGAATTGTCATCCTGGAGCCCTTCAGGAACTTGGTACAGGTTAAGCTCTTGGATTAATTGAAGGGAAAACCTGCCATAATGTCTTCTTCTCGCTTCAAAATCATCAGCACAGTCAGCCCAATAGTCCTCTGTGTCTGCCCTATGATGATAGGTGATCTTGATGTTCTGCTCAATAAACTTCTTCAAGTCAAAACAAGTTCTTGGCTTGAAGAAATGGACAGTAATGGGAGCTAGGGCTCTTTCTATATTTTGTGCATCTAGGGCTGTTTTGCAGGTGTAGTTTCCCAAGATGATAGGGAAGTGTAGGCCAGTGATTTTCTTATCCCTGCAGGTTCTGTGCAATTTATCCAGCTACCTGCATACTTCTATTAAGGCCATTTTGTCATTGCAGAACATAGGAAGCTTGAGAGGAGTGCTCTCATAGCCGACAAGCCTTATATAGGAAAATTTCCTAAATTGGATGAAATAGGCACCGTAATGCGCTATCAGGCTCATAGCTTCATTAGAAAATCTCCTCGCCGTGTCACTTTCCAGGAGCCTGAAAATGTACATGGTGAAAGCATCATTCACCCTCCTGAAATTGTGATTGCTAGTTTCCAAGGTGAATTGAGGGTAGTAGGCATACACAGGGTCACCCTTATGAGCATCAATGTATGAGAAACCAAATCATTGCCTTGATGCTGCTAGGGTATACATCAAGTATGAAGTCATATATAATTTCTTTGTCTACTGCACATTAGACAACTGCGTTGCTAGGTTCATACTAATGATTTCTGCCCAATTGATATTCTGAGTTCCTTCGAACACCATATTGATAAGCGGGCACATCTAGAAATGGAACTCATTTGTAGAGGGTAAACCCATGACCCGAGCTAGTAGGATTATAAAATCTGACAATTCTTCATTGAAATCTGCACGAAAAAGAGACTTAGACAGACAAGATGCCCCATTCTTAGGGTTTTTTAGCCAGACTTCGCCACCCGTGCCTTATATTTCTCACTGTCTTGATCGAAAAGGGCTGTGCCTGATTCTGAGAAATAACTATAGCATTGTCCATTTCTGGAATCCTTAGTGCAGTGCCAATGGTGGCAGCGTCAAGTTTGGTGATGAGCTCCCCATGCACGTTTGTCAACTCACTCGAGTCAAGGTTGAAATGAGCCCCACAGGAGAGCACTGTGTCTGCGCATTACACTGAGATAGGGAATCCACCGCGAAGGCCAAACCACTATCATGAATCATCTGCGCCATAGGTGAAGGGTTCGCGTCTGTCATCCTTGCCCAAAATCCCCAAAGTCGAGGTGGTGAACCTCACTATCCCCGATATCGGGAATGACAGACTCAAGTGGTGAAATTTGTTCCTGCCCCTGGAATTTGATCTTCATGTTGATAGTAACTCGGAGAGTGAAGCTGCAGGCTGGAACTTGGGATGGAATTGCAGGGGAATGGATACGCGTGTAGAAATTTTGGTCGCAAGGGTTCGAGCAATAGATAGCATGAAAGTAGTGTGCAAAAACACATAGGGGGAAGCTCATTATATAGCTGTTTAGGAGAGAGAAAGATAATAAATGTGCATTAAATACACATCTACCAAATTGAAAAGCAAGATATTCGGGTAGAGCGGGAAAAATTAGCACGAATGGCACTTGGTTCATTTGGGACACGAGGGACACGAAAGTGCTGAAGTACGCGGTTTGGTGATTCAAAGGTGACACGGGAAAAGATGCACAAATGTTCTTGGGACATGTAGGACGAAAGTACATGGAATACGTGATTCGGCCGAATCGGACGAAAAGGGAACAACGGGTCCGGGTGAACTTGGGACATTTGGGACAAAAAGTTCGACGGGCCCGAAAAGAACGGACTTCGGGTAAACCGGCCGATCGGGGAACAGAGAGCCCGAAAAGAACCTGGGATGCGTGGGATAAAATGTCCGACAGGCTCGAAAAACACACAAAATGACCCAAAAACGTAGATTTTCCCAATTTCTTGACTTATCACATTACCAGGATAACAGAAAAGACACTTAACCTCAAAATTTTAATTTTCAACTTCTTAAAAGTAGGGGAATTTTGAGTGGACAACAGCTGGCTCCTTCTGGGGATGACTTGGCATGGATTCAAAGAATGAGACAAGGCAAGAATTTAGACAAACTTGGGGAAGTAGACTAGTACCTTATCCATTGGGCCACGGAGTCAAAAGCAAACCAATACAGAAGACAACACCACAAACAACACACAAAAACAAGGGAAGGAAAGGAGAACACACACTATACAGAATATACAAAGGACTTCCTAATCACCTAAGACTTAAACAGTTTCAGGTACTGCCCACTATAAGGAAGTGGGAGAGAAGAACCATCCATATAATCAAGGTAAAAAGAATTCTCACTAGCAAAGTGCCTGATCTTGAAAGGTCCGAGCCAAAGGGAATCAAACTTGCCATGGCTGCCACGAGGTTCATGCCTTTTATCCCACAATAAAATGATGTCTCCAATTTTGAAATCTCTGAACCTGGCTTTTTTATCAAATAAGACTTTTAATTTTTGTTGGTGGGCAGATATCCTATCAGCAACTTTCAATCTGTCCTCATTCAATTTGTGGAGATACATAATTCTCTTATCCAAAGAATCATTGAAACTGGTATCTTCAATGGCCTTCATTAAATGCAGGGCTGGAAGCTCCACTGTGACTGGCAATTGGGCCTCCACTCCATATACTACCTGAAAAGGAGACATCCCAATGGCTCTCTTAGGTGTGATCCTATCTGCCCAAAGAGCATCATAGAGTTTCTTGTGCCAGTTCCGTTGGGATTCGTTGACTAATTTCCTTATTATGGCCACCAGATTTTTATTTGTTGATTCTGCTTGTCCATTTCCCTGAGGATAGTAATCTGAGGAGTGAGCCAGGGAGATGCCATATCCATAGCAAAAATCCATCATCTCGGTTGAAGAAAAATTTGAAGCATTATCTGTCACAATCTTGTTTGGCACACCATACCTTACCAAGATGTTTTCTTTGATAAAACTGCATACTACTTCTGAAGTAGTACTCTTTACTGGAATGGCTTCTACCCATTTGGTGAAATAATCTGTGGCGGTTAATACATGAGTATGACCAGCACTAGAAGAGGGATTAAGTGTTCCAATGAAATCCAAACCCCATTGTTGAAAAGGTTCTTCGATTACAACTGGTTTAAGGGGCAAAGAGGCCAACTTAGGTCTACCCACAAAAGTCTGACATGCCTCACATTTATCAACCCACTTTGATGCATCCCTGAACAAGGTAGGCCAAGTAATATCCTCCACGAAGAATCTTGTGAGTAGTAACAGTTGATGAGTAGTGCCCTCCACATGCCTGATTATGAAAAGCAGAAAGTAGCTTCTTCTGTTGTTCCTTGTCCACACATTTTAAAAATCTCCCATCCAATCCACGCTTAAACAAGGCATTTTCCCACAAAACATATTGAATGACCTTAGTTTAACAGCCCTCTTTTCTTTGGTAGTCAAATGAGAGGGGCATTCTCCATAGGTGAGAAAGTGAGCGATATCAGCATACCATTCATCAATTGAGCCAAGAAACAAAACGGTAGGAAGATCAGCCTCATCCTCCAGTAACCCATGTCCAGCTCCCTCAGCGATGAGTTCACACAAGCCTTTTCCACGAATGAGCTTAGTTGGTCTGATGTCAATGTCATATTCTTGGACCTTGGCCACCCAGTTCCCTCTCTTGGATCCAAACTCTTGTTGTGTGAGAATGGACTTGATGGTTGTATCTAGTACAAATACTGTGGAGTGAGAATTAAGAATGTAAAAATGAAACTGCTTGACAGCTTTAACCACTGCGAAAGCATGTTTCTCCATTATGGTGTATCTTAGCTCATGATTTTTTAGAATGTAGCTCATGAATGCAATTGGGAGTTCATGATCATTAGAATCTTTTTGAGTCAGAACAGCAGCCAGGGTGTTAACTGTGGCATAGCAATAGATAATAAAATCTTTGTTGAAATTTGGACACGCTAAAACAGGAGTCTTAGCAATAGCCTCTTTAATACCTTCAAAGGCCTTTTTTCCTTCAGGAGACCAACCAAACGTCTATTTTCCTTTCATCATTTGAGAGATATTCAAAGTTAGCTCTGCAAAATCAGGGATGAATCTCCTCAGAAAGTTAATCTTACCAAAGAAGGAGTGCACTCCTTTCTTGCTAGTTGGAAGAGGAATTTGCTGAATAGCTTGAACTCGCTCAGGATCAATTTTTATACCATCTTTGGAGACAACGTGCCCCAATAATTTCCCCTCCGTGACACAAAAAATAGATTTCTTAGGATTTAAAGAGATCCCATGTTCTCTACATTTCAGCAAAACTGTTTCTAGATGCTGAAAATGATCTGCCCTTGTTTTAGAAAATACAGTCAAGTCATCAAGGTATACGACGATACACTTTCCTTTCAAACTTCCAAAGGCTAGATCCATAGCTCTCTGAAAAGTGGCACCGGCATTAATGAGCCCAAAAGGCATCCTTTTGTAAGCAAAGGTACCCCAAGGAGTAGTGAAAGCCGTTTTGTGTTGATCTGCATGGTATTAACTTCTACCTGGTTATATCCTGAGAATCCATCAAGCATAGACAACATTTCGGATCCCGTTACTGCTTGCAAGACCTGATCCATCATGGGTAAAGGATAGTTGTCCTTTAAAGAAGCTTGATTCAGATTCCTGAAGTCAACACAGATACGAATTTCACCATTTTTCTTTCTAACAGGTACAATATTGGCAATCCATGTTGAATGGTGAATAGGAAAAATGATTTTGGCTTTTAATAACTTCTGTATTTCCTGAAAAATGGTGTCAGCTATCTTAGGATTGTATTGCCTCTGCTTCTATTTGAAAGGCTTAATTCCAGGTTTGAGAGGGATAAAATGCTGCATCTCCTTTGGTTGAAAGGCTTTTAAGTCTTCATAGGAATAAGCAAGGACATCTTTATACTTCTTCAAAAGACTAATTACCTTCTTCTTTTCTTCTGGTGTGCAACATTTTCCAATGTTCACGAGTTTAGGATCAGTAGAACTCCCAATATTAATTTTGTCATATTCAGCTGATTGTTGAGGTCCAGTAGAAGCTTTAAACTTTACATACCTGTCATGTTTGTCAAACAGTTCTTCTAAACTCACCAATCCTTTTGGAATCTTGTTTCCTTTGAGTTTGATACATCCATCCTGATCCGCTTCTTCTTCTTTGATGGCTTCTTCATCAAAGGGCACACTTTCACGAGGCAAATTATCGCTTCCTTCAAAGTACAACTGTTCAAAATTATCCTTGAGTTCTAAGAAAGAAAGCAAGTGTTGATCGTCATTGAAAACTTTCCAGTTACTTGTATTATCAGGTACACTGGGTCTATGGATCATCTCGATGGTGAACTTATCTTGAGAAAAGTCAGGATGAGGTATAAGCAGTGACCCTGAGACTGCTAGTGAATCAGCCCTGGTATTTTCTTCCCTAGGCATTGCTTCGATGGAGAAAGCATCAAGAAATTCAATGGAGTCCCAAACCTGATTCCTGTAATGTTTCAACCTTCTATTCTTTACCTGGAAGAGGTTCCTAACTTGCTTGACAATCAACTCGCATCCCCATGAGCTAGAAGATTCTTCACACCTTGTTCTTTTGCCACCTGGAGTCCAAGAATGAGAGCTTCATACTCTGCTGTATTATTGGTATTTTCAAATTGCAACTTGAATGAGAAAGGATGAATGCTTCCTTCAGGCGACACCAATATGACACCAGCTCCAGAACCAGCTGAAGAACAACTTCCATCAAACTCTAATATCCAAACACCATTAGGATCTTTAGGTGACACTTTGGGGGTTGGATTTCTCCTGGAGACATAATCATGTAGTTTCCATGCCCTATATCCTCATAGAGTATTTGTGCTTTGGGATCATCAGTTTTTTGTACAATATACTCAGACTGCTTCTCAGCAGCAACTTCTTCATTTGCCCATTAACAGGTATGAGGGCATGTGACCAATCCATTTGAATTTCTCCACCCACATCCTTACAGAAGTTTCTACTTAGTAGCATCCCATATGAAGGAGGAATATCTGCTACTAGGATAGTAGCCAAAACTTTCTTCTCAGGAAAAGTAGCAAAAGCCACTTGTGCATCCTTAATTCTTCCGACCAGGGGCACTTCCTTACTCTCCATGGAATAACAAGATCCGTAAGTACGTGTGAGAGTTAGGCCTAAGGCATGAGCTACTTTGGCAGGCATTACATTGTCTGATGCCCCTGAGTCTATGACGCAATTACTGAGCCTATGGCTGGCTATAAGGAGTGTCACATAGAATGGTTTGATTTTGTCATTGGGTGAGGTGACAATGGCTACCAGATTAGGCTGTGGTGCAGAAGAGGGAGTGGGTAAAAGGCCTTTAGAGGTAGTTTTAGAATGAGAATTGACAAAGTGAATCATTTTAGCAAAAGCCTTGGGATGGGTTTGATAATATTCAGCCTCTGAGATTTGAACCTTAGTCTTTTTAGGTGATCAATAATATCGAAAGACCCAGAAGTGGACGGGTTTTCATCGCTTGAGATCCTAGGTTTATCAATTTTAGGGGAAAAAGAAGTAACTTTAGTAGCAGAATTGACAGGACTCACCTTTGGTGTAGATGAAATGGGGATAGGGGATCCTCTTTTTGCAATTATAGGGATAGTTGTCGGCTGCTCCTTAGATTTTTTGGTGGGCTGCATCACTTTCTCCCTCTGATTTGTCTACTCTTGAGTCATGACAACGTATGATTCGCTATTCATGTCTGTTACTACTTCATCATAATCATCTCCTTCATCAATGCCTTCAGTGGTGAAGAAATTAACTCGAGATCCCTCAAGTTCATCTGTTTCATCATCAACCTCTTCAACAAATTCCTCACATTCTTCATTAACCTCCTCATCCTCTGGTTCTTCAACTTCACAGGTTGCATTGACAGGAACTTTAATAGGAGGTCCTTCAAGTGCTAGCCTTGTTTGAGAAGCAGCCAAATGATTTCTGGGCTGAAAATTCCTCCTTGGAACGTCTGCATAGGGAGTATGCTGAGCCAATTATTTCTTAATGGCGATGAGATCATTTGCAAGTTTTTTACCAATGGATTAGTATTAGGAGTGGAAGAGGAGGAAGAAGCAAACTTAGATTTAGAAGGGTCTCTCCTCAACTTCCCTGACATGATTAAATCATCTTCAACACTAACAGCAAGAGTTTGATCCTCGGCCAATGTTGCATGAGATTAGCCCTCCTCAGTGCATAACTAACTTCAGGAAATTGGGCATTTAGGAAGAAGCATTTTTGGATTTGGTCTACAGGTTGAGTATTTGGTGGAATTTTTTTAATCAACCTGTTGAATCGAGCCACAAATTCTCTCATGGGCTCTTGTGATTCCTTCTTTATTTGAGAAATTTGGGCTAGCAAAGCATGCACGTCTTCCGTTGGTTTGAAATGGTTTTCAAACCTAGTTCTCATTGTGTCCCAGCTAGTGATAGCTCGGCCGGAAGGTGATAGAACCAATCAGCAGCATTATCTTGTAAAGTCTCAACAAAAAGCCTTACGGAGATGTCTTCATGTTCAACTCCCAGAACTCCGCATGTAACTATGAAGGCTACGATGTGTTCATCAGGATGTACCTTGCCATCACCCTTAAATTTAGGAAAGTTCTTCCGGTTACCTCTGGGTAACTCATGCAAAGGCTGAGGAAGGGAAAGAGGCCCAACACGATGACCCCAAGGTAATGGTGCCACCATTCTTGGAAAAATGGCTTGAAGAGGAACTGAAACACTAGCAAGAATCAGAGCTCGAAGATTAGGACTGATTTTGCTCTGAAGGAATATCACCCGTAGGGATTCTATCTTTGACAGGAGGAGTGCTTGTTGAACGAGCCTTTCTATTCTTCTTCTTGCTGAAGGAAAAGGAAAACCCTGCTGTTCCAAAAGTTGAAACTGAGAATCTTCAAAACCAAGGGCCCTTCTCCCTCGAGTAAAACATGGAGTCGCAGATCAAAAGATGATCGATAAATGATTATAGAACTAGAATATGATTCCCCAGTAGAGTCACCAAAAACTGTTGGTCGTCAAAAAGGACTTCAAGAAGAGCAACAGTCAGGGGACAAGAAGTCCCTCCTCTTTAATGGGAGAGGTTCCCTTATTCAGAAACAAACCTATTTACACATATACAAAGCATGGTTTTACTATGGAACTTGGATATTATGAAAGTGTTTTCTAAAAGGATCATCAATCACAAAAGGACTGAGGAATGAAAATGTGAGAACGAGCAGAAAGGCACCATTCAGAATTATAGATGACAGAGTAATTCCTTATGCATGTGAGGGTACAATGAATTGGAATAAGATCATTTGTATCACATTAATAAGATGAAATTTGAAAAGACACAAAGTTCTGTAAATAACATCTGCAAGAATACAAAGCTTCTCAGCATAATACAGACAAATGATCTAACAAGATTAAATGAATAGCTTGAGAATAAAGGAAACCAGATAGACAAAGAATGAAAAATCCTTCTGTATTGATTTCTTTATGATTTATTTACACTTTCAGAAATAAGCCAAGTTCTTCCCCCTTTCAAAATGGCGAGGAGAGGCCATTATATAGTTTACAAATTAGTTACTCTTGGTAACTACTTCTTTTAACTAATGTTTAGTTAAAGGGCTGCTAATCGCAATACCCCAACTAATTACAACAAATCTGAGAGGAAAAGGGGGAAGAGAAGAGAAGAATTAGGAGAAGAAGACAGGTGCTCATGACTGGGAGGGACCCACCGACTTTAAGATCCGACTGTCTGAATCTCTTCAATGCCTCTGCTATGTCTCTGCCTCGTGGGACTGATGTGTTGGCAGTAGACTGAGTCCAAAATCCGAGGCACTTCTCCATTTCCTTGTCGAACTCGACATGAGTATGATAATATTTATTTGCTTCTTCTATGGCAGATTGAAGAGAGTAGATCTCCTTCATTTTTTCCTTGGAAATGGAGCTTTCCTTGAATAGATCACCTTTGATAAAAGCTCTGAATTGAGCTTTGATTTCTTGTAAAGTGAGAGGCACACCAGAAGTCTCATCATGAAGATGGCAATGTATATCTTTGAAGGTAGATATAACTAGTGTTTTGAAGGCCTCACCCTTCTGCCAGCTATTCTTTAACTCTCCCAAAGCCTCCTCCAACACCTTGATTTTCCATTCCACGTTGTAGACCCAGGACTTTGACAAATTATCCTTGGCATCTTCGAAGACCTTGCTTGCCATCAAAATATTTTCATCTGTTTGTCCCATTAGACGAAGGTCTACTATGCAATCGCCCAAAGTTTAAGTTCTTTATCAATGCTCCCAATAGTGGAGGAGAGCTTCTGTTGCAAATTACTCACCTTCCCGTGGAGTTTGAAGGCTTCATCAATGAATTTTAATCCTGCAACCAGCATATCATCCACCATGGCCTCCATAGCCCTTCCATAGACATAGAATACTTGTGCATGTCTTTGATACTCTGCACTTCATCCTGGCTCAGAATTACAGGTGGTGGAAGAGTAGTCAATGGGGTAGGATCCAAAACTTTATCCTTGGACAAAGCAGGACTTGATGAAACTCGTAAGAATCTGGGCTTGTTCTTCCAACTGCTCAATGGTTTGCTGCCCTTTCTCTACCCTCCCAATGACTCTGGTGACTGTTTCCTGAAGATTGTGGATCTCACCTTCAGGGGTAGACTCTCCCATGGGAATTCTTGAGAGTTCAAGGTTAGATGCCTGCAAATCCTGCTCAGGTTTGTCTACCTTAGGCTTGGCTATCTCCAGGAATTGTTGGCCCTGAGCATCAGACACTATCCTGGAGGTAGTTCTAGCTTTTGGCGTGAGAAGGAGGAGTAGTGCCTAACAAGGCTGCCACAACATCAAAATTTGGTCCTGAGATCCGGGAGGAAGACTTTCTCTTCCTACTGTCAACGAGAGGTTGCACCCATGCAAAAGAGGAAGAGGAGGAAGAAGGTGGGGCAAGAGGGCCAAGAGACAGAGAACTCATGGCACCCAAGGTTTGTCTCGTTGTTGCCTCTAATTGAGATATAAGTGGGGCACTTGTGGCTTCTGACACAGAGGGGTCACTGGCACTAGGAAGCTCAATACTTTGGACCTCTTTTTCTTTATCCATGGGGGCTTCTGGAGTGTTTGTAGATACAGGCATTTCACTTTCTTCGCTTTCACTGAGAACAATGATGTTCTCTGGGCCTGAGGACAATTCAGCATGCTTCCTTAGGGGATCTTCCTCCACAGGCTCCTTCTTAACTTCTCTGACCTTCTTTTGATATACCTGGGTGGACGAGGAAGGAGTGGAGACTGTAGGTCCCTGAGTTGACGAGGCAGGAGGGGTCTGCACAGGTACTTCCGATCTGGGTGTTAAAGCTTCCCTCCTTGGTGTTGAAGCATCCTTGGAGGAGGATTCCCCTGAGTGCCTCCTAAGCTCACGGACTTTCTTATCAAACCAGATCTTGGTCCTCACTAAGACCGGGGCTAGGATTTCAGCCAAATCATCTTTTTCCTTTTTAAACCAATCCAAGTCTTCCAAGGGGGTGTGTTTGACCACGTTGTCATACTCATATGAGTACAGGTCAGAATTGTCATCCTGGAGCCCTTCAGGAACTTGGTACAGGTTAAGCTCTTGGATTAATTGAAGGGAAAACCTACCATAATGTCTTCTTCTCGCTTCAAAATCATCAGCACAGTCAGCCCAATATTCCTCTCGTGTCCGCTTCTATGATGATAGGTGATCTTGATGTTCGCTAATAAACTTCTTCAAGTCAAAACAAGTTCTTGGCTTGAAGAAATGGACAGTAATGGGAGCTAGGGCTCTTTCTATATTTTGTGCATCCAGGGCTGTTTTGCAGGTGTAGTTTCCCAAGATGATAGGGAAGTGTAGGCCAGTGATTTTCTTATCCCTGCAGGTTCTATGCAATTTATCCAGTTGCCTACATACTTCTATTAAGGCCATTTTGTCATTGCAGAACATAGGAAGCTTGAGAGGAGTGCTCTCATAGCCTGCAAGCCTTATATAGGAAAATTTCCTAAATTGGATGAAATAGGCACCGTAATGCGCTATCAGGCTCATAGCTTCATCAGAAAATCTCCTCGCCGTGTCACTTTCTAGGAGCCTGACAATGTACATGGTGAAAGCATCATTCACCCTCCTGAAATTACGATTGCTAGTTTCCAAGGTGAATTGAGGGCAGTAGGCATACACAGGGTCACCCTTATGAGCATCAATGTATGAGAACCCAAACCATTGCCTTGATGCTGCTAGGGTATACATCAAGTATGAAGTCATATAGAATTTCTTGGTCTGTTGTACATTGGACAACTGCTCTGCTAGGTTCATACTAATGATCTCTACCCAATTGATATTCTGAGTTCCTTCGCACACCATATTGATAAGCGGGCACATCCAGAAATGGAACTCATTTGTAGAGGGTAAACCCATGACCCGAGCCAGTAGGATTATAAAATATGACAATTCTTCATTGAAATCTACACGAAAAAGAGTCTTAGACAGATGAGATGCCCCCTTCTTAGGGTTTTTTAGCCAGGACTTCGCCACCCATGCCTTATATTTCTCACTGTCTTGATCGAAAAGGGCTTGTGCCTGATTCTAAGAAATAACTATAGCATTGTCCATTTCTGGAATCCTTAGTGCAGTGCCAATGGCGGCAGCATCAAGTTTGGCGATGAGCTCCCCATGCACGTTTGTCAACTCACTCGAGTCAAGGTTGAAATGAGCCCCGCAGGAGAGCACTGTGTCTGCACATTGCACTGAGATAGGGAATCCACCGGCGAAAGCCAAACCACTGTCATGAATCATCTGCGCCATAGGTGAAGGGTTCACGCATCTGTCATCCTTGTCCAAAAATCCCCAAAGTCGAGGTGGCGAACCTCACTGTCCCCGATATCGGGAACGGCAGACTCGAGTGGTGAAATTTGTTCCTGCCCCTGGAATTTGATCTTCATGTTGATAGTAACTCGGAGAGAGAAAGCTGCAGGCTGGACTTGGGATGGAATTACAGGGGGAATGGATATGCATGCAGAAATTTTGGTCACAAGGGTTCGAGCAATAGATAGCATGAAAGCAGTGTGCAAAACGCATAGGGGAAGCTCATTATATAGCCATTTAGGAGAGAGAAAGACAATAAATGCGCATTAAATACACATCTACCAAATTGAAAAGCAAGATATTCGGGTAGAGCGGGAAAAATTAGCACGAATGGCACTTGGTTCATTTGGGACACGAGGGACGCGAAAGTGCGAAGTACGCGGTTCGGCTGATTCGGGCGACGCGGGGAAAAGACACACAAATGTTCTTGGGACATGCGGGACGAAAGTACGCGGAATACGTGATTCGGCCGAATCGGACGAAAAGGGAACAACGGGTCCGGGTGAACTTGGGACATTTGGGACAAAAAGTTCTGACGGGCCCGAAAAGAATGGACTTCTGGTAAACCGGCTGATCAAGGAATAGAGAACCCGAATGAACCTGGGACACGCGGGACAAAAATGTCCGACAGGCCCGAAAAACACACAAAATGACCCAAAAACATAGATTTTCCCAATTTCTTGACTTATCACATTACCAGGATAACAGAAAAGACACTTAACCTCAAAATTTTAATTTTCAACTTCTTAAAAGCAGGGGAATTTTGAGTGGACAACGGTGTTGAAGTGAAGAAAATTATACTTAAAGAAAACCAAATCTAACTAACCTTTTGAAAGAATGTGTGGCACCTTTAGAGGATACCATGTGGACTGTATGGGTGGCAGAGTTGGAGCAAGTTTTAGGTTTTCCGCATGAAGCGGATCTCTTTGTTTTATCTCTTCGCAACCACTGTTTATTAATTTCCTTTTTACTAATCTCCTCTAGCTTTTCTTTGCGGAGGTTGGAGTGTTGAAATTGATGCCCTCGGTTTTGATTTTCTTTCACTGTTTATATTTGCTTGATCTACCTTTTTATTTTCTTGTGTAGAAATCACATGAAGCGGAGACCTTGATGGGGGAGGATGCATTTTTTTGGTGACGCCGTGTTAAATTCTCATGGATTTTGCTTGCTTGGCTATGCAGGTGCCTTAGAGACGCCTTTGGATTGATATGGAGAAATCAAATTTTGTGCGGAGTTCCGCGGGAGGAGTACATGTAGAGGGCTTCGTGCTAATCTAATTAGGAGAAATAGTGCCTAACTCGTGGTCTACCCGTCCTCTTGTGTTGCAACGAATCGATCCCCACAAGGAGGTTATAGTGAACTCACCCCAATCCAAAGTGACACGACCACACCTAGTTACATGGCTTGGCAACAATAAAAATGCCAAGCAGAAGAAATATAACTCAGACAATGCAAAAACACAACTGGTCAATGTTATGTGAGCTCGGTTTGAGCTCGGTGATGTAATACAATGTAACCCAACTTCTCCTAATTTAGTAGATCTGTAGATTGTAGCAATAACAAAAAAACTCCTCTAATATTAGAGGTAAAACCCCAGTAAATATTTTTTAAAATTCTAAAAATGATTAGTTCCAGCTCGAGAATTTTTTCTGGTGCGAGAGGTCACCAAGGCAAGAACAAATTGTTGTACATTTACGGAATTCACACGGGAGGTTGTGGGATTGCGGGGGAGATGTGGGAATCTGCTAGAGGTGAATCTTGGCTCTCCGACAAAGTAGATTTCTTCTCCACAAATTCTTCTTCCTCTGCAACCTTCTCCAACCTTGCCAGGAGCTTCAATTTGCTCTGGTACCAAAAGTAGATTGAGCAACAGGGGAGGAAGCCTGATAAAATATATTAATGTGAAATCAACCAAGTTATAATGAATGGATTGCAATACTTATAGGTATTATACAGTCATGTGCAAACAAAAGAAAGGTTACACAGGTACAACTGAAATTACAACTTCCAAAATACATCCGGGAAGCAACAATTAATTTAATACAAACAAATGATAAGTTGTAACTATGCAACAAATAATCCTATGACTATGGAATAAGAAAAATATGGTTTAAAAACCATATAACAATAATAATTAATTAATTACAATAATTAATTATAAAATGCATAATTAATTATCCTAACAATTTTTTTGCATATATATATAGTTTTCGGTAAAAATTCAGTGAGCTTCATTGATATGTATTTCTTCTTCTCCTTTTTCTCTTTTCTCTTCTCCTTCTTACATACAAAAATGCAACATACCACATTAAAACAAACAATGTGGAAATTAATTCCACACACACGGTTGAGCGAGAAAGGAAGATACAAAAATAAATACATTTTCTAAAATGAAAGCAGTAAGCGTCGAAATCAAATTTTAACATTTAATTAATGAAGATCTATTTCCCTTTTGGAAGATACCTTTTTCACATCTCAACGGTGGAGCCGGGAGTCATGGTTTGTTCTAAATGCACTATTGTTTTATGTTGCATCCTTTGTACCCATGTTGAAGGGTGTGACCACATAGAGAAAATCGGAGGAAATCATGTTGTCCTCCGTAGATATTTGGAAGCAGTCATTTTCTATGCTCGTCTGCCGCTTCGCACTTGCCTTCACTAAATATGTTAATGGAGGACATATTGTATAATTCCTAATAACTTGCATAATTTTATATATAGTAGGATTACACGATACATGAAGAATCACATAAATAATTATTATAAACCTCTTCGCCCACAAAAAGAGTTAGAAATATTGCTGGTCCCTTCCATACGCAAATTTGTAACATATAATTATGTACAAAATTCATTTACATATATAATACAAAAACATGTTGAAACCTCATTTTTCCAGTATTGGTATTAAAGCTAGTTATCTTACACATTAATATTAAAAAATCATTTTTAACTCCTTGCGGTTCTAGTAATTAATGGATGTGTGATTCACAAAGGCTACTTGGCTCATATCAATAAACACTATTATATTATCCTTTTTAATTGTAATCACACTATAAAGATATTACCCCTGTTAAATTTATATTTACCTAATACATAATACAAAATAAATCCTTTTTACAAATAGTGTTTTACCATGTAATATACATGTCTTACACAAAACAAAAATATTTTTAATATTTAGATCAATAAAATAAAAAATACAAGACTCTTGTCGAATACAACCTACAAATTATCACCATTTAGCTTAACATACTTTCCTCTTTGCTATGCTCGACACAATAGGTCCAAGTTAATTATCCCCAATAGGGTTGCATCTAAAATGTAAGGTAACCTAATGCACATCTGCGATATGGGATGTCATTGATTAACAAAAATGAATTTTACTAAAGTCCTAAATGGGGGTATTTAGGGTTCTAGTGTTAATCTAAATAGGAGGACTAAACCATTATAATAAAGAGGCTAATCAATAACAAATAACAGAAAACTAATATGCTAAAGAGATGTAAATCAATTGCATGATTTGATCTAACGGAAATAAAACCATAGAATGTAAGAGTGGAGTAAGGAAAATACTCGGTGATAACGGGGAGATTATTGCAAGTTGTTGTAGATCTAGAACTTGAACTCGAGTGTGTAGTGTAGACAAACACTAAACGGCCCCTGTAGAGAGTAGATTTGGACTTTCTGAAGTGACACATGCACTTGGGAGTGTACGGGGGTGCCTCGACGTGCCATGGTCTACAATCCGGTCACTCGAGAACAATATAAATGCTCAAAACTCTAATTTGGCACAATTTTTAAGTGTCTCTGAACACTCGTATGTCCTGTCACACTAGATTCACTTGAATGATCTAGATGACCCCTACTCAAGAAGAAGAAAAAGGTGTCGATTGACCTTAGCTAGAAAACTAGTGAACTTATCACTGAGCGCTACACTACATTATAGACCCTAATGTAGTTCTAGTGAGTGTGTGTATTTCATGCCCTAGTTGTTCTCATGTCAGTTGCACTTTGTGAAATAGAGATCTATGATAGCTACGAAACATGTAGATAGTATGGTAGAATGAATAGAATCCCTCCTCCTCTAAGAATGTGTGTGATGCAAAATTTCATAGATTGAATGTATGGTGCTATGTGGATGTAAGTGGTGTAATGGATGCAACCATAGATGGATTGATAGTAGTGATAGGATGTAATGACCTCGGACCCTTATTATGGTCTTATAAGTTTTATATTTATAGGGCTCTCAAGTTTAATTTCACAATTAATTCTGATAATGCTGATTGAGGAAAAGATAAAGATGACCAACGGATAGAAGTGACCCAAATAGGAGTGAAAGAGGCTAAGCATAGATCGTGGTGCCTAGAGTTAGACTGGGGCACCCCAGTACAGGGTGGGGCACCCAGATATAGGGCGAGAATTTTAGGGAAGTTAGAAAATGGGGTGATAAGTATCGGAAAATATGCGGGAAAGATGAAGTAAAACATAAAACAAAGATGGAAAAAGGTGGGATTAATTGGTACTTTGTACACTTGAGAACCTTCTAAATAGTAGTATAAGATCGGGCTAAATATTGTCTAATGTGCAATATTTGTGTCTACATTTCCCCCACTTTATGTGGGTGAGTGAACAAATTGGTAACATAAAGTAGATAGAAAATCATATCACGATGTCTCGTACAGTGTGGAAGAAAACTAAATGGTGTGTGTGACTGCCTTATCATCATCCACATCACTTGGTGAGTCATCTCACCTTGCGAGAGTCATAGGTCTTAGGGAGTCAAATGAAAAGTGTCACATTATTTCATGGAATCCATCACTTTGTCATTTGTGTCAATGCGTCATAGGAGTTACATTCCTTATTTGGAATTATAACTCCTCCTTTAGTGGCGTCATATGTGTTAGTCACATCATATGCGTTAGTGGCATCATATGAGTTCTTTCCTTGTTTAGGCATGGGGGTTACACAACACCCCTATTTGTACTTCCTTTTTTTGATCTATGAGTATGAGCAGACCTATTTTCTTATTTTCATATTCTTTCCATTGTTTGAATCTTGCTTATTGCATTGGAGCTACGACATTACCATCGGAGTGCAACTTCATTGTGGTGCATTGTTTCAACATTGGTTCTCGTATATCCCTCTTTCATGGTATCAGAGTTGGTTTTGGTAAAATGTGCACTCTTTGTTTATCAGTTGCTTATTACTTCTGGTTTCTTCTTATTTCCTTGTGCAAGTTTTTTCAATTATTACTTTGGAATTGTATTGCTCACCTCACATTGAGGTTTTAACAGATTATGTGGTTGGACGCTTCCCTATTTCACTGGAGTGCCCTCTCTGCCATCCTCACGAACTCTGTAACTTACTTCGTGATTTCTTCTACTCGTGAGCTTGTTTTCATTTGCATGGTTGTCTCTACATTGAGTTTTTTTACAACTCTGCTGTGTGCATTGTTTATGCTCAAGCAATTACTCCTGAAATCATCTATCACACAGACATCCGTTCCCTGGTTTTTCCCGTGGTGTTGTTTGTGGTTTGCACAGTCATTCACCATATCTACTTGTTCATTTCTTGAATGGGCTTATGGCCTCTACCGGTGGTGCCTTACTTTGGTTCATATTGAATGCTCATGAACTGCATTTATTAACTTAGGCATGTTCGTAGTCTAAACGTGGTTGTTTTGGATTGTTCAAGGTCTCAACGTGGTACCTTGGCTTAAGTTATCCTTGTGGTGATCTAATCAATCCTTGCATTGGCTTCATTGGTCTCAAACATCTCGTGTTGGTTTTCTTGTGCCTTGGTTGCAACCTCGACTCATAGCTTGTGTCTCCACCTACATTGTTTGGCTCGAGTTCTACTCCCTTGTGGTCAGTTTTGCCACTCTTGCATTAGCTTCATTAGTCTGTGTAGCTCATGCTTGGTTCATGGATCTTCTTCCACCACGAGTGTAGCTATTGGCTCGTGGTTCCTTGTTGGCTCATGGAACCGGATTGGCTCTTAAACCCCTGCATCCTCTGCTCCAACTCATCCCTAACACAACACCACCTCCACCGGCTCGATCAGTGCACGTTCGGCTCTACGATAAACTTCGCCATCCTGCGGTGGGCGGTTACACCTTGTACTCAGCTCACCGAAAACTCTGCAACCCTTGGCATGTGGCTTCACTCATTCAAATGATGCCAATCCTGGAGTGTATGTGTTAAATACGGATCAGGTTTCATTTTCTTGCAGTGGATTACACCTGACACATGGTCCATACCCTTTGGCTTGGTCAACATCCACACGGTAGTTTTCCATTCTCTCAACATCTCGGTTAACGTGGACCCTATCCTTCCTTTTTTAAGGATTGATTATTGGTAAAATCAATCGCCTTTTAAAAATTTTTAAGGTTAAAAACATTTAATTCATTGGCATTGTAAATTTTTGGGTATTTTTGCTTGTTTTATTATCCTTCCTTCGAGTGTCGAAGACGGAGGGTGAGGTTCGGGTTGGAAAGAGGCTATTCCCCTCGCAATAAAAATAAACACTATCTAAAATTTGATGCCATTTCTAATGAGCATACATATGACACCCTTTGCATGTATTTAGGGAACTTTTTAAATCCGTTTGTAGGGCTTATTGGTGTTTTCCATCAGTTGTGGGAATCATTTTTTGCTATAACTTTTGACTCGTTGCTCATTTTGAGCACTTCTTTAGTCAAAGTTACATGTTTTTTACACACTAGATGATGGGATTATAATTTTTGTAAACACACTATTTTATAAAGTGCCACATTCTGGGGGTGTCATTGTATTGCTTGTATCAGCTCATTTTGAATCATCTTGAGCATTGTTCTATCCCTTTTATTGCTTGTGGACTTGTGAGCACGTCCGCCACAATCTTACAACAAAGGGATTATTTCGTGTAATGTGAGACACTATTTATCACAAGGCTTTCTCTTCCCCTTCTTTTTTCACTCATTCTTGTGCTTGCTTACGGTGTCGAACTATTGTGCCTAATGAACCTTGATTGTTGTCTCCACTCTTGCGCGTTATTATGTTGATTGTAAGGTGAGTGACAGACTGGTTCTCGGCACACAATCACATCTGATTGTAATCAACGCACTAAACTATAAAGTGCCAAACTCGAGGGGGTGTGATATTGTTTGGGGTGGTTGTTTCCTTTCTCTCTCCTTCCTTCTTCCTTCGTTGGTTCTATCTCTTCATTATGGATATCTCTAAAGTACCGGTGCTCACACCTTTTAATTTATCAAATGGAGATCTAAAATTATATTAGTTTTGCAAAGTAAAGGGTTATACCATGTCACCATGGGGTTAGAGACCAAACCTGATGATGAACCCAAAAGATCTAAATGGTTCGTGATGAAGCCTTAGGTCTTCTTTGTATGTCCATCTCTTCTGACTTACTGTTCCACATTGAAACTTCCTCGACACCCGATGGAGCGTGGACAACGCTCGATGAGATGTTTGGGAAGCAAGATGACATGAGAGTGCATGAGTTGGAGAACAAACTACTAGGGTTAAATCCTAGTGACTTTGAAAACCTGTAGGCCTTCTTCTCAAAGTTTTTCCACACTAGACTACTTCTAAAGGAATGTAAAGTGGAGAAGAAAGAATCTCAATTGATCTTGTCGATTATTTCTAAGTTAGGTCCTGAATACTCTGTCTTCGTTTCAACTTTCCACACCACGAAATCCGCCTTGGGTAGTGCCTAGAAAATGCCCTCATTTGATAGTTTTTCATCCCAACTCATTCGAGAATAGGACAAAATCATTCAAATGGGGACTCTAAAATCCAAGTCACATGCCCTTGTGGTGAATAAGGGCAAGAAAAATGAAAAGAAGAAAGAAACAAAGGACCAACCTAAGAAAGAAACCAAGACCAACCAACCCCAGCTAAGCCCAACACTAACACTTCGACTTCTGAGCCTAAAGCGAAGAAGGAAAAGTGTAAATGCTCCTATTGTAAGTATCCTAGCCACGACGAGCATCATTGTTTTCAGAAACAAATTGATCACTTAACTCAATTGCTTGAGAAGAATAAAATAAGTGTTCCTAAATCTGTCAAACAAAATGCTCAGAAGGGCAAGTCTTCTAAAGCAAAGGAGTCTAAAAATGAAAATAATAAAGGTAAGGCCTTCATAGCTAGATCATCTCCATCATCAACTTGGATTATCGATTCTAGTGCCTCACACCACATGGCTTCTTTAGAGGTTGAATTCTCTAGCATTGAACCATGTGGCATGTCCCAAATCATGTTGGGTGATGAAACTCAAGTGTCAATTTCTGGTAGTGGATCAAGTAGAGATAGAAGGTGGAACATTTAACCAAGTGTTGAGTGTTCCCAATATCTCTACCAATATCCTATCGGTTTACCAAATCACCCACCTTGGTGAAGGAATGCGAGTGGAATTTGGTCCTAACTTGGTTATCATTCATGCGCTTAACTCGATCAGTGTATTGTGGCCGAGGGAAAGGTAGATCACCATTCATGGTTGTATACCTTTTCCCATTTCTCTTATGATTCGATGCCCAATGCCTTATTTAATCATGCAAATGAGGTTAATAAGCTATGGCATGAGTGTTTTGGACATCTAAATTATCATTACCTTGAACAATTGAGCCAAAACGAAATGGTCAACGGGTTACCCCGAGTTAAGTTTTCTAAAGGTATTTGTGAGGGTTGTACCCTTGGAAAGCACCCTGAAAAAAACTTTGATAAGGAAAAATCCTTGAGAGCTACTCATCCCTTGGATCTTGTTCATAGTGATGTTTCTGGCCCCTTTCCATTTCCTTCTTTCACTAGAGCTCTATATATACTAATCTTCATTGATGACTTTTCACGTTATACTTGGGTATATTTTCTTAAGCTTAAGTTTGAAGTCTTTGAGCATTTTCAAAAATTTAAGGATCTTGCTGAGAAACAAGTGGAACGGTCTATCAAGGCTCTTTGAACCAAAAATGGAGGCGAGTATGTGAGCAATAAGTTTGAGGATTTCGCACTTTTGAGGGGATTGATTTGCGGTGTATAGTTCTTACAACCCTTCCCAAAATGGAGTTAAGTAAAGAAGAAACCGAACTCTAAAGGAGATGGCTAGTTGTATGGTTCAATCAAGTCCCTTCCTTAGTAGTATTGGGATGATGTAGTGAATTGTGCTTGTTACTAAAAAGAGTTTGTGAGAATTGAATTAGAAATGAGGCACCACAAAGTAGTTGCACTCCAACGGAATCGTGAAAGCTCTAGCGATAGCAAGGAAAAAAATGATCAGTAATGGAAGAACTTGCTCAACAGAAACAAAGCTTGCATAGAGGAAAGACAACGGAGTGTCTTGGCATACTCATAAATGAATAGAAAAGGGGTACATATAGGGTGTTGAGTAACCCTAGTGCATGACACACATGAAACCCTAAACCTAACCCTAAACCCAACCAACGTGAGATGACCCTCAATATGAGAAGAGGACACATAGGATAAATCACACTAACACTCCCCCTTCATCAAATTTGGGTAACGGATGTGATGAGTCGACAGAAGAGGAAGACACTCCTAAATAACTAAGAAAGATGTGTCAATGGGGCCTGCAACTAAAGGCCTGATAAAGTGCCCATATACAAACACAATCTTCCTAGAAGAAGAAGAAGAAAAGGACTACATAGCCCAAAGAAGATGAGTAGCTGCAGAAGACCTCACCCCAAGAAGAGACCGTAAGTGAAGAAACTTCATCTCAGTGAAGGGCTTGGTGAATAAATCTACAATCTGATTAGCTATCTGAATGTACTAAATGTCGATGATACCATCATGAATAAGCTCCCGTATGAAGTGCATATGGATCTCAATGTGCTTCGTCTGCTGATGTTGAACTAGATTTCTACAAATAGAGATAGTGCTCATGTTATCACAAGTAGATAATGGTAGGCCGCCAAAAGTGGATGCCAAACTCTATCAGAATACCTGTAGCCAAATAGCTTCTGTGGTGTTAATTAACTCCTTTGTATTCTCGCCTCCGTAGATGATATCGCAATTGCATTTTGTTTCTTGCTAGACCAACTAATAGGACCCGAACTAAGAGAGAAACTATAGCTAAAAGTAGATTTCTGATGATCTAAGTCACCAGACCAATCAGAATTTGTGAATCCAATCAAGCCAATATCAACCCCTCTATGATAGTGAATGCCATCAGCATAAGTGCCACGAACATAATGAAGGATCTGTTTAGCTACTTTCCAATATAGCTCATGTGGATCCTACATGAATCTGGACACGATCCCAATAGCATATGATAAATCTGGTCAAGTGTGAGTCAAGTAAATCAAGCTCCCCACCAACTGTTCGATAAAGAGTACCATCAACCAAGGGAGTAGAGAAATCTGAAACCAACTTCACCCCAGAAAGAAAAGGAGTAGGAGAAGACTTGCAATTGGACATATGAAATGAGCTAGCAAATCAAGAGCATACTTAGGTTGTGAAATCAAGATTCCCGAGTCGATTGTGAAATCTGAATCCCAAGGAAGTAATGAAGCAGACCTAAGTCAGTCATGGAGAACTTGTTGGCTAAGGAGATCTTCATAGAATCAATAATAGAGGAAGAGCTGCCTGTGATCAACAAGTCATAAACATATAGAACAAGAATGAGTATGGAGTCATCTTTCCATAGAATATAAACATTTGGATCAGAGTGACACCTAGTAAACCTTAATGTAAGTAAGGAGTCCATCTAGGCATACCAAGCCTGAGGGGCTTGTTTAAGGCCATAAAGAGACTTCTTTAACTTATAAACGAGGGAGGAATCTTGGACATAACCCGAGAGGTTGTTCCATATAGATCTCTTCCTCTAGGTCACCATGAAGGAAGGCACTCTTAACATCCATTTGATGGAATTTCCATCTATTTTCTATGGAAATGGCTAGGGTAAGTTGAATAGATGTCATCTTTGCAACCGGAGAAAAGGTTTCTATATAATCAACCCCAACTATCTGGGAGAAACCCTTAGCTACTAATCGCGCTTTAAAATTTTCAACGTCTCCATCTACTCCATACTTTGTTCGGAACACCCACTTACACCGAATGATTTTTCTTCCTTTTGGAAGAGTGGTGAGATCCCAAGTATCGTTCTTCATGAGAGAGGAATACTCCTCATCCATGGCAGAATCCCACTCAGGAATACCAGAAGCCTCTCAGAAAGACTATGGATCAGAAGAAGAGGTGAAGAAAGAGTGGGGTCCAATGAAATCTGAGCGAGTACATATCATATCCGAAGTATCTCCAACTAAATCTCCAGCACTTTGCAAAGTTTTCTTGGCCCAAAGGGGACCAAGAGGATTAGGCTCAGATTCGGAAGATTCTTCACTTGAGTGAGAAGGGACATAGTCCTCATCATCACTACTATCAGAATTAGAAGACTCAAAGGTCTGATGGTCGGGAGGATTCGGAAGAGGAGAATGCTCAACAGTATCATCATCTAAAGAGTCAGAATCTAAATTAGTGAGCTGAAGAACCTCAATAGGGGGAAAAGTAGAAGTCGAAGAAGACTCATCGAACTTAACACTTCTCTCAATATATAGCTCATGAGAAGTAGGATTCATCAATCGATATCCCTTCACGCCATCAGGATACCCTATAAAGATACAAGGTTTGGATTGTGGTTCCAAAGCCTTACGTTTCTTCTTGGGAATCTGAGCCATAGCCTTGGATCCGAAGACTCGAAAGTGCTCAACATCAGGCTTACGTCCAAACTAGGCTTCAAAGGTTGTCATCCCTCTTATTGCCTTGTGAGGAATACGGTTCTAAATGTAATGTGATCAATCTGTTTCTTAAAACAGTGTTGCTCATCGTGACCAAAATTCTTGCAATAGGAACACAAATACTTGCTTTTCTGCGCCTTAGGCTTAGAAGTCAAAGTGTTTGTGTCATTTTTAGGTTTGATATTGGTTTCTTTCTTAGGTTGATCCTTAGTTTCTTTCTTCTTTTTAGTCTTCTTTCCTTGCTAGTACTTGCTACAAGGGCATGTGACTTGGACTTGAGAGACCCCATTTGAATGAGTTTGTCCTGTTCTCGAATGAGTTGGGATGAAAAATAGTCAAAGGAGGGCATTGTCCAAGTATCGCCCAAAGTAGCTTTTGTAGCATAGAAAGTTGACACGAAGATAGAATATTTGGGACCTAGCTTAGAGAGAATTGACAAGATCAGTTGAGAATATTTCTTTTCTACTTGACATCCTTTTAACAATAATCTAATGTGGACAAATTTTGAGAAGAAATCTTGTAGGTTTTCAAAGTCACTAGGATTTAACCCTAGTAGTTCATTTTCCAACTCATGTGCTCTAATGTCATCTAGTTTTCCAAACATCGCATCCAGCGTTTTCCACGCATATTTAGGTGTTTTGGATGCCTCAATGTGGAAGAGCAAGTCAGGAGAAATGGACATGCAAAGAAGACCTAAAGCTTCATCACTACGGTTTAACCACTTATATTTTTCAGGTTCATTGTCTGGTTCAGTCTCAGTTCCCATGGTGATGTGGAATAACCCTTTACCCCTTAGTTTCATTATTATTTTCAATCTCCATTTGAAAAATTTGAACGGCGTAAGCAAAGGAATTGAAAGTGCATCCATAGTGAGAGAGAGAGAAAAAATGCGAAAAGAAACACAACCACCCAGGAAAATAACAACCCCCTGCTTTCGGCACTTTATAGGTTAGTGCGTTGATTACAATCGGGTCCGTGCGTGCGGTTTGAAACACTTGGTAACTCGTCTTGCAATTAGTGTAATAACGCGCAAGAGAGGAGACCACAACAGTGTTTTATGGAGCGCAACAAAAAGGACACCGTAAAAAGCACAAGTAAAAAGTAGAAAGGAGGTGAAAGCCAACCCTGGTTGTGAGAAAAAGCGTCTCACATCGCAAATGGAAACCCCCTTACTGCAGACTGTGGCGGATGCGCTCACTAGTCGCAAGCAATAATAAGGGTGTAAAACAAGGTTTGGGAACTCAAGGAGTTCAGATAGTCTTCAGAACACCGAGAAAGGAGCTTGGAAGACAAAGAGGTGCACGAAGTGTCACTGCACACTTGAGCACACGATTAGAGAAAAAAAAATGACAATAACCCCTAAATCTTATCGTTTGGAAATGCCCAATTTTACTAGTTTTAGAGCTATTGGAGTTAAAAAAATGATAGAGAGGTTATAGATGTTGATTTTTACGTAAAGAGAGAAATAATGTGTAATTAATAAAAAATAGATTTAATTAAATTAAATCTAATTAATTACAAGAAAATAATTAAGATCGAAAAAAAAGATCCTAATTAAGATCTAAAATGATAAAAATGAATTAGAATTTTAAATAAGATCTTTTAAATATCTATTTTAGAACTTGATATATATATAAATCAGATCTTTTAAATAAATGACTAATTCGTGGATATAGAAACTTATAAATAAATACAAACACTCTAAAGTTAGAAACTTTAAAAACTTGCCAAAAAGAAGTTAGATTTGTTTTATAAAAACAAAAAAACTTAGCATGAAAAAAAAACACAGTCGCGTTTTTTAAAAAAGTAGAGGATTTTTTGAGTGAGATTAAAAAAGGAAAGTAATTTAAACTTACCAAAAAATGATTGTATGGAAAAAAATGTTGAAAAAGGCAAGATGAACCAAAGGCGCCGCCACGATGACCTTCCTCATGGCCTTCCTTCCTCACTAACAATGCATGGGCATAAGACTTTCCAAGAAGGCGTTTGGCAATAAGAACAAACCGCGTGGGTTAAGAGGTTGGTTTCTCAATCAAGAAAAGGTTGAGACTACAAAATTTAAAAAGCCGCGCGTGAATAAAAGGTAAGGGTAGAGTAGATTAATAATACACGTGTATGAAAAAGTTACTGAGTGCCACAAATGAAAAGGGACGGGTTGTATTGTATTTTGAACAGTTTGAACAGTCCACAAATGAAGGAAGTTTGAACATCCACAATAGTCAGATTGAAATGGTCAGAGGGACAATAGTCCATGCATAGTCAAAATTTCATCTACGAGCAACCACGATAGAAGAACACAAAGATCCTGCAACCACAGACTATCATGCATAGACAAATATCCTACAAAAACCAGAGATCTTAAAAAAATTTCACTTCCATTTTAATGATTAAAAAAATGAAATGAATCTCTATTTTGGATTTAGTTACATCCAACTAAAAAAGTAGTAAAACCCCTGATTTCTCAAGGTATTTTGAAAAACCGCACATGCACAAGAAAAAAACACAAAAAACTTTCCGAGAAAGCTTGTTAGAGATATTAGCAAGATAATTTCTAGAAAATAGTGATCAAAAGACTTACATGCAGAGTAAAATAACAAAACCAAGTAAGAGTAATCGCATGAAAAAAACAAATCGAGTGCATGTTTACGATCCGATCTCACCAACGATACCATGAAAAAAGAGTGTGAGCTTTTGGTGTGATGGCAAGTCGTGTAGCTCGATAGATTAACATGATGAGATCCCTCTCCACATAGGCGAGTTGAGTGCGCGCCTCAAAGTAGTTCTGGGATGGGTGACCTCCCGGGAAATTCCCAGTGTCACTTCCTCTTAATATCTTTGTGGGCGAAACGATTGGGTGTATACTCGGCTCCATCATGTGGGAGGGATATTGCTCAATGTTGAAACTAAACCCATGAGCTCTATAGGAAAGATGGAGTGTGAAAGTCATACTTGAACTTTGAATAGAAAAGGGGTTATTTTGCCCCTAGATTAACATGATGAGATCCCTCTCCACCATCAGTTCGAGCTTTTGGTGTGATGGCAAGTTGTGTAGAGATTCCCACTGATTTACTCACATCCTTGGTCAAATTCATTCGATCCACAATCCAAACTCCTTCTCGGGTATCCCGATGGTGTGAAGGGATATCAATTGAACACTACAACCCATGAGCTCTATATTGAGAGTGAAGTTTGGTGAGTACTTTTACTTAGGTAGTTGATTATGCATGCCATCCCCTACTCATAAAGAATGACACTTGGGATCTTACCCCTCTTACGAAAGGAAGAAAAATCATTCGGTGTAGGTGGGTATATCGAACAAAGTATGGAGCCAATGGAGAAGTTGAGAAGTATAAATTGTGACTTGTAGCTAAGGGTTTCTCCCAGGTAGATGGGGTTGATTACTCAGAAACCTTTACTCCTGTTGTGAAGATGAATTCCATTCGGACCGACCTTGCCATCGCTACCGCTAATAGATGGGAAGTCCACCAGATGGATGTTAAGAGTGCCTTCCTTCATGGGGACCTAGAGGAAGAGATCTATATGGAACAACCTCTCGGGTTATGTCCATGATCTATCTCTCATTTGCAAGTTAAAGAAGTCTCTCTATGGCCTTAAAAAATCCCCTTGGGATTGGTATGCCAAGATGGAATCCTTTTTACTTGCATCATGGTTCACTTGGTGTCACTCTGACCCAAATGTGTATATTCTATGACAGGATGACTCCATGCTTATTCTTGTTCTCTATGTTGATGACCCGTTGATAATGGGTAGCTTTTCCTCTATCATTGATTATGTGAAGATATCCTTGGCCAACAAGTTCTCCATGTCTAACTTAGGATTGCTTCATTAATTTCTTGGGATCTAGATTTCACAATCTGACTCGAGAATTATGATCTCGTAGCCTAAGTACTCTCTTGATTTTCTTGCTTGGTTTCACATGTCTGATTGCAAGTCCTCACCTACTCCTTTTCTTTTCGGGGTCAATTTGGTTTTGATTGCTCTTCCCCCTTGGTTGATGGTACCCTTTATCGACAGTTGGTGGGGAGCTTGATCTACCTTACTCACACTCGGCCTAGATCTATCGTATGCTATCGGGATCATGTCTAGATTTATGCAGGAGCCTCATGAGATGCATTTAAAAGCAAAAAAGTGGGTCCTTCACTATGTTCGTGGAACTCACACAGATGGTATTTATTATTTAGGAGGGATTGAGATTGACTTGGTTGGATTTATAGACTTAGATTAGGCCGTTGATCTAGATAATCATAATTCTACCTCGTGCTACGAGTTTCACTCTTCGTTCAAGTCCTGTTAGTTGGTCCAACAAGAAGCAAAATGCCATTGCCATTTCATTGTGAAGCATAAGTATGAGGAGTAGTTAACATTGCCACAGAAGCTGTTTGGTTACAAGGTATCTTGATAGAGTTTGGCATCCACTTTCAGTAGCCTACCATTATCTACTGTGACAACATGAGCACTATCTCGATTTGTATAAATCCAGTTAGGCATCAATGGATGAAGCGCATTGAGATTCACATGCACTTCATATGGGAGTTGATACATGAAAAATCATTGGCATACATTATGTTCAGACAACTAATCAGGTTGTAGATATATTCACCAAGCCCTTCACTGAGGTGAAATTTCTTCACTTACGGTATCTTCTTGGGGTGAGGTCTTCTGCAGTTACCCATCTTCTTCAGGCTATATAGTCCTCCTCCTTCTCCTCTTCTTCTTTCCAGAAAGATGTTTGTATATGGGCACCTTAGCGAGCCTTTAGTTGCTAGGCCCCATTGACACATCTTTCTTAGTTGTCTAGGGAGTCTTCTTTTCTGTTCTAGCTTACCATGACCTCTTCCTCGACTTCAATGAAGGGGGGTTTGGATGTGTGTGACCTACCTTTTCATCATCCACATCACTGGTAAGTCATCTCACCTTGCGAGAGTCATAGGTATTATGGAGTCAAATAACAAGTGTTATATTCTGTCATATAATTTGTCATTTTCATTTGCATCAGTGCGTCATAGGAGTTACATTCCTTATTTGGAATTATAACTCCTCTTTTAGTGGTGTCATATGCATTAGTCATGTTATATGTGTTAGTGGCATCATAAGATTTCTTTCCTTGTTTAGGCATGGGGGTTACACAATACCCCTATTTGTACTTCCTTTTTTCAATCTATGAGTATGAGCAGAACTATTTTCTTATTTGCCCATTCTTTCCATTGTTCGAATCTTGATTATTACATTGGAGCTACGAAATTACCATCGAGTACAACTTCATTGTAGTGCATTGTTTCAACATTGGTTCTCGCGTATCCCTCTTTCAAAAACACGCCAATGGACTAGAAGTGTGGAATGAACAAAAAGAAAAATGTGGAGGAGTGTGGATTGTAAAGATGAAACATGTAAAAAGTTATGAGTGTGAACCTAGGGCGTAACACGTGTGTAGCTCTTTGGATGTGTATTGTATACTTGCATGGTTAATATGGAAAGTACCATCATGATGTGTTGTCATTGTCATTATCATTATCATTGTTAGTTCCCCCAATTTGACAACTTATTTCTCATATAAATGCACTGTAAGGATAAAATGATTAAGTAGTCAAATATGTACATATGTAAAAATGTTGTGTAAAGTATGCTAGAATAATAAGTGCAAATGGAAAAAATGGAACATGTGCACTTGATCCATGTCAAGAAAAATGGTGTAGAATGATATCCTATAATGTCTTGAGTTTTTCAGAAATCTCAAGCCACCTGGCTCAATGTTTTCCAACCGTAACCACTTTTGCTGCAATTTTTTGAAGAGATATCTCTCGCACTAGTTTTTGGGTGATCCTACACCACTAGATGGAGAAGTATAGAGAGGCCAACCATTGTAACCCCTGAGCTTGTGACCGCTTTGTAGAATTTCCAAAGGACACCATGTCCTATTAAGGCTGCTATGTATGGATTTCATAGATTGGTTTGAACTCCCTCATTGTGTGTGAACCGGTGTAGATATGCTAAATTATTAGAAACCCTCAATGATGCCAACTCTGACCTTATAACCAACTCAGCCCTATTGGGGGGAAAGGGAAAGTGCTTAGTGGATACCAAAGCGCACACAAAAGGGGATGGCTATCCAATACAAGTATTAGTCCAAACATATACATGCAAATAAGTGTAAAATATGTAGACAATGTAAAAATACTAAGAAAAGAAGTGTAAACATTCAAGAAATAACAAGAAGACCACATAAAGTGGGTTACAAAAAAGGGACATCACTCACGATATTACAAGACACAAAAGGCCATTATGTCCGCAAACAACAAACAAGTGTGCACACAAGTAAATGAAAAATCCTACATATAATAGAAAACAACACAGACAAGTAGAAATACAAGTAGTCATGGGAACATGTAGTCTTGCAAAACAAGTGTTGCACATGGAACACCCGTTAGCATGTTAAAGTGAAAACAAATATGCCAAAGCATGTATAAACAAGTATTATAAGATGCTAAGTACAAAATGAAACAATAACACCTGTATGAGACGAATGTAGATGCATGAAGTGACCGATATAGTAAGGGTAGAAGGTGAGAATCCATGTCGCATGTAAATGTCCTCTATCTATGATCACACTAAAAAAAGGTGTGAACTCACATGTGTGTATGATAATTACATATAGGAAAGCAAGCTAACATGTGTAGTAAAGTGAACATGTAAAACACTAGTAAGAAAAAGTAAATGCTACTAAGAAAATGCAGTATGTTGTGGATGGATGTAATGAAATGCAAGATGGAATGATAGGAGAAATGTGCCCAACGAGTGTATGGAATTGTATGCAGTGAGGTTAATTTTCTTTTCCCCCTCGTGATCAGAATGAACCATAAACAAGAGTGTGTCATTGGGAAATGATCGAGTAGTGTTGGTTGTGTCTAGCACATTGTGATGAGTGTGTATGTGTAGTGGTGATGAAATGCGATAGGTGGAGAAGATGTGCGTGAACCTTATAGCTGAAGCGTATATCATGAATTTTTTGATTGGAAGAGTGATGATTTATCCCTAAGCGTATATCACTATAAGATGAATAGATGGGAATGTGTTGTATAGGAAGGTGTGTGTGAACCCTATAACCTAAGCGTATACCACGACTTGGTTGGATATAGGAGTGATGATTTATCCCTAAGTATATATCACTACGAGATGGGTGATGAGGGCATATGAAGCGTAAATAATTAGGCATTGGATAATAGAATGTGGTGATTTTACCACTAAGTGTAGACCACTATGTGATGAATAAGGTGAGGGTGGTGATTTATCCTAAAGCATATACCACTAAATGATGAGTAGGAGAAATGATGATGTGGTAGAATGAATTAGAAGTGGATGATATAATAGGCGATGATCAGATGTAAGAGGATAATGTAGAATGGGTGAAGGGATTAGTGATTTAACCTAAGGTGTATACCACTACATGATATGATGATGAGTATGGGTGAAGATATATCCTAGAAAACTGGTCACGAGCTTAAGAAATGTGGCATGATGACATGTCACATCTAGGTAAGGTACATTTGATTGGTAAACCCTCGGAAGACAGTACAAACCGAGGAACTAGAGTGCATCATAGGGTAGTGAGTGTAGCGCGTAGAAAAATGTAGTGTAGATGAACAAGGTTTGTGAATGTGTGGTGTAGTATGTGGTATGTAGAAATAGAATGTGTGTTGATGATAGATGAAATTAGACCCAAGTATAAGGAAATATAGTGTAGGGTATATAATAGGTAGGATGTATGCAGCAATGTGGGTATGGAAGGTGTAATACAATAAGTGTGTAGATAGGAATAAAATGTGTAATGGTAATAGATAAAACTAGACCCAAGTATAAGGAAATCTAGTGTAGCATGTAGAATGTACAGGATGTGTGAATGAAATAGAAAACTAGACTCATATACGATGATTACTAGTGTAGCATGGATGAGATAGATGATGTAGAAGTGAATATTAGAGGAGGTATGTATAGGATGATGTAGGATGTATTCATATGGGTATGGTAGTGTAGTGTGTGGGGTTAAGTGTAATAGTAATCCCTTAACAATCCAGTGTGAACTGAAGCACTAAGGTGCATCATCGGGTAATGAGTTTGTGATACTAGATAATGGAAATGTTGATATGCGAGGGAAGGAAAAATGTATGGGTATGAGGGGTATTAATGTGAAAGTGTGAGAGGAGGGGGGTTTTTCTAATGGCTAACCCCCCCCCCCCGCACCCAATTGGGGAGGAAAAAGGAATTAAATAATGAGGGTGGGGGACAAATGTCCATCGACCCGTACATGAGAGGAGGATGATGGAGAAGGATGCTCTAATAATGGTGGTATAGGAGATAAGTGTTGTGTAGGAGAATGCATTTGATATGTATGCTAGGGGTGTATGTAAGATGAATGTTGGGGCATAGTAAAATGTGTAGGTGAGGGAGATCGAGGAGGTGTCATGTGTAAAGAGGATGAAAATTGACGTGAAATAAAAAAGAGGCGGTGATTTACAATGAGAAGCAGTAATAGGTTTAGGAATAGGCCTATTTTGATGTGTAGGACTAAGGGAATGTAGTGTTCATGTGGGGGCTAATTGAGGTGGTGAATTGGGAATAGGATGCATAGGTGCCGATAGCAGAGGAGCTGTGTTATTGGGAGATAAAGGTGCAAGAGAAGCGGAACAAGAGTGCGAGGACACCTAGAGGTGATTGAGGGATGCCATCAATGGAGATAACTTGGTTGTTGTAGATGAAATTAAGACACAAGTAGTTAATGGAGATAATAGCTTGGGATTTACAGATCCAATCTAAGCGGAGAAGTAGGTCATAGTGGTGGACAACTTGATTAACAACACAAGGGAGGAGAAGAGTGAGAGGACCAACTGTGATAGGTAACTTAACGACACCATAAGGCCTCTTGAATATAAAGTCAATTTATGATGGAGGGTAACTAATAGATCATAGAAGAGAAAAGGAGAATATGCTAGTAGGAGATAATAGGTCAACCTTAGTGTTGTTGATGGGGGTTGAGAAGATAAGGGCCTGTATGTATACATGGTGAGAAGCGAATGTATCATGATAGTTAGCATGAGAGAAAGAAATAATAGGTGGGGTCATATCAGTGCTTGAGACTAAGAAGTCAAGTGCTCATACATTGGGAGGTGGTGTGGCATGGTATGCATGATTAGTGGAGGAGTCTGTAGCCTTTTTTTTATTTGGTTAGATTCTTTGTTAAAAAAATTTACTTTACCCTTCTTGTTAGTGGGAGGAGGGATAGTAGGTTTGGGAATTCAATTTGGTCATTGTCAATTAGATCTTGGATAAGTTCCCGAAGTGTCATACAACGGTTAGTAGAGTGGCCTACACAATGATGGTAATCACAATAGATGCTTTCATTGTAATTGAGTCCTTTAGGCTGTGATGGGTCTAACTTGAGTGGTGGCGGTAGGGTGATGAGATTGCTATCAAGGAGTTTTTGCAAGATGAAATGTGGTGCCATAGGGAGGGTGGTAAATGTACACCAAGGAGGTTGGGATAATGTCTCCTTAGAAGGTGTAATAGTATTGACTGTGAGTTTAGTGTTGATAGGCTTAGATGTAGAAGGTTTAAATGATGTCTTGGTTGGAAAACGAGAGGAGGATGAAGATTGTTCTTGATACTTTAGTTTTCCAATAGAGAGAAGCTTAGATTCACGAAGCTTAAGAGTATGACACAGTTGGTCAAAGGAAGAAAAGGTTTCAAATAGAACACTTTCATAGAGAGGTGGTAAAAGGATTTGTATAAATAAATCTTGTAACTCAGAATCGGCAAGGACATTAGTCATTTTGGCTATAAGCGAAGTGTTCGTTGGGTCCCTATTTAATTTGCGCTAATTAGGCGTAGGTCATATTTGAACCGATGTTGATGGAAAATTGTGTGAGAAAATTATCGGTGAGATGAGTAAATGAGGTGATGGAATGAACAAGTAAATCGTAGAACCAACACATGACATAATATTAGAGACTTTGAGGAAAACATTTGGCTAACAGGAGGTGATCATCAGAAAAATTGAGACAGGAAACATGAAACACATGAAGATGCTCATGTGGGTCACCTTGTCCATTAAAAATGGGCAACTTAGGGGTGAAAACATTAGGAGGAAAAGGGTAAGTAGAGATAAGAGGTGAAAATGGGGTATGCAATAACAAGGTAGAATCTAAAGATGGAGATTTGGTGGCATGCCGCAACTTGCTAATTTGATCTTGGGGATCATGATATAAAGAGGTTAAATCTTTATTGCTAGTAGAGGATGTTTTTGTTGATGTGACATGAAAGGAGGGGTGAATTAGTAAGTGGGAAATAAAAATGGAACAAGTAGAGATGGGTGGAAGTGTAGAGGCGAGAGGTTGATTGGGAAAGGTTATAGACCTAGGTTGAGCTCGGCCCAGATTTGTGGCCTCTTCACGAGACACATGTAGAAGTAAATCTAAATCCTATGGGTGTTCAATAAGATGATCGTTGATGTCTTTAAGGTGGGATTTGGTAAATTCCTCATGATTTTGGGCCATGGGAAAAAGGGAAACTACACCTCAGAAAATGTGATAAAGAAACGATGGGTTTACAAAAATGATTAACAAAAATGAATTTTCCTAAAGTCATAAATGGGGTATTTAGGGTTCTAGTGTTAATATAAATAGGAGGACTAAAACAATGTAATAAAGAGGATAAAAAGTAATAAATAACATCAACCTAATATGCTAAAGTGAAATAAATTAATTGCGCATGATTTTATCTACAGAAATAAAACCCTAGAATGCAAGAGGGGAGTAAGGAAAAGACTCGGTGATAATAGGAGACTGCCGCATGAGGTTGTCATAGATCCAGGCTGGAAATTGGTAGTGTAGAAGAACACTCAAGTGCCCTGTAGAGGGAAGTGTTTGGATGTCTAAAGTGACATAGGTGGTAGGAGTGTATTGGGGCACCCAGGTGGTGCCCAGTGTCCGACGTCCTGGGTGCTCGTAACAATATAAATGCTCAAAACCCTAATTTGGCATGATCACTAAGTGTCTCTAAATAATATATGTTTGTCACACTAGATTTTCGGATGAACTGGATGATGCCTTGCACAAGAAGAAGAAGAAGAAGGGGTCATATTGACCTCAGCCACCAAACCAGTGGACTTATCGCTGAGCACCGCACTATGTTCTAGAACCGATGTAGTTTTGGTGAGTGTGTATATGTCATGCCCTAGGTGCTCTTGTGATAGTTGCACTTTGTGAAATAACAAGCTATGATAGCTATGGAAGATGTAGATAGTAGAGTAGAATGAACAGAATCAATCCTTTAATAATGTGTGTGATGCATACTTTCGTAACTTGAATGTATGGTGCTATGTGGATGTAAGTGGTGCAATGGATGCAACCCTAGATGGAGTGATAGTAGTGATAGGATGCAATGAACTGGGACCCTTATTATGGTCTTAGAAGCTTTATATTTATATGGATCTCAAGTTTAATTTTGTAATTAATCCGACAATCCCGACTTAGGAGACGATAAAGATGACCAACGACTAAAAGTGACACAAAAAGGAGAGAAAGAGGCTAAGCATCAATTGTGGTGCCGAGAGTGGGGACCTGGGCACCCCATGATAGATTGGGGCACCCGAGAATTAGGAATATAATCTTGGGAAGTTAGAAAATTGGGTGATATGAATTTGGTTATACCTATTGGTGGAAATTTTTGTGAGCTAGTCCCATTAAAGCTTCCCTATGCAAAGGAGCACTATCTCAAGGTTTCAAACTTGGAAAAATGCAACAAAAATGATGGCTCTAAATTTTTTGATGTTTTTTTGTCTCTTAAGAACAAGTATAAGATGGATGACAAGGATGAGCTAGAGGACATGATGGGAAAGTGCAGAAGCATGAAGGGATCATACATATGTAAGATTCCTATCTACTACTGTCATAAAGCCTATTATAAGAAGCCTTATGGGTTGGGAAGATTTGGATATGAGGTGAAATGGCCTAAGGCTTTTCCCCTTTAGAAAATATCATCACATACCCTCAGTAGCTTATCAAGAGCTCAAATTTGAAATAAGATAATACATTTCACAAATATGTTTGGAAGGGTTTCATTTCCAGTACCATCCATGCTAAATGCAACGTGTCTTCATAAGCTTTTCATTTTCAATCCTTTATAATATTGGTTTGAGTCATTATTATTACGTAGATAGTATATTCTTTCAATCTTGGTATTATAATATTTGATTCTAGTGTCAATATTAAAAAATGGTCAAACTCCATTAATATAATGTGATAGTTTTTTAAAGTCATTCTAGCTATTAGGTTACAAATATTTAACTTTTTATTATCATGTCAAAATATTTTGCATATAAATCTTGTTCAACGTCAAAAGATTCATTAAGTTATAAGGCATTATTGTGAGTCAAGTCTCAAAAGTCTTCAAATAGTTTGTCTTGTTAATAATCTTATTTGATGGCTGCTATTTACAGGACTTGGTTTCCTATATATTTATATGTGTAAAATAAATCTTGAATTAATATAGTGTGAGAAGAATTATATTACTGATTTTATTGTGTTCGTGTTTGCATAAATCCATCCAAATTCTCTCATTTATTTTATTTTTCATGATATTAACACTACCAAAGTCATCTATACAGGTCTCCAAACTTGTCGATACATTAATATACAATTTCTATAACCAAAACAAGATTTATTTATACATGGACACTAAAACCATGTATTTATGGTTTTGAAATTTGTGACTTATTTATTTTAATTTTTAAAAAAAGAATAATTACATTGATGTGAAAATCAAGGGCATCGTTGATAAACAAGAGAATAATAGACACCTTGATTTTTGCTTCTCTTCTTGACACAACATGGTTGATAGTTTAAACAATTGCAATTCTATCTTATGTCCAAACTCTCTCATATACACTTTGATGCCTTCATCAAATTGAAATTCATGGAAAAAGACACTTGTCATCAGGGCATAGGTCATTTTGTGGATTTATTATCTATATGTTATAATTTGTTGTGTGATACATGTTGTGATAAGATATCATAAAAACACCTTTGTAATTTCCATAGATACTTCATATATGAGATTAATTTAATGAATTTTTATATACCTATAAGATATTAGTGACTCTATGAGGTTGAAATCTAGTCAAATTATGTAATGTTAAAATTTCAGTTCAGTTGTCCTTTCTCTCGGTGTTGCCATTAGTAATACTAAATTTTGAAATGTGGAGGGAATGCATTCTAAGTTCAAATAAAACCAATCTACAAAATATTTTTAGAAATACAAAATTTCAAATCAACATCCAAAGAAAGAAAGTATTGAAGCCCTTTGAAGGAAAAGGTACTTTTCATTCCCAAGTTTCTCAATGTTACAATGATTTCTCTTTTTTGAATTATTATGGTGAGAATATTTCTATTCAAAAAAATCATGAAGATCATAATTTGTTTTTAGTTTATCTCAGACATCTAGTAGAGTTGTTAGTCCTAGAGATCCTTCAACTTTTTTTTTGGAATCACTAATAAGTACCTTTCTTGTAAAAAGGATATTTGTATTTTCACCTCTCATCTATTTTAGAAACCAAGAGAGTTTTAGTGACACCTTTATCACATGTAGTATTCTCTCCTTAACACTCCCCTTCCATCTAGAAAAATACTTTGAAAAAGTGAGAGAATCATCATTAAGAGGCCCCTTTGACCAGAATCTTGCTCCTTTTGTTACCCCAGATTTTGTCCACTAAAATCTTGTTCTTATTTTAAATCACACCATCTAAGTCATGGTATATAGAAAACCTATAATGAATTAAAAAATGGATGAAACTAATCCTATCTGAGACACAATTTTCAAGAATTTGAAATCTATTAACCTAGATTTCAAATAAATATAGAAATATAGATTTCAAAGAAACGAAGAGTTTTTCTCGTGAAGTTACAAAATATAAATTTGAACATTATTGGCTAGGTCTCAAGGGAAAAGTAATGTCTTGGGTGATTATCCATGATGATTTTCAGTAATTATATTGATGATTATGTTATTGTGTATGAATATGTGGTGATTAATATCTTTATCTATACGTTGAAAGAAAATGTTGATGATTGGTTTGAAGTCCATCCTAATGATAGTATTGATTCTTAGCCTTAGATGAAGAGAGAATTTAAGCTTAAGTTTATTTATTGGTGTCCCTAGATTTCACCCTCAAATTTGGGACTACTCATTTAAAAAAAATTGTTCTTTAAAAAAATTGGGTCTTTTCATGTTTTTATTGCCAGAAGATGTATGTATTGCATTAAGATATTCCCAGTGAATCATATAATCTAGTTTCGACAAATACCTGGATGTTGAAACTCATTTTATCCCTCCCCCAAGTTTTGTCTCGTGGGAAATTTTTACTTAATTATTTATTAAATGAATAAAGCCCTGTTTGAAGTAAATTGTGCTCCAGTTGAACCCTGTTAAAGTTTTGCATGCCAGTATTCACACATCTCAATATGATTTTCACCAGGAATGAATCTATAGCATTGTTTGCAACTTCTGGCAACATTTTTCACTTTTATTTATTTCTTTTGCGTTTTTCTCTAGTTTTCTCTCGTAGTTTGTCTGTGAAATTCCCCTGGGTCCATTCTTTGTTCCGTATAGTCTATTTAATTTCTTGAAGCATCTGGAGATCATTTAAGGCCTCAGCACTATAAGGAATTAGCCTCAAAAGCAAACTTCTGACCAAAAAGATGAAGTCATGCACAAAAAGCCTCTCCTAGGCAAGTCACACTTTTGGAATGAATGGGTGTAAGCTGCAATGGAATTTTTGGTAGTGGCAGGAAGGCGGGAATTTATTACCTTCCTTACATGGTAATTTTTCACATGAAGACAAATTCATTTAAGTTGCAATGGGAATATTAGAGGTGGTAGGTAGACGGGAATTTCTTACTTGCCTTGCAGGGTAAAAATTCCCATTACAAAATAAAGAAAAATCACTTAAAGCACCGATGGGAATTTTTTGCCAGCCTAGCAGGCTAACATTTCCCACCAAAGAAATTTATTCACCCATACAAGTTGCACTTTATCAAAGGAAAATGTTTTTAATACAAGTCACACTTTTTGGGAGATGTTCTAATTTGCCAGTGGGATATTTGGTAGTGGCAGACAGGTGAGAATTTCTTACTTGCCTTGCAAGGTAAAAATTCCCATTATGGAAGTCAAATAACTTACGTTGAAGAGGGGATTTTTGGATTTGTAGTGTAGGGTAGAAATTCCCATCAAAGTTGACTTCTTATTTTTAGAAATCACCCTTACCAAAAAGTGTGACCCACCTTGGCATTAAACAATGAATTTAATGATTTTTATTTATGGATTTTTACCTAATTTTGGGGCCATGAATGGATGAAAAGTCAAAGCAAGAATACAAGCCAAAGACAACTGAAGGATGCCCACTAAAAATAAATAAAATAAATTTATTTAAAAGCAACCAGCAACATGCATAATTGGGTGCCCAATTTGGGTGAATAGACATGATTATTTATTAATTAAATTGCCAAGAATAGGAAGGGAAATTATTAAAAATAGTATGTTGAGGGTTATATAAGCATGGGCTGCCATAATAAAGAAGCAATTAATTATTTTTCCTAAGGATTGCATCCCAAACAGTTTTGGCACCAAGGAAAGGAGGTTTTGTGCACCAGAAGGTGTTTTTAATTGCAAGGAAGCTTCAAGGTTTGGAGCCTAGGGTTGGAATAGCTTGATTTTTTCTATGATAATTATCTGCATATTGGTATAAGTTCCCAAGTGAATTTAAAAATATTTATGCTTGCTTTACATCCAAGTAAAGCCTCAAATTTTAAGGCAGAAGGCTTTATATGCATATTTTTGGTGACAGAAATCAAGTATTCATGCTCTGAACTCCATCTTTGTCTGAAATAATTGTAGGTATTCATTACAATTGTTCATAAAAGTGAAAGGGGGTTCAAATAAATTTTAGTTACATTGAATATATCTTTTGAATCTGAAGAAATTGCTAGATCTGCACAAATTGATGCAGTTGCAAAGAATTCTAGCAAGATTAAAAGAAAAAAAACTCTAGACAAAGATTGCTCGGAAAAAGATTGCTCCAGCCATGATGAAGCATGATGAAAGAGAAGGATTAGCAAAATCATGCATAGCTTCCATATTTGCTTATATCAATGACACAGACATAGGCCTTGAACCCATCTCTGAAATAATTGACAGATCGAGGGTCGGAAACAAATCTCTCATGCGGGTAATAAAAAGTAGTGGGATTATTCAAGCATCAACATTTCCAATCACAACTTAGTTGCCTAAATTTGTTATGGAGTGTGCAAGGTCATATCATCCTCTTTCCAGAATAATTTAGGATGTTGCGGGAAAGACAATAATAGGTTGGATACACAATTTATTAATTATTGTCTGAAGATTCCAACACGACCAGTGGTGATCGCAATTAGCATGGTGGATGCTGGCAACAGATGGGAGAAACATAAAGTGGATTGCATGGGCATAATGAATAGTAGATATATGAAGAAACCCATGTCTCCATCAAAGTTCTCGAGGATTCTTTTGCAATCTAATTTGGTGCAGGAGGTGGATGATATTACTAAATTACTTTGTAGGTTAAGTGGAGAAGCTACTACTCATAACTTCCACTCATGGATGTATGCTTTTGTGAGGATCATTGAGATAAAAAAATCTGATTCGATAATCAATTGGGTAGAGATCATTAGTGAAAACATCGGTGAGTAACTCCTCAGGAGTGTGAGATGAACGTACAACTTCAAAATGACTTCATACCTGGTATATGCAATAGCTTCGTAGGGTATATTTTCCAAGCTAGATAGATGAGGCATACTGGTGAAAGATCCTATTTTTGAGTGCTTCCCACAGTTGACAGTTTGTGAATGCCACAAAGATTACAAGGTGGTCAAAAATGGGTTATTATATGGATTCATCTGCAAATTAAATAGTGATATGAAGACCAGCAGGGTAAGAAAAGAAGCTTGGGAAGTTGTATCCTAGCATGGTTGTATTTTCATCCAGTTTGGAGACTTCACGTATCTTAGGGTAACCAGATTTTTGGGAGAACCAATTAAGTTACCGAGGTATTTAGGTGACAAGTGGGTCATCATGGAGTTGTGCTAACAGATCGTGGAGATGCATGAATTACAATCAAAGGGAACAAGTCTACAGTTTTTTTATAGTCACACAAGTGGGTTATTACAATTACAGAAGCATCCACAAAGCTATATGAATGAAATCCAAAATGTTTTCTAAATATGAGCATAATTTCTTCCCAGCACGACGATGAACTTTGATCCATATGGGGTATCAAGGAAGATAATCTCCCGGGGAATAATCACATGTACCTTCGTTGGAAGACTTCTGGATGAAGTGCAGAAATGAGTATGAAGTCGGAAGAAAGAATTCAACAAGCTATCGACGCAACAAGTATTTGATTATGGTTTAGCACGGATACTTGCAGATCTCATAGATGATGGGCATGTGATACTTGACTCATATCATAGATGGGAGGGGATAGAGTTGTTCTTTAGGAAAACATTGGTGGGTGTCAGATGATTGAGGAAAGATCTTCTGCGGTTGGTTAACACCTCAAATTGGTTGTTGACAAAGGGGTATTTCTGGATGAAGCTTTGATGAATCAGATCATAGGTAATTTTACTACAGGAGACTCCAAAAAAATAAAGCACGAAGTTGAAAGTAGAAGAAGGTCAGAGAAACTCAAAGTACACAAGAATTCTCATGCATAGGAGAAGGACAAATCTACAGCTATCGTTCTAGTTCCAACTTCTCCAACATCAACTCATAGTACTTTCAAAGAGCCCGTAACCCAAGAGAGATCTTATTGTTCCACCATTGAATCCAACATCATTTGTATTTTCTCCTCAACCACTCAGATATTCACCTCTCCCTATGGAGAAGTTGAAAGCACAGATGGCGGAGTTTGAAAAAGCATTGTCTTTGGACAATTCGAGGGGTGGCATCCACAACACTATGGAAAATTTAGATAGAGAAAAATCAGAGCATGAGATGGTGGTGCACTAAGTGACTTCTCATTCCCTGAGAAGTAAATTTTCATCATGGTTGGCTTTGCAAACAATACCAGAAGCCAAAGAGGAGATCAACCTGGAGGAACACGATTTTCAGCTGCTCCTAATTTTGGGCGAGAAGAGATAGAAGACCTAAAGTTGAAAAAATAAATTCTAGGTTGATTATTGAAGAATCAGGACAGAGGTTCATTGAGTTATCATTCCCAGCAGAAAGAAAGCACAAGGGATAGATCATGAAAACTAATATATCACTGACTAAAGTGCCAATAGGTCAAACTACCAAAGAAGGATTAAAGTAGGATACATATACATTAATGAACGCTTTATTCCTTAAGATTGACAAAGAGAAGGTTGAGAGAGACAAGATTCAAAAGTAGGTTTCCCAGCTATGTGAGATCATTTCTAAGGTTTCCAAACCTTCCTCTCAGGCCATTCTAGCACATGAGCAGGTGAGTAATCATATGATTAAGGAGGTGGAATATGCAGGGGACTAGGTTAAAGCTATTGCTCAGTGGAAAGAGAAAATCATTCACCAAGCTTTAGAGAAGTTCGAAAGAATACCGACTGAATTGGAGAATATGCACATGTAGTATCTCAGCTAAAGGAACTAATGACATAGATAGATTATGATAACATAGTTTCTGAAAGTCATCTAGATACTTTAGCTAAGATACACTCGTTACCAGAGGATGTGCTAATTGCAGAGAAAATTGTACTTGGTGGATTGATGGAAAGGGGGAAGCAGTTAGAAATTTTAGTTTCCTTCACGTAGAGATCCTCAAGCTTATGCTGAAAAGGATGTAGTTGCTGGAAAGTAAGATGGGAGAAGTGTCAGAGAGCATCCCAGATGAATTACCTGCTTCCCATGAGGACTTTATTTTGGTTGTGCGGAAAGAAATTGATGAAGCCACCATACATTTCATGATGGATTCAATTGGTAGACTCATAAAGCTTCAAGAAGATGTTGAGGGATATGTGTAATGCCCGCTAAATTTGTCTACACGAAACCCAAGAACAACCTAGGGCAAGCTAGAAAAATTATGGAATAATTAGTTTTTTGAAAAATGTGCATACAAAAAGGTTTCGAATTAACAGTTGTCACATTCTTGTTTCAAATTTACTTTAAATTAAAAAAATAATTTTCCTTTTAATCCCCATTATAATAAAATAATAAAACTCTCAATGCCTTTCAATAAACTTAGTTAGCCTAAGGTATGGTTTAGGTTCTCCTAAATGTTATTTTGATAAACATTTAAATTCCACTATAGTCAAACTTGAACAAATTAATCCCATGGGTAAAGGGGGTCTATTTAATTAAATACTAAAGTTATATTAATCCCACAAGGTGATAAGGTTTAAAAAAATAACAAGGTCCTTAATTTATACAATTAAAGTGGCCCCTAAAAGTCAACCCAAGCATTTTAAAATTTAGAATTTTAATTTTCTCTCACCCACTCCCCACCTACTTTTTGTAGGGATGAATCTCATCCATTGGATGGATTCATTTGGGGCCACAAGATCAAGGGATTCCACTAACCCTAAGTTTTCTTATGAAAGACTTCTTTCTCTTTTATTTTGACTTATTATTTCTCTTTTGTTTTGCAGATTGGTGGAGGAGAAGGAGGAAGCCATTAGAGGCCATCCCAAGCTTTTGGATGGATACACATGCTTCTTCTATTTTCTTTTTTATTTATTCCCCTACCTAGGGTTTCAATGTAGTTATTTATTTTATTTATTTCATTATTTAGCTTTTTCCCAAATGGGCACATGGGTTTTGCCCCATTTTGTGATATAATTAAATTTGGTATATGTTTTCATTTTGGGTAGAAGAATATATATATATATACACACACACACACACACACAAATGTATACATATCTATATGTATATATTTTTATTGGATTTTATCTTAATATAAACCCGAAATGTGTGTGTGTGAGTGTGTGTGTGTGTGTGTGTGTGTGTGTGTGTGTGTGTGTGTGTGTGTGTGTGTGTGTGTGTGTGTGTGTGTGTGTGTGTGTGTGTGTGTGTGTGTGTGTGTGTGTGTGTGTGTGAGAGAGAGAGAGAGAGAGAGAGAGAGAGAGAGAGAGAGAGAGAGAGAGATCAAATTTTAAGAGGGTTCAACCTGTATATTGGTTTGAAAATCCGCGGCCACCGTCAAAGGAAAATGCGGTCACCAAAGTCCAACGTGGGTACCCCTGTTGGGGTTTGAATGTATTAAAACTATTGGGGGTGGGGTCGACTCCACCCCACTCCATTTCCCTAACTCGTGTGCATAGGCCATGACATCATTTCTTTTAAAATCCTCCTTTATACAGGCCATGACCTTAGGTTTAACATTGTATTTTTTTTTTTGGTTAAAAAATAAAACATTCCATTAGGTTTGTTTTATATTGTTTAATATAACACTTTTATTTATATATATATTAAATATAATAATATTATTTTAATAACATTATTAATAATATTTTAATATTAGTACTATTGTCAATAAATAATAATATTTATGGTGTTAATAGGATCACCTAATTTAAATTTTATACTTTAAATTTTCTAAAATTTTGGTGGTAATATTGTTTGGGGTGTGCCCAATTTACTTCCTTTATAATTTATTAAAAAGATGATAATCACTTTATATAATCAAATGAGGCTAAGGTCTAAGTTGTAAATAAGTAATTTCTCTACTCCACTAGATTTAGAAAGTAGTCTAAATTTATTTACCAAGAAAAGACAAAGAAAATTTAAGTTCTTTCCATCTACACATATAAAGCTTAAAATTTCTTTCAACCACTATAAGGGAATGAACAAATATACTTTACTTCACTACCCTATATGCTTCATGTAATACAATGGGAGCAACTATTTCTTTGCTTTTACAAAATACAAATTTGCAACCATTCTCACAAACAATTATAACAAGATTTCTCATAGTTTTAAAATAAGAACTACTAATTTTTCAATAAGAAATACACACCCATTTGAGACAACAAACCAACTAAAATGAGGACTAAGTAGTTTTCCTTTCAATCTAAATTCCATTATACAAAAACTTAACTCACTAAAATTGTTTCTCTTTCAACTTCATTTCCATTTTATCAAACTTGTTTCACTAAAATGCCTTTCATTCCCACATACATTACAACCTTAATAACCAATAATCAATACAACTTTTCTTTCAAAAGCAATACAATAAATCTTCCACTTGAAGTGGGAATTTTACAAGAAGGTAACTACAATAGAGGAATGTTTAGTCTTCTACAAGTGCTCCAAGTATCAAATCTCCAACATGGCTCCATATTTTCTTCACTTGATCACAACAACCAAAAATGGGGAGAGGCAACACTCTCCACCCAACAAAAATCCAATGAGAAGAAGAAGCAATTCTTCTCATTGGCCCCCGAGCCCCAACCACAAGGCAATAAGGGATGGATCAAACACATGGAAACTATACAATGCTTCCACACTTACTTTCAAGCAACAAACACACAAGAAAGATAACCACACACAAATATTCATTTTTAAGCACAAAAATTCCCAAAACAATGGCTCTAAAATAAGCCAAGTAGAGATAGGAATATGGGGATACCTTGTGCCTCCCAAGGGTTTGGATGCCCACCTCAAAAATCCTCCAAAACACAATCAACCCCAAAATCTCTTATGCCTCCCCACAACAACAAATATATGTCTCTTATGCCTCCCTCACTCTTATGCCTCCCTCTCTCTTATGGCTCCCACAAATACACAAAATAACAAATAGAACAAGGTGGGGCATCCAAAACCCACTCCCTCCTAAACACACAAAGAAGATCTTATGCCTCCCAACATATTTCATCCCCATTTCCCAATCTCAACACAACCTAAGGTCAATTTACTACCCAACACTTCAAACAAGAACACACATCCATACAACACATAACATACAAGAAAACAAGAAGAAAACAAGAGTGCAAGATCCTACCTTGCCATGGTAAAGCTCCACTTTTCAAGCAAGTCCCAAAATATTTCAAACTCAAGAAACTCCAAGCTCCCTTCTACTCCAACAAGAAATAACTCCCAAAAATCTAAGATCCAAAGCTAAGCAAGTAACCCCATTTACTTCCCAAAAATTTCAATAAATAGAAAAGAGGAAGAGGGAGATGATGTGGCTCCATGTAGGATGCCACATCATTTCTTCTCCACCCCACATCACCCAAGTCAAACCCATACTCCAAGGAAAAATAAATGGGTGGTTGAGAGGTATGAAAACCTCTTACACACACCACTCCAACCCATACCCTTTAGGACAAAGAAATAAACACATGTAAGAAAGTGCAATTAAAACTCACCTTTTGCCTTCCAAAACACATAATGGGGTCTATTTTTGACCCCCCAACCCATAGGTAGGTTGGTATAATAAATTAAGAAATTAAGAGGCTTGTCCCACAAGCCTCCAAAATTGGCCCTTAAGGCCAAATCCACATTTCCCAAGTAGTGTGGAGTGTACAACACTCAAAATAACATACACTCCACTAATAAACACAAAGACCAAAGACCCAACTACTCCATGAAATGAATCCATTTTTTCACATCTAAAATTAGCTTAATAATATAATTGGTTTACTTAATTAAGACACATAAACCAATTAATGATAAAAGGGGATTACACCACAAACTAAATTACATACGCCAAAATTAAATAAAAGAAAGGAAAGACCTAAACACAAACCCTTGGTCACAATTGGAGGTCATCCCCCCCATGGGGACCCCATAACAAGAAATAAAAACACACACAACATAACACAAGTTTCCATAAGGACCATTGTTGAATCCATCTGGTATTCGATGTGTTTGGTCTCCAATCCCGATTTTATTGTTGTGATATAATCACCTTCAAAACACACAATACCTCCTTGGTTTAATGGCCGCATAAAAACAACCAAGATAAAATATATGCATATAAGTCAACAATCATCCATACAAAAACTAAATCATCATCTAGAAAAATAATGTTAATATTTTAAAATTCCAACATCTCAATTCTATATTTCATCAATACCATAAGATCACAAGATTAGTTCATTGCTAAATCCTACTCAATATGATGAAAATGTCGAATGTCAGAAATATATATAAATCATCAACAACACATCATATGGACATCCAAACCACAAAGTAAAAGGTGTAGATGGGTGAACAAACTGCAAGAGTATGATATGGACATCCAAACCACAAAGTTGGTAAGAGGTTTGGGCCTTGCTAAGCTCATGGCTGAGAGTAACTTGCATAATGTAGAAGTGAATGAAGTAGAGGAAGAAAGGGTAGATGTGCTTGTAAAGTTGGTAAGTTCGAGTGGTACAAAGATGTGATCTTCTACCTCATACACATGTGCTTCCCTAGTCACTTACATAAAAATCAGAAAAGAGTTGTCAAGCTGGATTCTCAAAATATATCACCACGGACCTTGGGCTGGCTTGGAAGAACCTCAAGGTGTCCTCTTGAAATGCATAATCGAAGATGAAGCTCCCAAGATAGTTGCTGATTTCCATGGGGAGTTTATGGAGGACACTTTGCTAGAAGAGTAAAAACACATAAGATTTTGAGAGATGGTTATTGGTGGCCTAATCTCTTCAAAGATGCAACCTAGCTAGTTAGAAAATGTGATGGTTTCCAACATTTCTTTGGAAGACTGAAAGCTTTAGGCTCCCTTTCTTTGCAACCTGTATCAATTGAAGCTCCTTTCGAGCGGTGGGGGATGGACTTCATTGGTGTGATTTCAGATCCTTCCAGTGCTGGCCACAAGTGGATCCTTGTAGCCACTGATTATTTTACAAAGTGGGTAGAGGCAATCCCCACCAAGAAAGCAATTCACCAAATAGTTATGGACTTCTTGTTGAATCAAATCATATGTAGATTTGGAGTCCCAGTCAAGATTATAGATGATAATGCCATGTGCTTTAGAGCCAAACCTTTAATGGAAATGTGTAATGAATATGGAATTAATCTGACTTATTCTTCAAACTATAAGCCCTAAGGGAATGGACAAGCTGAGTCCAATAATAAGAATTTGTTGAAGATCATTAGAAGAACCTTGGAGCAAAACAAGAAGAAATGGGGTGAACAATTGAAATTTGCAATCAATGATAGGATAACTTCTAAAAGAGCTACTAGTAAAAGCCCATTTGAATTGGTGTATGGAACTCAGGCTTTGTTGCCCTTGCACCTGCAATTATCTTCATTTCAGTTTGCCCAACAGTTGGAAGATCAAGAGCTTGGCCCATATGAATCAAGGATCAATCAGATTATTGAGCTTGATGAGGAGAGAAGAGCATCCCATCAAAGGCATGTCAGATTTAGGGAAAAATTGAAGAGATTGTTTGACAAGAAGGTCACTCCTAGATCCTTCAATGTTGGAGATCTGGTTTTGTTATGGGATAGTAGGCATGCAGACAACTTGGGAAAGCATGTCAAATTTGATGCATTATGGATGGGCCCTTATGCCATTGATATCAGAATTGGTGAACATACCTTCTTTCTCAAGGAATTAGATGGGGAATTGCTGGAGCTACCTATTAATGGTAGACATTTGAAGAATTTCTTGGATTAATCCCCAAATCTGAGGTATGCACCAATTAAACAGTTGTATAGCTTTTCTTTGCTTTTTGCTTTGTTTTTGCTTTGTTTTTGCTATTTTTTTGGTGTGTGGTTTGCCCTTATTCTTGGCAGCCATTGTTTTCGGGTTCTCACCTAGTTTTTAGTGATTTTGGCTTGTGACTCCTTTGCCTAATGGATTATTTTGGTAGTTGGTCTACATTTTGTCCTTGTTGCACTCATTGGGAGTGCCCATCCCCAAGCAAGAGCCGATGTTGGTGCCATTTTTAAGCTTACACCATGTTGCCCTAATTTTCTAAATTTGTATGTGCTCAAAAATGTTTTACCCTTTGAATTGATGGTCTGAAATTCTTCCCCTCCAGTTGAATGCTTTAAAATGCTCACAAACTTGTTGTTTTTCCCTAATTTGAAGGAATATTCCAAGTTTGCCCTTTTCTTGTGCCCTAGTTTTTCCATTTTTTGGTGTGTCATTTTTTCCCTTTTTGCTAGATCGTGGAAAAATTGAAATTGATCAATTCATACTTGTTTGTATTTGAAAATCCAATCCCAAGGTCAAAAATGTTAGAAATCATGCTTCAGTTGATTTAAAATAAAAAATCTGCCATCCTTGGCGAAAAAATTGAATTCTAGGGCATCCTTTGAAATTTTTATGTTTGACGGTCAGACGGGCGTCATTTGCCCATCAAATTCATCCTCATAAGGTATTGGCAACATGGCAGGTTTTCATTGGCCAAGGTGCGGTGAGGAAGTGTTGTAACTTTTCATTTTTCACCTTTTTGACAAATGGGGCATTTTCGGGCCCAGGGACCCATTTTTTCCAAATTTGCCTACGTGGCATGTTCTGATTGGCAGGGGGATGGTGGGTGGTGGATTCCCTTAAGGTTTTTAGACCTTATTTTGCAAAAATGTTAAAGTCAAAATTTTTCCTGAAACCCCACAGCCAACCAGAGGAGGACGCGTGGAAGTATTTTTGGTCGGAGGGGATGCGGGTGGCAGAGAAAACTTATGAAATTTTGTGTTTTTGGCTCAAAGGGTTAAAGTAAAATTTTGGACCATGGCCCCGTGGTGAATCACAGGAGGACACATGTCCATGAAGGGTCAGAGGGAAGTGCGGGCCGTGGAGGGAAATGGGGAATTTTCCCCTTTTTGGAAAAAGGAGTTAAGGCAAAAGTTTAAGCCATGGGCCCACAAGTGAATCATCGAGTGACACATGGCAGAGGACAAGGCGGGTCGACGGGTCGGCCCAGAGAGGCAGGAGAGAATTTTTCCCTTTTGCAAAAAGGGCTTAAAATCAAAATTTGAAGCATTGGCCCACTAGCAAATCATTGAGCGACACGTGGCAAAGGACAAGGTGGGTTGGCGGGCCCGCGGAGGTAAAAGGGATTTTTCCCTTTTTCACAAAAGGGCTCAGAATAAAAATTTGGAGCGCTGGCCCACAATGAATCACAAGGAGACACGTGGTGAGGGAGAAATCGAGGTGTGGGCCCATGGGGCAAAAAAGTGAAATTTTTCCAATTTTCCAAAAAGGTCAAAATTCTCAGATTTGAAGCACGATCCCAATGGGACCCACCATGTGCCACATGTCAACTCCAAAATTCAAAGGTGGAGGGGTGGGGAAAAAGTCAAATTTTTCTATTTTTTCAAAAATGTCAAAAAGACAAAAAGTAAGCCCGAATTGATTTCCAATCATTTTTTGCCACGTGTCCGGCCTTATCCAAAAATTTAAAAAGGTAACTCAAGCTTATTTCTAAGTCCACATCTTCCACGTGGAGGGCTAGGATTAAAAGATGGATAAGATCGACGGTTGTTGTGCATCCATTTGTTTTGACCGCCATAGGAGCTCCAGGAAGCTTGGAATCATGATTTTTACATCAAAGTTCATCAAATTTATAGTGATTTTGTGTCGTCTTGGCCTTCCAGATCATTGGCATCACTTTCATGGCTTAATTATTTGATTTGAGATGTTTTTGAAGTATTTTTTTGCCCCAGCCTGAGCAAACACGTGAAATGTAAAATTAAAAGTTGCAGAGGTAATTTGAAAAGGTAAAAAGGTGAAAATGATGAGTAAAAGGTGTTTACATGCCTCAATCATGAAAAACATGCCTCCAGGATGGATAATGATTCAGATATTTGTAATGATTTAATCTTTTGGGCACACCGGCAAACCTGTAAATATTTTTCTGTTTGATGCCATTTTCATTAAATCATGAGGTTTTTGTAACAAACTTGATCCCATGGCATATTCTTTGCTTGGGAAAGAAGGCTCCAATGTGGCATGAGGTGTATAATGAATTTTGGAGAAATTATAAAGGGGGAAGTTGAAAATCACGAACAAATTCTGAGAGAAAGCTCATCTTCTGAGAAACTCACCAATGAACTAGAATAATTTCTTTCGTGTTGGATCTTCATGTATGTGAGTTGGTTACAAGTGTATATCCATCACAAAGTGTGAGATTGTTCATGAAACTCTCCCCTACTGATGAATCTAACAAGCTTTTGAGTTAATCATGTGTTTTCTAGGAAATATGATGTTTGTTATCATTTTTAAATGCCTGCAAATAGTTTCCATTGTTCTTGTTGCAATCTTGCATTGAAAGTCTTTAGAAATCACACAAAATCTCCATTTCTTGTTGATAGTTTAGTGGCATTTGTAATCTCATGTTCAAAAGAGCCTTCATCTGATAAATATATAAACAAATTTAAAATCACTTTACCTTCCTTAACTGCAAAGATTTCTTGTAAGACTTTAGGTGTACCCTAGGCGTGGTTTGATCATGGATTTTTGTGTTTAATTGAGTTCTTTACTTCAAGATTTTGTGGTGAATTCTCAAAGATTGTGTGAAGAGTGCAACTTAGGCTTCCATTTATGCCTCTTCTGGTTGAAAGAATATCCTGATTATTTGAAGCATTTTATCTAATAGTTGTTCAAGTATTGTAGAGGTTGTCAAAGATCTGATATATCCTAGTTTGTCTTGTCAACACCCCACAAAAAATTCATTCAAACAAACTAATCCTACCCATACTACCCCTGCATTGCATTGTGTGTCAACAAAAGAATATAATCCATTTACAAAAATGCACAAGGCAAATCAGGATCATATAATGTCTCTAGTAACCCTTGCCTTGCATTGAAAATATCTCCATAATCTGGGAGTGAAAACTTGTGAAAGTCAGATTTGGAGTGTTGATCATATTTTCCCAAGGCCTTTTCATACTATTTGCATAAATTGAGGGATATCTTCATCTCCTTCACCATTTGGGGGTTACAATGTAGGTTCTCTTACCTTGGTTGAAAGGCACAACCTAAAATAGTGAGGGTTAGATCAAATCCTTTCAAAGTGCTATCCATCTCTCCACAAATATGAGTGCCAGTTAGATCAAATCCCGGCTACAAAATGACATACATCATGATCTATCCGACTTCAAGCTTCATGCCATATTTCGAGGTTGCTCATACTGAAAAGGAGAACAAATTTGGGTACCAACACTTTCTGGCGCCATTCTGGGGACTTCTTAGAATTTCTTTGTGTTTTGAAGTGTTTGAAGAGTTTGAGCATTTGTGTATTCAAGTATTTGAGCTGCTACATTGTTAAAATATCATTCTATGCTTCATATTTGCAAGTTTTAAACAAGGGTTTCAAGTTTTGTCTACCCTTTTTCCATCTCCTAGCAGTTCATACACTTTGGGTGCATTGTGATTGATTATTTTAAGAAGAAGAAGGTATGATTTATAAGGCTTTGCAAAGTTTTCAGTGCTAGCAAACATTTGACAGATTACTTTAGTGCATTTTCACAACTATGGTGAAAGTCCTTATTAAGGACTCTATGTGATTTGATATTGAAAATACCAGTTGTCTTACCTTTCTGTCATTTATAATTTGTTGCTCAAATCTTCAAAACTAGAAGGAAGAAGATCTCTATTCATCAAGGATTCTACTAATAAGTTGTTTATAGATTCAAGAAACTCAGAGCTAGAGGGGAGAAAGGTGTGGAAGGTTGTTGGAGACTTCACTGCAAGAAAGGAGATCCCTATTGTTGAGTTTGAAAGTGAGCAGCTTGTTATTGAGGACTGTAATTCTTCTTCAAGTGGATCTGATTCAGACAATCCTATTTCTGATTTGAATTCCCCATCAGGTGAGGGACCTTCTTGTGCATTTGAAAGGCTTGCTCCTAAATCTACTCCTGTATTTTCTAAATTTGCTAGAGATCATCAAGAAGGAGAGCCCTTAAGAGAGATTTGTTTTGAATTTTTCATTCCCATTCCCCAAAGACCTCTCACTCCTCATCATTTTGTTTCTCCTCTAAGATCACCACCACAAAATCACATGGCTCATCCTCCACCTAGACCCCCATTTGTTGTTAACACATTTGGTCCTATAAATTTTAGAGGAATGGATGGTTACCCAAATGTTGTCCCACAAGATGTCAGACATAGGTTGCAAAATTCCAGGGTAACAATGCTATTACTGTTGATCAACATCTCAAAATTTTTGATAATATGATGGAAGATTTTGAGATAGAGTTTGAGGATGTGTATGTAAAATTTTTTATTCATACACTAGAAGAGGATGCTAGGGATTGGTACAAGGCTCTACCTGATAATTCTATTGATTCATGGATTGAAATGAAAAATGCATTTAGGTTGTAATATGGTGACAAGACTGATCCTAGATTTCTTTTATTTGAGTTTGAGAATATCAAGAAGAACCCTAATGAATCAGTCCATGACTTCAACACAAGGTTTAACAAAACTTTGAGAAGGCTGCCTATTAATTTGAGGCCTTGTGATGAATCTTGTCTAATCAAATATGTAGATGCATTTGATAAGAAGGCAACCTATTACCTAAGAGACAATAACCCAACCAATCTAAGACAAGCTTTCACCATGGAACTTCAAATTGAGAACAATATCAAAGAAATTGGGAAAACTCTAAGAGAGATGGTGTAAAAATGATAAACCCTGAAAAACCTCAAGCTAGTAGAGGTGCTGATTTAGAAGAGGTTATGAAAACTTTGGCAGGGGGCTGTCAAAGAAATCTCATACAAGTTGGCAAGAGTTGAGAAGGGAATTTCAGTATACTTCACAAGGTCATCCAAGAGCACAAAACCATGATAGATTTTCCAATCATCCTAGAGGTGATCAAAGGGTAGATGACAGAGGGAAAGGATCAATGGGGTCTGCAAATAGACATCCTCAAGTGCGTGAAGGAAGAGTGTTACCTGATCCCTTAACAACTAGGGTTGCTACTATTGAAGAGGTTGCTGATATTGATTGGTCTGATAGGTGTTTTTTCTACCCCATCCTCCATGTGAAGTGAACCAGCAAGAAAGTGAAGCTAATAATGATGATGGTACTGATGAGGATATTTGCATGGTGGGCTATTCTTAAAGCTCATAAGGAGGAGCAACATCTAATGAAGTAAAAAGTGCTAGGACAACTACAAATTTTTGGGATTGCATCAAACAGGTACAAATATTTCTTCCCCTTCACGCTCTTGAAGTTTATGTAGTGCAAGCTTTTGAAATTCCTAACAATGACTTTGAATACTTAAGGGATTTGATGATTAAGAAGTACGATGGTGGTATCCATTTGGAGGAAGATAGACAATTGTTAATGAATTCATTTATTGGTCAATAGAAAGAGTATAATACTAGAAGAAAAGTTGTTAAGGTAGTTGGGCCTCATGCCAAACCTAAAACACCCTTGCTCACAAGCATTCCAAAAGAAGCTACTAGAGAGAGACACCTATCAAAATTTCCATTTGTCCCAAATAAAAATTATAGTTCTCCTCATGCCCAAGCTGCCAAGAATCTACTACCATCTAATAAATCTTCTTGTCTCCCTTCCAATGCTATTTTTCCAAAGAATGTCCCCTATGACATAGCCCAAGTATTGAGCTAAATTAAAGTGAGTGTTCCAATCATTGAGTTGCTTAGAATTTCTAAGCATAAGAAGAGAGCATTTGAGTACTTGGGATTGAAAGAAGAGAAGGTTACTCCAGCTAGAAATGTAAATGTTGTTGAAACTCCATCTCAGATCATTGTTGACCTTGAAACACCACCAATAGTAGAATATATTGGAGAGACACCTACGGTATATTTGGGGACATCTTTGGTTGATTCCCAATTGAATGTTTATCCATTCTTCACAACTTTGATCATAAAGGATAAGCTACTTCAAAATTGTATGTTTGATTCCAGTGGATCATGTAATGTCATGCCTCTAGAAGTCATGAATGAGTTGGACATTAAAGTGATAGCAACCTATGGAAAGTGTACTGCCATGGACTCAAGAGAAGTGCCGGTTGTTGGTTGTGTGAAAGGTTTTGTAGTGCAACTTGCATCTTATCTAGGGAGGAATTTAAAATTGGATGTTGTGATTTTTGATTGCCCTGCCAAATGGGGCATGCTTTTGTCAAGAAAGTGGGCTGCAAGTGTTGGAGGGAGTGTCAAAATGGATGTCTTTTTCCACCATTCCCATTGAGGGCAGCCTAGTCAAGCTCTATGGAGAAAAGAAAATGTTGCATCTAATTGAGGACCCAAACAATGCTTCCTATGAAGTGTTGTTTGCTGATGTAGATGTTGAGAATTTCAATGGTTTTGCTAATGGAAAAGAAAACAAGATGGATAAATCAAAGTTCCTTGAGGTGGTAGGTTTTCCTTAGACCTTGATATTTGATGGAGCTTCCTCCAAATTTGGAAATGGTGCTAGTATAGTTACGTTTTCTACTAGTTTGGAAGAGTTCGCTTTTTCTTTCAAACTTAATTTTGAATGCACTGAAAACATTGATGAGTATGAGGCTTTGTTGTTAGGGTTAAGAGTTGCATGGAAATATAGAGTAAAAGATATTGTTGCAAAGGGAGATTTAGAGCTGGTTGTCAAACAAATAAGAAAACTGTATGCTATAAAAAATCAGCGTATGAAACAATACAAGCATGCAATTTGGGATTTAATTGAAACGGTTGATTCCTTTAACATTGTGTATCATGAAAGAGGTCTCAATGCTGCTGCTGACAAGTTCGCAGTTTTGGGTTCTAGATTTGGAAATTGCACCTTTTCACCTTATTGTGAATACAACATTGAAGTGCTAACTAGGCTAGCTATCCCTGATAATGTGAAACATTGGCAAGTTTTTAATGATGATGCTCAAGTGCTAAGATTATTGCAAAACCAAGGTGAGTTTGCAAATAAGAATATTGATTGGGAACCAATGGTGTGTATGACTGAAGGGAGAGAAACTTTGTTTGAGAAATACATCATCCAATTAAAAACAAACACTATTCCTAGATGTCTTATTGCACTTGACTCAAATTTTAACAATGATGATTGCATCCTAAATAGAAACATGTCTTCCTTAAGGGATGTGGAAGAGCATAACTTGGGAACTATTGGTAAACCAAGAAAGATTTGGTTAGGCAGCAATTTAAGTAAAGAGGAAAAATAGTCCTATGCCCAACTCTTGAAAAATATCAAGACTGCCTTGCTTGGTCCTATTCTGAGCTAAAAGCATATAGAGAAGACTTGTTCCAACATGAGATCCCTCTTGAGGCCAAGACTAAGCCATTTAGACAGAGGAAAAGGCCAATTAATCCACTTCTCTCCATGAAAATTCAAGAGGAGTTAAAGAAATTGAGAGATGGAGGTATTATTCAGCCCACTAGATATTCATCTTGGGTTGCAAACCTTGTGCCAATCAGAAAGAAGAATGGAGACATCAGACTTTGTGTGGATTTTAGAAATCTAAACAAAGCATCCATGAAGGACAACTATCCCTTTCCAAATATGGAAAATATGTTGCAACTTGTGGCAGGGTCTGAGTTTCTTTCTACATTGGATGGTTTCTCCAGATACAATCAAGTGGTTGTCAAGGAATTAGAAAGACTTAAGACAACATTCACTACTCCTGGGGAACATATGTTTTGTAAGGATGCCCTTTGGTTTGATAAACTCTGGTAACACTTTTCAAATAGTAATGGATGTTACTTTTGCTGGTTACATCAATGAGTTCATTCCAGTTTACCAAGATGATGTGACTATGTTTTCAAGGCAGAGAGGTGATCATTTGCAACACTTGGAGTAGATCTTTGATAAGATGTAGGGAATATGAAATTTCTCTTAATCCAAAGAATTATTATTTTGGAGTGTAAAATGCCAAGCTGTTGGGACACATTTTTCAAAAGATTGTGTTATGATAGACCACGAGAGAGTGGAAGCAATCGGCAAAGTACCTATCCCAAGAACCAAGAAAGGCATCCAATCTTTCTTTTGTCAAATTAATTTTAATAGAAGGTTTGTTTCCAAATTTTTGAGTTGACTCTTCCAATCACAAGCATGCTAAAGAAATACCAAGTTATCAGGTGGGAGGAGGCTTCCATTCAAGATTTTGAAGGAATTAAGGATGCACTTAAACATGCACCTATTTTAGTAGCCCCAAACTATAAGAGACCTTTCAAAATCTTTAGCTTTGCCTTTGAGTATACCATTGCTTGTTTTGTTGCAAAAGGATGAGAATGGGGATGAGAGGCCTATTTCCTTCTTTAGTAAGGCTTTACAAGCAAATTGGGCTGAAGTATACAATCATGAAGAAACAAGCATTTGCCTCGGTGAAAGAAACAAAGGTTTTCGGGCCTTATATATTGAGTTCAAAAGTTGTTGCTTATGTTCCCACACCATGGTGAAAGACATCTTATTAGAGATGGAGATCTCAATTAAAAGGTGTAGATGGGTGAACAAACTACGAAGTATGATATGGACATCCAAACCACAATTACGGTAAGAGGTTTGGGCCTTGCTAATATCATGGTGAGAGCAACCTGCGGTAGTAAAAGTGAATGAAGTAGAGGAAGAAAGGGTAGTTGTGCTTGCAAAGTTGGTAAGTTTGAGTGGTACAAAGATGTGATCTTCTACCTTAGACACCTGTGCTACCCTAGTCACTTAAATAAATAAAAAAAGAGCCCTCAAGTGGCTTCTCAAAAATGTATCATCATAGACCTTGGGTTGGGTTGGAAGAACCCTGAAGGTGTCCTGTTGAAATGCATAAGCGAAGATGAAGCTCCCAAGATAGTTGCTGATTTCCATTGGGGAGTTTGTGCAAGACACTTATCCGGAAGAGTAACAACACATAAGATTTTGAGGGGATGGTTATTGGTGGCCTAATCTCTTCAAAGATGCAACCCAGCTGGTTAGAAAATGTGATAGTTGCCAACATTTCTTTGGAAGATTGAAAGCTTCAGGCTCCCTTCCTTTGCAACATGTATCAATTGAAGCTCCTTTCAAGTAGTGGGGGATGGACTTCATTGGTGATATTTTAGATCCTTCTAGTGCTGGCCATAAGTGGATCCTTGTAGCCACTGATTATTTTACAAAGTGGGTAGAGGTAATCCCCACCAAGAAAGCAACACACCAAATAGTTATGGACTTCTTGTTGAATCAAATCATATGTAGATTTGGAGTCCCAGTCAAGATTATAGCTGATAATGCCATGTGCTTTAGAGCCAAACCTTTAATGGAAATGTGCAATGAATATGGAATCAATTTGACTTATTCTTCAAACTATAACCCGAAGGAATGGATAAGTTGAGTCCAAAGCAATAAGAATTTGTTGAAGATCATTAGAAGAACCTTGGAAAAACAAGAAGAAATGGGGTGAACAATTGAAATTTGTAGTTTGGGTGATAGGATAACTCTGAAAGAGCTCTTTGGTAAAAGCCCGTTTGAATTGGTATATGAAACTCAGGCTTTGCTGCCCTTGCACCTGTAATTATCTTCATTTCAGTTTTCCCTATAGTTGGAAGATCAAGAGCTTGGCCCATATGAATCAAGGATTAATCAGATTATTGAGCTTGATGAGGAGAGAAGAGCATCCCATCAAAGGCATGTCAGATTTAGGGAAAAATTGAAGAGATTGTTTGATAAGAAGGTCACTCCTAGAGCCTTCAATGTTGGAGATTTGGTTTTGTTGTGGGATATTAGGCATGAAGACAAGGGAAAACATGGAAAATGTGATGCATTAGAGATGGGCCCTTATGCCATTGATATCAGAATTGGTGAACATACCTTCTTTCTCAAGGAATTAGATGGGGAATTGCTGGAGCTACCTACTAATAGCAGAAATTTGAAGCATTTCTTGGATTAATCCCCAAATCTAAGGTATGCACCAATTATACAGTTGTATAGTCTTTGTTTTTGTGTTGTTTTTCCTATTTTTTTGATGTGTGGTTTTCCTTGTTCGTGGCGCCTATTTTTGTCGGGTTCTCACTGGTTTTGGTGATTTTGGCTCGTGAATCCTTTGCCCAATGGATTATTTTGGCGGTTGGTATATGTTTTGTCCTTGTGACACTCATGCGGGAGTGTCCATCCCAAGCTGAAAAGAGTTTGATAGAATCAAATTTGAAACGAGGCACCACGAAGTAGTTACACTTCAACGGGATCGTGATAGCTCCAACGAAATTGCAAGAAGAATTGATCAGTAATGGAAGAACTTGCTCGAACGTGAAACAAAGCTTACATAGAGAGGAAAGACTGTGGAGTGTCTTGGCATGCTCATAAATGAATAGTAAAGGGGTACATATAGGGTGTTGAGTAACCCTAGTGCAGGACACACATGAAACCCTAAACCTAACCCTAAACCTAACCCATGTGAGATGACCCTCCAATATGAGAGGAGGACACATAGGATAACTCACACTAACACCCCCCCTTCATTGAAGCTAGGGTAGTGGCTGTGATGAGTTAGACGGAAGAGGAAGACACTCCTAAACAACTAAGAAAGATGTGTCAATGGGTCCTGACAACTAAAGGCCTGATAAGGTGCCCATATACAAACACAATTTTCCTAGAAGAAGAAGAAGAAAAGAAGGAATACATAGCTGAAGGAGATGAGCAGTGCAGAAAGAGGCAAGTAAGTGAAGAAACTTCATCTTAGTGAAGGGCTTGGTGAATAAATCTACAATCTGATTAGCTATCTGAATGTACTGAATGTCAATGATACCATCATGAATAAGCTCCCGTATGAAGTGCATATGGATCTCAATGTGATTCATCCGCGATGTTGAACTGGATTTCTACAAATGGAGATAGTGCTCGTGTTATCACAATAGATAATGGTAGGACGCCAAAAGTGGATGCCAAACTCTGTCAGAATACCCTGTAGCCAAATAGCTTCTGTGGCAGCGTTAACTACTCCTTTGTATTCTACCTCTATAGATGATATCGCAATTACATTCTGCTTCTTGCTAGACCAACTAATAGGACCCAAACTAAGAGAGAAAATGTAGGTAAGTAGATTTCCGATGATCTAAGTCATCATCCCAATAAGAACCTATGAACCCAATTAAGTCGATATCTACCCCTCCATGATAGTGAATGCCATCAGTATAAGTGCCATGAACATAATGAAGGATCCATTTAGCTACTTTCCAATGCAGCTCATGTGGCTCCTGCATGAATCTGGACATGATCACAACAACATACGATAAATCTGGTCGAGTGTGAGTCAAGTAGATCAAGCTCCCACCAACCGCCGATAAAGAGTACAATCAACCAAGGAGTAGAGCAATCTGAAACCAACTTCACCCCGGAAAGAGAAGGAGTAGGAGAAGACTTGCAATCGGACATTTGAAAACAAACGAGCAAATCAAGAGCATACTTAGGTTGCAAAATCAAGATTCTGAGTTAGATTTTGAAATCTAGATCCCAAGGAAGTAATGAAGCAGACCTAAGTCAGTCATGGAAAACTTGTTGGCCAAGGCAATCTTCACAGAATCAATAATAGAGGAAGAGTTACCTGTGATCAACAAGTCATCAACATAGAGAACAAGAATGATTATGGAGTCATCTTGCCGTAGAATATAAACATTTGGATCAGAGTGACACTTGATAAACCCTGATGTAAGTAAAAAGGAGTCCATCTTGGCATACCAAGCCCGAGGGGCTTGTTTAAGGCCATAAAGAGACTTCTTTAACTTAAAAACAAGGGAGGGATCTTGGACATAACCCGAAGGTTGTTCCATATAGATCTCTTCCTCTAGGTCACCATGAAGGAAGGCACTCTTAACGTCCATTTGATGGAATTTCCATCTGTCGTTGCCTTGCAATGGCTAGGGTCAGTCGAATAGAAGTCATCTTTACAACCAGAGAAAAGGTTTCGTATAATCAACCCCAGCTATCTGGGAGAAACCCTTAGCTACTAATCATGCTTTAAAATTTTTGACGTCTCCATCTACTCCATACTTTGTTCGGAACACCCACTTACACCGAACAATTTTTCTTCCTTTCGAGAAGAGTGGTGAGATCCCAAGTATCATTCTTCATGAGAGAGGAATACTCCTCATCCATGGCAGAATCCCACTCAGGAATACTAGAAGCCTCCCTAAAAGATTATGGATTAGAAACAGAGGTGATGAAGGAGTGGGGTCCAACGAAATACTGAGCGAGTACATCTCATATCCAAAGTTTCTCCAACTAAATCTCCAAAGCACTTTGCAAATTTTTCTTGGCCCAAAGGGGACTAGGAGGATCAAGCTCATAGTCGAAAGATTCTTCACTTGAGTGAGAAGGGACATAGTCCTCATCATCACTACTGTCAGAATCGAGAAGACTCAAAGGTCTAATGGTTGGGAGGATCAGGAAGAGGAGCATGCTTAACAACATCATCATTTGATGAGTCAGAATCCAAATCAGCGAGCTGAAGAACCTTAATAGGTGGAGAAGTAGAAGTCAAAGAAGACTCATCAAACTTAACACTTCTCTCAATATACAACTCATGAGAAGTATGATTCATCAATCTATATCCCTTCACGCCATCAAGAAACCCTAGAAAGATACAAGGTTTGGATTGTGGTTCCAAGGCCTTACGTTTCTTCTTGGTAATCCGAGCCATAGCCTTGGATCCAAAGACTTGAAAGTGCTCAACATCAGGCTTGCGTCCAAACCAGGCATCAAAGGGTGTCATCCCTCTTACTACCCTCTGTGGAACACGATTCTGAATGTAATTTGCACAATTCACTTCTTTGGCCCAATACTGCGGAGGAAGAGACTTCAAGTGAATCATACAAGTGGCCATCTCCTTAAGAGTACGGTTCTTTCTTTCTGCGAATCCATTATGTGAAGGGCTATAAACAATCGTATGGTGTAAAGAGATCCCTTCAAGTAATGAAATCCATGAACCTATTGTTTACGTATTCGCCTCCATTATCAGTTCAAAGAACCTTGATAGACTATTCTCGCCTGTTTCTCAGCAAGAGCCTTAAAGTCCTAAAAATGTTCAAAGACTTCAGACTTAAGCTTAAGAAAATATACCCAAGTATATCGCGAATAGTCATCAATGAAGGTTAGCACATAAAGAGCTCTAGTAAATGAAGGAGAAGGAAATGGACCAGAAACATCACTGTGAACAAGATCCAAAGGATGAGTGGCTCTCTAGGATTTTCCTTTGTCAAAGTTCTTTTTAGGATGCTTTCCAAGGGTACAACCCTCACAAAGACCCTTAGAAAACTTGACGCGAGGCAACCCGTTGACCATTTCATTTTGGCTCAATTGTTCAAGGTAGCAATAATTTAGATGTCCAAAATACTCATGTCATAGCTTACTAACCTCATTTGCATGAGTGAGAAAGGCAGTGGGCGTAGAATCAGAAGTAAAGTGGGAGAAGGTGTACAACCGTGAACAATGATCTACCTTTCCTCACCACCGTAGTGTCATTGTTAAGCTCACGAATAATCACCGAGTTAGGAAAATTCCACTTGCATTCCTTCACCAAGGTGAGTAATTTGGTAAACCGATAGGAGATTGGTAGAGAGATCAGAACACTCAACACTTGGTTAAATGTTCCCCATCCATCTCTACCGATCCACTACGAAACCGACACTTTGTCGTGTCATTACCCATCGTGATTTGGGACATTCCAAAAGTTCAATGTTGGAAAACTCAACATGAAAAGACCCCATGTGGTGTGAGGCACCGGAATCTATAATCCATGTCGATGAAGGAGCAACTCGACTACAAGGGCTTTTCCTTTCTTCTTATCATTTTTAGCACCTTTTGCGTGAAGATTCGGCCTTGGGAGCACTTTGTTTTATGGATTCAGAACACTCATTTTATTCTTCTCAAGTAAATGAGCTAAGTGATCAATCTATTTATGAAAAAAGTGTTTCTTGTCGTGACCAAACTTCTTGCAATAGGAACACAAGTACTTGCTTTTCTGTGCCTTAGGCTCAGAAGTCGAAGTGTTTGTGTCATTTTTAGGTTTGGTCTTGGTTTCTTTCTTATGTTGATCCTTTGTTTCTTTCTTCTTTTCAGTCTTCTTTCCTTGCTAGTACTTGCTACAAGGGCATGTGACTTGGACTTGAGAGACCCCATTTGAATGAGTTTATCCTGTTCTCGAATGAGTTGGGACGAAAAACAGTCAAAGGAGGGCATAGTCCAAGTATCGCCCAAAGCAACTTTTGTAGCGTAGAAAGTTGACACGAAGATAGAATATTTGGGACCTAACTTAGAGAGAATGGACAAGATCAGTTAAGAATCTTTCTTTTCTACTTGACATCCTTTTAACAACAATCTAATGTGGACAAATTTTGAGAACAAAGCTTCAGAGGTTTTCAAAGTCACTAGGATTTAACCCTAGTAGTTCGTTATCCAACTCATGTGCTCTCATGTCATCTAGTTGTCCAAACAATCCATCCAAAGCATTTTCCACGTAGATTTAGGTGTTTCGGATGCCTCAATGTGGAAGAGAAATTCAGGAGAAACAGACATGCAAAGAAGACCTAAAGCTTCATCACTATGGTTTAACCACTTAGATTTTTCAGGTTCATCGTTTGGTTCAGTCTCAGTTCCCATGGTGATGTGGAATAACCCTTTACCCCTTAGTTTCATTATTATTTTTGATCTCCATTCGAAAAATTTGAACGGCGTAAGCAAAGGAATTGAAAGTGCATCCATAGTGAGAGAGAGAGAAAGAAATGCAAAAAAGAAACACAACCACCCAAGACAATAACAACCCCCCTGCTTTTGGAACTTTATAGTTTAGTGCATTGATTACAATCGGGTCCATGCGTGCGGTTTGAAACACTTGGTAACTCATCTTGCAATTAGCGTAATAATGCGCAAGAGAGGAGACCATAACAGTGTTTCATGGAGCGCAACAAAAAGGACACCATAAACAAGCACAAGCAAAAAATAGAAAGGAGGTGAAAGCCAACCCTGGTGGTGAGAAAAAATGTCTCACATCGTAAAAGAAACCCCCTTGCTGCAGACTATGGTGGACGTGCTCACTAGTCGCAAGCAATAATAAGGGTGAAAATACAAGGTTTGGGAACTCAAGGAGTTCAGATAATCTTCAAAACGTCAAAAACGAGCTGGAAGGAAAAAGAGGTGCACGAAGTGTTACTGCACACTTAAGCGCACGATTAGAGGAAAAAAACGCCAATAACGCCTAAATTTTACCATTTGGAAACGCCCAATTTTGTTATTTTAAGAGCTATAGGAGTTTTAAAATAAATAAATAAAGAGGTTATTGAAAGACGATTTTTAATTTCTCGTGAATCGAAAGAGAGGATCGTAATAAAAATAGATTTAATTACAATTAAATCTAATTAATTACGAAGAAATTAAGATCTAATTTGTTTAAAAAAATCCTAATTAAATATTTAAATAAGATCTATTAAATTTAATTTAATTTAGATCTATTAAAGAAAATGAATTATTTAAAAAAGCTAAAGAAGAAAAAAATCTATTATTAAAAAGCATACGTATTTAAAAAATTTCTATTATTAAAAACTTATGCGAGGAACTTTTTTTTTTTTAAAGCTTACGAATTTTGAAAAAAGTGTGCTTTTTTATTAAAAAAGGATAGCTTTGTTTAAAAAGGTAAAGATTAAAAAAACAGACCGCTTTTTTGAAAGATGAACCGATCGAACTTTTAAAAGGCTCGAACTTTGTGCCGTTGATTTAAAAAAGCATTGATATTTTTAAAATACTTGTTTTTTAAAAACTTACTTAAAAGAAAGAAACTTACCAAATTTAATCAAAGAAAAACGTAGGTTTAGACTTGTTTTGAACCAACTAAAAAAACTTTCACAAAGTTTAGAAAGAATTTTATAAAAACGTATTAAAAAAACATAAAAAAACTTACCAAATAAGTGGCGACTTACCTAGTTTGCAGATAGGAAAAAGCAGTCATGGAAAAAGAGCAGGCGCGATAGGGTTTTGTTTTGCTGCACGTGTTTTTTTTTTGTTGTTAATTGTTGTTGCTACGGTGGCGGTAGAGAGGGCGAGAGGGCCGTAGGCCATGACACGTGAGCGAGGTGAGTTTTGAGGAAGGGCAGCCGTGGGAAGAGCCGTGGGAAGAACCCGCATGCATCAACAAAAATGGTGATAACAACCAAAAATGAGCCCTACTCAACAAAAACTCCACAACAAGGAGTGGAGACCTTCGAGCAGAGAAAAACGACTATGTAGAGGCAAATTCCACAGGAAAAAGCTAGAAACCAGGCTAGGGAGCTCGGTTGGGAGATGAAAAAACCTTTCAAATGAACTCCAAGCCAAAAAAACTTGTATTCTACAAAATACCAGGAAAACAGAGAGCCAAAAACACAGAGATCTAAAAAAATTTCACTTCTATTTTAAAATTTTATTAAAAAAATGAAATAATCTCTATTTTGGCTGAAAAGCTAGATTTAGCTATAGATAGCTAAATGTGGCTGTAAATACCCTAAAATTTCAGGAATACCGCACAAGTATAGAAAATAGGCACAAAAAATGACACAACTTTCCGAGAAAGCTTGTTAGAGAGATTAGCAAAATAATTCCAGAAAATAGTGATTGAAAAACTTGCATGCAGAGTAAAAGAACGAAACCAAGAAAGAGTAATCGCAACTAAAAATAATGAGTGCACATTTACCCGATCTCAACTCTGATACCATGAAAAGAGTTTGCAAGAATAAAATCAGAAATGAGGCACCACGAAGTAGTTGCACTCCAACGAAATCGTGATAGCTCCAGTGAAAATGCAAGAAGAATTGATCGGTAATGGAAGAAATTGCTCAACAGAAACAAAGCTTACATATAGAGGAAAGACAGCAGAGTGTCTTGGCATGCTCATAAATGAATAGTAAAGGGGTACATATAGGGTGCTAAGTAACCCTAGTGCAAGACACAAATGAAACCCTAAACCTAACCCTAAACCTAACCCATGTGAGATGACCCTCCAATATGAGAGGACACATAGGATAACTCACACTAACACAAGCAAGAGCCGATGTTGGTGCCATATTTGAGCTTGTACCATGTTGCCCTAATTTTCCAAATTTGTATGTGCTCAAAAAATGTTTTACCCTTTGAATTGATGGTCTGAAATTCTTCCCTCTAGTTGAATGCTTTAAAATGCTCACAAACTTGTTGTTTTGCCCTAATTTGAAGGAATATTCCAAGTTTGCCCTTTTATGTGCCCTAGTTTTTCCAATTTTGTGGGCTGTGTCATTTTTTCCCTTTGCCAGATCATGGAAAAATCAAAATTGATCAATTCATACTTGTTTGTATTTGAAAATCCAATCCCAAGGTCGAAAATGTTCGAAATCATGCTTCAGTTGATTTAAAATCAAAAATCGCCATCCTTGGCGAAAAAATTGAATTCTAGGGCATCCTTTGAATTTTTTACGTTTTAATGGTCAGACGGGTGTCATTTTCTGTCAAATTCATCCTCAGAAGGTATTGGCAACATGGCGGGTTTTCATTGGCCAAGGTGCGGTAGGGAAGTGTTGTCACTTTTCGCTTTTCACCTTTTTGACAAATGGGGCATTTTCGTGCCCGAGACCCATTTTTTTCCAATTTTGCCTACGTGGCATGTTCTAATGGAAGGGGATGGTGGGTGGTCGGATTCCCTTAAGGTTTTTAGACCTTATTTTGCAAAAGTGATAAAGTCAAAATTTTGCGCGAAACCTCGCAAACCAACCAGAGGAGAATGCGTGAAAGTATTTTTGGTCGGAGGGGATGCGGGTGGCAGAGAAAACTTATGAAATTTTGTGTTTTTGGATCAAAGGGTTAAAGTAAAATTTTGGACCGTGGCCCTGTGGAAAATCACGGGAGGGCATGTGTCCATGAAGGATCGAGGGAAGTGCGGGCCGTGAAGGGAAATGAGGAATTTTTCCCCTATTTGGGAAAAGGAGTTAAGGAAAAGTTTAAGCCGCGGGCCTGCAAGCGAATCATCGAGCGACACGTGGCGAGAGGACAAGGTGGGTTGGAAACAGGAGAGATTTTTTTCCCTTTTGCAAAAAGGGCTTGAAATCAAAATTTTAAGCGTTGTCCCGCTAGCGAATCATCGAAGTGACACATGGCAAAGGACAAGGCTGGTCGGTGGGCAAGGCGGAGGTAAAGGGGGATTTTCCCCTTTTTCACAAAAGGGTTAAAGAATAAAAATTTGGAGTGCTGGCCCGCAACGAATTACAAAGAGACACGTGGTGAGGGAGAAATCGGAGGTGCGGGCTCGCGGGGTAAAAACGTGAAAATTTTCCAATTTTCCAAAAAGGTCAAAATGCACAGAATTGAAGTGCGATCCCAATGGGACCCACCATGTGCCACGTGTTAGCTCCAAAATTCAAAGGCGGAGGGGCGGGGAAAAAAGTCAAATTTTTCCATTTTTTCAAAAATGTCAAAAAGACAAAAAGTAAGCCGAATTGATTTCCAATCATTTTTTGCCACGTGTCCAGCCTTATCCAAAAATTTAAAAGGTAACTCAAGCTTATTTCTAAGCCCACATCTTCCACGTGGAGGGCCAAGATTAAAAGATGGATGAGATCGACGGTTGTTGTGCATCCATTTGTTTTGATCGCCATGGGAGCTCCAGGAAGCTTGGAATCATGATTTTTACATCAAAATTCATCAAATTTATAGTGATTTTGTGTCGTCTTGGCCTTCAGGATCATTGGCATCACTTTCATGGCTTAATTCTTTGATTTGAGATGTTTTGAAATTTTTTTTTACCCAAGCAAGAAACACTTAAATGTCAAATTAAAAGTTAGAGGTAATTTAAAAAGGTAAAAAGGTGAAAATGATGAGTAAAAGGTGTTTGCATGCCTCAATGATGAAAAACATGCCTCCAAGATGGATAATGATCTAGATATTTGTAATGATTTAATCTTTTGGGCACACCTGACAACCTGCGAATGTTTTTCTGTTTGATGTCATTTTCATTAAATCATGAGGTTTTGTAACAAACTTGATCCCATGGCATATTCTTTGCTTGGGAAAGAAGGCTCCAATGTGGCATGAGGTATATAATGCATTTTGGAGAAATTGTAAGGGGGGAAGTTGAAAATCATGAGCAAATTTTGAGAGAAAGCTCATCTTCTGAGAAACCCACCAAAGAACCAGAATAATTTCTTCTATGTTGGATCTTCATGTATGTGAGTTGGTTACAAGTGTATAGCCATCACACAGCTATGAGATTGTTCATGAAACTCTCCCTACTAATGAATCTAACAAGCTTTTGAGTTAATCTATGTTTTCTGGGCAATATGATGTTTGTTATCATTTTTAAATGCCTGCAAATAGTTTCCATTGTTCTTGTTGCAATCTTGCATTGAAAGTCTTTAGAAATCACACAGAATCTCCATTTCTTATTGATAGTTTAGTGGCATTTGAAATCTCATGTTCAGAAGAGCCTTCATCTGATAAAGAGATAAACAAATTTAAAATCACTTTACCTTCCTTAACTGCAGAGATTTCTTGTAAGCCTTTAGGGGTACCTTAGGCATGGTTTGATCATGGATTTTTGTGTTTAATTGAGTTCTTTACTTCAAGCTTTTGTGGTGAATTCTCAAAGATTGTGTGAAGAGTGCAACTTGGGCTTCCATTTATGCCTCTTCTGGTTGAAAGAATATCTTGATTATTTGAAGCATTTTATCTGATAGTTGTTCAAGTATTGTAGAGGTTGTCAAAGATCTGATATATCCCAATTTGTCTTGTCAACACCCCACCAAAAATTCATTTAAACAAACTAATCCTACCCATACTACCCCTGCATTGCATTGTGTGTCAACAAAAGAATACAATCCATTTACAAAAATGCACAAGGAAAATCAGGATCATATAATGTCTCTAGTAACCCTTGCCTTGCATTGAAAATATCTCCAAAGTGACAACTTGTGTAAGTCAGATTTGGAGTGTTGATCATATTTTCCCAAGGCCTTTTCATACTATTTGCATAAATTGAGGGATATCTTCATCTCCGTCACCGTTTGGGGGTTACAATGTAGGTTCTCTTACCTTGGTTGAAAGGCACAACCTAAAATAGTGAGGGTTAGATCAAATCCTTTCAAAGTGCTATCCATCTCTCCACAAATTTAAGTGCTAGTAAGATCACATCCCTAGATACAAAATGACATACGTCATGATCTATTTGACTTCAAGCTTCATGTGATATTTCTGATGCTGCTCAGACTAAAAAGGAGAACAAATTTGGGTACCAACACTTTTTGGTGCCGTTGCCGGGGACTTCTTATAATTTCTTGGTGTTTTTGAAGTGTTTAAAGAGTTTGAGCATTTGTGTATTCAATTATTTGAGCTGCTACATTGTTAAAATATCATTCTATGTGATCTAGAAGTTTTAAACAAGGGTTTCAAGTTTTGTCTGCCCTTTTTCCATCTCCTAGCAGTTCATACACTTTGGGTGCATTGTGATTGATTGATTTAAGAAGAAGAAGGTCTGATTTATAAGGATTTGCAAATTTTTCAAGTCTAGCAAACATTTGACAGATTACTTTAGTGCATTTGCACAACTAAGGTGAAAGTCCTTAGTGGCAACTCCATGCTGATTTGATATTGAAAATACCAGTTGTCTTACCTTTTTGTCATTTATAATTTGTTGCTCAAATCTACAAAACTGGAAGGAAGAAGATCTCTCTTCATCAAGGACTCTACTAAGAAGTTGTTTACAGATTCAAGAAACTCAGAGCTAGAGGGGAGAAAGGTGTGGAAGGTTGTTGGAGACTTGACTGCAAGAAAGGAGATCCCTATTGTTGAGTTTGAAAGTGAGCACCTATTATTGAGGACTGCAATTCTTCTTCAAGTGGATCTAATTCAGACAATCCTATTGCTGATTTGAATTCCCCATCAGGTGAGGGACCTTCTTGTGCATTTGAAAGGCTTGCTCCTAAATCTACTCTTGTATTTTCTAAATTTGCTAGAGATCATCAAGAAGGAGAGCCCTTAAGAGAGATTTGTTTTTGAATTTTTCATTCCCATTCCCAAAATACCTCTCACTCCTCATCATTTTGTTTCTCATCCAAGATCACCACCACAAAATCACATGGCTCATCCTCCACCTAGACCCCATTTGTTGTTAACACCTTTGGTCCTATAATTTTTAGAGGAATGGATGGTTACCCAAATGTTGTCCCAAAAGATGTCAGAAATAGGTTGCCAAAATTCTAGGGTAATAATGCTATTACTGGTGATCAACATCTCAAACTTTTTGATAATATGATGGAATATTTTGAGATAGAGTTTGAGGATGTGTATGTCAAATTGTTTATTCATACACTAGAAGAGGATGCTAGGGATTGGTACAAGGCTCTACCTTATAATTATATTGATTCATGGATTGAAATGAAAAATTCATTTAGGTTATAATATGGTGACAAGACTGATCTTAGATTTCTTTTATCTGAGTTTGAGAATATCAAGAAGAACCCTAATGAATCAGTCCATGACTTCAACACAAGGTTTAACAAAACTTTGAGAAGGATGCCTGTTAATTTGAGGCCTTGTGATGAATCTTTTCTAATCAAATATGCAAATGCATTTGATAAGAAGGTAGCCTATTACCTAAGAGACAATAACCCAACCAATCTAAGACAAGCTTTCACCATGGCACTTCAAATTGAGAACAATATCAAAGAAATTGGGAAACCTCTTAAGAGAGATGGTGTAAAACTGATAAACCCCCGAAAAACCTCAAGCTAGCAAAGGTGCTGATTTAGAAGAGGTTGTGAAAACTTTGGAAGGGACTCACAAAGAAATATTCTACAAGTTGGCAAGAGTTGAGAAGGGAATTGGGTAGACTTCACAAGGTCAACCAAGAGAACAAAACCATGATAGATTTTCCAATCATCCTAGAGGTGATCAAAGGGCAGATGATAGAGGGAAAGGACTAATGGGGTCTTCAAAGAGACATCCTCAAGCACGTGAAGGAAGAGTGTTACCTGATCCCTTAACTGCTAGGGTTGCTACTATTGAAGAGGTTTCTGATATTGATTGGTGTGATAGGTGTTTTCTACCCCATCCTCCATGTGAAGTGGACCGGTAAGAAAGTGAAGCTAATAATGATGATGGTATCGATGAGGATATTTTCATGGTGGGATGTTCTTCAAGCTCACAAGGAGGAGCAACATCTATGAAGTAATAAGTGCTAGGATAGCTGCAAATTTTGGGATTGCATCAAACGGGTACAAATCTTTCTTCCTCCTCATGCTCTTGAAGTTGATGTAGTGCAAGATTTTGAAATTCCTAACAATGACTTTGAATACTTAAGGACTTTGATGATTAAGAAGTACTATGGTGGTATCCATTCGGAGGAGGATAGAAAATTTTTAATGAATTCTATTGTTGGTCAAGAGAAAGAGTATACTACTAGAAGCAAAGTTTTTAAGGGAGTTGGGCCTTAAGCCAAACCTAAAACACCCTTTCTCACAAGCATTCCAAAAGATCCTCTTGGGAGAGAGACACCTGTCAAAAGTTCCACTGTCCCAAACCAAAAATTACAGTTCTCCTCAATCTCAAGCTGCCAAGAATCCACTGCCATCTAATGAATCTTCTTATCTCCTTTTAATGCTGTTTTGCCAAAAAATGTCCCCTATGACATAACCCAAGTATTGAGCAAAATTAAAGTGAGTGTTCCAATCATTGAGTTTCTTAGAATTCCTGATCATAAGAAGAGAGCATTTGAGTACTTGGGATTGAAAGAAGAGAAGGTTACTCCATCCAGAAATGTAAATGTTGTTGAAACTCCACCTCAGATCATTGTTGACCTTGAAACACCACCAACAGTAGAAGATCTTGGAGAGACACCTGAGTTATATTTGGGGACATCTTTTGTTGATTCCCAATTGAATGTTGATCCATTCTTCACAACTTTGATCATAAAGGATAAGCTACTTCACAATTGTATGTTTGATTCCGGTGCATCATGTAATGTCATGCCTCTAGAAGTCATGAATGAGTTGGACATAAAAGTGACAACAGCCTATGGAAAGTGTACTACCATGGACTCAAGAGAAGTGCCGGTTGTTGGTTGTGTGAAAGGTTTGGTAGTGCACTTGCATCTTATCCAGGGAGGAATTTAAAATTGGATGTTGTGATTGTTGATTGCCCTACCAAATGGGGTATGATTTTGTCAAGAAAGTGGGCTACAAGTGTTGGAGGGAGTGTCCAAATGGATATGTCTTTTGCCACCATTCCCATTGAGGGTAGCCTAGTCAAGCTCTATGGAGAAAAGAAAATGTTGCATCTAATTGAGGACCCAAACAATGCTTCCTATGAAGTGTTGTTTGCTGATGTAGATGCTGAGAATTTCATTGGTTTTTCTGATGGAAAAGAAAACAAGATGGAAAAATCAAAGTGCCTTGAGGTGGTAGGTTCTCCTTGGACCTTGCTATTTGATGGAGCTTGCTCCAAATTTGGAAATGGTGTTGGTATAGTTCTGCTTTCTCCTAGTTTGGAAGAGTTTTATTTTTCTTTCAAACTTAATTTTGAATGCACTAACAACATTGTTGAGTATGAGGCATTGTTGTTAGGGTTAAGAATTGCATGGAAATATGGAGTAAAATACATTGTTGCAAAAGGAGATTTAGAGCTAGTTGTCAAACAAATAAGAAAACTGTATGCTACAAAAAATCAGCGTATGAAACAATACAAGCATGTAGTTTGGGATTTAATTGAAATGTTTGATTCCTTTAACATTGTGTATCATGATAGAGGTCTCAATGCTGCTGCTGACAAGTTGGCAGTGTTGGGTTCTAGATTTGGAAATTGCACCTTTTCACCTTATTGTGAATACAACATTGAAGTGCTAACTAGGCTAGCTATCCTGATAATGTGAAACATTGGCAAGTTTTTAATGATGATGCTCAAGCGCTAAGGTTATTGCAAAACCAAGGTGAGTTTGCAAATCAGAATATTGATTGGGAACCAATGGTGTGTATGATTGAAGGGAGAGAAACTTTGTTTGAGAAAGACATCATCACATTGAAAACAAACACCATTCCTAGAGGTCTTGTTGCACTTGAGTCATTTAACAATGCTGATTGCATCATAAATAGAAACATGTCTGCCTCAAGGGATGTGGAAGAGCATAACGTGGGCACTATTGGTAAACCAAGGAAGATTTGGTTGGGCAGTAATTTAAGTAAAGAGGAAAAATAGTCCTATGCCCAACTCTTGAAAAATATCAAGACTACCTTGCTTGGTCCTATTCCGAGCTAAAATCATATAGAGAAGAATTTTTTCAAGATGAGATCCCTCTTGAGGCCAAGACTTAGCCATTCAGATAGAGGAAAAGGCCAATTAATCCACTTCTCTCCATGAAAATGCAAGAGGAGTTAACGAAATTGAGATATGGAGGTATTATTCAGCCCACTAGATATTCATATTGGGTTGCAAACCTTGTGCCAGTCAGAAAGAAGAATGGAGACATAAGACTTTGTGTGGATTTTAGAAATCTAAACAAAGCATCCATGAAAGATAACTATCCCTTTCCAAATATGGAAAATATGTTGCAACTTGTGACAGGGGTTTGAGTTGCTTTCTACATTGGATGGTTTCTCGGATACAATCAAGTGGTTGTCAAGGAATCAGAAAGACTTAAGACAACATTCACTACTCCTTGGGGAACATATGTTTTTGTTAGGATGCCCTTTGGTTTGATGAAATCAGTGACACTTTTCAAAGAGTAATGGATGTTACTTTTGCTAGTTACATCAATGAGTTCATTGCAGTTTACCAAGATGATGTGATTGTGTTTTCAAGGCAGAGAGGTGATCATTTGCAGAACTTGGAGAAGATGCTGATCAGATGTAGGGAATATGGCATTTCTCTTAATCCAAAGAAGTGTCATTTTGGCATGTAAAAGGCCAAGCTGTTTGGACATATTGTGTCAAAAGATGGTGTTATGATAGACCCTGAGAGAGTGGAAGCAATCAATAAAGTACCCATCCCAAGAACCAAGAAAGGCATCCAATCTTTCTTTGGTCAAATTAATTTTATTTGAAGGTTTGTTTCCAAATTTGCTGAGTTGACTCTTCCAATCACAAGCATGCTAAAGAAAGACCAAGTTATCAGGTGGGAGGAGGCTGCCATTCAAGATTTTGAAGGAATTAAGGATGCACTTAAACATGCACCTGTTTTAGTAGCCCCAAACTATAAGAGGCCTTTCCAAATATTTTCCTTTTCCTCTGAGTATACCATTGCTTCTGTTTTGCTACAAAAGGATGAGAATGGGGCTGAGAGGCCTATTGCCTTCTTTAGTAAGGCTTTACAAGCAGCTGAGCTGAAGTATACAATCATGGAGAAACAAGAATTTGCCTTGGTGAAAGCAACAAAGGTTTTTAGGCCTTATATATTGAGTTCAAAAGTTGTTTCTTATGTTCCCCACACCATGGTGAAAGACATCTTATTAGAGATGGAGATCTCAAGTAAAAGGTGTAGATGGGTGAAAAACTGTAGGAGTATGATATCAACATCCAAACCAAAAATTTGGTAAGAGGTTTGGGCCTTGTTAAGCTCACGGTGAGAACAACCTGAGAATGTAGAAGTGAATGAAGTAGAGGAAGAAAGGGTAGATGTGCTTGTAAAGTTGGTAAGTTTTGAGTGGTAAAAGATGTGATCTTCTACCTCAGACACCTGTGCTACCCTAGTCACTTAAATAAAAATTAGAAAAGAGCCCTCACGCTGGCTTCTCAAAAATATATCATCACATAACTTGAGCTAGCTTAGAAGAACCCTAAATGTGTCCTCTTGAAATGCATAATTGAAGATGAAGCTCCCAAGATAGTTGCTGATTTCCATGGGGAGTTTGTGGAGGACACTTTTTGCTGAAAAGTAAGTAACAACGATTTTGAGAGCTATTTATTGGTGGCCTAATCTCTTCAAAGATGTAACCCAACTGGTTAGAAAATGTGATAGTTTCCAACGTTTCTCTCGGAAGATTGAAAGTTCAGGGCCCTTCCTTTGCAACTGTATCAATTGAAGCTCCTTTCAAGTAGTGGGGGATGGACTTCATTGGTGAGATTTCAGATCCTTCTAGTGCTAGCCATAAGCGGATCCTTAGTAGCCACTGATTATTTTAAAAAGTTGGTAGAGGCAATCCCCACCAAGAAATCAACACACCAAATAGTTATGGAATTCTTGTTGAATCAAATCATATGCAGATTTGGAGTCCCAGTCAAGATTGTAGCTGATAATGCCATGTGCTTTAGAGCCAAACCTTTAATGGTAATGTGCAATGAATATGGAATTAATTTGACTTATTCTTCAAACAATAACCCCAAGGAAATGGACAAGCTAAGTCCAGCAATAAGAATTTGTTGAAGATCATTAGAAGAACCTTGGAGCAAAACAAGAAGAAATGGGGTGAACAATTGAAATTTGTAGTTTGGGCTGATAGGATAACTCCTAAAAGAGCTATTGGTAAAAGCCCATTTGAATTGGTGTATGGAACTCAGGATTTTCTACCCTTGCACCTGTAATTATCTTCATTTCAGTTTTCCCAACAATTGGAAGATCAAGAGCTTGGCCCATATGAATCAAGGATCAATCAGATTATTGAGCTTGATGAGGAGAGAAGAGCATCCCATCAAAGGTATGTTAGATTTAGGGAAAAATTAAAGAGATTGTTTGACAAGAAGGTCACTCCTAGAGCCTTCAATGTTGGAGATATGGTTTTGTTATGGGATAGTAGGCATGAAGACAAGGGAAAGCATGGAAAATTTGATGCATTATGGATGGGCCCTTATGCCATTGATATCAGAATTGGTGAACATACCTTCTTTCTCAAGGACTTAGATGGGGAATTGCTGGAGCTGCCTGTTAATGGTAGACATTTGAAGCATTTCTTGGATTAATCCCCAAATCTGAGGTATGCACCAATTGTACAGTTGTATAGTCTTTGTTTTTTGCTTTGTTTTTGCTATTTTGTTGGTGTGTGGTTTGCCCTTGTTCTTGGCAGCCATTTTTGTCGGGTTCTCAGCTGGTTTTTGGTGATTTTGGCTCTTGACTCCTTTTCCCAATGGATTATTTTGGCACTTGGTCTACGTTTTGTCCTTGTGGCACTCACTGGGAGTGCCCATCCCCAAGCAAGAGCCGATGTTGGTGCCATTTTTGAGCTTGCACCATGTTGCCCTAAATTTCCAAATTTGTATGTGCTAAAAATGTTTTACCCTTTGAATTGATGGTTTTAAATTCTTCCCCTCCAGTTGAATGCTTTAAAATGCTGACAAACTTGTTGTTTTTCCTTAATTTGAAGGAATATTCCAAGTTTTCCCCTTTAAAGTCAAAATTTTTCCCCCGAAACCTCTCATGATCAACTAGGACGAGGACGCGTGGAAGTATTTTTGGTCAAAGGGGATGCAGGTGGTGGAGAGAACTTATGAAATTTTGTGTTTTTGGCTCAAAGGGTTAAAGTAAAATTTTGGACAGTGGCCCCGTGGCGAATCATAGGAGGACACGTGTTCATGAAGGGTTAGAGGGAAGTGCGAGCCGCGAAGGGAAATGGGGAATTTTTCCCCTTTTTTGTAAAAGGAGTTAAGGAAAAATTTTAAGTCATGGGCCCGTAAGTGAATCATCGAGTGACACGTGGCAGAGGACAAGGCGGGTCGGCGGAGGCAGGAGAGAATTTTTTCCCTTTTACAAAAAGGGCTTAAAATCAAAATTTGAAGTGTTGGCCGCTAGCGAATCATCGAGTGACACGTGGCAAAGGACAAGGCGGGTCGATGGGCCTATGGAGGTAAAAGGGGATTTTTTCCCTTTTTCACAAAAGGGCTCAGAATCAAAATTTGGAGCGCTGTCCCGCAAAGAATTACAAGGAGACACGTGGTGATGGAGAAATTGGAGGTGCGGGCTCGCGGGGCAAAAAATTGAAAATTTTCCAATTTTCCAAAAAGGTCAAAATTCCAAGGATTTGAAGCACAATCCTAATGGGACCCACCATGTGCCACGTGTCGGCCCAAAATTCAAAGGCGGAGGAGCGGGGAAAAAGTAAAATATTTCCATTTTTTCAAAAATGTCAAAAGAGAAAAAGTAAGCTTGAATTGATTTCCAATCATTTTTTGCCACGTGTCCAGCCTTATCCAAAAATTAAAAAGGTAACTCAAGCTTATTTCTAAGCCCACATCTTCCATGTGGAGGGCCAAGATTAAAAGATGGATAAGATCGACGGTTGTTGTGCATCCATTTGTTTTGATCGCCATGGGAGCTCCAGGAAGCTTGGAATCATGATTTTTACATCAAAATTCATCAAATTTATAGTGATTTTGTGTCGTCTTGGCCTTCCAGGATCATTGGCATCACTTTCATGGCTTAATTCTTTGATTTGAGATGTTTTGAAGTAATTTTTTGCCCCAGCCCAAGCAAAACACTTAAATGTCAAATTAAAAGTTGCAGAGATAATTTAAAAAGGTAAAAAGGTGAAAATGATGAGTAAAAGGTGTTTGCATGCCTCAATCATGAAAAACATGCCTCAAGATGGATAATGATCTAGATATTTGTAATGATTTAATCTTTTGGGCACACCTGACAACCTGCGAATGTTTTTCTGTTTGATGTCATTTTCATTAAATCATGAGGTTTTTGTAACAAACTTGATCCCATGTCATATTCTTTTCTTGGGAAAGAAGGCTCCAATGTGGCATGAGGTATATAATGCATTTTGGAGAAATTGTAAGGGGGGAAGTTGAAAATCATGAGAAAATTTTGAGAGAAAGCTCATTTTTCGAGAAACCCACCAAAGAACCAGAATAATTTCTTTTGTGTTGGATCTTCATGTATGTGAGTTGGTTACAAGTGTATAGCCATCACATAGTTATGAGATTGTTCATGAAACTCTCCACTGCTAATGAATCTAAGAAGCTTTTGAGTTAATCTGTGTTTTATGGGCAATATGATGTTTGTTATCATTTTTAAATGGCTGCAAATAGTTTCCATTGTTCTTGTTACAATCTTGCATTGAAAGTTTTAGAAATCACATAGAATCTCCATTTCTTGTTGATAGTTTAGTGGCATTTGCAATCTCATGTTCATAAGAGCCTTCATCTAATAAAGAGATAAACAAATTTAAAATCACTTTACCTTCCTTGACTGCAGAGATTGCTTGTAAGCCTTTGGGGGTACCTTAGGCATGGTTTGATCATGGATTTTTGTGTTTAATTGAGTTCTTTACTTCAAGATTTTGTGGTGAATTCTCAAAGATTGTGTGAAGAGTGCAACTTGGGCTTCCATTTATGCCTCTTCTAGTTGAAAGAATATCCTGATTATTTGAAGCATTTTATCTAATAGTTGTTCAAGTATTGTAGAGGTTGTCAAAGATCTGATATATCCAGTTTGTCTTGTCAACACCCCACAAAAAAATTCATTCAAAAAAACTAATCCTACCCATACCACCCTGCATTACATTGTGTGTCAACAAAAGAATACAATCCATTTACAAAAATGCACAAGGAAAATCAGGATCATATAATGTCTCTAGTAACCCTTGCCTTGCATTGAAAATATCTCCATAATCTGGGAGTGACAACTTGTGAAAGTCAGATTTGGAGTGTTGATCATATTTTCCCAAGGCCTTTTCATACTATTTGCATAAATTGAGGGATATCTTCATCTCCTTCACCATTTGGGGGTTACAATATAGGTTCTCTTACCTTGGTTGAAAGGCACAACCTAAAATAGTGAGGGTTAGATCAAATCCTTTCAAAGTGCTATCCATCTCTCCACAAATATGAGTGCCAGTTAGATCACATCCCTAGCTACAAAATGACATACATCATGATCTATCTGACTTCAAGCTTCATGCCATATTTCTGATGCTACTCAGACTGAAAAGGAGAACAAATTTGGGTACCAACAACATGTTTGACAAGTATATTCAATATCGGAACAAAGGAAAGTGTAGGTGTTAATTTGGTAGATCTTCTTTCTTCTCTTCTTTCTTCCCTTATTTCCTATGTTCTTGGATGAAAATGTAAGATTAAAGTTATTGGTTTAAAAACCATTACTTTAAGTTATTTTGAAAGATTCTTTAAGATAAATGACTGATATGCACGATTTTGGCTTAAAATCCTGATGCATGTTACTAAGAGAGGAATTCTAGGAACATGATTGTCAAATGTTCCCTTTACTACTTCTTCGTGTTTTAGTTCAGTTGCAGTTTACCATTTGTAATTTACCCTCTACACATTATAAGTAGAGGAAGAACCTACGGGTTAAAGGGTCAGAATTTGTAATCAACATTCTTGTGTTCCATACTTTGAGATGAAAAACTTGATAGCTTCTCAAACCGAGGAATAAAGAAGAGGAAGATTTACGGAGAACTTTTTGTCAACGGTGCATTTGTCTCTTATTTATTTTTATATCTCTATATAAACTTTGTGTTGTCTTAGATCTATATCTGAAACTTTCCTTTGCTTCAAATTCTGCATTTTAATATCTATTTGTTTCGTTTATGTGCATGTGATCAACTCTGACAACTATTGGTTAGGTTGCACATCTCCTTTCCTTTCTTCTCACATTTAATTATTTCCCTTTCCTGCATATATTTCTTACAACTTCTTACTTTCTACAAAATTTCCTAGTTATGGTCCATGAGCTACGCAATTAAAGTAATACCAACAGACAGATACTAGGAAATATAATTGACAAAATCTTACGGGAGCCTCACCGGTAAATGAGGGAGATTTATCTCATGATTGCCTAGGTTTTCAGTGTGTAGAAAATCTAGCCAACAGTTATAGAATGAATCCACAAAGTTTTATTACTGAATTTGAAAACATAAAAAATGCATCATAATGAGTTTGTTTAGGATTTTAGTGGAAGATTTAATAATACTATGTTAAGATTTCTAAAGAATGTTAGAATTCCTAATGATACACATTTGATAAAATAATGTGAGGCTTTTAATGCTAAATTCAGATTATATCTTAGAGATAAAGGCCTAGTCATGTTGAGACATGCCCATTTTATGGCGATCAACATTAAATATATTATTAGAGCCACTCAAAATCCCGCCAAAAGAGATGATGTAAAATTTCTCCCACTAAATTAAAATAAAACACTAAGTAGTTCACGGTTTTTGTAAAAGTTCCTCCAGTATAAATGAAAAACAAACACTAAATAGTTCACAATTTGTTAATGAAAAGCTAAATATTAGGACAAGATATTTGAAATATTTATCTTATTAAGTGGCTCGTAATGATAAGGGGTTTTCTCAAATGTAGGATAAGAAGCACATAAACAACAAACCAGAAAAATAAAGATAGAATTCCTCAACATGAAGGATCATTGAATAAAATAAAGTAGTAGTATCATAGAGATAGAGAGCCTAAGAATAAGAATAGTGAAATAGGGAGTCCACACCCTCTTGATACCAGTATTGATGAGATGAATCAAATTTAATATTTTGAATGGTGTGAGGATTTTTTCCTTCCTCACCCTTCTTGTGGTATCTCTACAATTACTACATGTCTTATAAGGATGTCGATAGCGATCCGACAAGCTTAGAATCAGTTTAATTGATAGATTTTAGAGATGACCAAATTAATAAGGTTCATACCTATGATACATGATTTGTAATGTTTGGGATTTAAAATTATTAGGAATTATAAAGGTGGGTAACCATTTAAAGAAGACATCCTTCCTTTGAATGATTCTACCAAGTCTTAAGTAAAAATTTAATATGGTTTGATATTACATGAAAGGTTAGACAAATCATGTTTTATAGGGATCCATTATGCAAGATTGTATTCATGGCCCATTATGAAAGATTGTATTCATGGACAAACCTTCAAAATTAGGGTTTGACGTGGTTCTGGCCGAGAATAGGCTCCAATACCACTTGTAATGAAATTACTTGTATAAATCTAACTATCAGCAGCAAAAGAACACCAAATAACACAAGATTGTAGATAATTGATAGTGATATGAAAGTATAATAGCTTAGCCACTTCGAGGGGGTGACCTCCAAAGCATATAATAAGACTAAAATTCTCAATATGATATTAACTACTCCTCCCTACCACCTATATATACCAATCCTATGTTATGGCCAACACCAAGGCCGACCTACTAAACATATGAAAGCATAAATGAATAACATACGACAATAATCTGATTATGTAAGTGACAAGAAGACACTATATATCCAATATAATCTATAGGAATAAGGGCATAACACAAACACATTTTCAGACTTCTTTCTGGAGTCTTTAATTTATTTTTGACTTGAATCTCTTCTTCCCTTTTTCTTCTTCTTTCCTCTCTCTTTCTCATGTCCATGAAGTGACAAGGATTCATTTGAGTGATAGTCATCTGCTGATTTTATCCTCATCTATTCATACAAAAAATTCACAACCATATCCCTAAGATTTAATTTGGTCATGGTACTGGTAATTTCCATAACCAATTTTTCTGAAGAGTTTAGTAAAGAATAGAGAAGTGTATTACACTTTTTTTCATCACCCATCTTCACATCTATAGACAATAACTGGCTTATGACAGAGTTGAAGTTATTTATGTGCTTTAAAACCTAATCACCATCTTTCATCCTTTAAAAGATACAACTTTGTTAGAAAATGCTTTTTCACCAAATACTTCGCAAGATACAATGTTAATCCTTAAGGTGCATGTTGTGTCACATCTATCCACTAATCCTTCTTTGTCAAAAGATTCTCCATCTTGAGTTTTCATAACTCAATATTTTTACGATCAAACTTGTCAATGTCAATTCTTGTGTTTCTTGCCACATTAAATTAGAGATTCTACAAAAGACCAAATCTGCAACTTACCATTGTTTAAAGAAAAAAATTCTAAAAGCCCACTAAATCTCAACCTTAGCTTTAATACTATGTTGGGATTTAGGAAACCATGAATGCAATAAACATAAATAGAGAAGCAAAACAAGTAAAGATATGAAAAAAAATGCAAATAATTTTAACACATTAGATATCATGGGAAAACCCTTTCCAGTGATAAACCTAACCAAAAGTTTGCTTATTGTATTAACTTGAAAACAACTTACAAATACAATATCCAACATTTAAACTGACAATGTATCTCGCCTCTCACAATGAGAACATGCATTTTTATAACCAAAGCACATCCTATAATTAACCTTTGCTTGTATAAGAAGTTAAAGTGTAAAATAAGGCTTTAAAGCAAAGTCGTGATTTTCTACACAAGTCTCTAGTTACAAGATAATGATAGCTCCACTAAATAGGCATTGTTTTTTACCAATGCTATAAATAGCCCATTGCCCAAGAACAAGTCAACACATGGAAACATGTCGACATAAAAAATAGTAACCTTAAAATTATTAATAATTACAAAACCAATATCACTTGTGGCTACTATTGTAGAACTACATAAATATTTTATATTCTTTAATTTCATATATTTTAAGCCTCTTTTCTGTAACTGGCCGTAATGAATAGGTATCTCATCTAAGATTTCACCTGATATTTAGGATTTAAAATGTTGTGCAATTGAAACAAATTCAAGCCAATGGTGAATTATTATCCACGTCATCTTTTCTTCCAACTTGTTTTCTAGAAAACAGAGAGAACTTTTGATTTGAAAATTAAATAGAGTAGTTTTCTAATCTATGAAAAAACATTATAAGATAATTTGGTATACTGAGACTCTTAAGAAAATATTTTTGAAGTTCCTCCTCGCAAGTAGAAATCACTTTGGTAGTATTTATAGGTGACTGTACGTATGGAAAGAGGGTTAGTAGATCTCGTAAGTGAGTAACCAAAATTTTTCTTATTATATTAACTTGAAAACAACTTATTGTAAGTTTTCTTATTGTTTTCGGGATATCCAAAATATTTGAAGGTGAGATGAAAACATTAAGAGATAAAAGTGTGGCGTAAAAGGGAAAGAAAGGAGTGCACAACAGAATGGGTACTTGGAAAAAACAACAAAAGATGTATGTTGACGAGATGGACAAAACAATCGGAAGATCCAATGACGAGATTGACGCCGCATAGTTAAACTGCATTGGGGAGTTTGAATTCGAATTTGAATCTAAGTGGCAGGAATATTAAATCGTGTAGAAGAAGAGATCCCACCCAAAGGAAAATTTAATCTAGGAGAGAGAAGTGAGAAAATAAAAGAATGTGCAACTATAAAAGAGAATTATTTCACCATTTCGGGATGGATGGATAGGTCTTTGAGGCCATGAATCTAAGTCAAGAAAGTATCTAGACTAGGTTAGGTTTGTAGGAGAGACACCAAGAATCCTATAATACTCCATCAATGAATTGCAAACTCTAAGAGAGTAGTTGTATGTAAATTTCATTAAGGCCATTGAAGAAATAACTGAAACATTAACAGTTTTCATCTCATTGCATGACTCTATAGGAGTGTTGTGGAGTACCCGACCATTGTCAAACAAGGTATGCATCGCCACATTCATCTATTCTTCAACCTTCATCTTCAAAACATGCATTATTTTAGGGATTTTTTCCTTTTTCATCTTGGAATCCTTCTTGAAGTTCCTTATTTTACCATAGACCAAACACATTTCTAGACTTCTTTCTGGAGTATTTGATCTATTTTTCGACTTGGGTCTCTTTTTCCCTATTTATTTTCTTCTTGCCTCTCTCTTTCTCATGTCCATGAAGTGACAAAGCTTCATTTGAGTGATAGTCATCTACATACTTTATCCTCATCTATTAAGACAAAAAATTCACAACCATATCCTTAAGCTTAACTTTGGTCATGGTACTGGTAATTGCCATCACAAAATTTTCCCACGAGTCTAGTAAAGAATAGAGAAGTGTATTACATTGTTTTTCATCACCCATATTCACATTTATGGACAAAAACTAGCTTAGGAAAGAGTTGAAGTTATGTGTGTGCTCTACAACCTAATCACCATCATTCATCCTTTAAAAGATATAACTTCCTTAGAAAAAACATGTTCTCTAAATACTTCGTTGGATACAGTGTTTCCATCTTATTCCACAACTCATTTAAAAAATTTCATTGGAAACATTTTGCAACACAAAGTCGAAAATACATAACTTGATAGTCCTCTTAGCCTTCCTATCAATCTTGTTAAACTCTTCCTATGTTAATCTTACAGGTGCATGTTATGTCACATATATCCACTAATCCTTATTTGTTAAAAGATTATCCATCTTGGGTTTTCATAACTCAATGTTTTTACCATCAAACTTGTCAATGTCAATACTCGTGTACCCTGCCACATTAGAGATTGATTCTAAAAAAGACCAAATTTGTAACTCAACATTGTTTAAAGAAAAAAATCTAAAACCCCACTGAATCTCAATCTTAGCTCTAATGCTACATGTTGGGATTTAGGAAACCATGCATGCAATAAAAATAAATAGAGAAGCAAAAATAAGTAATGATATGAGATAAATAAAAGCATGCACAAAATGTTAACACAATAGATATCATGGGAAAACCCTTTTGGGTGATAAACCTAACCAAAAGTTTTCTTATTGTATTAAATTGAAAATAACTTATAAATACAATATCCAACTTTTCTATCTTGCCTCTCACAATGAGAGCATGCATTTTTTAACCAAAGAACATCCTATAATTAACCTTTTCTTGTACAACAAATTAAAGCCTAAAATAATACTTTAAAGAAAATTCATGATTTTCTCCACAAGTCTCTAGTTAAAGGCTAACGATAGCTCCACCAAATACGCATTATTTTTCCCAACGCTAAAAATAGCCCACTGCCCAAGCACAAATCAACACATGGAAGAAGGTCAACATCCAACAATAATCAAACAAATAGTAACCTTAAATAATTATTAATTACAACCCCAATATCACTCCAAGCTGCTATTGTAGAGCTACATAAATATTTTAAATTCTTTAATTTCATATATTCTAAGCCTCTTTTCTATAACTGGCTGTAATGAATAAGTATCTCATCTAAGATTTCACCTGATATTTAAGATTTAAAATGATGTGCAATTGAAAAAAATTTAAGCCAATGGTGAATTATTATCCACATCATCTTTTCTTCCAACTTGTTTTCTAGAAACAAGAGAGAACTTTAGATTGGAAAAATAAAAACATTAGTTTTATTATTTGATAATTTGATATACTGAGACTCTAAGCAAATACATTTGAAGTTCCTCCTCGATGATTAGAAAGAACATTGGTAGTATTTATCGGCGACTGAACGTATGGAAAGAGGGTCAGTGGATCATGTAAGTGAGTAGGGGAGAGGAACTGGTTGTGGTGCACACTAATTTTGTAGGGTAATTGAACCACATCACTACCAAGTGGACGAGTAGAAAATTATCCACAAAATTATTGCTCAGTTTTATGACTTAAAAAATTCAACTGGAATATTACTTCAGTTAATTATGCCACGTGTCCAAGTAGTTTTATTAGAGTTGTCAAAATGGGCAGCAATTTTGGCAGGGACCAGTTGATGATTGTTTTCAGCACCAAATGTAGTGCATGCTATGGTTGGTAATTAAATTAGTTGCACCAACAATTAAACCTCTCCACTGCCAAAATCTTAGACCCGTATGCTGTAGAGATTGAATTACATGCTTTAATGGTTGATACGGAGCACATTCAATGCCATAACTACAGGGACTGCCATAACTATTAGCAAAGACCAGTTGTGAGCACATTTTTCAGAGGTGGTGGCTCTCTATTTTCTCACTCCTGTGCTACATTTTCTTTGGTGATGGCTCGGTCTCTTCCTAAAAGGTGATGGATCGGTCTTTGTGCTACATTTTCTTAGACCTGTGCTACACAGAAGGGGAGAAGCTTCTCACATAGGAAATGATCTTTCAGTGTTTTTAAACATTGCACACTATTATGGGAAGTTTTTTGTTCGCCATTCAGTGTTTTCCTCTACTGGAGAAATTTATTTTTTCCTTTTCCATGTTTTACAAATCTATGCATTATTTTCTTCTAAAATTTATGAGTTATTGATTTATTTGGTGTGAAATTGTTGGTTTTAATCATTTTTAAGTATTTATGTGAAAATCCATTGCTTTATTCTCTGCACGATCCTATATGTTACTCCCATATGGTATTTGAGTACCTAGATATCTTGTGTTTATCTTCTTGTTTGGGATGTTTCAGTGGGATGACTTGAACCTATTCTTTTTATATTACTTCTGACATGTATGATTTTGGAGGTGTTTTTTTAGAGTGAATTTTTACCTAGCCCTAGATCAATCTTCCTCTTGGAAACATGGAAACAAAATCTTTCTTCTTCCTTGGCATGTAGGTTGAAACCTTGGCTAATTTTTACCTATATTTTTGTGTTGTGGGTAACATTGTTCTCTTCTAGGGTGGCCTAGTCCTAGTTTTGGTTCCTTCTCTTCCTAGTCTGGATCCTTGGAAACGTATTAGGCATATCCATTTTTAGCACATCTGATTTAATGTTTCCCTTCTCTATTAAAAAATTATAATTGTAATGGAGGCGACCATTATTTATTAAAAATAATTTTTATTGGTTGGGCTATATAGGATCTTGGTATCCAAGGCGTTATGGGCTTGAGTTTAGAATTTTGTGTGATCAGTTTTTGGTCAAAATTTCTAGGAATCCCTTTGAATTGCTTAATATCTCAAGCAATATAATCTCAATTTGGCTTCATGCTCTCTATCTCCAGTCCTCTTCTATTGTGTTATTTACAGAATTATAGAATAATGTAGTTGTAGATGAACCTACATGATTGAAGCTTCATAGTGTTACATCTTTCTCATGTATTTAGTTGAATGTATGCAGTTGAAGGAACTCACAATACTTAAAATAATTTGAAAAATAGAAAACATGGTGTAAATCGTAGAGCATCATCATACTGTTATATTAGCATACGTTTAATTGTATACATAAAAAGTTGGAAAGTATTCTGATTACATACGTAAAATTTATATTGCAAACATAACTTTAAAAACTAATTAGGAAGACTCCAATGAATACATCCGGAAAAATTACTACTGTCATCATATGGGGTGATAAACCGTGATTATGAGCACATGATCAATATCTTAGGTAGTATAAGTAACATTTCCTCTTTTAATATTATTGTTGGATATTATTTTCCTGGTGATACAGAGTTCAATTTCCCCCTTTTGATAGAGATTTTGGTTTCCCAACTGATAAAGGATCTCGTCCTCCTACTAAGAAAGGATTTGGTTGTCCAGTTGATAAGGGATTTTCCCCACTACTGATAAAGGAGTTGGTTGCCCTACTGAAGCTTGCATACATGGTGGTGTTGGAAATGAACTACTAGGACTGCTTGAACTTGTACGAAGTAAATTAGGTGATACATACCAAGATGGAACTGTGCAAGATTTATTCATAAGTGATGGAGGTGTTCCAATTTGACCATAAGATGGAATTTAAATATTTAACATATTTTGATAAATCCTTTGATTTTCATGATCTGTTGGAGAACTTACATGTATTCTCTTTTCGTATTCCCTTATTTTATTTGTAATTTCCCTCTCCCTCTTTTAAAGTTCTCTTTTCTTTGTTGCTTCTGTGCCTTCTCAATCTATTTTTGTTGCTCCTTAGCCTACTTCTATCTGACTCTTTCAAGCTTCTCTTGCAATTTATTTTCTTCGCTACAAGTCTAGCAATTTTTTTCTTGTGCCAATTATTTTTTCCTTAACTTTATTTTTTCTTGTTCCTCATTCTTTCTTTCCATATCAACCAATAGCTCCTTGTATTCATGTGCAATCAAAATCATGTGAATGCCTACTTAGCCTAATAGAACCATATGAATATTTGAATCTCTTTTTGTTTATGATCTCCCTTGGAAGTCACAAATATTGAGAAAGTAACTTACCATGTCCATCTTGGATTTGAGTCTCTTCAGGGACTTGAGGTCCATGTTGCCTAACTTATGAGTTTATTTCATTTTCTTGAGCATCCTCTTCAAATTTGACTCCATTTTGTTCATCCTCATCTCCAACATCTGCATAGTAATGAATTATCTCTTGTTGTTCTAGTCCTTCACGAAAGGAAGAAAGATTCAAGCTTTGATCTTCTATGCTAAAAGGTAGCTTGTAACCCATGTTTTTCATGACATACTCTAACCATTATGGTGGGTTAACTTGACTTGGAAAGGACGTATCATTGTTACTTAGAAAATCTATAGACCCTTCATTATTGTTAATGATGTTACTTGGGTTTCCAAGAGCACCATTTAGCTCCACTCCATGTGTTGCAGTTACTTCCATATCATCTCTTAAGTCAATATTTTGCATGAATTGAGTTTCAAGTACCACCTCTTCACTATTATTTAATTATGAATTTATTCCTTAGAGAGGCTAAAAATGTTTATGAGAACATCAACATCTTCCTCACCTTCCATGTCAAATGATTGGTTGTATGCCATGTCATTTACGAGAGAATCATAATTCAATGGCCAAATACCAGTTCTTTTGAAACTTGTGATTATGTTAGATGGTGTTAGTGCCTTTTTAAGGCTCTACTTACAAGCTCAACAAAGTCATTCCTTTCCACATTTGCACATATGTTCTCTGTCATCCATTTGGTCCTCTAAACTCTAAAATATGTCTTGAAAGGGATGAACACACTCACGTCAAGAGGTTATAACTTAAGACTAGTATGTGTTGGTAGTGTTATCAAGTCAATGCCCAATTTGTTGGCCTCCTCCATAGTTTGTAATGCTACATGGTTTCTGTGGCCATCAAATATTAATAGGTGTCTATTATTTTGAGAAACGCCTCCTAGTATTGAAAGTGCAAAATGACATAGAAAATTTAAAACAATTCCTTTGTCATCCATGCATTTGGATGTGCAACCATGCATGCTCCGGGTTCACAATTTTTAATATAATTCTTTACCATTCTCTTTCCATTGAACAAATAAAATCATGGGATTGACAAACATGTTGCATTGACAAAACACAATATAGTGATCCACTCCCTACTCTTTGGTATTACCTTTGGGACATTTCGACTTCAATTCTTAGCAATAACGTGCATTCTAGAAACAAGTCTAATCACAATTCCACATTTTATGAGCACCGTATGCATAGGTTCCATAGCATTTGGCCAAGTTGTCAAAAAAATTGGTTACTATTACAGGGAGGAAGTTTAAAGATCTATCCCTATCAGCTGTTCGGATTGCAAGATCTAACAACATCCTAACGGTGTTCAAGTCACTCCTAAATGAGCAAAAATAAACATGTTGGTACTTACCATCTCATAATGTGTTTACCGCCGCATTGCACATTTATAATCACATGAATCTTCCAAAACCCATAAAAATAAAAATAATTGAAAAAAATACATATCAAAATTAAACATGTGTTTTCTCCATGTATCACCACTTGCATTTTTTCTTGAACATTCTCATATGCTCTATGTTTTCCTGTATTGCATGCATTGACACTTTTATGTTGTTTATGTTTATAATGCAGGTCATCCCGTGAAGAGACCAAATAAACCAAAGTGACATAAAATCTTGCCAACAAGTATGACATCAAATTGACCACCTTGTTTTGGAGTTAGAAATTCAATGGTTAGTGAAAATAATTACAATCATAAGGAGGAAAATACCTTATCTCATCAAAGTCACTATATCACTACCACGTAGTCAATGAGATTTATTTTTACATGAAAAATAATTGAGTATTCCCATAAAGTTGAGTTTAAGATTGACAAAAAATGATTTTCATATATTAATGTTTGCTAAATTTGACATTCCATTCCACAATCACAAATTAATAAAATAATAACATTAATGTGTATCAACAAATCTTAAGTGTGTATAAATAAATCTTAAGTGTATTAAATAATAACATTAATACACTTCTATAACAATTTGTAATATACCACTATTTTAGGTTGTTCACATTGTGGGTTGGACTCCCAACTTGTATGTACTTCAACAAGAGGTTATGAGAGACTAGCCATTTGTGGATTTGACTCTGGACTTACTCGTGGGGATGGTGAGGGGCCACTATGTTTTGTCCATAAACTAAAATTATAACAAGCTAGTCCTGTAATAATAAACCTTAATAAACACAAAATTAGATTTTTGGCCTAAAATTGGATGTAAAAGATCCGAAGGATGAAAATATCCAACCAGGTGGGACGAGGGACAAGATGCTACAATATTATATACGGTTGCATTGGGAGCATTGAAACGAATCTGGTGGACGAAGACAGTAACAAATGTTTACTAAGTGCTGTCTTATACACTGCCACGTCCATAGATTTGGTGAGAATGAAAATGTACTTACGCTTAGAAATGAAACAAGTCACAAGTCACAAGTCACAAGGAAATTAGGTTTTTGATCTGAAAATTGGATGTAAAAGATCCTAAGGATGAAAATATCCATTGAAACGAATCTGGTGGACGAAGACAGTAACAAATGTCCATAGATTTGGTGAGAATGAAAATGTACGTACGCTTAGAAAGGAAACAAGTCACAAGTCGAACAGCTACCAACTGTGCGGGGAATTGAGTAACCACGTCTCACTGTTTTCACCCAACCAAAATTGAGCCGCTCTATTCAAAGGTCATAAGCGGCAAACATCTGATTATATAAAGAAACAAACAATGTTGTTATATATTGGCATTCAAACATTAATATAATTATATATTGATCAAGACGCGCTCAATTAATACACTCTGTCGAAACATAATTATAGAGGCAATCTTTGCATCTGTTAATACTATCATATTTGTTTGTTAGATTACAGCTTTAAATATGGCGGCCCTTGCTTCGACGATGATAACAACGCATGCGCATGGAGGCATCAACTGTACTGGTGCAATCCAAAGGAATTATTTGGGAGCTGGAGTCCCACACCGCAGTATGCATGTCAAGTGCATGGCACAGGTTTAATGCTTTTCCGCTTTTCCTTGATAATTATTGTTTAGTGTAGTGTGAATTTTAGTTACCTAACGTGTATTTGCTTTGGCAGAAGGAAAACAAGAGAAGCCAAATTCCCAAGGAGCAGGCAAGTTATATCTTTATTTAAGATCAATGCCCAAATTAGTTAATTAATGATTTAGAATTTTGCATTCATGAATATATGATGACTGACATAATATATTGTGGAGTCCAGACGAGCACGAAGCTTGGTGACGTGTTCTCGTTCGCGGGCGCTGCACCGGAAACCATAAATGGAAGGCTGGCCATGGTGGGATTTGTGTCTGCAATTGGGGTGGAGGTGGCGAGTGGAAGAGACCTGTTTTCACAGCTCAGCAGTGGAACTGGGGTGTCCTGGTTTCTTCTAAGCACGCTCTTGTTTTCTGCTGCATCTTTGGTACCCATGTTGAAGGGTGTGACGGCACAGAGCAAATCGCAGGATATCATGTCGTCCTCCGCAGAGATTTGGAACGGCCGTTTTGCTATGCTTGGCCTGCTCGCACTCGCCTTCACTGAATATGTTAAAGGAGGACCTCTTGTATAATATATACATGATGATACAGGAGAATCGCATAAATTATATTTATTGGAAACCTCTTCTCTTCGCCCACAAAAAAAAGAGTAACAAATATTGCTAGTCTCTCCCATACTGAAAAGTTGTAACATATATTAATTCTGTACCCACTTCATTGCATATATAATACAAAATATTGCCTTCTAATCTAATCAATACATACTTCCGCTTTTACTCAGTTATAATTGGCTGTAATAAAATAAATAAATTGTATGTTTCTTTAATTATTATTTATGTTATGACAAACAAAGTCGCACACATGTTTGAACACGTTGAAACCTCATTTTCTAATATTGTTATTATTACACCAAACACGTTTCCCCCCTATACGACCATCGCCTGAAATTGCCTCCGATTAACAAAGTTCTCATAATATATAATTTATGATTTATTATACTTATAAGTGTTCCCATTTTAGACTAAGGACGGTTGTATCTAACATGGGGCACCTAATGCACATCGGCGATGTGGGGTGTCATTGACACACGGTGTAATCATACTTGTCCATATGGATGTGGGTGTCACTAATACCACTTTTTCAAATGATTGTGTATTGTGAAAAAAAAAGATTATGATTGGGCGTTGGTGTCGAAGCCATAAAAGGTTAATAAATAAAATATCGACTGGGTTGTAGGAGTGTAAAACCATATAGAAAACCAAAACACGGAAAAGAGGCCAAAGACAATTGTCAATTACTAATTTTATTGCTTAGGAATCATATGAATGCTAGTATGTGTTTAGGATCTAAAAATGTACCTAAATGCGTAATTTTGTGTTTGCATTTTCCCCAATTTATATTGTTGAGTAAATAATTGATAACATAAATTAGTTAGAAGATAGGTACCCTTTGTTCTGTAGATAGTGATGGCGAATAGTGTCTTTGAAGAGACAAGTGAAGGATGGAGCGAGTGCAAAATGAAGCATGGAAACTAGGAAAGAAAAGTGAAGCAAGGGGTGAAGCGTATGCGCTCTTTGTACATGTTGGTGTGTTTGTATTATTGATGTATGACCGCTTCATTATTACGTATTAAGGATAGACTGCAAAAGAAGAGAAAAAGAGTAATGAAATTAGTGTATATGAAAATTTGCGTAAAATATGTAGAAGTGTGTAAAAAAAAGTAGTAAAAGGAAAGTGTACACTTGATGTGAAATAGTATAAAGGATAGAGAGATGTCCTAAAATCTTTGTGAAGAATGGGTTTTTGGAAAATGTCATGCCAAATGTGAGTTTTTGTGAGATCTCATGTAAATGGAGAGTTTTTTTGGGCGATCTCATGCCAAGTGCAAGTTTTTGTGTGATCTCACGCAAAGAGAAAGTGTTGGGGAGAGAAGTCTATTGTTCTCTCCTTCTTTGAATTTTCCCAATAAGCACCATTGCGGTGGTGTGTCCCGATTTTTTTCTGTCGTCTGATTATTCGATTCATTTACGAGTTATCTTGATTGAGAGAGATAGAATGTATTTTGTAATTGAAGGATTGTGCTTGTAATGTAGAACTTCTCTCGAACACTTATGTTAAATGTGTTGATCGATAAGATGAGTGTATGTGCCCCAGGACATTAGTGCCCAATGGAGGACAGGTGCCAAGACGCCATTGTTTGATGATTGATGCTAGTGTACGAGAATAGAGGTGAGATTCTAGGCCATTACGTGAGGGTGTTCATGTGTTGTTCATGTATTGTGTAGATATGTATTGTAGCTTTGACGTGTTGTAGGGGTGATGTTTTCACCCAATATTGTATGTCCCCCTTGTTTGGGGTGTATGTGATGATTTGTAGGAGTGTGCGACCCAAAAAAAGAGAGGACCTAGGGAATGGGCATGGTAGAAACTAGGACACATGCAAAAAAAGTGGCTAGTAACATGTGTTACTAGACAAAGTAACAAACATGCAATAAAAGATAATGTAATAAATCAAGTGTGAAAACAAAGTGGACCGTGAAAAGAGGGTTCCAAACATGGGACATCACTCACAATGTCAAAAGATAATTAGGGTTGAAGTGGCCAAAATCATACAATGAGCATACAAGACATAGGTCAAAGCCCACAAATAATAGCAGACATTAGAAAAAAATGTTAGGAAAAGTGTATCAGATAACCATGGTGGTGTATAGTCTGCAAGGCAAATGTTGCACATGAAGCACCCATTAGCATGTTAGAAAGATAAATAGTATGTCATAAGCCTCTTTAAATCAATGAAAGGTAAACTAACTTGTAATGACATGTAACAATAGAACCTGTGTATTATGTTATAGTAGAGAAAGTAGATGCCCCCAGGAGGCTTAGTGGGACTGGTAAGAGGTACAATGTCAAACATCATTACAATGTGTAAAAATACCAAAAGACCAAGTGAACACGTGTGTATATAGAAAGATAATGACATACTAAGTATCTAACTAGCATAGTAAGCAAAGTGCATCATGTAAGTAGTATAAGAAAGCAAGATTAAGTGCAACCAAGATATGTAGATGCAATGTATGAGTGTGACGTAATTGAATGAAAAGTGTGAAGATTGAAGGAGCAGCATGCCCCCCAACGCAAGTGTATGAAATGAGGTTCATTTATAAATGCCCCCGAGAAGTCAAGAATAAACTATAGAACCCGAGTGTGTCACCATGAAATGGTTTGAAAATGTGTGCTAGAAGGATATATCATGAAGCATAAAGCGTGAAATGTTTTTTTATTATTGGAAAATAGTTTTTTGGGAGGGACTATACCCTTTTACAAAAAAGGCTCAAAAGCCAGATATTATAATGAAATAGTCCAAAAAGTGATCAAGATCAAATGTGACAAGATAACACAACAACAGTTAAACAACTTCCTAGAAAATTACCAAAACAACTACAGAACTACCATACAACAACAAAAAACTGCAAATAAATTTCCATTCTAGAGCAAAACAATTGCACATCCAAGCTAGGTGGGATAAACAATATTCTTGCCATTGGATTTTTTATTTTTGTTCACCATCTTCCACTCATAAGAAACCTCCTTTATAGGGAGAATAACGTCAAGAGATTAATCAGCATATATTTGCTATTTTCTACTAGAAAAGGAGGGATATTTTCGTTTATGGCTTTACACTCTGATAATGCAATTTTTGTATTCTCTATGCTCCTAATAACAAGAATTTGTTTAGTAGGAAGTTCTGGGACTGATTCGAATCCAACATCTGAATCAACATTTGAAACCAAATCATCCTTGGTATCAAAAACCAAATGCTCGGGAAGGGCATTTTTCCACTAATTGCTTCTCTCAGTATTACAGTTTTCCAGCTAGTAATTCGAGGCTGTGTGACCAAGAGAAAAACATCTTCGACACCTGAAGGGAAAACCTTCATAATCAAGTGGTTTCATCCATGTTTGGTTTTTTACTTTAATCTCAATGTTTCTAGGAAGGTTTTTGGAAGTGTCAAGTTCAACAAGGATCCTGGAAAATGTTGTGTGGGTGTAATATGTTGTTTTGGAATCAATGAAAAGAGTAACGCCCAAAACATTACCTATGGAGGTCAACCAAGTCATGGCTCCAGAATTGAATGGGTAGATGAGGTAGTTTGATCCAAATGGGTTTACAGGAAAAGGATTATGTGAGTGGGTTAAAAGAGGGAAACCATGGTTTTGATATGAGGTAGCGTGATTTGCATACCCATAATTTCCGTGCATTATATCATCTTTATCAGTTTTTGAAGAAAAAAAAACAATGAAAATCCCTTTAGCACATGGATATAGATCTAGCTTACCCGTAAGAAGTGGAATCCAATGTTTAGAGATCCATTCATGCAGATCTAGTAAGTTGGGATATAACCCACTAAAGTAGAAAATCAGAGCATGCTCTTGCTAAAATCGTTCAGAATCTAGAACTTCCTCCCGAATGTGATGCTTGTGGTAGTTTCTGCAAAGGTCATAGATTTGTAGCCCTACACAACATATTTGAAGGATACGTCAGAGTTCCCTTATGAAGAAGGCACCTTACAAACTCGGTTCAAGCCACCATCAATAGCCTCCCCAAAATATGGTGTAAAACTGCATTGCCAGTAAAAGCATGGAAGATATCAGGGGAAGAGAGAATGGGGTCATCATAAATGCTATTTTTGTTAGATCTAAACCCCAAATCTCCTTCCATAGTTGAAATCTCTGGATGCAACAAAGATCTGTACAAATTTCCTCTGTCGTTAGTGCCCCATCTCAAATTTGGATTCATAGGATCGTTGGGGAAAGGATTCTCGCCACCATGGTGAAGTCGATTAGGGCTTGGTTTAGGGCTCGAAGGAGGGATGGTTCTGCGCTTGGGAAAATAAAGATCAATCCAAGATATTTCTTCTTCTAATTTTTCTATATGATGGTTAAGGACGGTATCAGGAGAGCCGCCCTTATTAACAGATCCAACTCCAAAATATTTTGTAGCCTGAAGGGATGACTCCTTACTAGATCCACCACCTAGGAAGAGTCTACCATGGCCGCCATGGTTAGGGACTTTTTTTTCATTTACGGTTTTTGCAGAGGATGAGGCTAGAGGAACCATCATGAAAGAAGTAAAAGTACATTAGACACTCATTTTGTGAGAGACTACCATGGCATGAAATGTGAATTGGGTGACATTCATTTCATATTTTAGGTGCTCAACAGTCGAGTATGAACCGTGGAACTAGAGTGCGCCATAGGGTAATGATGATACAAGGTATGTCTCAAGTTGTGTAAGAATGCTTTGAAATAGGAATCATGAAGCACATAACGTAATAGTAAAAATTGTAGATAGTTGATGATATTAGGAGGGGGGAGTAAGTATTATGCTGCCCTAAGTGTGTGATGAAATGTAATATATCAGGTGAGAGTGAAGAGAAAGGGTACTCCACCGATGTTTGATGATATAAAGACATGTGACAATGATCTAAAGCTGGTGGTGTATGAGAGTGAAAATGTATCGGTGAATGAGACCTATGTGATGAAAGAGGTGGTTAACACCTATGTGAAGTAGACCTAGAAAGTGATGAGCACCTATTTGAAGGAGACCTAGGAGGTGATGCGAATGTACGTGAAGTATACCAAGGATGTGATGAGTACTTATGTGAAGGGGCTTCCCTAGTAGGGGGCTTAGATCGACAAGTTGGAATAGTGTACTGATGAGTATGAATAGGTCGTGTATAAATAGGAGAGCTAGTTGTAGAATGTGCCTTATATTTGAGAGGCCTAGGGGTCCTAGATGCTACAGCTATTAGAACGATGTCCTCAAGAGGAGGTTGAGGCAATGATGTGCATGGTGGAATACCTTTGAGAGTGACAACAAGCTTATTGTGAATAAACTTGAGGCAAAAATTATTCATGGAGGGGATGGCTTGGGTGACATGAAGATAAGGAAGACCTAAGGGCATGTTAAAACCTATAATGGAAGGTGCCACAACGAATGGCACAAGCATGGTGAGAGGCCCAACTATAACTATAAGCCTTTATATAGCCATAAGATTTGGGAATTGGATATGAAATATTAGAGAGTGGACATTTAATAGATAAGAGGAGTGCAATAGAGCACACATGATGATAGCATTTTATAGATAGATCATCGTGTTATTGACAATATTAAATCCAATAAAAGCATTTATTTATAATGAATTAGAATAAAATGTATCATGATAATTGTGATTCAAGAATGTAATGAGTGGTGGAAATGCATCGTAGTATAAACTAGAAAATAAAGAGGCCCCGATGAAAGAGGAAGCACAATGCGATATGTATGATTAGTAGAATAATCAACATATTTCTTGTCATGTTTAGCCAATGGGTTATTGATTTAACAAATATGAGATTTGTAAAACCCTAATTGCAGAGTCACGTACAATAAATAAATGATAAACAACTGCTGAAATATATATGACATAAGCAATAAGCTAGATAAAAATGAAATCCTAAGTATAAGAGAGAGGGTAAAGGACTTATTTGATTTACATTTGATGCTGAGAATATGCATACTGGAGACACTAACAAACACGAAGGGAAGACTGTCGCAACTGAGTAGAGAAAATCCTAGAACTTCCAGATAAGTCGGGACTAGAGCTCCTAGACTAGGGCAAGGGTACCTAGGCGCTAGAGACCTTTTTTGGGTGCTTATGACTACACAAGATCTCAAAAACTTGTTGTTTTTTTACTGCAAAAGTGTTACTAACCTTCGTTTTTGGTCACCTATATTTCGCTAGATGATCGTCGAATTCTCCTCTAGCCTATAAAGTGAAGATGACCTATAAAATCCTCAAACTACATCAAATCCCAAAAAGAAAAGATGCAATATGGGGATTCAGAATTACCCCAATGGCCACCAGATAGAGTGAACTTACAACCAAGCGTTATACTACATATCAAAATCCATGTAGTTCTTGTGCGTGTGTGATAGAATTATGCCCTAGGAAGCCCTTGCGCAAGTGCATGTGATAGAGGGCCATAGTTAGATGTAAAATTTTAAATAGATGTGTGGATAGAAAAATGAACTTCCCCTTCCTATGAAGTATATAGAGAAAATGAAGCCCCTTTTCCTTTGTATGAATTCTAGATGAATGCCTTTCACATGATCTTAGATGCCTTTGGATGCGACTTGTTGGTGCTCGAATTAGTCTCATCCCATTTTCCATTAAGATCCCTCAGTTTGTGGCCTCTGTAACATTCTTGTCTTCCCGTGTTGGTACCTAAGGAATCTATCCTCCATTTGGTTGCCATGATTGGTTCCTCCTTGGTTGAAGGTCACTTAAAAGCCTTGAATTTGTTGATTTTTTCCTCTATCCATCTGAAGGTGTCTATCAATTGGGCGTAAAACTTAGGTTGTTCCTTCCCTTATGTTTTCCGTAGTCATGTGTTGTTGTCCCTGCAATTTTGTCCTAGGTACTTGAAGAAATGTGAATGGATATAGCTCGAGAGGGTCATGTGTGAACCTTATAACATTTCCAAATTCTCTGTCCTTGAAGAAAATTTCATCTCCGGGCTCAAATAGTGGTTTCCCTACATTTTTACGACTTGACGGGTGTGTTTCTCCCATCAATTTTAAATCTCTGCATCAGTGGAAATGTGGCCCTTTTTGGTTAGACGTGGCTCGGTGGGGCACTCTAAAAATTTGTGGATCGTTTTAACCCAAAACTTGTCCACGTGGAGGAATGGCACTCGTTTGAAGACTCACCTTTTTGTTTGGCCTTGGAGTTACACCAGGACACGTGGAGGATTCCATTGCTTTTCCCAGACTTAGAAAATTTTTTCATGCAGCTGATATAGTTTTGGCGGGCTGTGGACACGTGGTGGGCTGACGCTCATTTGAAGATCTACCTCAGGGTCCCACCTTAACAATTGTGACAGAGGGACAGGTGGAGGCTTCCACTAGCTCTGTTGGGGACTTAAAATTTTTAAAGAAATTTTCTAAGGCTTGGGACACATGGTGAGCCCACACTCATTCAGGGTCTCCACTTTTGGGGACCATCTTGAAGTTACGCCATAAAGACACGTGGAGGTTTCACTAGGTCTTCCTTCCTTATACTTTTCAGCAACTTCCTAAAGGTCCTGAGACATGTGGAGGGACTGTGCATGTTTGGGGACTGGCCCTTGGGTTTTATTTTGAAGAAGTGCCAGAAGGACACTTGGAGGCTTCCACTCACTCTGCCTTTTGCTTGGAATTTTCAACGGCCAAAGAATATTGTCTCGGACCTTAGACACATGGCACCTTCCACTTGGACACTTAATATTTTTAGTAGAATCGCGGACTGAGACACGTGTTGAGCCCGTACTCATTTAGGGTCTCTACTTTTGGGGACCATCTCAAGATGCACCATTGAGATGTGTGGTAGTTTGAAAAGTCAAAAGGTGGGGAGGCGGGCCATCGGAGGCAACTTGGATTTTTTCCCCCTTAGTGTCAAAAAGACTAAAATCATCAAAATGACCCGCAAGCCTGATAGAGAATAGTCAAAATTTGCTTCAGTCAATGGTGGAGGTGCAGCATTTGGGGAAATTTGGAAAAAAATCCTTTGTGGAGAAAGCGGTTAAAAGTGTAAAGAGGAAGCACGGTTCCACTGGGACCCACATTAGAAACTAAAAGCAAAAGGGCGGAGCTGTGGGGAAAATTTGGAAAAATTTCCTTTTTCACAAAAAGAGGTGGAATAGTAGAATTTAGCCACAGTTCCTTTGGGACCCACATTGGGACATGTGTCAAGCCCATTTTTCAAAGGAAAAGGGGTGGAGAAAATTGATAAATTTTGCAAATTTTCCTAGAAGGTGTAAAAAGTAAAAAGGAACCCCTAGGCCTGTCTTAACTCGGATCTCCCACATGGACGGTCTAGATTCAAAAGAGAGATCAACGAAAACTATGTATCTGTATCTGATTTTCGCCATTTCTACTCCAAAGCTCCTGGGGATGTAAATTTTTATAGTTTTTATCATTTCTTGGAGTCTCCTACACGCCAAATGAAGAGGAACATTAATTTGGTATCTTGGTTTAGTGGGGAGGGTCTAAAAACATCTTTCACCATTAAAGATGTAATCTGACTGTCGGATTTGACCTGATCTTTCTTTCCTTGGCACAAAGAGACTTGTTGATATCTTGGTTTGGTGGGAAAAAAATTGAAAACGTCTTTTACCATTAAGATGTGATTTGACTATTGGCCTCGATCTAATTTTCTAGTGTTTCTTTCCTTGGCACGCAAAGAACCAAATTTGAAAGAGAGATAAACTTCGAATTTTTACACTCTCTTTCAAATCTTCTTTATCTATCATTTTAAAGCATTTAGCCATTTCCCATACACTAATGTTTGACCAATGAGACTAAGGAATGTTGTCCATTCCATTATATTGATACAAAAATTTGAAATCAAGGAGATTTGAAATCAGAATTCCTTTCTTAAGGATGTGGAATAAAGTAGAGAGTTGTACTTTTTTAGCATGTAAATTTGATTGATTCATCTTACCAATTTGTTATGTGATCGTTCCATGATTTTCCACGAGATGTTTGCATCTTTTCTGTTCTACTTCATACTCTTGTTCTATGGTTGAGATCCACATTTCACCTTTGAACATGATGACTCCTTAATAATTCAATTTTTGACCAAGATGCAACCTAGGTCTAAGAATGTTTATGGTATATGGACACCTTTTTCTCAAGTTGCTCCTCATGGAGATGGGTTTCCTCCTCCGAGATAGGGGATGAATCCTTGAATGAAATTTGGGTGTGAGTTACATGTTATTGACCTTCATACTTCACTTTGAAACACTATAAATCACATTTTATGATCAATGAAACTATTCTAAAAATTTAATTATCCTTGCAACTCAAAATTTAGGTCATATTTCATTTTGAACTAGGATGGGAAGCTGTAGAGTTTTGTAGTACCTAAAGAAACATTTAAGCCTTGAATTTATGTTGATTATTCCACCTTGTAGAGTATTATAATACTATTCAAATTCCTATTTTGTTTCATCCTAACTCTTTCTAGAACTCCTAGAATCATCCAAAGAAGTCATCAATCATCGTTTTAGTTTTCATTCCTTGCACCTAAAAACCTGGTCTTAAACAGATTGCTCTGAATGAGATTTTATTTCCTAAAATTTCCTAAATTTACTTAGAAATATTCAATTCTCTTTAAAATCACCCTTTGATGCTTTATATTTTCTCTCAAAACTTCCTAAGGGTGTTCAATTCACTCTGAATGGGCAAAAATGGCCTTTTTAGGCCTTCGAGCGAAGTAGTCTCTCATCAAAACTCCCGATTCCTAATGTACCTTCAAGCATTTTATTGCATTCATACGTCATCAATAAACATGTTCATACTTACCATCTCATATTGTGTTTACTTTTGCCACATTGCACATTTATAATCACATGAATCTTCCAAAACCCATAAAAAAATAATTAAAAAAATACATATCAAAATTAAACATGTGTTTTTCTCCATGTATCACCACTTGCATTTTTTCTTGAACATTCTCATATGCTCTCTATTTTCTTGTATTGCATGCATTGACACTTCTATGTTGTTTATGTATACTGATGCGCAGGTCATCCCATGAAGAGACCAAATAAACCAAAGTGACATAAAATCTTGTCAAGTATGACATCAAATTGACCACCTTGTTTTGGAGTTAGAAATTCAATGGTTAGTGACAATAATTACAATCATAAGGAGGAAATAGATTGTCTTATCAAAGTCACTATATCACTACCATGTAGTCAATGAGATTTATTTTTCACATGAAAAGTAATTGAGTAATCCCATAAAATTGAGTTGAATTAGATTGAAAAAAAATGATTTACATAGTAAAGTGCTTGAGAGAAGAAACTATAGGTTTGTAAAAGAAGATGAAAAGTAGAGTAGTCGAAGAACATGAAATGAGAAGAGGGGGAAGGAAGAATGCATGTGAAGGGAGAATTTATGGCGTTAAATTTGTAAAGAGATTCTGAGATAAAGTAGTCTTTGTTCTTGTAATTTTCATGTCGAAAGTATGTGGCAAGAGCTAACGTGAAGCACTGTCAAAGGAAAATGTTTGCTAGATATGAAGGTTATGTAGGCATCATAGTATTGAGATGATTATGAATGTAAGGCCATGTCATTCAACATCTTAAATGTTAACAGTCGTGAATGAGGATATCCAGAAAATCTGCGAGTTTCCAATGAGGAATCCAAGAAGCAAGAAAATATTCACTTCAATATCTCACAAAAAGAAATGTTGCAAGTGTAAGGGTCTAATCAGACTAATTACATCCATCATCAATATTTTTATGGTGGAGAAAATTTTACAGGTCATTTCAAACATTTGCAAGATGTTTCAGAACACTTCCCATTTCTAGATTAAAACTGCATGAGTATGACAACACTCTCCTTGATTAATACAATCATAATAATTTTTATTTTTACAAGTGGTTCGATCGCTGGAAAAAGCTGTTGATTCTTGTTGGCAAGATTAGGATCTGACGAGTTATATTCAAAAATGTGATTCTCAACATTTGAAAGCCATTAACGTACTTAATGTTATTAACATTTACGATGTTATAATTTGTATGGCTTCTTACAATGATTTCAAAAGGCTCCAAAAACTACAATATTAGCAAGTTTTTCATTCTTTAAACAAGTTGTCTGATTCATCTGAATGTGCAACGGACAAAAAATTGGCTCGGGAAGCCATTGAAAAGATACTGAAAGATGCAGAGGCGCAACTGAATGTGTAGAAGATCTTAATAGTAGCCAACAAATTCGAGGGCCACGAAGAAAACTTAGGTGTGGAAGATTATGATCCATATGATTCAAAGGATTTGGGTGCAATAACAATCTATTCAGTGCCACACACTTAGTGACATGAAATTATTTGGCAATCGCCTTTCGGCGTGTGTTTTCGTGCCCATCCCTTTTGCGGCCCTCGTAAGATTGGCACAAAAAAACAAGCTAACCTTTAAATTTAGCAGTAATTGGATAGTTGTAGTGAGTTCAAAGTTCTTCCCTCACATAATTAAATAAAAATGACGTTACGAGAATTATAATGACAGAACTCTCACTAATAACCATCCCAAAATCAATGCCATTATGGGTTAAATTAACCTTGCAAACGAAGATAAATCTATGGCCCGGGGGTTAAATTTGATGACCGTTTAGACTTTTGTTCGTGTTTTTAACCATAAAATATGTGCAAATATTTGAAATAACTATCACAAGTGATTTGCATATTTTATTTATGACCTTCATTTTTCCTATACATTTAAATAAAACTATACTAATATATATACAAAATAATTAAGTATATATAAAATATTTTAAATGTATTTTTATTAAGAATGAAAAAAATAACATTATTTGAGATGTGAAATAATTATATGAGTAATATATATAAGAACGGTGTTAAACACATTAAAAATACACACACAATTATAACCATCTATATAACATATATATTTCCTATATAGAAATTTGACTAAAAGAAATACAAGTATGTTATTAAATGTATACACGAGTGAGAACATATACTAGAATATGATTATGGCATATGATAGAAAACATTTTATATAATGTGTTTAAATATATTTATACATTAAAATGAGTGTGAGGGTACATACCTAAATGTTACATCGATTGATCCAAGGACATATGACCTAACTATTTTAACACATAAACCTTTGAAAAAGTTAGAATCCAAATGATGCATTTATCATGTCGAAATTCACATTCACTTAGCTAACAAGGTGTGAGTCCTCGTCGATTGAATTCTCCCGCATATTTAACAACAAAATAAAAATTGAGTGAGAAAATAGACCCATGTCAAAAAAACCCGCCAATCGGATTACTTAAGTGCTTTTATCCTATACACTAATTCTTTTAAATACATTGTCAACATTTATTACTTGAATCTGAAATAAGTACCATTAGAATGCATTTTTGTTTGGGTAAAGGACATGTGTAAGATAAATCTGCATCCGCATCTAAATATTTGAGTCAAAATATTGAATATATTTGAAATAAAGACTTTTTATATTGTCATTCTTTTGAAATTATATATCATTTTTAAGTCAAAAATTGCATATATATTTGAAAATATCATATTGCTAATTTTATGATGATTGTGACAACATGTGTAAATGAATTTGATGGTGAATGGTTGTCAAGACTATAAAATACATACTCCAAAGAAAGTAGTTAACAAGTACATTTGATTGACTTGACCGAAATACTATTTACGCGGTCCCACATCGAAAGCTTTGGGAAATAAAGTTTTTGAGTATTTGATAACTTATTTGGGAGTTTGTGGTCCCGATATATGAGATCTGAAGTACACACTCGGCTCTAAAAAAAAAAAAAAGCTTAAAGGTCAAAATTAAGGGGAGTGTTAGAAAAAGAGTAATTTTGCCCCTAGAAAAGCAAAAGGCAGTTTGCTTTTTACATGCTTTTAATATTAGATTATTTAGTTTTAGATTCCTAGTTTTAGGAAAAGCTATTAAAGCAAATAAATCAAAAGTTTTGTATTCTACAAAAGCATGTGCTTTTTAGTTCTATTTTTAGGAGAGTTGAGTGTTTTATTGTTAGATGAAGCCATCTATTTATTAGAGACAATTGTAAGTGTTTTAATATCAAACACATTAAGAGAGATTGTATTGTGCCGAAGCTGATGGTGCAAATCTTATCCCAATATATCTGCTGAGACTGATCTTTGAAATTTCTATCACAAGTCTGAGGTCTCTTCAGCTCGCAAGTTGCTTGGTCGCTTCCTTGCTTTATTCAGAATTCAGAATACACCACAAATGTGGATGAATATGTCAGGAAACAGATGGGTTTTATACAAAAGAACAGATATGACACGTCTGGTCATTGTGCACACAAGCTGCTTACTGTCAAAATGCAGTCATCAAATGTCAAAACTTAAAGGAATGCTCCACGCAGATTTCTGTCAGTAGAAACAAAAACTCCAACTACTTCGCACCCAGGCCACTGGTTGCTTGATGGGTCTTTGTTGCAGGTAAGATGCCACATCCAAAGTCTTCACAGGCTGAGAAGAAGAGATGCCACGTTCAAAACACCTCAGAATTTCACGCTTGGCAAGGAAAAATTTACTCTGATACCAATGCTATTTGAGAGAAGAAGACTTTGTATTTGTTGATTAAAACAACAACAGGGATTAGGAATATGTACAAGGAGAAAAACAGTTCGACTCACCGGAAGTTCCTCACCGAAAGACGAAAAGGGATAAACAATGTATTATTATTATTCTAACAGGTTTTACCCCATAATGAATGGAGAATCTGAAGCTCAAAGTGCACACAACACAATTCTTTGGTCAATGACAACAACATGATTTATTAATTGGAAACATTATAATATATAAATATGGTTGAATAATCATTGAGTCTAAAATAGTTAGTTGTTCAAATAACTAACTATTTTTTTTTAGATAAGGTAAAACAAAATTGGTTTTGGGGGACCACACTACTACAAGAGAGGTCATTTTGAGATGAAAGTTTGAGAAAAATTATACTTTTGTCTCCAAATTCCCCCAAATTATACTTTTAAATCTTTTTATACTAATTTATTCACTTTTGCGCATTTGCCCTTTCATCTCTTGCCCCCTCGTGCTGATTTTTTTTTCCGAGTCATGGCACATTGGGACCGAGACACGGCTCGGACTCCCATGGGGTCAACACCGAGGAATCTTGGACAATGGGAAACTACTTTGCACCTAGGCCATCGGGTCGCTTGATGGGTCTTTGTTGTAGGTAAGATGCTCCTACACGTCCCAAAGTCTCGCACAGTGAGAAGAAGTGATGCCATGTTCAAAACAACTCGAGAATTTCACGCTTGGCAAGGAAAAAAATTTACTTTGATACCAATGCTATTCGAGAGAAGAAGAATTTGTATTTGTTGATTAAAACAATAGGGATTAGGAATATATACAAGGAGAAAACTGCATTCGACTCACCGAAAGAGGAATAACAATAACCTCACCGAAAGAGGAAAAGGGATAAACAATGTATTATTATTATTCTAAATGAGTTTTACCCCGAAAGAGGAAATTGGTTTTGGGGGACCAAATAACCCGCTTACAAAGGAGAAAAGATAAATCATTGAGGATCCAAAGAAGTAACCTCTACTAGTAGCTAAAGAAGATACAAACACACTCACAACAAATTTTAAACCATCTTATCCCTAAGTTCAATCCCACGAGATCTCAACTACATTTTGACAAGGGATTTAACATTTTTCCTTTTCTTCTTATTCCCCACAGTGACCCAACCTACATCAACATTAGGATTAACATTTTCTTTAGAATGAATCAGGATGATAATTTCCAGATTCTTTCAATGCTCAATCGAATGCAGGTGAACATCATCAATAGCAGCACCATGAGTGTTTGTGGCCTCCAAAACCATCGAAACAGGAACATCAACCTCATCTTCCTCTCAATATTGCTACATGATTTGTATTAACAAATCACTATTATTAATAAAATTGAATAATATAATCATGTTAGGACTAATTCCTAACACTTCCCTCCTTAGTTCTAACATGGGCGAGAAACTCATTTGTCGGTTTCAGCCGATAATGCACTCGATTACATAATAGAAAAACACCTTTAGGACTTATTTGATGACTCATGAGCCTAAATCCAAACATGAAGACATACTACCATATGACCACTATACTTAAAAACTATAAACACACACTTAATTTTAAATACTCGACTACTCTTTCACTAAATACTTTTAAAATTTATATCTAAGAAATATATAAATGAACTCTAAAAAAATATCCTAAAGATTTTATCATTAATCTCCATTTTATAGATTGGCGGCATGAGACAATGATCATGTTGAGGCTCTATGAATGTATATTAGGTAGAGGTCGATTCAAATGTCTTCCATTGAGAAGGAAGAAAATTGCATGCAACTGTGGGCAATATTGTGTTTGCTAAGATGCAGAGGTTCTCGCCATTTGATCACTGAGGGAGAGACCACCTGCTGTTGGAATCCTCCATATTATTCTTATCATCTTTCTCTTGAAATTCCTCTTCCAGAAAGCCTGAGCTCTCTGATGTTTTAGTCTCCGAATCTGATTAGTGTATTTTTTCTATTGAATGTCGTTCTTCAAGGGAATTATCCAATCCTTTTGGCATGGTATCAACTATGAGATTATGTGTATCTCCAAGTTGTATCTTGTGTCTATTCTCCTTCAATTATGGAATTTCAAGATGCACACAATTGTTATCAACTTATCTTGTTTGTAATTGGTTGCCTCAAGCTTCTCGTCATAATCATCGTTCAAACAAACCTTCATTTTTGGCTTACTTCAGCTTCATACGCCACTATAACATACTCATCAATAACCTCATACTTTTTGGTAACAGGAGGAACCAATTTTTTTGTAGTCATTCTAGCCCCCACTCACGCACACTAGTGTCCATTTCCTCTTCGATTGCATACTTTTGATCATAATATCCTCCATCTTCACCTTGATTCAAATTTCATTTCCATTTAAGAGAGCACGACCAAATATGATGCCTAGGTGCATGATGGATCAGGTTTCCATTGCATAATTTTGATCATAATATCCCCATCTTCACCTTTAGAATCAAATTTCATTTCCAATTAAGAGAGCATAGCCAAAGATGATGCCTAGGTGCACGATGGATTAGGTGACATTAAATACTATTTTTATTTTAGAAGATCCCATAGATTTGTGAAATGTGGATGAGTATTATGAAATGATCAAGCCGTAAATAGAGTTGGAGGAGGCCTTGTTTGCCAAGTTGGAGATGTTGATGTTCTGTAGGTCAATGCTATAATTGGGGATGTGGACAAGTATTTTTATTTTTATTTTTATTATTTTGGGCATTCAAACAATGAACATCATGGAGTGCAGACAATAGAAAGAATGAACATTATAGAAAGAGAGAGGAGGATGCAAATGGATGGTGAATGTCACTAAAATTACACGAGGTCCACTCTGCAATATTGTTGACAACATGCAAGTAAGGGATAGACGGCTATCACAATAATTGTTGCACATAGTGTACGGTCTGCAACACAATTGTGAATCGTTTTGACAAAAGAACAAACGAATGAAAGGAAAACAAAGAGGTCAAAGAAATGAGCTTTGATACCACTTATGGGTTTTACCCCATACCGCATGGAGGAGACGAATCTCAAAGTGCACAAAACACAATTCTTGGTCACTCACAAAAACATGATTTATTGATCATAAACACTACAATATATAAAAATGTTTTGAAATAATCATTTATTCTAAAATAGTTGGTTGTTCAAACAACCAAATATTAACAACTAATATACGCCTACAATTTCTCCTCTCAATATTACTACATGATTTGTATTAACAAACCACTATTATTAATAAACCTAAATAATATGATCAAGTTAAGACTAATTCCTAACAAATCATTGATTTTATAAATGCTCATCTCACACACATTCAAGTCTTTCCCTTATTCCTAATATACCTTAAAGCATTGTGTCACATTCATACCCCATCAATAAACATTATCATACTTACCATCTCATATTGTGTTTCCCATGGCATTGCACATTTATGGTCACATGAATCGAACCAAAGCCCATAAAAATTATAAGCAAAAACAAAAATTCAATAATTCATATCAAAATTAAACAAGTTTTTTCCTCCATTTCTTACATGTATCACCACTTGCATTTTTTCCTAAACATTCTCATATGCTATTTGTTTCCTATATTGTATCTCCTTTATGCATATATTCTAGGGGCATTTTGATCTTCGATATCCCGGTGTTCCCTTTAATATATGCTAGTTATTTTTCTCTCGTCTTTCATATATCATAGTTTGTTTTATTGAGTCGGTTTTCCCCGATTCAATCTTGAGTCGGTGCCTCACAATGATACTCGATCTAGGAAAGGAATGAACTCCATATCCCATGTTTTGTGTTGATAGATAAGAACATCTATTAGTTATGTTATACTTTAATCCCTTCTCCCACACACCACCACATTCCTTGTGTCGCTTATGCTCTTTTGTCATGTTCTAGTTTTTTTCATTTCGTTGACCTAACTTTTTGTGTGTGCTCCACACGGTGAAATTCATTTTCCGCTCACCTCCTTCCTTTTCCTTAATTTGCATTGTCTCCCTAAAATGTGAATACCTTCATCTTGTTATGTGTGCATAGCCAAAACTGTAGAATGCCTCATCTCTCTAATGTTGCAATTTTTATGTCGATAATGCAAACGAGCCAATGAAGAGACCATATAAACCAAAGTTACATAAAATCTTGCCAACAAGTATGACATCGAATTGATCACCTTTTGTTGGAGTTACAAATTCAATGGTCATTAAAAATAATTTCAATCATAAGGAGGAAAACACCTTATCTTATAAAGGTCACTATATCACTACCATGTGGTTAATGAGATTTATTTTTGACATGAAAAATACTTGAGTACTCCCATAATTGGATTGACAAAAATGATTTTCATAAATTTATGTTTGCTAAATTTGACATGTTCCATTCAACAATCACAAATTAATGAAATAATAACATTAATTTGTATTGAAAATTTGACCAAAATAAATATAAAAATCAACAATTTAATTATTAAAAAATGGAGTCATTTTGTCTTTGAATACACATCTATAATAATTGTTAGTATACTATCCATTGAATACAATTAAACATGTAGGCCACGGGGTTGGCTCACTTAGCGTTGGCCACTATTTTAGGTTGTTCAAGTGGTGGGTTCGACTCCCAGCTTGTATGTAGTGGCACCGAGTGGGCTAGTATTGTACTTTAGCGAGAGGTTATGAGAGGCTTACCTTGTGTTAGATCTCTACAACTCCAAATCATTCATGAATACGACTCTAGACTTACTCGTGGGGATGGTGAGTGGCCACTATATTTCGTCCATAAACTAAAAGTATAACAAACTAGTCCTCTAATAACAAGGTCAAGTATGACAAATCTTGCCAAAGGTGGTGTTTTGTGGCATTGCGGGAGGAAGAAATAGGGAAATGTAGAAGGTGAGTGATGTTTATCAATTCAAGAATTCCACAATGTTATGTAAGAAGAGTTTTCGTTGTGAACGTAAAATTCATTTTGTTGTGCACAAATGCCAATTGTTGAAAACCAAGCATATGATGATGGCAAATAAATTGATTTGTTTAATAGAAAGTACAAAGTGTGCAAAAATTACCCAATAGAGGTCAATTTTTTATAGAATAATATAGATGCATATTGAATTTACTATGAATAATGTCTTAGGAATAGTGTCATAGTTAGCATATACGCCTTAAACATGTAAATAGATTTGTCAAAAATGAGGGTCATGGGACCTAAATATAACTTGAATGAAGTTTCATCATGTTTCCATACAAAAATAGGTGGAGTAATGATCCCAACGTCGCAGATGGCATAAAAATCAGAGAAACAACGTCTAAGATATGGAGTATATAAGTTTGAGGTATTAATCAGTGGTATGGCTAATTCTACCAAAGTAATTGTGTTGTAGTGAAATAATTGAATCGATGTTGAGACAGATTGTAATGTCAAGTTTGCACTATTTATTAATTCTTGTTAATATTAGACTCAAGTACGTATAATGTGGCAAAAATGTATAGTATTAAAAGCATTCATAAATAATTGAAATTTCTGACAACCATTAGAAATGCTCAATACTCAAGCAAGAAAGAGGTAAAAAGTGTTATTGTTTTCTATTCAATGTTCCTATACAAGCAACACCATCTTGAAATAAACACTTAGAACTTAGAATAAAGTACAAACATCCTTGAAAGCATAAAGATTGAAGCATTGCATTTCTAAAATTGTAGTAGTTAGATGTGTTAATTGCAAATAAATTGTCTATAAAATTAGTATTATAGTCCAGATAAAAATAATCATGCAACCTATTAGCACTAAACTGAACATTTTGTGATGTTCTTTCTGATTAATACACTGTAAGAAACAAGTGGCCGATTCACAGCTATTGCTGGTTTTAAATAAATTTAAAAGGGAAGAGAATTTTGAGATTAGAAATACAAATATTACTAGCAATTGCTCCAAAGAGTGCAACGTACATGTTGATAGCGCGCAACACTTAGGAGTGTGAGATAATTGGATTGTTTTGAGTAATGGAAAGCTAAGACAACATAATAAAGATGTAGAAAGGGATGTAGAAGAAGTCAATGTGTGGGCCGATGTGTGTGCAATGAGTATTCTAGCCAACATTTCCTCCAATTGTTTGGTTAGATGCACAAATATTAGTCCCCAAAGAAATATGCATTGAAATTGAGTTCATCCAAATTCCAACAAGAAGTTCTTGCAAGTGTACAAAAAAGTACCGAATGTAGGAAATAAAGAAATAACTATGATCATGAAGTATTAATGCAAAGCTCACTATATTTTGTCCCTATTTATTAATTGAACAGATGTGTCATTCCTTTGAAGACATAAGTTATAACTGACACGTTTTCTTTCCAAAATAGGTGAGGTATTAGAAGGGCATGTATTTCCCAATGCGAATAAAAACAATCTAGTTAATTTTAGAATTGTATGATAATATATTCGGAAGACCATGCTCAAAACCCATTGTAGCAATTGCATATATGCTATTGCCAATGTCAAATTTTTCATTAAAATTTTGAGAGGTAAAGTAAGAGACGCGCACATTGCTAAAGAAATAAATTCGCCATTCTAGAGTGAATAGTGCATGAGAACATAACGTGCTAGGGAGACATAAATTGCCAGGTAGATAGGACCATACTTTGGAGTCGCTGAAAATAAGTAATTGGAAATATAGAGGAAAAGAGGCGACCTACCATGTCCACTATAACATATCGAGTTGTAATCAAGGAAACTGATTTTTACAACTCATCTACATCAGAAAATTGAAGAGCAATGGGTTACAGAGGGCAATTGTCATTATGGGCAGGTTTGATTTATGATGCGGAAGCACGTAGTATGAGCAGAGGCGGCTTATGGCAAAACATGGGACTGAATCAACGTCTTCTCTCTCCATGAAGAGTAGCAGAACCCTTCCGCTTGAAGGCATTCACAAGCATGACAGAGGCCTCCTTAATCAAACTACGGTGTTTTCCCTTTTCCTTTTCCCATCGCCTCAGCAGACTAGGGTGAGAACCATCGACCCGAACACCTTCGCCGCCCTTGATGCCATAAGGACAACCGCAGCCATGCCTCGTTGCATATGCCAGTGTCAATTTCCAACACCTAAAAATAATGTCGATCCCACTGCCAAAGGAAATGCAAACGGACGCTTCTAAAGTATCACGGTGGCTTACAAGAGTACGTGGTGATCAACAACCAATTGTTGAGTTGAGAGACATTCCGCTTGGTGAATGTAACGGAGAAGCTACATCGGATAGAGAGGTGGAGGAGATCCAACATAGAAACCCGTAATAGAATCTGTAAACGCAACAAACATAGGTGTGAGACTGTCTACACATGCAAACCGTTTTGACCAACTCAACATCCGCAATCGCCAATAATTTTCATGATCTCAACGATGCATCAAAGTCTCTATTCTCGAGCCCAAAGAACACTAATCAAACGTCATAAACAAAGTGACCATCTTAAATGCTCTAAAATGCAATGAAGGACAAATTTGTTTCCTCACAAACAATGCCAAATAAAAGGGTCGGCCAATGAAATGAAGTTAAAGTACAATATTATTGAAAAATTAAACTTTAGCCTAATTTCAAAATCATCCACATGACAAACATGTGATTGAACAAAGAGAAATAAATTAATGAGTGAGTTGAAACCAATATCTTAGCCTTCGGCGGATAATAAAAGTTCTTAAAAACAAAATTAGGTTTTTGGCTGAAAATTGGATGTAAAAGATCCTAAGGATGAAAATATCCATTGAAACGAATCTGGTGGACGAAGACAGTAACAAATGTCCATAGATTTGGTGAGAATGAAAATGTACGTACGCTTAGAAAGGAAACAAGTCACAAGTCGAACAGCTACCAACTGTGCGGGGAATTGAGTAACCACGTCTCACTGTTTTCACCCAACCAAAATTGAGCCGCTCTATTCAAACGTCATAAGCGGCAAACATCTGATTATATAAAGAAACAAACAATGTTGTTATATATTGGCATTCAAACATTAATATAATTATATATTGATCAAGAAGCGCTCAATTATACTCTGTCGAAACATAATTATAGAGGCAATCTTTGCATCTGTTAATACTATCATAGTTGTTTGTTAGATTACAGCTTTAAATATGGCGGCCCTTGCTTCCACGATGATAACAACGCGTGCGCATGGAGGCATCAACTGTACTGGTGCAATCCAAAGGAATTATTTGGGAGCTGGAGTCCCACACCGCAGTATGCATGTCAAGTGCATGGCACAGGTTTAATGCTTTTCCGCTTTTCCTTGATAATTATTGTTTAGTGTAGTGTGAATTTTAGTTACCTAACGTGTATTTGGTTTGGCAGAAGGAAAACAAGAGAAGCCAAATTCCCAAGGAGCAGGCAAGTTATATCTTTATTTAAGATCAATGCCCAAATTAGTTAATTAATGATTTAGAATTTTGCATTCATGAATATATGATGACTGACATAATATATTGTGGAGTCCAGACGAGCACGAAGCTTGGTGACGTGTTCTCGTTCGCGGGCGCTGCACCGGAAACCATAAATGGAAGGCTGGCCATGGTGGGATTTGTGTCTGCAATTGGGGTGGAGGTGGCGAGTGGAAGAGACCTGTTTTCACAGCTCAGCAGTGGAACTGGGGTGTCCTGGTTTCTTCTAAGCACGCTCTTGTTTTCTGCTGCATCTTTGGTACCCATGTTGAAGGGTGTGACGGCACAGAGCAAATCGCAGGATATCATGTCGTCCTCCGCAGAGATTTGGAACGGCCGTTTTGCTATGCTTGGCCTGCTCGCACTCGCCTTCACTGAATATGTTAAAGGAGGACCTCTTGTATAATATATACATAATGATACAGGGAGAATCGCATAAATTATATTTATTGGAAACCTCTTCTCTTCGCCCACAATAAAAAGAGTAACAAATATTGCTAGTCTCTCCCATACTGAAAAGTTGTAACATATATTAATTCTGTACCCACTTCATTGCATATATAATACAAAATATTGCCTTCTAATCTAATCAATACATACTTCCGCTTTTACTCCAGAGTTATCACACTTGCTTGAATGATTCACCAAATTATATATGCTTTGCAAAATTAATGATGCTTTTCATGAAAATGAGTTATAATTGGCTGTAATAAAATAAATAATTTGTATGTTTCTTTAATTATTATTTATGTTATGACAAACAAAGTCTCACACATGTTTGAACATGTTGAAACCTCATTTTCTAATATTGTTATTATTATGCCAAATACGTTTCCCCTATACGACCTTCGCCTTAAATTGCCTCCGATTAACAAAGTTCTCATAATATATAATTTAGGATTTATTATACTTATAAGTGTTCCCATTTTAGACTAAGGACGGTTGCATCTAACATGGGGCACCTAATGCACCTATTGATGTATGAATTCTTCTTATTACGTATTAAGGATGGACCTGCAAAAGAAGAGCAAAAGAGTAATTAAAGTCATCGTATATGAAAATTTGCGTAAAATATGTAGAAGTATGTAAATGTGTGGAAAAAGTAGGAAAAGGAAAGTGTACACTTGATGTGAAATATTGTAAAGGATAGAGAGATGTCCTGAAATGCTGTGAAGAATGGGTTTTTTGGGAAATTGCATGCCAAGTGCGAGTTTTTTGTGCGATCTCACATCAATGGAGAGTTTTTTTGGCGATCTCATGCCAAAGAGAAAGTGTTCGGGAGATAGGTCTAGTGTTACTCTCCTTCCTTGAATTTTCCTAATAAGCACCAATGCAGATGGTGTGTCCCGATTGTTTTCCTGCTGTCCTAATCGCTCGATTTATTTCGGAGTTATCTTGATTGAAAGAGATAGAATGTATTTTATAATTGAAGGATTGTGCATGTAACTGTAGAACTTCTCTGAACACATATGTGAAATGTGTTGATATGATAAGATGAGTGTATGTGCCCCTAGGACATTAGTTCCCAACAGAGGATAGGTGCCAGGCACTCTTGTTTGATGTTGGGCGCTAGTGTCTTAGTTGTCTTGAGGACCCGAATTACATTCTAGGCTATTCGGTGATTGTGTTTCTATGTTGTTCCTATATTCCGTAGATCCGCATCCTGTAGCTCTAAGTTGTTGTAGGGGTGCGTTTTTCACCCAATGTATGTCCCCCTCATTTGGGGTGTATGCGATGACTTTAGGAGTGTGCGGCCCAAAAGAGAAGACCTAATGTTGTGTTGTATTGTATCCCTCTAGGAGCTAGGGAATGTGCATGGTAGAAACAAGGGCACATGCAAACAAAGTGGCCAGTGACATGTGTTAGTAGAAAAAGTAACAAATATGCAATAAAAGACAATGTAATAAATCAAGTGTGAAAACAAAGTGGAATGTGAAAAGAGGGTTCCAAACATGGGACATCGCTCACAATGTTAGAAGATAATTAGGGTTGAAGCGGCCAAAATCATACAATGAGCATACAAGAAATACGGTGAAGCCCGCAAATAATAATAGACAATAGAAAATAGTGTTAGGAAAAGTGTATCAAAAACCATGGTGGTGTATAGTCCTGTAAGCAAGGAGAATGCTGCACATGAAGCACCCGTTAGCATGTTAGAAAGATAAATTGCATGTCATAATCCTATATAAATTAGTGAAAGGTAAACTAACTTGTAATGACATGTAACGATAGAACCCGTGTAATATGTGACAAGAGAGAAAGTAGATGCCCCGGGAGCCTCAATGGGACTTGGTAAGAGGTACAATGTCAAACATCATTGCAACATGTAAAAATATTTAAGATATCTACATTCACTCCAAAATACCAAGTGAACGTGCATATGTGTATATAGAAAGATAATGACATACTAAGTATTTGACTAGCATAGTAAGCAAAGTGCATCATGTAAGTAGTATAAGAAAGTAAGAGTAAGTGTAACCAAGATATGCAGATGCAATGTATGAGTATGACATAATGGAATGAAAAGTGTGAAGGTGGAAGGCGCTGTGTGCCCCAACAGATGTGTATAAAATGAGGTTCATTTATAAATGCCCCGAGAAGTAAATAATAAACCATAGAATCCGAGTATGTCATCGTGAAATGGTTTGAAAATGTGTGCTAGAAGGATATATCATGAAGCATAGAGTGTGAAATGTTTTTTTAGTATTGGCAAATAGTTTTTTGAGAGGGACTATACCCTTTTACAAAAAAGGCTCAAAAGCCAGATATTACAATGAAACAATCCAAAAAGTGATCAAGATCAGATGTGAAAAGATATCACAACAACAGTTAAACAATTGCCTAGAAAAGTACCAAAACAACTACAGAACCGCCATACAACAACAAAAAAACCACAAATAAATTGCCAGTTTACAGCAAAACAACTACACATCCAAGCTAGGTGGGAGAAACAATATTCTTGCCATTGGATTTTTTCTTTTTGTTCACCATCTTCCACCCATAAGAAACCTCCTTGATAGGGAGAATAACCTCAAGAGATTCAATCAGTAGATATTTGCTATTTTCTACTGGAAAAGGAGGGATATTTTCCTGTGCCACTTTACACTCGATAATGCAATTTTTGTATTCTCCATGCTCCCACCGACAGGAATTTCTTTAGTAGGAGTTTCTGGGACTAATTCGGCTCCAACGTCTGAATTAACATTTTAATCTAAATCATCCTTGGTATCAAAAACCAAATGCTCGGGAAGGACATTTTTCCACCAATTGTTTCTCTCAGTATTACACTTTTCCAGCCCACAATCTGAGGCTATGTGACCAAGAGCGAAACATCTTCGACACCTGAAGGGAAAAACTTCATAATCAAGTGGTTGCATCCATGTTCGGTTTTGTACTTTAAGCTCAATGTTTGTCGGAAGGTTTTTCAAAGTGTTAAGTTCAAAAAGAATCTCGAAAACGTTGTGTGGGTGTAATCTGTTGTTTGGGAATCAATGAAAAGAGTAATGCCCAAAACATTGCCTATGGAGGTCAACTAGTCACAACCCAATTGAATGGGCAGATGAGGCATTCTGATCCAAATGGGTTTGTGGGAAAAGGATTCTGTGAGTGGGTTAAAAGAGTTAAACCATGGTTTTGATATGAGGTATCATGATTTGCATACCCATAATTTCCACGTTATATCATCTTTATCAATTTTTGAAGAAAAAAAAACAATGAAAATACCTTTAGCACACGGATATAGATCTATCATACCCATAAGAAGTGTAATCCAATGTTTAGAGATCCATTTGTGAAGATCCGGTAAGTCCGGACATAACCCTTCAAGCAAAGAAATTAGAGCATGGTCTTGGTAAAATCGTTCGAGTAATTCAGAACTTCCTCCCGAATGTGATGCTTGGGGTAGTGTCTACGGGGTCATAGATTTAAAACCCTTCACAAAATCTTTGAAGGATACGCCGAGTTCCCTTGGGAATTAGGAACCTTGCTTAATTGAGTTCTAAGCACCGTTAATAGCCACCCAAAAATCTGGTGTAAAAGCTGTATTGCCAACGAAACATGGAAGAGATCAAGGGAAGAGAGAATCGAGGCCATCACAAATTCCATTGCCATTAGATCCAAACTCCACATCTCCTTTCATAGTTGAAATCTCTCGGACGCAACAAAGATATGCCCAAATCTCCTCTGTTGTTGGTTCCCCATCTCAAATATGTATTCAGAGGATCATTGGGGCTAGGATGCTAGCCGCCATGGTGAAGTCAGCTAGGTCCTAGTTTAAGGCTTAGAGGAGGGATGATTTTGTGCTTGGGAAAAACAAGATTAATCCAATATATTTCTTCTTCCAATTGTTATACATGATGGTTGAGGCCGATATCAGGAGAGCCACCATTACTAAAAGATTCGAATCTAAAATATTTCGTATCCTGAAGGGATGAATCCTTACCAGCTCCACCGCCCTTAGAGAGTTAACCATGGCCACCTTGGTTAGGGAACGTTTTTGAATTTACTGTTTTTGTGGAGGATAGGGCTAGAGGAACCATCATGAAAGAAGTAAAACTACATTAGAAGTTCATTTTGTGAGTTTCTACCATGGTGTGAAATGTGAATGGGGTGACATTTGTTTCATATTTTAGATGTTCAAAGCAATTTGAGTATGAATTGTGGAACTAGAGTGCATCATAGGGTAACAATGGTACAAGGTATGTCTCAAGTTGTATAAGAATGCTTGGAAATAGGAGTATGAAGCACATAGCATAATTGTAAAAATGATAGATAATTGATGATATTAGGAGGGGGAGTAAGCATTATTCCCCCCCCCCCAAGTGTGTGATGAAAGGTAAGCTATCCGATGAGAGTGAAGAGAAAAGGTCCTCCACCCGATGTTTGAGGAGATAAATTTGTGTGACATTGCTCTAAAACCGGTTTGTGTATAAGAGTGAAAATGTATTGGTGAATGAGACCTATGCAATGAAGGAGTTGGTGAACACCTATGTGAAGTAGACCTAGAAGGTGATGAGCATCTATGTGAAGGAGACCTAGGAGGTGATGAGAACCTATGTGAAGTAGGCCGAGGAGGCAATGAGAAATTTTATGAATGGGCTTCCCTAGTGGGGGCTTAGGACCGACAAGGTGGAATAGTTTGCGATGAGGGTGAGTAGGTCATGGATAGCTTTGGTGAAGTATACCTAAGCTAAGGGAATTTATGTCAGATTATTTTGTTATTGCTGATTTGTGAAAGAGATTAAGTGAAATATGCAGCTATGTGTGTGCTTTGTTAAAAATGTAACAACTCACATATTTTGTAATTTCATGAATATCCTCAACAAAAGAACACAAGCCCCGAAGGACAACCGTGTTATCTTGATGAAGACACTGGATTGCAGAGTATGTAAGGTGTATAGTTTTGGAACAACAGACATAGTGGCAGTTTTTAGATAATCAGATTCACATGGTTATTATCTTTGTGCTTATCAGATTTATTGCTCTGTGTTCATTAAAGTTATTGTGATTAATGAGTTTGCATTTATCTATGCTGCCATAAAATATTACAATTGATCCTTTCCTGCTACTTCCATCAAGAAAATATTGACAAACAAACAGTGACAATAATGTCCAAATGGAGATAGCAGGAAGGAGTCAAAATGAAGAATGGAAGCTAATGCAGTCAAACAACATCATAAAAGGAGACATATCTCATTCAAAGAGTGCTTGCTGAAGTTACAGGTATTCATTTAAGATTATCCCTTATGTTAATTCATTTTATTGAGATATTGAGTTGCCTACATCATTGTACAATCAAAGGAAAACTGAATGTGGAAAGAGATAATCAACTCATTATTTCAATTTAATGCTTTATTCATAAGAGATCATAAGTTTTCCCACACAAGTTGTGGGATATGACTAAGTGACTCATCATATACATGGAAATGAGAATACTGCATGTGCTAAAGAACAAGAGTAGAGGAGTAAAAAGGAACCCATCATTGCCTTTCCATCTTCTATCCCCGCTCCGCATCATCTCCATCTCCATCTCAACTCTCTCATCTTCCGCTTCCATCTCCATCTCCTAATACCTACAAAATCAAGAGAAGTATCTATCAAATTGAGCTCAAGGTACAATGTTATTCCAATACTCATGTTCTAAAGCAAATACATATTCTAAGTTCAATGCATCTAATGGTACTTGAAGGAAAGAAATATAGATGAGCTAGAAAGAAAGCAGAAAAGAAGAGAAGAGAGCACATAAAGTGAAATGAGTAGCAAGAGAAGATCAAAGAAGCTAAGGATTGGGTTAGAAAGGCAGAATCTGAAGCAGCTTGCAAAAGAAATAGATGTGGAAAATGACACTTGAAAGAAGTTGGAAATAGTTTGTAGAAGAAGGAAAGAAGAGAAATAAAACACATGGATACAAGAGAGGCCAAAAGCCTATTTATTTCTAACTCATTTCTGAATTTTGCAGAACAGGTTGCAACATTAAATGAAAATTAGTTTAACTATTTAAGAAGGAAACATCTACTGAATGAAGATAAATATCATTTTCAGATGGTTTACAGAAGAAAGAAGCATCATAATGAGTCAAGAAAGAGGTATCTTTGCAAATCAAGATCAAAAATCTGGAAGGGAGAGAGAAAAATAGGATTTTGGAATTTTTTTGCCAGAGTCTCCCCTTGTAAAATTGACTTTTGATTTAAAATAGAATTGAAACACATGCTTTTAAGCTACTACATTGCTTTCTAAGCTATCTGAGCTTCAAAAGGAATAAAAACAGTCAAGAAAATACATGTTTCATCACTTCTAAGTTGATATCATGATCAAATGAAACATACAGGTATTCAGATTTTCATCATGCTACAGCTATCAAAAGTTCCTTTTAATTTCCAAATTCAAGTGTGAATCAAAGAGCAACTACTTTACAGATTTTTAGAAGTTGCAATGAATCAAGTAAAGCTAGCATGGACAACTTATTCAAGTAATCAGACAAGCAAAGGAGATGTTATATCTTTTTAGAATGAACAAATCATAAGAATCTGGAGAGAGAAGGATTCTAGAAAATTTTTTCCATAGTTTCCCCTTGCAAAATGGACTTTTCTAGAAAAATAGAATTGAGAAATAATGCAAAAAAATTGAAACATAATTGCTACTATGACTTCTGGAAAGTGAAGTGCCATTACAGAAAAAGAAACTAAGTATTTTCTTTCATTTTCCAGAAAAGAAATATTTATTTCATTATATAGAAAGTATGCAATCATGTTTGCAACAAATAAACAACATATAACTTCCAAAATCATTTTGAATGCAAGTGTCAAGCTACAGAATACACAAGATAGCATTCATCTTCCATTGAAGGAGTAAACTACAAAGCTCAACAAGTGTTCAACCAAAGCATGCCTTCCAGAAGCAGGATCAACAAGTCAAGTCTAAGAAGGAAGCATGCCAAATACCAAATTGTATCTATAGTTAAATGGTTTCAACAAAACAGATATGCATCTACAAGAAATATGAAGTGAATATCCAAACGAGAAATGGAAGTGATTTACAAGTGCTCTAAGGGACAAATTATAATGGATTACATTTTGCATTCCCAGAAGCCCACAAGAGGAAAATCAGTATGCATCTACAGAATGAAGGAGCAAATTACAAAACAGAAACAGTTTAGACATCATGATGGAAAAGCCAAAACAATCAACATTTCCAAATACCATTACAGGTCTGCAAAGAAGTATCGTCAAAACAATGCTATGGAGTGAGGTTCCCTCACTACACTTTCATAAATGAGTTCAACAATACAAGCATGTATCTACAGGGAGGAAGCTACTTAAGGAAAAATCATTTTTAGAATGAAGAAAGGGTTCACGAACTACAAGTGTGCATCTACCACAGGGAGATAAAATGAAACAGAGTTCGAATATCGAGTTGAAGAGAAAACAGTCAATATTCGAATGCTGAGCTAGATTTACAAGTTAAATATCAAACCCGAGTACAGAAGGAGTTCCCTTACAAATGCCAATGAAGTAAGACTCGAGCTTGAGTTTTAAAGTTAGAAAAAACATGAACCCACAAAGCATTTCCATTCAACGAAAATTATAACCAATATTTGCCAAGATTCAGGGTTACAGGAAATAAAACCGAGCTCGCAAAAGGAAAAGAAAAATAGTGTTGGAACTCACCATTTCCCGAGGATGAAATGAGAAGACAAGCAAAATATGGTGGCAACTTCCTTCTACAGGCTTGTGTTGAGCTCATTAGCTACCAAAAGTAGAGAACTAGAAGAAAACAAGGATTTATCATTCCATGCAGAAGATACAGAGAGCAAATAAATGATGAAAATGATCTTTAGATCATATACCGAAAGGAAGACCGAGCTACGCAAAAAAAAAAAGAAAATACCTCTAGATCCTTCAAAAAATGCATGCAACAATCAAGTATCAATGGTGTTGTAGGCTCAGGAACATAAATGCAAGCTCGAAAACCGTCAAATCTCCAAGCATTCATCATAATCATTGAAAGAGAGAGCAAAAATTTTTTTCCGAGGCTTCACCCGAGAGTGAAAAAATCAAATGAAGTGACCAAATGTGAGCTCGCAAGTATAAACCTTGCATTCGAAACCGAGGTTACAAAACCCTAACCCATGGTTAAGGATCAACGACCCATCAAATGCCAAGTGCCAGATCGAATGGTGATCGGCCCACACTGGTTCCAAGGTGATAGAGCCCAATTAAATGCCACCGACCATATTAAATTATAGGGATAGACCCTAACCCGTAGTTAGAAGATCAACGGTGGTGGTGCTACCAAAGAAAAGATCAAGGGCCAAGCAGAGCTCGTCAAAAACCAAGTAAACGCAAGCCCAGTTAGGGTTTCCACCGCCTATGACCGGAAAGGGTCGAGTCATCATGGAGAGGGGCCAGCCCACGTGGACCAACCAATTAATCATTGCAAGAGACTTTACAAAGTCCAAACTATAGTCCATGCCCCAAAAATCAAAACAATATTATATGCCATGATCACCGAAAAGGTGAAAATTGTATTATGTGCCAAGGGGTCTAAAGGTGGTGAATCAAATTGCATGGTGGGCTAGCCAAAAGGGTAAACCCCTTTATATTATATACATGCTTATGCCTAAGTCCACAATGTGGCAACATCTCAAACCAAAGGTGGTCCCCACATGGGGTTTCAAACAAAATTTTGCAAGTGTCACTCATGTGACTATCCAAAAAAGATGAAGGAAATTAGAACATGTGCACAAAGAAGGTGGTCCCCACTTCATCTTAATTTTGCAAATATGGCTAAGGTTGCATCTTTTTCCTACACACAGAGATGATTTTTGCATGCCTTCACAATAGGACAAAATAGAGAAGATGATGAATTTGCATGTGCAAAGGAGGAAGACTTTGCCTAGCAAGCAATTTGTAATTTTAGCAAATTATTCACCTTTCTTTCTTAAAAATAGAACAGTCAACTTCAGTTTGACTGTATTGTATCTAAGGTTGATAATGCCTAATTTTACTACATGCTTTAGTTGTATTATTTTATTCCTTTATTTATTATTAAATAAAGGATAAAATTAGGATGCATGGGTGAGTACAACCTTTAGGCTATTTTTAGGAAGGGGGTGAACTTTTGCTATATATTGTGTGCTCTTGCAAAAGCACAAGGGGGATTTTTCAAGAGAACTTTCCCAGAGAACTTTTGATATGAGTACTGAAGCAATTTCTACCAGTTTTTCCCTCTGAGTGTGAATTATTCTTTTCCTTTCCAAGTTATTCTGCAGTCTTGTGTATGCCAGTATTAGTCTTGTGAATCAATATTCCCTGATTAATCACTTTACCCTGCTGCAAATCTACTATTTTCTGCTAAATTTCATTGTGCATGTTAGCTTACTAGTGTTGTTGTGAACTTCCCTCAGTACAAAATAAGTACTTTGCCCTTATTTTCTACAGAAAGTACAAATTGGTTCATGCACATAAAGAATTCTTCACAAATCAGTTGTGTATTCCACTCAAGTCAAGTTTTCATCCAAATTTGGTGTATCACCTTAGTATTTATTTCATTTTCAGTCACCTCTTAACCTTAAAACTCCCAAAAATAGTTTAGTGAACACCAATAAGGAACCGACCTTTTAACCCTAGAGGTTCACCTCAAAATAGGTATACCCACAGACCTGAGGTGTCCCCATTATATCTGAGAGAGAGAGAGAGAGAGATCTTTGCAGACTTAGAAACTGCTGCCATCTCTCTGTTGGGTGCACTTTCGAGAGATAACAATTTTTGGCACACCCGGTGGGACCGCGAATCAGATCTGCACGCAAATCCCAGATTCTAGAGTAGATCAAAAGTAGATTTACAACAAATAAAAGTTACTTTTAGGAGTAGAGCTATGCAACAAATTAATTCTAAAGATTCTATGATCTTTTGGTGACTCCGTAAAGCTGATTTTAGACAGTATTGTAGCATGTTCCATGCCTAAAGTGACTACAAGATCATCGGTAAGAGGAATTCCTCCTGAATTTGTTTCTTTACCTTTGAATTCTGCTAGAAGGAGAAGGGTTGGGAATACATTGCCTTATAACAGACCTGGTTTTGAAAATCCTCCTGATATTCCTTCACCACGTATAAATTTTTCAATCAATATCCCAGTTTTTCAAATGGCTATTCAACCACCCAGAAATTTTGTGGCCTTCACTAATGGCAGCCCATTAGTAATTCCAGTGTACCATGATATTCCCAATGCTACTTTGAAAAGTTTGCCATCATTTACCGGTGAAAATCAAGTTACACCTACTGAACATATTAAAGATGTTGCAGCCATATGTGCAGTCCACAATATTACTCATGAAGACGTAGCTTTAAGACTTTTAGCTGCATCTTTTAAAGGACAAGCCTTGTAATGGTATAGGAACCTAGAGATTGGAAGCATAAGAACTTGGGATGAATTAGGAGAGAAATTGCTGGAACAGTTCCAAGACAATTCAGATCATTTGTCCCTGATAGAACAACTATCTACTATCAAGAGAGCCCCTCATGAATATTTGTCTAGTTTCAACATTTTTTGCTAGAACTTGGGAAAGAATCCCAACAAGTGTTAAGCCTCAAGCTGATCACGCTTTCCTTTATTACCTCAGAGCATTGAATAGTGATATTGCAACTATGATCCAATCCATGGGAGCTTTTACTCTTCCAGGGGCCTATGACACTACTATAAAAGCTGAAAACAACCTTATTCAGGATGGAAAATTAGCACCAAGGCCTACAATGCCATTTTTGGCAGATTTAGCTCCTATCCCATAGCCTATTACAATCGTAGAGCCTACTGTTGCAGCCCCATCCCCAGATATGTTTAAAGCCTTGCAAACCATGGGAAATAAGCGACATCAATTGAAAATAAGCTTACATTGCCTAATAGGCCATATCAAGCTCCTTATCAGCAAAACCAACAGAATAGGTAGCCTTACCAACAGAATCAAAATTACAGGTAGCCTTATCAGCAAAGGTAGTTTGATTCTAATGTTCCTAGTGCATCTAACACTTTGGTTCCAGTTAATATGGCTATAGAAGAGTGGTGCCAACCTTGTAATCAACCTCATCAAACTACAAATTGCCCAAATGCATTCCTGAACCTGAATCTTGTTGTGCAACCTCAATCTGAAGCATTGTTCATACCTCAAATGGAGGGTGGGCAGCAAGAAAGTCATGTTTAAAAAACACCTGAACAAATTTTGGTAACTTTAATGAGGAGGATTTCATTGCTGTTACCACTAGAGCTCAAGAGAAAGCTACCGAAAATAAAAACAACAAAAATAGACCTATGTTGCCCACTATTACTGATATATCAACATCTACAACCTCAAAACTAGCCAACAGTCCTGTTGTCCCTTAGAAAACAGCAAGTGTTGCAGCTGGTAAAGAGCAACAAAAACAACTTCAGCCTGATCCAAGAAGATTGTTTATCCCTCAGATATCCAAGGTTGCGAAGCAAAATCAGTTTTTGCTAAAGCTTATGCTAAAATGGTCGAGTCTATCTCTAAGACTGTTGCTTCTTTTAATATTGTTGATGTGATGAAGAAGCACAATGTTAACATCTTGATGTGGGATGCCTTAAGCATTCCAGGACAACAGGATTTACTCTCTCATGAACTAGCTAAACTAGATTTCTTCAAAAACAATAGTAAAGGAAGTCAAAATATAGATATGGTCCTTGGAACACTTGATCAAGATCACGTAAAGGATGTTAGATGGATGGTTCAAAAGGTCTTGAATGCTCATGACATAAAAAATCCACCACCTTTTTATCTATCCCTGATTATTGGAGAAAATTTAGTTCATAACTACATGGTGGATAGCGGTGCAGTAGCATAGTTATGCCAAAGCCAATTGCTGAAAAATTAGGCCTGCAGTATGAGCCAATAGAAAAAAGTTTTTCTATAGCTTGATGGGACTACAACCAATATAGTTGGTATAATCAAAAATTTGGAGGTAACGTTACATGCTTGCCCAAATGTTTCCATTTTGCAAGATGTTACTGTTGTGGATTTACCTCCATATTTTGCTTTGTGCCTATCTAGAGACTTTACGAAAAAATAGGAGGTTACCTCTCTTTTGATTGGTCTTTCTTATTTTTTTCACTACGTTATGGCACTAAAGTTACCATCAATTCAGAGCCATTGGCTAGATTTCATATTGAGCCTCATTCACCAAATGCTTTGGCAAATTATTCCGCTCTAGATCAATCTGATTTTGATGATGTAGCTCAGATTACAACACTAGAGGGTGTGTCTAACATGTTTATGGATGAGAAAATAGTTGAAGAACATGCTCATGATCCTTTTAAAGAGGTTGAAGAACATATTTTTGGTGTATATTACATGCATGAAGAAAATGCAGTAATTCCCTTGCTGTCCAAAATAGAAAATTCAATAGAAGGGATTTGGAAGCTTCATTTTGATGGAGCTAAGAATAAGAAGGGGCAGGGAGCAGGTCTGATGCTCACTTCCCCAACAAACGAAAGGTATTTTACAGCTCTGAGTCTTCAATTTTCATGCACTTGTAATGTAGCTGAGTACGAAGCGTTAATTCATGGCTTACTTTGGGCCAGAAAAAGAGGAATCAACACGTTACAAGTCTTTGGCGATTCTGAGTTAGTAATAAATCAAGTAAAAAACTTCAATGTATGTAAGAATCCATTAATGAAGTCTTACAGGCATAGAGTTTCAGACTTAATGGAAGATTTTGATGCCATTAATATTCAGTCTATTCCTAGAGCTGAAAATAAACATGTTGATAGACTTGCAGTAGTTGGTGCTAGTTTTGAAGTGCTGGAACAAATAGAAAACAACAAAGTTCAGCCTCATGTTAAGTTGATTGTCAGGCCTTCTATACCTGATAATGAATCTAATTGGTAGGTGTTTGAAAGTGATAATCAAATCTGTCAGGTTTTTGCAAGCAAGAAGCTGAATTTTCTATAGTAAATCAGGATAAATTACAACATCTATATGGTGACCAAATTGTTCAGTTAAAGACAAACAAGTTTCCTCGAGGACTTGTCACATTGGAAGACATCTTTAGCACTGATGACCAGTTAAGAAAGGACAAAGCTAAGATGTCTACTCATGCTGATAATTATGAAGAGGTTTCAATTGATGAAGGAAAGAACTTATTTCTTGGAAAGGTATGTTCCTTATCCAAAAACAGTCTTTTATTAAGCTTTGCACTGAATTTAAAGATGTTTTCACTTGGAGATACCAAGACTTGAAAGGGTTTGACCCCATTCTCGAACATCATATGATTGAATTACAGCCAAATTCTAAACCAATTAGGTAGAAACAAAGGCCTATAAATCCCATAATAGAACCTCTTATGAGGAAAGAATTATCAAAATTGATTGAATCAAGAATTATTTTCCGGTTAAGCATTCAAGTTGGGTAGAAAATCTTGTTCCAATTAGGAAGAAGAATGGAGAAATCAGATTATGTGTGGATTTTAGAGATCTTAACAAAGCATCATTAAAAGATCATTATCCACTACCGAACATGGATCAGATTTTGAGAACAGTTTCAAGATCAGATAGACTATCCCTTCTAGATGGTTACAGTGGATATAATCAGATTTTAGTCAAGGAGAAGATAGATATAAAACAACTTTTACCACCAAGTGGGGTACTTACGCTTATAAAAGAATGCCTTTTGGTCTTTCAAATGTCGGTGCAATGTTTCAACGTGTAATGGACATGGCTTTTCAGTAGCCTACTAAATAAATGCATACTTGTTTATTTAGATGATGTCACTGTATTCTCAAAAATTATGATGAACATCTAATGCATTTGAGATAGACTTTTCAGATTTGCAGGTAGTTTGGAATATCCTTGAATCCCAAAAAGTCTATCTTTTCAGTACATGAAGGTAAGCTACTTGGCCATATTGTTTCTAAACAGGGTTTAGCAATTGATCCTTTTAGAATTGAAGCCATATCACAGCTATCATTGCCTCATCACAAGAAGGCATTACAGAGCTTTCTGGGAAAAATCAACTTTGTCAGAAGATTTGTTCTAGATTTTACAGCATTGGTTAAGCCATTGACAGCTATGCTAAAGAAAGAGAAAATATTCTCTTGGACCAGCGAAGGGAGAGAAGGTTTCAAAGCTATTAAAACAACTATTTCTCAGGCTCCTACTCTTGCAAATCCAAATTTTGATAAGGATTTTACAATGTATGCACTTGTAAGGAGCTGAAACAATCTCAGCTATTCTAACTCAGTCAATGATGAGAATATCAAACAACCAATTGCTTTCTTTGGATAGAGCTTGCATGATTACGAAACAAGGTACACATTCCTTGAAAAACAAGTACTTTCCATAGTCAGAGGACTAAATAATTTTAAGTACATGCTTTCAAACAATAGAATTCATGTTCTTGTTTCTCATCCAAATGTGAAAGCTTTCTTGTTGAACAAAGAGTTGAATGAGAAAAGAGCAGGCTGGATAATGAAGGTTATGGAATATGATGTTGATATCCGAGTTTCCAAGATAGTTCGAGGTAAAGGTTTATGTGAGCATCTAATTGCTGATATGGAGAAACAACAGGATGCAAAACCTGAAAGTTTTAGAACACCATGCTGAAACCACGTATCAGCAATCAAACGTTATGTTGCAACCAAAAATCAGCAACCTGAACCTTCTCAAGAAATTTAGGAATCAAGATGGATGACTGATTTGGTTGACTATTTACAACATGGCACTTATCCAGAAGGTATGGATAAGAATAAATGAAGATATTTCAGGTTACAGGCTATTCCTTATCTCTTCATTGATGGTGTATTGTTCAAAAGAGATATAAATGGAATCTTGTTGTGATGTGTCGATTATGACAAGATTTAGAAGATATTATCAAAATTCCATGAAGGACCTATAGGAGGTCACTTCTCAGCACGTACTATAGCTTTGAAGATCATGAAAGTAGGTTACTATTGGCCTAGCATATTTAAGGACTATTTGAATGGATCAGAAAGTGCAAGAAATGTGCTTTCTTTGTCGAGAAAAGAACGTTTAGCTTCGTTGCCTTTGCAGCCTATTTCAGTTGATCAGCCCTTTATGTAGTGGGGTCTTGACTTTATTGGAATGATTAACCCACCTTCTTCACAAGGACACAAATGGATTCTAACTACTATAGATTACTTTACACGATGGACTGAAGTAGTAGCCTTGAAGGATGCTAATGAAGCTTCAATACTAGCTTTCTATGAAGGTATAGTCTACAGATTTGGTGTTCCAACAACTATCATATCAGATAATGCTTTAGCATTTCTCGGTGCTAAAATAATAGATTGGGCTGTTAGCCATGGAATCTACTTGAGCTCTTCATCTAATTATTACCCACAAGGTAATGGATTAGCTGAAAGCACTAACAAGAATCTGTTAAGAATCATCAGAAGAACACTCAAGGATAATCAAAGAGCTTGGCATCTAATGTTGAATTCAGCACTTTGGGCTGATAGGGTGACCCCTAAGAGATCAGTTGGAAACTCACCATACAAGCTTGTGTATGGAAAAGAAGTGAGGATGCCAATTTCAGTTGAGTTACCTACATTGGATTTGCTGCATCAAATGGAATTACTTGAGAATGAACCATTGCAGGTCCGTTATGCAGAATTGATGGAATTACAAGAGCTAAGAGATCAAGCTCATTTAAATATGGAGAAGAATCAAGAAACAGATGAAGAAGACTTTTGACAAGAAATCCAAATTTAGAATCTTCAATGAAGGAGATATTGTGTTGAAATGGGATGTTGATCGTGCTAAGCCAGGAAGACACTCAAAGTTTGATACACTCTGGAGTGGTCCTTACATGATTTTAGCTTACAAAGAACACAATGCTTTTCAGCTTTCTAAGCTGAATGGAGAGGAACTTCCCATTCCTATGAATGGTATGTTTCTCAAACACTGTTATTGAAAATCTTACAGTGATTTGTTAGAGTAGGATTTCCCATTTAATAAGTGTAGTTTCTGCACATTGCATCGTTCTTTATTTTCAATAAGTGCATTCGTGCACGTGGTCTGGTTTGCCATATCTTTTCCCAGCTTTAGTTGTTATGAAAGGGTTGGACCTTTTAGAAAAAGGGAAAGATTTTGGTCACATATTTGGACTCCATACCCAATGGACAAGAGTAAGACACTAGTCTATAAGCTAGTAGGCAGCTTTCCCCGTAGGATCACCAGAAATGTTGAAATTTTTGCACTTGTGCAAAAATGGGCAACTTGAAACTTTGTTACGATGGATAGCTTTGGTGAAGTATACCTAAGCCAAGGGAATTTATATCAGATTATTTTGTTATTGCTGATTTGTGAAAGAGATTAAGTGAAATCTGTAGCTATGTGTGTTGTTACAAAATGTAACAACTCACATAGTCTGCAATTTCATGAATATCCTCAGCAAAAGAACACAAGCCCTGAAGGACAGCCATGTTATCTTGATGAAGACACGGATTGCAGAGTATGTAAGGTGTATAGTTTTGGAACAAGTAGACATAGTGGTAGTTTTCAGATAATCAGATTCACGGTTATTATCTTTGTGCTTATCAGATTTATTGCTCTGTATTCATTAAAGTTATTGTGATTAATGAGTTTGCATTTATCTATGTTGCCATAAAAGATTACAATTGACTCCTTTCCTGCTACTTCCATCAAGAAAATATTGACAAACAAACAGTGACAATAATGTCCAAATGGAGATAGCAGGAAGGAGTCAAAATGAAGAATGGAAGCTAATGCAGTCAAACAACATACAAGGAGACATATCTCATTCAAAGAGTGCTTGCTGAAGTTACAGGTATTCATTTAAGATTATCCCTTATGTTAATTCATTTTATTGAGATATTGAGTTGCCTACATCATTGTACAATCAAAGGAAAACTGAATGCAGAAAGAGATAATCAACTCATTATTTCAATTTAATGCTTTATTCATAAGAGATCATAAGTTTTCCCACACAAGCCATGGGATATGACTAAGTGACTCATCATATACATGGAAATGAGAATACTGCATGTGCTAAAGAACAAGAGTAGAGGAGTAAAAAGGAACCCATCATTGCCTTTCCATCTTCTATCCCCGCTCCGCATCATCTCCATCTCCATCTCAACTCTCTCATCTTCCACTTCCATCTCCATCTCCTAATACCTAAAAATCAAGAGAAGTATCTGTCAAATTGAGCTCAAGGTACAATGTTATTCCAATGCTCATGTTCTAAAGAAAATACATATTCTAAGTTCAATGCATCTAATGGTACTTGAAGGAAAGAAATATAGATGAGCTAGCAGCAAAAGAAGAGACAAAGCACATAAAGTGAAATGAGTAGCAAGAGAGATCAAAGAAGCTAAGGATTGGGTTAGAAAGGTAGAATCTGAAGTAGCTTGCAAAAGAAACAGATGTGGAAAATGACACTTGAAAGAAGTTGGAAATAGTTTGCAGAAGAAGGAAAGAAGAAGAAATAAAACACATGGATACAAGAGAGGCCAAAAGCCTATTTATTTCTAACTCATTTCTGAATTTTGTAGGAACAGGTTGCAACATTAAATGAAAATCAGTTTAACTGTTTAAGAAGGAAACATCTACTGAATGAAGATAAATATCATTTTCAGATGGTTTACAAAAGAAAGAAGCATTAGAATGAGTCAAGAAAGAGGTATTTTTGCAAATCAGGATAAAAAAATGGAAGGGGAGAGAGAAAAATAGGATTTTGAAAAATTTTTGCAGAGTCTCCCTTGTAAAATTGACTTTTGATTTAAAACAGAATTGAAACACATGCTTTTAAGCTACTACATTGCTTTCTAAGCTATCTGAGCTTCAAAAGGAATAAAAAAGTCAAGAAAAATACATGTTTCATCACTTCTAAGTTGATATTATGATCAAATGAAACATACAGGTATTCCATATTTTCATCATGCTACAGCTATCAAAAGTCCCTTTTAATTTCCAAATTCAAGTGTGAATCAAAGAGCAACTACTTTCTGATTTTCGGAAGTTGCAATGAATCAAGTAAAGCTAGCATGGATAGCTTATTCAAGTAATTAGACAAGCAAAGGAGATGTTATATCTTTTTAGAATGAACAAATCATAAGAATCTGGAGAGAGAAGGATTCTGAAAATTTTTTGCCATAGTTTCCCCTTGCAAAATGGACTTTTCTAGAAAAATAGAATTGAGAAATAATGTAAAAAAATTGAAATATAATTGCTACTATGACTTATGGAAAGTGAAGTGCCATTATAGAAAAGAAACTAAGTATTTTCTTTCATTTTCCAGAAAAGAAATATTTATTTCATTATACAGAAAGTATGCAATCATGTTTGCAACAAATAAACAACATATAACTTCTAGAAAATCATTCTGAATGCAAGTGTCAAGCTGTAGAATACACAAGATAGCATTCATCTTCCACTGAAGGAGTAAACTACAAAGCTCAGCAAGTGTTCAACCAAAGCATGCCTTCCAAAAGTAGGATCAACAAGTCAAGTCTAAGAAGGAAGCATGCCAAATACCAAACTGTATCTACAGTTAAATGGTTTCAACAAAACAATATGCATCTATAAGAAAGATGAATGTATCCTACGAAACAAGAATTTGACAAGTGCTAAGGAGCTTCTACAAAAATTATAATGGATTACATTTACAGGAAAAGGAGTGAAACAGAGTTGACATCATGATGGAAAAGAAAGGGTTCAAAGAAAGTATCAAACAAGTTATGGAGTGAGGTTCCCTCACTACACTTTTAGAAATGAGTTCAACAATTCAAGCATGTATCTACAGGAGGAAGCTACTTAAGGAAAAATCATTTTGCAGAGAATGAAGAAAGGGTTCACGAACTACAAGTGTGCATCTACTACGGGGAGAGAAAATGAAACAAAGTCGAATATCAAGTTGAAGAGCAAACATTCAATATTCTAAATGTTGAGCCATATTTACAAGTTAAATTATCAAACTGAGTATGAAGGAGTTCCCTTAAAATGCCAATGAATTAAGACTTGAGCTTGAGTTTTAAAGTCGAAAAAACCGAACCCACAAAGCATTTCCATTCAAATAAAAATTATAACCAATATTTCCAAGATTAAAGGTTTAGAGAAATAAAACCGAGCTCGTAAATGGAAAATAAAAATAGTGTTGGAACTCACCATTTCCAGGATGAGGATGAAAAGCAAACAAGAAAAATATGGTGGAAACTTCCTTCTACAGGCTCGTGTTGAGCTCATTAGCTACCAAAAGTAGAGAACCAGAAGAAAACAAGGATTTATCATTCCATGCAGAAGATACAGAGAAAATAAATGATGAAAATGATCTTTAGATCATATACCGAAAGGAAGACCAAGCTATGAAACCAAAATAACAAAAATAAAATACTCCAGATCCTTCAAAAAATGCATGCAACAGTCAAGTATCAATGGTGTCATGCAGGCTCAGAACATAAAATGCAAGCTCGAAAACCATCAAATCTCCAAGAATTCATCATAATCACAGAGTGAAAAAAAATTTTCCAAGGCTTCACCGAGAGTGAAAAATCAAATGAAATGACCAAATGCGAGCTCACAAGTATAAACCTTGCATTCGGACTAAGGCTAAAAACCTAACCCATGGTTAAGGATCAATGACCCATCAAATGCCAAGTGCCGATCGAATGGTGATCGCCCACACACGGTTCCAAGGTGATAGAGCCCAATTAAATGCCACCGACCATAATAAATGCAGGGAAGACCCTAACCGCGGTTAGAAGATCAACGGTGGTTGTCTGCCAAAGCAAAGATCAAGGCCAGCAGAGCTCGTTCAAAAACCAAGTAAAGCTTGCAAACCCTAGTTAGGGTTTCCATCCTATGACCAAAAAGGGTCGAGTCATCATGGAGAGGGGCCAGCCCACGTGGACCAACCAATTAATCATTGCAGGAGACTTTACAAAGTCCAAACTATAGTCCATGCCCCAAAAATCAAAACAATATTATATGCCATGATCACCGAAAAGGTGAAAATTGTATTATGTGCCAAGGGGTCTAAAGGTGGCGAATCAAATTGCATGGTGGGCTAGCCAAAAGGGTAAACCCCTTTATATTATATACATGCTTATGCCTAAGTCCACAATGTGGTAGCATCTCAAACCAAAGGTGGTCCCCACATGGGGTTTTAAACAAAATTTGCAAGTGTCACTCATGTGACTATCAGAGCAGTGAAGGAAATTAGAACATGTGCACAAAGAAGGTGGTCCCCACTTCATCTTAATTTTGCAAATATGGCTAAGGTTGCATCCTTTTGCCTACACATAGGAGATGATTTTTGCATGCCTTCACAACAGGACATAATAGAGAAGATGACAAATTTGCATGTGCAAAGGAAGAAGACTTGCCTAGCAAGCAATTTGTAATTTTAGCAAATTATTCACCTTTCTTTCTTAAAAATAGAACAAGTCAACTTCAGTTTGATTGTATTGTATCTAAGGCTGATAATGCCTATTTTACTACATGCTTTAGTTGTATTATTTTATTCCTTTATTTATTATTAAATAAAGGATAAAATTAGGATGCATGGGTGAGTACAACCTTTAGGCTATTTTTAGGAAGGGGGTGAAATTTTTCTATATATTGTGTGCTCTTGCAAAGCACAAAGGGGGGATTTTTCAGAGAACTTTCCTGAGAACTTTTGATATGAGTAGAAGCAATTTCTGCTAGTTTTTCCCTCTGAGTGTGAATTATTCTTTTCCTTTCCAAGTTATTTTGCAGTCTTGTGTATGTCAGTATTAGTCTTGTGAATCAATATTCCCGATTAATCACTTTACCCCGCTACAAATCTACTATTTTCTGCTAAATTTCATTGTGCATGTTAGCTTACTAGTGCTATTGTGAACTTCCCTCAAGTACAAAATAAGTACTTTTCCCTTATTTTCTACAGAAAGTACAAATTGGTTCATGCACATAAAGAATTCTTCACAAATCAATTGTGTATTCCACTCAAGTCAAGTTTTCATCCAAATTTGGTGTATCACCTTAGTATTTATTTCATTTTCAGTCACCTCTTAACCCTAAAACTCCCAAAAACATTTTAGTGAACACCAATAAGGAACCGACCTTTTAACCCCGGAGGTTCACCTCAAAATAGGTATACCCACAGACCTGAGGTGTCCCCATTGTATCTACGAGAGAGAGAGAGAGTGCAATAGAGCACACACCGATAAAGAGCATCGATGGATAAATCATTGTGTTATTGATGATTAGATCCAATACAGCATTGATGTGTAATTAATTAAATGAAAATGTATCATGATAATCGTGATTCGAGAATGTAATGAGTGGTGGAGATGCATCAAGAAGAATAACTAGAAAATCAAGAGGCCCGATGAAAGAGGAAAAAAATATGATATGTATGATTAGTATAAGAATCAACAATTTTCTTGTCATGCTTATCCAATGGGTTATTTATTTAACAAATATGAGATTTGTAAAACCCTAATTGCGAAGCACATATAATAAATATATGATAAACAACTGCTGAAATATAAATGATATAGGAAATAATCTAGATAAAAATGAAACCCTAAGTGTAAGATAGAGGGTTAACGGTTTGTTTGATCTACTCCTGATGCCGAGACTATGCATACTGGAGACAATGAAAAATAGGAAGGGAAGACTGTTGCAACTAAATAGAGAAAATCTTAGAACTTCCAGATAAGTTGGGACTAGAGCTCCTAGACTAGGACAAGGGCACCTAAATGCTAGAGACCTTTGTTAGGTGCTTATGACTACACAAGATCTTGGAAACTAGTTTTTGTTGTGCCACATAAGTGATAATATCCTTCATTTCGGGTCACCTAAATGTCGTTGGATGATCACCGAATTCTCCTCTAACCTGTAAAGCGAAGATGACCTGCAAAACCCTCAAAATAAATCAAATCCCAAAAATAAAATATGTAATATGGGGATTCATAATTACCTCGACGGTCACCAGATAGAGTGAGCTTATAACCAAGTGCTACACTACATCTCAGAATCCATGTAGTTCTTGTGTGTGTGTGTGATAGAATTTGGCCATATGAAGCTCTTGTGAAAGTGCACGTGATAGAATGCCAAAGTTAGATGTACCAATGTAAATAGATGTGTGGAAAGAAAAATGAACTTCCCCTTCCTATAAAGTGTATATAGAACATGCGGTCCCTTGCCCCTTGTATGATTGTTAGATGAATGCCTTTATGCTCTTAAATGCCTTTGGATGCGACCTTAGGTGATGATAGTGTTAGGTTGTGGAGCATGTTTTCATGTGTGAAAGTGTTGAAGACTGTACCCTAAGAGTACTATACACTTTTCATGTATCCTCGCTAGGGTTCAAAGTGCAGCCTCGAATTTTTTTTTTTTTTTAGGCGTAAATGTTTTTGGCCTCAAAAATGCACCCGACATATTGGGAAACGTGTTCTTTTCATATGGGAATTTTTTTGACCCATAGGTTTATGGGACAGTTTTTCCCATGGTTTTGATACCCACGGTTTTGTAAAACTGCTTAAGCAATTGTTTATTTATATGGTCTTATGCATATGATAGATGTACAAGTAAATGTATTGCATAGATGTGTTTTGAATTCGGATGTGAATTTCAGAGACTTTGTTGAGCATAGCTCCAAATGGCTCAGGTATTGGGAGAGCGGTGGCTTGTAATAAAATCCGAGCAAGTGATTCTTAGTGGACGTATCCCAAATTGGGTGAACCATGTTAAATACTTGTCTCTTTGTGTTGTGTTATTTTATTCGCAATTTTATTTGAGATCTGTAATAATTTCTGCATATTAGTTTTCTACTGTTGTGATTTTGTGAGGGATTATTCCACATATTTTATCTCTTATTTCCTAACAATTGGTATCAGAGCCTGGTTTGGTTTGCTGAAGTGTTGAATCACAGGAAAGTTTTTAGCTTGAGTGGGAGCTATGGCAGATGATGGAAGATCTAGGGTTGATAAATTCAACGGGAAGAATTTCAGTCTTTGGAAGATGCAGATGGAAGATTACCTTTATCAGAAGGATCTTTATACTCCATTGTCTGAGAAGGTGAACAAACCCTCGAGTATGACATATGTGGAATGGGATTTGTTGAATCAGAAGGCACTTGGAATGATCCGGTTGTGTCTTGCATCTTTGGTATTATTTAATGTTTCAAAGGAAAAGACTACAAAAGATCTAATGGATGCATTAGGGAAGTTGTATGAAAAACCCTCTCGCCTCTAATAAGATATTTTTAATGAAAAAGTTGTTTAATATGAAGATTTCTAAGAATAGTTTAGTAGTAGATCATTTAAATGATTTCAATACGGTTGTGAATATGCTAGCTTCAGTTACAATAGAATTTGATGAAGAAGTTAGGGATTTATTAATTTTGTGCTCTTTACCTAAGAGTTGGAATAACTCGGTAATGGCGTAAGTAACTCGGTTCCATTAACTCAAGTTGAAGTTTGAGGATGTTGTACGGGTGATTCTAAGCGAGGAAATGTGAAGAAAAAGATCTGGGAATCTTCTACTTCAGGAATGCTTTGAAGTGGAAACTAGAGGGAGAGAAGAATAGAGGAAACCGTGGAAAATCAAAAGATCGGGCAAGATCAAAATCCAAGAACAAGATTGTATGCTGGAATTGTGGAAAGCCTGGGCATGCAAAGAAGGACTATTGGGAGCTTCGGGATAAGAAGAAACAACATGAAGAAAACAAGGAGGCAAATGTGGCAATGAGTAATGTATGTTAGGATGCTTTGATTCTTTCTTTTACATAATATTACTGAATCTTGGGTTCTAGATTCAGGGCTTCTTTCCATGCTTCTCCACATAGACATTATTTTGTTGATTATGTTCAAGGAGATTTTGGGCATGTTTTTCTTGGTGATGATGAGCCTTGCAACATAGTTGGAAAAGGTTCTGTTCAAGTTAAGATGCAGAATGGGAATACTTGGCTATTGAAGGATGTCAGACATGTGCCTACATTAAGATGAAATTTGATATCGGTGGGGCAATTTGGGAAGTGATGGTTCAGACTTATGATATTTACAGCGGACTCTTGGAAGGTTACCAAGGGTGCTCTTGTGGTGGTAAGAGGTAAGAAGGTTGGAACCTTGTATTTAACCACTTATAGCACTAATGTTTGTAATCTTGTGGCTTCAGAAGTAGATACAACATTGTGGCACTATAGGCTCGGTCATATGAGCCATAAGGGCATGGAGATCATAAAGAAGGATTTTCCTGAATATATAGAAATAAGTTTGGAGTTATGTGAGGATTGCATATATGGGAAAAAAAGTGAGTAAGGTTTCTCAAGGTTGGACCTACAAAGAAAGAGAGTAAGTTAGAGCTGGTGCATTCTGATGTGTGGGGCCAGCTGTATCATCTCTTGGGGTTCAAGTTATTATGTTACTTTTATTGATGATGCAACAAGGAAAGTTTGGGTTTATTGTATTAGAAACAAATCTAATGTATTTGACACTTTTGTTAAATGGAAAGCCTTGGTAGAGAATGAAACAGTCTTAAGCTAAAATGTCTCAGGTCAGATAATGGAGGGGAGTATTGTAACAATGAATTTGATGATTATTGTTCTAAGAATGGAATCCGTAGGAAAAAGATGGTTCTAGGAACTCCACAGCAGAATGGGGTATCAGAAAGGATGAATAGAACAATAATGGAACGTGCTAGGAGCATGAGGATACATGCAGGACTGCCTCTTTCTTTTTAGGCAGAAGCGGTGAGCACAACTGTGTATTTGATAAACAGAGGACCCTCAAGTGCCTTGGATGGAGGTATACCTGAGGAGGCTTGGTATGGTAAGAAAGTTGATTATTCATTTCTTAGAGTCTTTGGATGTGAGGTGTTTGTTCATATAGACAAGGATGATAGGACCAAGCTAGAGGCTAAATTAAAAATGTACTTTCATTGGTTATGGTGGTGATGACTTTGGATATAAATGTTGGAGTATTAAGGACAAGAAAATCATTCGATCTAGGGATGTGGTATTTAATGAGAAAGTCATGTATAAAACATTTGTAGGAAAACATGGAAGAATCCAAGAAAGAATATGCAGTGGTAGAGGATTTTCTAGATGGGAAAGTGACACATGAATCAAGTTCAGGAAACCCCTCAACAGAACCCCAAACTCCTATATTGAGGAGGTCTTCTAGGGTAAGAAGAGAACTTGAAATTTTTCTCCTTCTCTTTATTATTTATTACTCACTGATAGTGGAGAACCAGAGAGCTTTGATGAAGCAATGCAGGTAGATGCTAGGAAGAAGTGGGAGTAAGCCATGGATGAGGAGCATTAGGCTCTCATGGAGAACCAGACATGGGATTTGGTAAAGCTACCCAAAGGAAAAAGAGCATTACAGAACAAGTGGGTGTTCAGAGTCAAAGAGGAAGAAGGAGGAAAGAAAAGATACAAGGCCGGTTGGTGGTCAAGGGGTTTGCACAGAAAAAGGTATAGATTTTGATGATATTTTTTCTCCTGTAGTAAAAATGACTTCTATTAGAACTATTCTAGGAATAGTTGCAGCAGAAGACTTGCACTTAGAACAACTTGATGTAAAGACTGCATTTCTCCATGGTGATTTGGAGGAGGAACTATATATGCAGCAACCAGAGGGCTATGAGGTCAAAGGTAAAGAGGAGATGGTGTGCAAACTGAAGAAGAGCTTGTATGGCTTGAAACAAGCTCCACGTCAATGGTATAAGAAATTTGATAGCTTCATGATGGAGCAAGGTTATATTAGATGTCATTCTGACCATTGCGTGTATACAAATAAATTTGAGGATGGCAAGTTATATTATCCTTTGTCTATATGTGGATGACATGTTGGTTATAGGTAAAAACATGTAAGAAATAAAAGTACTCAAGAAGCAACTAAGTGAATCCTTTTCTATGAAGGATTTGGGGGAAGCCAAACAAATCCTTGGTATGAGGATATCTCGAGATAGGAAGGAACGGAAGCTGAATTTATCTCAGAAGAGTACATTAAGAAAGTCTTGGAGAGGTTTAATATGCAGGATGCTAAACCGGTTGGGACTCCTTTGGCAGGCCATTTCAAGTTATCAAAGGAGCAGTGTCCCAAGACAGAGCAGGAGAGAAACCAAATGTCCAAGGTACCTTACTCATCAGCAGTTGGTAGTTTGATGTATGCCATGGTGTGCACTAGGCCTGATATTGCCCATGCAGTGGGAGTGGTGAGTAGATTTATGAGTGATCTAGGTAGAGATCACTGGCAGGTAGTAAAGTGGATCCTTTGGTATTTGCGAGGGACCATGGGGACAGTTTTGTGCTACAGTGGATCAAACACCATTTTGTGTGGTTATGTAGATTCAGATATGGTTGGAGATGTAGACAAAGCAGGAGGAGCACAACAGGTTATGTTTACATTGTAGGTGGAACAACAGTAAGTTGGATTTCACGACTACAAAAGTTGGTGGCTTTGTCAACCACAGAGGCTGAGTATGTTGTTGCCACAGAGGCAAGCAAGGAAATGATTTGGTTACAACAATTACTTGAGGAGTTGGGGCATAAGCAAGAGGAAGGAAAGTTACATAGTGATAGTCAGAGTGCTATACACCTAGCTAAGAACTCTGCTTTCCACTCTAGGACAAAGCATATACAATTAAGGTACCATTTCATTAGGACAACTTTGAAGGAAGAGAAGTTGAAGTTGGAGAAGATTCATACCAATTAGAATCCTAGAGACATGATGACCAAGGTGGTCACAAGGGAAAACTAAAGTTGTGTTCAACTTTGGTTGGTCTTCACAGAAACTAGTGAAGGGTTAAGAAGCTTGCTCAGAGGAAAACTAGTCTCCAAGTGGGAGATTATTAGGTTGTGGAGCTTGTTTTCATGTGTGAAAGTGTTGAAGACTGTACACTAAGAGTACTATACACTTTTCATGTATCCTCGCCGGGGTTCGGTGGGCCGGTAACCCCGTGCTTGAGGGGTTCGGGCGTAGCCGAATTTTTTTTTAGGCGTAAATTTTTTTGGCCTCGAAAAATGCACCCGACATATCGGGAAACGTGCTCTTCTCATATGGGCAAGTTTTTTGACCCATAGGTTTATGGGACGGGTTTTGCCCATGGTTTTGATACCCATGGTTTTGTAAAACTGCTTAAGCAGTTGTCTATTTATATGGTCTTATGCATATGATAGATGTACAAGTAAATGTATTGCAGATGTGTTTTGAATTTTGTGAATTTCGCAGAGTTTGTTGAGCATAGCTCCAAACGGATCTGGGTATTGAGAGAGTGGTGGCTTGTAATAAAATCGAGCAAGTGATTCTTGTGTGGACGTAGCCCAAATTGGGTGAACCACGTTAAATATCGTTGTCTCTTTGTGTTGTGTTATTTTATCCCGCAATTTTATTTGAGATAGATCTGTAATAATTTCTGCATATTAGTTTTTTTTTTGTCTGTTACGATTCACGTGAGGGATTATTCCACATATTTTATCTCTTATTTCCTAACAGAGATAGTAGATTATTAGAGCTTGGTCTTTTATTTTTGTCACATAGATTTATATTTATATGATTCCCTTGTTTGAATTTCGTAATTGACAACTAAAATGCCAACCCATAAGAAAACAAGATGCCCAAAAGATAAAAGAGGCACAAAAAGAGTGAGTAAGATTGAAAGAGGTTGGGGGAACCCAGAGGGGATGAGGATGCCTAACACTACCATCCTAGCTAGGTGCTAGTGTTCAGAGTCAAGAAAGATAAAGCAATAAAGTATCGAGTAGAATGGAGGGTGTAAAAGACTAGAAATTAAACTAGAAACAAATCTAAGAGGGAAAAGATATATATTAATTACTAGTTTTCTCGCTTATGAATCATATGAATTCAAGTATGTGCTTATGGACAAAGAAATATACCAAATTGCATGATTTTGTTTCTACATTTCCCCCCACTTTATGTTGTTGAGTGAATACTCAATAACATAAAGGAGATAAGAGATGCGTACTGATAACCATGTAAAGTGTGATGGTATTAATGTGCCGAGGAGACAAATGAAAGTGAGGAGTGATAAAAATGAAGCATGGAAGCTAAGAATGAGAAAGTGACCCTAGGGGTTAAGCATATGAGTGAGTGTCGTGTACGTGTTGTCTTGTTGTTTGTACTTGATGAAGGGTTGCTTTTTGTTGTGTATTAAGGACCCACCGTAAAAGAAGAGAAAAGAGTAGTCAAAGTCATGTGTTATGAAAAATCTTGCAAAAGTATGTAAATGTGTGTAAAAATTAGTAAAATTGTAGAGTGTACCTAATCCGTGAAGAGTAAAAAGGATAGAAAATGTCTGAACTACCGTAGAAGAGCATTTTTTTAGTAATCTCATGCCAAGAGTGATTTTTTTGGGTGATCTCACGATAAGAATGAGTTTTTAGGAGATCTCAAGCCAAATGCAAGTTTTCTAAGTGATCTCACGCCACGGCTATAGAGTGTTGGGGAGAGAGGTCTAATTTTACTCTCCTTCCATGACTACTCCTTGAATTTATACACCACTGCATCTAGTGTGATCCATGTTTAGTTCTATGTTCAATCCAATTAGAAAAAATGATATAGAATGCATTGTGATTGCTAGAGGATTTTTCCTATCTTGTGAAAAATAATATTTAAAGTGTTGTCAACTGTGTTGATATGAGAAAGTAACTGTAACTACCCCTGGTCATAGGCATCCAAGAAAAGTCAACAAAGCACCTGTGTGCTAGTTTCTATGTCCGGGCTGTAGTGCCCACTCCTCTTCGACACCTATTTTTGATATAATCATGATTATTAGCTACTTAGAGACATGGAAATTATAATTATATTTTTGATAGCCTTTTGTTCAACATGATTATCGGTGTTTATGTGACTCTTATTATGGATTGTATGGATTCTTAGCGGGCATTGATAGACATCGCAATACATGATGATGAGTTAGTGTTATTTTTTTATATGCTGACATCTTGGAATCTTCGAAGTGGCGATTATGTTTAGATGATATGACTAACCTAGTGTGTACATTGATGTTATGGTTTATTAATAATATGATGATAATGAGTGATCAGTAGTAGGTTGTCGAATGCATCTAAGTAGGTTTAAACTTGCAATAAGTATGTGAATTACATGGTTATCATAAAATATTAATTGTGATAGATGGTTATGCTTAGGCTTAGGGTGATATTAAATGTTAATGGATATGGTAAAATTGTCATAATTAGTAATTGTGAATAATTTATTTAGAATAGATTTGCTTAACCATGATAATGATGCAACTATGTTGTATTATGATCTTATATGATAAATGATATACCTATTTTAATTTATTGACATATTGATATGTCCTTGACACTGAAGGTGGTATTAGCTTGGTTATTTATAGGGAAAAAAATCACAATAAACAAAGGAGGACCTAAGAAGACCAACCATGAAGGAATGTCGTGTGTTTAAAACATGGTCACCTTGGTAGTGGTTGTGTGTGTGTGTGTCGTCATGTTGCTTGTCATTTGTTAGGAGGGCTTGAAGGGGGAACAACCTCATAAGTGACCATGGGTGTAAATGTTGTTTTGCCTTTCTATTTGTTTGTCTTATTTGATGTTGTGATTTTATTAAGTTCTAATGTTCTCTCATGTTCTTGTGTTTATTAATGTAACCTTGATTAAGAAAGTAACTTTGTGGTTTATGTTAATTGGATGATGTAGCATATCGGGGGCAATGATTGTGTGGGATATAGCTTATTTTCCTTATGATTTTTATTGGATTTCATTTCAACCTTGGTTTGTGTGCCCATCCCCATCTCCAAAACTCGTATTAATCATGTGCTTTTGAGGGAAAATAGGAAATTAATGCCACCTCTTTCTTAATTCCCTAAATTTGAAATCTTGAAATGTGGAATGAGGATTTTGTATGGGAAGGAATGTGTCATGTCTCACCTTCTTCGTTCATGGGACCTTGGTTTGTGTGTTGGGTTATGAGGTTGATTGAGGGGAAATGAGGTGACATCCTACATAGAGCCACATCACCATACTCTCCATCAAATTCTATTTATTGGAGTCTTTTAGTTGTTTTAGGGGTTACTTGTTTGGACATTTTTTGGGGGACCTTGCATGGGAGTTGCTTAGATTGTGGAAAGAAGTTGGAGCTTGGATGCTTGAAGGTTGAAGGATCTCTATGGAAAGGTAGGATCTAAACTTGTTATTTTGGTTTTATTAATTGTGAATGGAGTTGTGAAATGTATGAATGCATGTTATTTTGTATGGGTTTGGGTAGAATTTGCAATAGGATTGTGTAGGGAGATGGAAATGGGGCCAATGTGGAGGTAAAAGGGAGTGTGTGAGGTCTTGTAGAGGGAGTGTGGGAAGGGTAATCCACCTATGTGGAGATATAAGGAAATCTATATTATTGTGTATTCTTAAAAATGGATAGATAAGGAGTTTTTGTGTGAGTATAGTGCACTTGGAGGTTTAGAGTGGATCCCTATCCCACTTGGGAGGTATAAGGAGATGGTCACCATGTTTCTCTTCTCCTTTGGTTCAACATTTTGAGCCTGATTGTTTGTGTATGTTGGATATTTTTCAATTGCTTTGTTCTTGTGTGTGTATGTGTTGTTAAAGTCAATTTTGTGAGGCTTCCATGGTTCTGAACACCCATCATTCCTTCTTATCGCTCTGTTGGGGCTCATTGGCCAATGAGAAGGTTGGATTCACCTTATCATTAGATTAAGGCTGTGAGGTGAGTGTTTCCTAGATCCCTACACTTTTTTGATGTGTTGGAGATGGAGAAAATGTGGATTGCATACTTAGCTTGGTGTGTTGGAGCTGCATGATGGAGTTAGGAAAATTTTTAAAAACAATTGTCATGTTATGAATGTTGATTTATCAAATATAGAGGGTTGAAGAAGGATAAAAAGTATGAATTTTATTTTATTGTAAATCTACTTCATAATGCAAATCTATAATTTATTTGAAGGTCTGTAATTTATTTTAAATTTGCCTCATATTGTACGCTTAAATCTGAAAATGGTTCTCCCTGAAATGCAAATGTGTAGAGATATATATTTACTCTCTTTTGAATGTTGTTTAAATGGAAATTTCTTTTTGGGCTGCAAGTCTCCTTAAATTCAAATGAAATACTTGAATTAATTTTATTGTTGTGAATGGTGGGATATTTGATTTACAATGTATATTTTCCATCTGATTTTCTTTTATAATGATTTAAGAATTAGACTATCATTGTATGCTTATATTGTGATGAAATATTTCCATTTTAAATCAAAATAAATAAGTTTGTTTCCATTGTAATTCTTCTTATAGAATTAAATAGAAGCAAACATGTGTGTGTGTGTGTGTGTGTGTGTGAATACATATACATATACATTCATATAAAAAATTGTTTTCTTTCTACTGTGTATTCTTTTACAAAATAAGTCTAAAGCAATTGCATATATATAAATGTGTGTATATATATACACATATTTACATTATATAGAAGTAAGGCTGAATAGTATTTTGAAAAGATATACATATACAATATTAAAATCAATAGGGAATCGATTTTGTTTATATTGTATAGTTATTAAACTAAATTAAAAAAAACAATATGTAGGGAGGGCAAGAGGGGGGCCAAACCTCCCTGTGATTCCCCATGGTTTTGAATTGTTGGAAGAGTGGTGTGGTGTCGTGGCTAGGTCCACACGGTCTGTGAAACCCCCGTGCACAACCATATAAGCGTCCAACCTTGTATATATGTTTATGTGTGTGTGTGTGTGTGTGTGTGTATAAACATATAAATATGTATACAAACATATAAAATATGTATATATTTATACAAAAATAAGAGGTTTGATTCATCCCCGTAATAAATAAAATACTTTGGGATAAATACAACACCCACAACTGTGAGATCTGGTAAATAAACTAGTAAACAAATTTGTGGATTATCAAACCCTAGAGGGAGTGTAAAACATATATAAGAAAATAAGGGGAGAATTTTCCCTCTTGCCGCAAAAAATCCAGATCAAAACGCTAGAGCCATAGCTCTCTACATATTCCATGGCCTTCATCTTCTCTCTCTCGCAAAACCAACTCGTGCAAATGGAGGCACATTAGGGAAATCAAAGGAAATAAAAGAAAACTTAAGAGAAATTAGGGCTTCTTTTAAATTACTTAGGATCTAGGGTGAGGATTAAATCAACCATATGGCTCGATTTAATACTTACATCTTTAATTGATAGGAAATAATTGTTTTAATAAAGTATGGGGAAATTTAATTAAAAGGAACCCTAGGGATTCATTCACAGGTAATAGTGAGCTTAGGTTATATTAGGATATTTTAATTAAGGGTAAATAAATATATGTTGTGCATGGGTGTTTTTATTATGTTACGTAAGTGGATTAAAATAAATAAATTTAAATGTGTAGCTAGCTAATTAAATGAGTGGCATGAGTATTATTTGTTTAGGAAATGAACTAAAATTAACTTAGCAGACAATTTTAATAAATTTAATAGGAAATTAAGTGGGTGAAATTAACGAGTTTAAGTTAGAAAATATTTGAAATAAAATTTGATTTAATTTAATATGAAGTTAAGGAAAGAAATTAAATAAAATTAATTTAGGGATAAATTAAACCATAATAATTTTGGGTAATAAAATACTATTATTTAAAAAAGGGGATGTATTAAATAAATGAACAAGTGCTTGAATAAATGCAACCCATGTTTGTTTTATATAAAAAAAATTGCCGCAATTTTTCTAAGTAATGTGATGTAATATTCGTGTGGTTTGATGTGGTGAAATGTGGGTGTCACACTTTGGTATCAGAGCCATGGGTTCAACACATGGACCTTGGGAAAACATGGAAGTAAAGAAAACCACTTAGCACAACTTTAAACTTAGGAAACATAACATTGTTGATAACTTAAAAACATAGGAACTTAGTAAACTAAAACAAACCTAAATAATGATGGAATAACTCCCACCTGTTTCTATGCAGAGGAACAAATCGCATAAGGATTCTTACATATTGAGTTATAAGTGCCATCTCCTAATTAGGAAGTCGCTATCATACTACCATTAAATATACAGGCCTTACAAGGTCAATGCCACCATACACGGAGGTTATTTTGGGGGACGACCTAGCTACCGTGAGAGGGAGCCATCACGAGGCTCAAGACTCTCCATGACAAAGTGATGAGAAGAGGGTGGAGAACTCCCATGTGGAGGTAGATAGACAAGACTCATCACAGAGAGAGTAGAGAGATAGGGCTATGAGACAAATGGAGAGATCTAGGAGCCCTAGGCAGAGAGAAGGTCATGAGGAGAGACCTGGGGAAAACGATGTCAACAAATTGTCAACATTCATGAAATAATGAAGCTTCATCTGCCTCACTTCACCAGAGACACATGAGAGTTCCAGGCTGAGGCTTGGCTAGTTAGCTTGAGCGGATGCTTCAAGCTATGCCCATGCACTAGTAACACGAAGGATCGTATTAATATACATATTTTGAGGGAAGGGGCCGAGTATGGTGGAGGAAAGAGGAGTAGAATCTCCACCTAGATTCGAGAGACCATGACATGGGATACCTTTGAGGAGTGATTCCAATGTAGGTGGTTCATTCAAGAGTTTAATTAATGAGTTTCACGATCTACGACAACCGAGTATGACAATGTAGAGTATGAGACTAGAATTTTGGACTTACTATAATACGGCGACTACATATAGGATGAGTAGGTCAGGGTTCAAAAGTTCAACAAGGGCCTAAATTTAGATCTCAGAAGGGCGGTGTGCATGCATTATCCACAAACTCTAGATGATGCCATTAAGAAGTCCTATATTACAAAGGAGAATAGGGGGAAGACATAGCAGGTGAGAAACATAGTGAGGAGTTGCATACAATAGATGATGGAAAGTCAGCCGAAGGGGGAATCTCCTCCTCCTCGTGGAAGCCACAGATCCACATAGTCATCCTTCCCACCAAAGCAGTTACCACAGCCTCAGAAGCAAACCCGCCCACCATTTAGGCCTCTACCGAGATATGATGCTCAAAGAGGGAAGAGTATGGGGCCTCCAGGTAGAGGACCTGTCAGGACACAGGCACCACCTAGAGCTTAGTCATTCGGAGCTCATTTGCAACAGCCACATCAATCTAGAGTAGGGTCATCAGGGTCTACATGGCAGACTACTAGAGCACATGGAGGAGTCTCTTCTCATTGGAGGGGACTTGACAGTTGTTATGGATGTAGTGCTAAGGGGCAACATTCAAGATATTGTCCGCAGAACCCAAGTAACAAGGGAAAGGCCCCTATTTCTAAGCCGATAGTTAAAGATATGGCACGGAGTCACAGGATCTATGCAGTGGTTGAGAAAATATAGGTAGAGAACCAAAGCATTATGATCGAGACCTTAGGTAACATTGGTGGTATTCACATCTCTATCTTATTCAATTCGGGCTCTTCCAATTTTTTCATTTCCCATATTTAGTAGAGTTATGTAGGATGGTGGAAGTTAGCAAGGGTTGTAGTTGAGACATAGAGATGTGTTATCCTGTAAAATTGACGAGGGCAATTTTGTAGGTAACCATACCAAAATTTTGTTTCGGTTTCTGCCAAGGTCCCTTAGCATTTGGAATGGCATAAAATCCCTTTCCGGAGAATCTAGTTTTTCGAACTTAGTCATTTGGTCCTTTTTTGGTCTGGGTGCAGATTTTATTCATGTAACATCAAATGAATTTGTGCCCCCTTCTTTTCCTTTGGCACATCCTTTTGAGTGTAGACATTCCAAATGTTGCACCTTCCCATGATGTGCCTTTCAAGCCTGCACTAAGGCACATGCGCCATCTTGTCAACATTACAAATGTTGCACCCCTAAATGGTGCACCAAAGCGTTGAAAAGGTAATGTCGATAGTCTTGAATCCGCGCCAATGGCACAAATGTTTTCAAGTTGGAATCTTTTTTGGTGTGCCTTGCAAAAATGTTGGTGGCACATTTATTACACCTTTTGCTATATATAGGCACATCCGACTTGTCATTTTCACGATTGAAAAAATGTGAAAAGTTAATTCCTCTACACCTGTCAGTGCTCCTGTCATCCCCATGTGTCACTTTACGTCGCATTCATGGACCCCGCATCATTTCTTCCATCTTATATATTCCTGGTAAGTGGTCCTTGCTCTTCTTGTGTTGTTGTTGTGGGGTTTTTGTGTTGTTTGTGAGAGGTTGTTAAAAACAAAGAAAATGAACCTAAGAAGTAACACAACCTCCAACCCATTTTTTGCAAATCAACTCTCCCCCAAACCGGTTTTCTACTCTCCTTCTAGATCTGCTAACCGGGAAGGCCTTACCTCAGAATGAATCCCTGACCCTCTTTGCTCTGTTCCCCTCACTGTCAAAATCTATGTTGAAAGAGGCCAAAAATCCACAAACCTATCAAAAGAGAGAAAATCCTTGAAAATTATCAAAACTACGGTTTTCCTTTGGTGCAAACGCCATCACTGTTGCACAAAACAGTCGCGCCAAAGGGGTGCACTATCCCCACTTGCAACACGCATATTTCTTGTGCCTTATAAAATTCCCTAAAAGCTAAGACACGGGCATAAGCGCAGATCCACCTACACCCACATTTGAATGTCATGCAGACTCTTCTGCGTAGCGCCAAAAGCTAAAACACTGGCACACCTTAACTCAATGATGCACCGTTTGAACTTGAACCTCTTTAAGACACCATAATGATTTGTAACATGTACCATATCTACACCAATGGTGCATCCTGCAGCCTTGCAACACCAAAGTAATCTGTGCCTTTTTAAAACCCTTGATATGGTGCAAAGCACATACATTAACATCAACATCTGAGTGTTTTGTGCAATCTTTTTGTGCCCTGCGCCCTTTTACTGTTTTCTTTCATGCAACACTCTCCAAAAGTGCACCTTGCTTTTCTAACCCTACAACCTGTAATAGAATTGTGCCTTGTGCCCAGAGGCTTGTAAATTGATAAGTTTTCATTCTGTAAAGCTTTGATGGACGATTTAACAGCTAACATGGCTCTTCTACGATGGACTTCCCTCCTTCTTCTTGCAGATCAGCAGCTGAACCCAGATTCACATATGTCTTCATCAAGTAAGAAGCCAACCAAGTCTAAGGGTAAGGCCAAACTCACAGAGGAAGAAATGAAGTACAATACCAGAGGAGGGTCAAGATGCGATCCCTCGCCGAATGTGACTTGGACATCAGGGATTCAGAACTTGGTCACATTGATATGGAGGACTTCTGGGCCAGAACCAAGAAGGTCATCGGCAGTCCATGGATGGACAAATTGGTCAAAATTGGTTTACATTTCTGGGGGAATTCCTGTGAGTACAGTAAACAATGAATTTATGATGGTGGTGGCCCGCTACTACAACAAGGACACAAGATGTGTTGAGAATGAGAAGGGTGAGGTAATAATCAACCTCCCTGCCTGGCACTTTGAGATCATGTTGGGTATCCCCCACCACCGGCACTTTGTGGCAATAAGCCAAGAAGATTGCATAAAAGCATGGGATGAGAATGAGGACAAATGCATGCAGCTTATGAACGAAGTATATTTGAAAAACAAGAAGGTGATAACTAGGTGGCCGCAAGTTATTCACCGCAACGACTTCTTAGAAGAGCTGAGCGACACCATCACCTTCTTGAGTAGGGTGTTTGGGCTTCCTGATGCCCATTACTTCCACAAATGGATGCTCAAATATCTGGAGACAATGAGCAAAAATGTTCTTGATCAATGTTTTGAATGGGTGGAGATCATCAACAACACTATCTCTAAGAAACTTCAACAACTCTCAACAACTGGGAGGTTCTACATGAACTCCTACTGGTATATGTTGTTGCCTCCGAAAGAGACTACCCAACACTAAGTTGATGCGGGTGTGGCCCCAAGTAAAAATATATGAATATTATCCAGAGTTGAGACTGGAAAACAACATCGCACAATTCAGCAAGATCAACGATGCCTTCTTCTATGGCATCATCTGCCTATTGAGGCCCAATATGACTCACGGTCGGACAACCAAGAGCATGGTGACTACCACAGAGAAGTGGGGGTGTTATTTACGCAATTCCCCACTTTCACTTATCTTAGAGCCGCCAACTTCTTGGGGGAGCCCACCAAGTTACCGAGGTATGTGGGACCGAAGTTGATCCTATTGGAGTTGTCTAGACAACTTATCACATACCACGAGAAGTGTCTAAAAAGAAAGAAGGGTGGAACTCCATTCCCCCTCATAGTGGGCAGGTACACCTGCACTTCTCATACCAAAGCCTAGGAAATGTTTACAGAGCTAGAGTTGCTCAACTTGAAACACAATTTCCCAGCAAGGCCGACCTTTGATCCTCGCAATTTCCTTCCAAGGGCAAAGCTTGATCCAATCCACATCCCACAGATCGAGGATATCTATATCGATCTGTATCACAAGGTCGAGCTTAGAAGAAAGGATCACTCCCACCTGGCCCTGGAAAAAATTATCCAATATGGTGTGGCCATTGTCCTAAAAGGTTTCCAAATGACCGATCAAGAAGTTTATCAGGTCTATCTAGATACGGATGGGGACAATTGGCCATTTTCTGAGATTGACAAAACAAAGGCACCTCAAACTATTGAGGAAAGGGTTAAAGGAACTCTACAGTGCACAAAGTATTGGTGCATGAAAAATGGTCTTATCTACCTTGGGGTAGACTTCACCACATCTCCTTTGGGCGATGCACCTGCTAGACAAAAAAATTTTCCAAAGGGAAAAGGGAAAGACAAAAAAGGAGAATCAAGCGCTACTCAAGAGCAAGCTCCCGAGAGTCCTCCTTCTGCCGCCCAGGAGCAGGTAGTAAGCCTGGTCTCCCCAGAAAAAGAAGAGGCGGTAAGTGTTCCTACGGGCACATCCACTCAGGATCGCTCCTCCTTCCCCTCCTCATGTCACTCAAGCAACCACTCCTTTGGTTGTGTCTTCTCCCCCATCTTCTACTATTCCCCCTTCCTCTTCCTCCAACTTATCTTATTTCACAGATCTGTCCCCAAAGATTTATTCTCTCATCTCTCGAGATCCCTTCCACCCCCACGGTTTCCTCTCCTACAGTGACTCCTACCCCTGTGAGCATTGGAGATTCAACTTCTTTATCAATGCTACCACCAAGTGTCTCGACACATTTCCCCTGTTTTGTAGCTCTCCTTCTTCTACCTCTGTTCCTCTTCTCCCTCTCGGTCCCACTCCCTTAAGTCAGAATGGATCTCCAAGCACCTAAGCCAACATAAGAGGAAAGTCCCCATTACACCTATTGACTTCTCCATCATCCCAACAAAAGGAGCTAAGAAGCAAAAGCCAATAACCCGCTTCTCTTAGAGTGCTTCAGGTGAAAGGGTGTTGGAGATCGCATACCCTAATCCCATAAAGGATAAAAAGGATCTGTCTTCTACAGATTGTATAGTGACACAGGTCATGATGGGAATGTCCTCGGAAATCCTACAAGGAGAGGCCTTATCTGCAGTGGATGCCCTTTGCAAAATGCTTCAGGAAGAGAAGGAAGAGAAGAGGATACTAAAAGAACAAAACAAACATCTTTTCCAAGCCCTGTAGAAAATTGGCAGTGCACTTCCCACAACTACCACCGAAACTCCTAAAGCCCTTAGTCAAGAAAAGATAAATGAGTACGTCAAGATTGGCGAGCAAGGTATGGTAGTATCTGCTTGGAGAGACCAGATCCTCAAGGATAATGAGGAATTAATTGTAAAGTTCACAAAGCTATATCAAAATATTGATTAGGCTAACAAAGAACTCCAGGCGATTGTGGGACCTACCTCTGAAGAGTTGGACCATGCCAGGTTACAACATGAGACATTCCAGAAGATGCTTGACGCCCATCGATGACTTAGTAAAATTTGGCATCTTTAATCACCCAAGAGCACCCAACAAAGTCCTTATTGCTTTGGACTATCGGGTTGAACAGATATAATTTGTCTTGGAGAAAATTGATAAAATCAAGGAGGAAGCCTTGGATGCGATGCATCAAATTGAGCAGATCATCCTAAGGATGTCTCCGGTATTGCTTACTCCGTCATACGCCTTGAGGAAGGTAGATGACACTATTTGGCTCTTTAAGGAGATCGCGTTGCAAGGGTTAGGGTTAGAAGCTACTTTTGACGCAGAATCTATCAACAACCTTCTGGCCTGCCATGATTTTTTGGATACCTGATGGAGGTAGGTAATGAATACTTCAAGCTCCGAGAGAGACTCAGAGATGAACGGGAGACTTGTGAAGTCATTGGTGATCACACCAAGGGTCCTGCTCAGGATCAACTTCAACCGATGATTAGCAAATTCATGGAGTATCGTGCTCAATTTCATATTTCCTCTCCTGAGAAGAAGCAGGATTTTCCTTTCCAGCCATGGGACGACGATGAATAGGCTCCTTCCTCCTAGGATTGTTCCCTTTTTTGTAAAGTATTTGAAATTTTGTTGACACAAATGATGACATCATCCATGTTGCACCATGAGATGTTGTTATCCACTAAATTGCCCCAAAGTCAACAGTTGAATTTTAGATATTTTGTAAATAGTTGTTGGTTCCTTTTTGCCTTCTTTCTCCTTCTCCTTCTATATATACTTGGATATTTGTTGTATTCAAGGGGTGAAAATTTTTAGATGAAAAATAGAAGTGAGAAGGAAAAAGGCTTTGTACTTTTGCAACAGAAAATATTAATACAAAAATTAAGACTTTGTGCTCAATGGATGTGTTATGTGTATTAGATCTTTCTTAAGTTAGATCTATGTTACTTTTCTGTCAAATTTGTCTCTACTTTTTTGTCATTTATTCATCAGGACTACTTTGTTCGTTTATGTAAGTAGGTTTGGATCTGTTTACTACCAGCCCAAAACATAAACCCTCCAACCTTTCTGCTTTGGAATTCATTTCTTTTCTCCCTTCGGATCTATCCTATCTTATCTCCTCCCTTCATTCCTTTCGCTCACAAATGAAATACCCCTCCTGGGATGAGATCCCAAGCCCCTAAAGGCAGAATATTGTAGGACTTGCACAGAATCCTGCTAGTAGAATAGCAATAAACTAGTTTCGCTTTGCAGTCTCAAAGAGGGGCTATGTCCTGCACACTGCTTGTCTGCTCACCCATAGATCTGTCCTCCCCGCAGATTTTCGGACCAATAGTTTTTGGTGACTCTACTGGGGATCGAAACAGATCTATGTGAGTGTTGTGTTGGTTAAATGACACTAACAGTTTTTAATGAAACTAAGAAAATTGACCAAACTACAAAAATCACTACTGTTTGCAAATCTTAACTTTTTGCTTAAAATCCAAAATTTTTACAAAAGTGATCCAAACCAAAAATTTTCTTCAGAGATTCATAGATATGGGCTAGTTAGAGATCTTTAGTTCGCTGAGTTTTTACAAAAACCCGTATATTTCCGTAGATCTGAGATTCTGACAGTTTTACAAAAATTTCAAACCCTTGCAAAAGTCAACTCTAAGATCCGAAAATCAGCTTACTAATTTAAACCATCATTTTATCCTCATTGATCTTTGTCATTAAACCGCAATCAGTTTTCAAAAGAGGGATAAAATTAAATATTTAGAAAAGTACATGCTACTGATTTTTGTTAGAAAAATCAGAAAATCAGCAAGTACAACCAAAAAGAGTTTTTAAATCTGGTCTAAAACATTGCAGATCTGAAAGATACACTAGCGGGTGAACCATTTACCCATAGCAAGAGATCTCATGGAGAAGTTGATCCTATTTTTGATCTACTTCAAAGGCACAACTTCAAAAGATTACACCAAGACGCTTCATCATCGAGTTGGTGATCGATCAACCCGAAGTGTCTCACCTCCACAAAAGAACCATTTTTCGCAAGGAGCCTCCACATCCCTTTGCAACGCTTTGTTGCTCAGTGGAACTACACTTTCGGCTCGTGTCCTCTTTCTAAATTTTCAAATGGCAGTACCATGGGGAAATGCTATGGGCCCTCTTGTGTTACCACATCTTGTTCACACACTCCCTCATGGAAACCGGAAGAATTTCTCAAGATTTGATGGGAGTGGAAACCAAAGCATGGATTCACATATATCTGCATTCATCATGTCATGTAGCATCCTAGATGTGACCCATGAAGATGTATCAGTACGTCTCTTTCTAGAGACCTTACAAGGACCCACAATAGAGTGGTTCCAACATTTACTGGCCGGATCTATCACTAGTTGGGCCACATTACGAACTACATTTGAAGATAGGTATAAGCCTTCAGAAGACATGTTTGTGTTATTGTCAAAGATCACTCACCTAAAGAAGGAATTCAATGAAACCATGCGTGATTTTATCACTCGCTTCAATTCACTAATTAACCGTGTGCCGCCTGCCATGCTGCCAATGCCAGAAAATCAAAAGTGTTTCTTTATGAACACCATGAGCTCAAAAGTAAGTTTCTTACTCTTACAAGAAAAAATTACCACCCTAGTTCTCATTCAAGCTATTTCCATTCAGATAGAAGACAACCTGCTTATATCTGGTGAATTAAAACGAGAGTCATCTAAGCCCAAATTTTTAACTCCTTCTCAAGCCACTTTATCAGATCCGGCATTCTAGAAGATGGTGAATGACTTGCTCACGTTGAAGAAGAAATTAGCTCAAGCTTCTCCTAACATGTCATACCGAGATATCCCACGGAGAGATTTTACTTCCAACAATGTCCCACAAAGACCGCATTTTCCGCAGAATCGCTTGTGATTGGCACTTGAGGCCCCTCTGGTCAATGCCCTGGTCAAGGTAGAAGAAGAGGAACAAAATTATGAAGAACCTTCATCCCCAGGTGGAGATGATCAAGATGTCGGTGAACCGACTTGCGACTCTACAATCGGGTATATGGAATTTGAAGATGAAGAATTTGATGAAGAAGAGGTTACCCAAGGTTATGCAAGTGGACAAGTAATATGTTGTTTTCACCCGCTCTCAAGGAAAAGAAGTAGAAGTCGCTACCAGGATACAAAAGGAGAAGGCTGTGTCAAACATGCCCCCAACCATTGCTAAAGAGGTAATCCTCTTCCTACTCAACCTCCTATTAATTCTTTTACAAAAAAATCTTTTCCTCCCATCTCTTCTCCAAATCAGCCCTCTTTTATTCCCATAAAGACTAGTAATCCTACCCTTCCGCCGCAAAGTGATGGACTCATTCCCTCATTAACGCAACCCTTGGTCACATTCGACATAATCGATCATGCTAAAACTACCAAGATTCAAATGTCTGAGGCTGAATATCTTCACCAAACCCTGAGCAACTTGTAAGATTGACCGAATATATCTAAAGCCAAGCTGCCATAACCTCCCATGTCTCCCCAAAAGGAATCCTTTCCACTCCTCCCGCATCTCGCATAAATGTGGCCTCGACTTCCATTTTAGGAAAAATTAAACCTTTTATCTCTCCCTCCTAATCAATGGTCACAAGCTAAGCAACTGCATAATTGATTCTGGGGCTTCCAATAATGTCATGCCAGCAAAGGTCACCCATGCTTTGGGCCTCACTCTTACCAAACCTTTCGGAAGATGTTACTCCATGGAAACCAAATAGGTTCCATTGATTGGTCAGATCAAAGACGCACAGTTCACCTTTGCGGTGTTCCCAGAGAAAAGAGTAAAGATGACCATCCTCGTTGCTGATATCCCAACAGCATATGGGATTCTACTAAGAAGAAGCTTTTGCAGAGAAGTTGGTGGAGAGATTTATATGGACTAGTCCAAAGCTAGAATCCCCGTCAAGGGTGTAATGTAGACTTTGGAGCCTGAATCGCAAAAGAAGTACTTGGTCACCAATTCTAATGACCCCAAAGCCCAAATTCTCTTTGAATCATCAGGGATGGGGAACTACTTCTTATCTACTGAGTCTGATAAAATGGATGTTCTCATCCAGGAAGAGGACCTTAACAAGGTTTGGACATTGCAGTTTGATGGTAGTTGTGCAACTAGCGGATGCGGTGCTGGAGCTGTGCTAATATCTCTTGAGGAGGAGATTTTTCCTCTCTCTTTCAAGTTGCAGTTTTTAATACAAATAATACTATGCTGAATATGAATCTTTGCTACTTGGCATGCAAGCTATAAAAGAAAGGGGAATCAAGAACCTAAAAGTACAGGGTGATGCTGAACTATTTGTAAATCAAGTGAAAAGAATATACCAAGTAAATAATGAAAGGCTCAGGCATTATTGCAACATGGTATGGGACAACATTGAGGAATTTGACACCTTCTCAATAAAATCCATTCCAAGGGCTCAGAATGACATCGCCGATTCACTGGCCATCTTAGCGTCTCTCATGCTCCCTCATCCAAGGTTGAAAACAAACACATATACCATTGAGGTAGTCTTCCGCCCAAGTGTGCTAGACAATTCTCAGCACTGGTAGGTATTCAACAATGACAATCAACTTATTGCCTTTCTAGAGAAAGTAGAAAATTTCAATGAGCTTCATTTTGAAGGATCTACTTCTGTATGCCGTGAATCTATTGCTGATCAAGCAAACAAATCAAAAGGAGGTGATGGCATATGTCAGTTCAAGGGAAATAAAATTATGAAAGGTTTAGTCTCTCTAGAATGATTGTTCGACAAACATGATCATTTTTTCAAAAAGAAACGGCAAGATGACCCTAACTCCTCTCCGTAAACCGAATCGTTAATCTAGGTACCGTGGAACGCCCACGGTTTGTGAACATTAGAAAATGTTGCACACCCGAAGAAAAGTGGAAGTTTGTCAAATTGCTGAAGAAATATATAGACGTGTTGGCATGGTCTTATGCCGATCTAAAGTCTTTCAAGCCGAAGGACATTCAAAGCATGACATCCTGTTGAAAGAGGATGTCAAAACCTTTCTCCGAGAAATAGAGACATTACAATCCCAAGATCTCGGGCACCATCCAGGTTGAAATACAGAAGATGCTAGATGTAAGGATCATTTTTCCTATTCATCACAATACGGGTCGCAAAACATCATGCTAAGTATGAAATAAAAATGGTGAGATACGCATATGCGTAGATTTTCACAACCTGAATCAAGCATCCTTGAAGGACAACTACCCGCTGCCCATAATGGATCAAGTTCTGTAGGTAGTAACCGGTTCAGAAATGTTGTCCATGCTTGATGGTTTTTCGGGCTATAATCAGATTGAAGTCTCGCTGAAGACCGATTCAAAATAGCATTCACTACTCCCTGGGGCACATTTGCCTACAACAGGATGCCTTTTGGCTTGACCAATGCCGGTGCCACCTTTCAGTGAGCAATGGACTTCGCATTCAAAGGTATGATGGGAAAGGTCATCATATTTTATTTAGATGACTTAACTATGTTCTCTAAACAGTGAAATGATCATTGTGATCATTTGGAGCAAGTATTGATTAGATGCCAAGAACACGAGATCTCCCTAAATCTGAAAAAGTTTGTTTTCGGGGTCACTGAAGGAAAGTTGCTGGGACACATTGTCAAGCAAGGAAGGGACAAAGATAGATGTCAATAGGGTTAAGGCCATTCAGATCCTTACCTTACCTACAAGAAAACCGGTGTTCACTCCTTCTTCGAAAAAGTGAATTTTCTCAGACGCTTTATTCCCGACTTTGCTGAGAAGACTCGTCACATATCAAATATGATGAAAGGGTCGCAAACTTTCTCGATGGAGTGAAGAAGGAAAGACATCATTCAAGGATATAAAATCCTCTGTCGCCCATGCACCCATCCTGGTATGTCCCGACTTCTCCAAGGATTTTATCATGTACAATTATGCATCTGAGCATACTATATCAGCCATCTTAATGCAAAAGAATTATGAGGATGTTGAATCTCCAATCACGTTCATGAGCTCTCCTCTCAAACCTCATGAATTGAAGATGTCTCAGTTGGAAAAGCACGCCTTTTTCGTTGTCAAAGTAGTCAAGAACTTCCGGTATTACATCCTAAACTCTCATACAATAGTGCTGGTTCCTGACATGACAGTCAAGTCAATCTTAACTCAATAGGAGTTAGGAAGCTTGTGAGGGAATTGGATCACAAAGGTCCAAGAGTATGATCTAGACATAAAACCAACCAAGCTGGTAAGAGGTAAGGGCCTATGTCATCTTATGGCTGAAAACAAAGATTTAGAGGTCCCTAAAGGAAAAGATGATTGCATCGATGGAACATAAGGCCAGTTGGAGAAAGCTGATTCTCTACCAATGGTTCTATTCATTGCGACTAGTGACGATTGGTATTCCGATATCACTTTATTTCTCACTTATGGTGAGTGTCCAACTCATCTAAATTCAAAGAAAAAGCATACTGTAAAGCTTAGGGTAGCCAGATATGTCATATGGGATGACGGTTTATACAAACGTGGTATTGATGGCATCTTCTTATGATGTGTTGACAAGCCGCAGCAGGTAAAGTTACTAGAAAGCTTTCATGATTCAGCCTGCGGTGGTCACTTTTCCTCTTCCGTCACAACACACAAGATCATCGGGCTAGGTACTATTGGCCAACACTATTTCAGGATACAGCCACCTGGGTAGCAAAATGTGAGCTCTACCAATAGTTTGTTGGAAAACCAAAATTGGCTGCTTTTCCCCTCAGGCCGGTCATTATTGACGAACCATTCAGGAAATGGGGAATCGAATTTATCAGAGCACTACATCCCCAATCAAGTGCCAAGCATAATTATGTCCTAACAGTAATAGATTACTTCACCAAATGTGTGGAGGCCATACCTATTAAGAATGCCACCTCGAAATTGTCTCAGAACTTCATAAAAGAGAGTATCATTGTAAGATTTGGCATCCCACACAAGATCGTTGCTGATAATGCTTCCAACTTCTCCTCACGGAAGTTATCAGTTTTTGCTATGAATACAAGATAACCTTGGCCCATGCCTTGGATTATTACCCCTAGGGAAATGGTCAGGTAGAATCCAGTAATAAGAACTTAGTAACCATCATACGAAAGCTAGTCGATGAGAATCAGTGGTCATGGCACAAGTCATTGTATGATGCTTTGTGGGCAAACCATATTACTCCAAAGAGGTCTCTCGGTATGTCACCTTTTCAAGTATTATATGGAATCGACACTGAGCTTCCCATTTCTGCAGAACTTCCTACTCTGCGCTTGGCATGAGCGATCGAAGATGAGACTTTCCAAAATTCTCTTGAAAAGAGGGTCATGTACCTAACAGAGCTTGAAGAAAAGAGAGTAAGAGTGGTTGACAAGATCACCGAACATCAAAGTCAGGTCAAGAGACTATTCGATAAAAAGGCTAAGCAGAGGGATTTCTAGGTGGGAGATCTCATCCTTTTGTGGGACAAGCGAAGAGAGCCAAAGGGCATGCATGGAAAATTTGATTCTCTATGGAGAGGGCCTTTCAAGATCAAGCAGCTCAATGGAGAGAATAGCTTCTATCTCTCATATCTAGACAGAACTGAGCTCCCGCTTCCCTATAGCGGGCAACATCTCAAAATATTTAGGAAGTAGAGCTTGCTCTCTTCTTTGTTCTCATGATTTGCTTTAAGTTGTGTGTTTGTTTTTATCGTGTGTTAAATTTTGTTGGTTGCGTGTTTTCCTTTTTCATCGCCCTTGTTTTTACTCTGTAACCCAATGGATAGGCACATGTTGATATGGGATTCTCTACCCTTAGGCTTCACCCAAAGATAGTCCCTAGAAAGAGCCAGTTGTTATCCTGTAAAATTGACGAGGGCAATTTTACAGGTAACCATACCAAAAATTTTGTTTCGGTTCCCCGCCAAGGTCCCTTAGTGTTTGGAATGGCATAAAATCCCTTTCCGGAGAATCTAGTTTTTGAACTTAGTCATTTGGTCCTTTTTTGGCTGGGCGCAAATTTTATTCATGCAACATCAAATGAATTTGCACCCCCTTCTTTTCCTTTGGCGCATCCTTTGGAGTGTCGACATTCCAAATGTTGCACCTTCCCATGATGCGCCCTTCAAGCTTGTGCCAAGGCACATGCGCCATCTTGTCAACATTACAAATGTTGCACCCTTGAATGGTGCGCCAAAGTGCTGAAAAGGTAATGTTGATGGGTCTCGAATCTGCGCCAATGGCAAAACATTTTCATGTTGGCATTTGTTTTGGTGCTTCTTGCAAAAAGTTGGTGGCACATTTATTACACCTTTTGCTATATATAGGCGCATTTGACCTATCATTTTCATGATTGAAAAAATGTGAAAAGTTAATTCCTCTGCACCTGTCAGCGCTCCTATCATCCCGTGTGTCACTTTACATCGCGTTCGTGGACCCCGCATCATTTCTTCCATCTTATATATTCCTGGTAAGTGGTCCTTGCTCTTCTTGTGTTGTTGTGGGGTTTTTGTGTTGTTTGTGAGAGGTTGTTAAAAACAAAGTAAATGAACCTAAGAAGTAACACAACCTCCAGCCCGTTTTTACAAATCAACTCTCCCCCCAAACCGGTTTTCTACTCTCCTTCCAAATCTGCTAACCGGGAAGGCCTTACCTCAGAATGAATCCCTAACCCTCTTTGCTTTGTTCCCCTCACTATAAAAATCTGTGTTGAAAGAGACCAAAAAGCCACAAACCTATCAAAAGAGGGAAAACTCTTGAAAATTATCAAAACTATGGTTTTCCTTTGGTGCAAACGCCATCACTGTTGCACAAAACACAGTCGCCAAAGGGGTGCACTGTCCCCTCTTGCAACATGCATATTTCTTGCGCCTTATAAAATTCTCAAAAGTTAAGACACATGCGTAAGCGTGGATCCATTTACACCCACATTTGAATGTCATGCGAGACTCTTCCGCACCTTGTGCCAAAAGCTAAAACACTGGTGCACCTTAACTCAATGATGCACCATTTTAACTGCACCTCTTGGCGCACCATAATGATTTGCAACATGTACCATATTTGCACAAATGGTGCATCCTGTAGCCTTGTAACACCAAAATAATCTGTGCCTTTTTAAAACCCTTCATATGATGCAGTGCACATACATTAACATCAACATATGAGTGTTTTGTGCAATCTTTCTCGTGCCTTACACCCTTTTTGCACTTTGTTTTCTTTCATGCAACACTCTCCAGTAGTACGCCTTACTTTTTGACCCTGTAGCCTGCAATACAATTGTGCCTTGCACCCAGAGGCTTGTAAATTGATAAGTTTTCATTCTGTAAAGCTTTGATGGACGATTTAACAACTAACATGGCTCTTCTACGGTGGACTTCCCTCCTTTTTCTTGCATATATCGTAGCTGAACCTAGATTCACATATGTCTTCATCAAGTAAGAAGCCAACCAAGTCTAAGGGTAAGGCCAAACTCACAGAGGAAGAAATGAAGTACAATACCAAAGGGTTAGGATGCCCGAATCCCTTGCTGAATGTGACTTGGACATCAGGGATTCGGAACTTGGTCACATTGATATGGAGGACTTCTGGGCCAGAACCAAGAAGGTCACAGGTAGTCCATGGATGGAAAAATTGGTCTAGAAGTGGTTTACATTTCACTGGGGAATTCCGTGAGCGATGAAACAACAAATTTATGATGGTGGTGGCCCATTACTACAATAAGGACACGAGATGTGTTGAGAATGAGAAGGGTGAGGTAATAATCAACCTCGCGCCCAAAGCACTTTGAGATCATGTTGGGTATCCCCACCACCGGCACTTTATGGCAATAAGCCAAGAAGACTACATAAAAGCATGGGATGAGAATGAGGACAAATGCATGCAGCTTATGAATGAAGTGTATCGAAGAATAAGAAGGTGATAACCGGTGGGTGCAAGTTATTTACCATAGCGACTTCTCGAAGAGCCGAGTGACACCATTGCCTTTATGAGTAGGGTGTTTGGGCTTCCCGATGCCCATTACTTCCACAAATGTATGCTCAAATATCTGGAGACAATGAGTAAAAACATTCTCGATCAATGTTTTGAATGGGAGAGATCATCAAAGCAACACTATCTCTGAGCAACTTCAACAACTCTCAACAACTGGGAGGTTCTACATGAACTCCTACATGGTATATGTTGCTGCCTCTGAAAGAGACTACCCAACACTAAGTCGATGTGGGGTGTGGCCCTAAGTAAAAATATATGAATATTATCCAGAGTTGAGACTGGAAAACAACATCGCACAATTCAGCAAAATCAACGATGCCTTCTTCTACGGCATCATTTGCCTATTGAGGCCTAATATGACTCATGGTCAGACAACCAAGAGCATGGTGACTACCACAGAGAAGTGGGGGTGTTATTTACGTAATTCCCCACTTTCACTTATCTCAGAGCTGCCAACTTCTTGGGGGAGCCCACCAAGTTACTGAGGTATGCGGGACCGAAGTTGATCCTATTGGAGCTATCTAGACAACTTATCACATACCACGAGAAGTGTTTGAAAAGAAAGAAGGGTGGAACTCCATTCCCCCTCACAGTGGGTAGGTACACCTACACTTCTCATACCAAAGCCCAGGAAATGTTTGCGGAGATGGAGTTTCTCAACTTGAAACATAATTTCCAGCAAGGCTGACCTTTGATCCTCACAATTTCCTTCCAAGGGAAAAGCTTGATCTAATCCATGTCCCACAAATCGAGGATATCTATATCAATCTGTATCATGAGGTTGAGCTCAGAAGAAAGGATCACTCCCACCTGGCCCTAGCAGAAATCATCCAATATGGTGTGGCCATTGTCCCGAAAGGTTTCCAAATGATTGATCAATAATTTTATCACGTCTATCTAGATACGGAACGGGGACAATTGGTCATTTTCTAATATTGATAGAACAAAGGAACCTCAAACTATTGAGGAAAGGGTTAAAGGCACTCTGCAGCGCATAGAGCATTGGTGTAGGAAAAACAGTCTCATCTACCTTGGGGTAGACTTCACCACATCTCCTTTGGGCGATGCACCTACTAGACCAAAAAATTTTCCAAAGGGCAAAGGGAAAGATAAAGAAGGAGAATCAAGCACTACTCAAGAGCAAGCTCCCGAGAGTCCTCCTTCCACCACCCAGGAATAGGTAGTAAGCCTAGTCTCCCCAAAAAAAGGAGGCGGTAAGTGTTCCTACGGGCACATCCACTCAGGATGTTACCACTGTTGTAACTACTAAGGTTCGCACCGTCCCTTCTCCCACTCCTCCTTCCCCTCCTCATGTCACTCAAGCAACCACTCCTTTGGTTGTGTCTTCTCCCCCGTCTTCTATTGTTCCCCCTTCCTCTTCCTCCATCTTCTCTTCCCTCACGGATCTGTCCCCCAACATTTCTTCTCTCATCTCTTAGATCCCTTCCACCCCCATGGTTTCCTCTCCTACAGTGACTCCTACCCCTATGAGCATTGGAGATTCGGCTTCTTTATCAATGCTGCCACCAAACGCCTCGATACATTTCCCTTTTTCACATGTAGCTACTCCATCCGCCTCCGTTCCCTCTTCTCCTCCGGTCCCACTCCCTTAAGTCCAGAATGGATCTCCAAGCACCTAAGCCAAAGATAAGAGGAAATTCCCCATTGCACCTATCGACTTCTTTGTCATCCCAACAAAAGGAGCTAAGAAGCAAAAGCCAAATAACCCGCTTCTCTTAGAGTGATTCGAGGTGAAAGGGTTATGGAGATCACATACCTTGATCCCACAAAGGATAAAAAGGATCTGTCTTCTACAGATTATATAGTGACACAGTCACGATGGGAATGTCCTTGGAAAGCCTACGGGGAGAGGCCTTATCTGTAGTGGATGCTCTTTGTAAAAAGCTTCAAGAAGCGAAGGAAGATAAAATGATACCGAAAGAATAGAACAAACATCTTCTCTATGCCCTACAGAAAATGGGCAAAGGCACCACCCGTAATTGCCACCGAAACTCCTGAAGCCCTTAGTCAGAAAAGATAAATGAGTATGCCAAGATTGGTGAGCAAGGTATGGCAGTATCTACCTGGAGAGACCAGATCCTCAAGGATAGTGAGGAAGTAATTGTAAAGTTCACAGAGCTATATCAAAATATTGATCAAGCTAACAAGGAACTCCAGATGATTGCAGGACCTATCTCGAAGAGTTGGACCATGCCAAGTTACAACATGAGACATTCCAAAAGATGCTCAACTTCCCAGTCAATGACTTAGTAAAATTCAAAATCTTCGATCACCCAAGAGCACCTAACAAAGTCCTTGCTACTTTGGACTATCGGGTTGACCAGATGGAATTTGTCTTGGAGAAAATTGATAAAATCAAGGAGGAAGCCTTGGATGCAATGCATCAAATGGAGCAGATCATCCTAAGGATGTCTCCGGGTTTACTCACTCCATCATATGCCTTGAGGAAGGCAGATGACACTATTTGGCTCTTTAAGGAGATCGCGTTGTAAGGGTTAGGGTTAAAAGTGACTTTGACGTGGAATCTCTCAACAACCTTCCGCCTGCCATGATTTTTTTGGATACCTGATGGAGGTAGGTAATGAATACTTCAAGATCCAAGAGAGACTCAGAGATGAATGGGAGACTTGTGAAGTCATCGGTGATCACACCAAGGGTCCCGCTCAGGATCAACTTCAATCGATGATTAGCAAATTCATGGAGTATCGTGCTCAATTTCATATTTCCTCTCCTGAGAAGAAGCAAGATACTCCTTTCCAACCACGGGACGACGACGAATAGGCTCCTTCCTCCTAGGATTGTTCCCTTTTTGTAAAGTATTTAAAAGTTTGTTGGCACAAATGATGACATCATCCATGTTGCACCATGAGATGTTGTCATCCACTAAATTGCCCCAAAGTCAACAGTTGACTTTTAGATATTTTGTAAATAGTTGTTGGTTCCTTTTTGCCTTCTTTCTCCTTCTCCTTCTATATATACTTGGATATTTGTTGTATTCAAGGGTGAACATTTTTTAGATGAAAAATAGAAGTGAGAAGGAAAAGGCTTTGTACTTTTGCAATAGAAAATATTAATACAGAAATTAAGACTTTGTGCTCAATGGATGTGTTATGTGTATTAGATCTTTCTTAAGTTAGATCTATGTTACTTTTCTGTCAAATCTGTCTCTACTTTTTGTCATTTGTTCATCAGTATTGCTTTGTTCGTTTATGCAAGTAGGTTTGGATCTATTTACTACCAACCCAAAACATAAACCCTCCGACCTTTCTGCTTTGGAATTCATTTCTTTTCTCCCTTTGGATCTATCCTATCTCCTCTCCTCCATTCCTTTCGCTCACAAATGAAATACCCCTCGGGACGAGATCCCAAACCCCCGAAGGCGAGAATATTATAGGACTTGCATGATTCTCTTTGGTAGAATAACAATAAACCGATTTCACTTTCTTTGTCTCAAAGAGGGCTATGCCCTACACACCTGTTGGCTTGTCTATCCGTAGATCTACCCTCCCGATGCATTTTTGGACCATCAAATGGCTTCGGAGCCAAGCTCACAGTGGACTCCTTAGTCAAGGAGTGTGTGGTAGACCTAGGACCCTTCACCATGACCTTGGATCTTTTCATCCTCCCGTTAGGATCTTATGGTATTATTTTAGGTATGGATTGGCTTTCAAGGCATGGGCTAGAGTGGATTGCTATAGTAAGGTGATTTTTGCAAATGATTTGGGAGTTGAGTCGTTTATTATTGGGGTTAGGAGACCTATTTCCATTTGAACTATATCTGCTATGCATCTTAAGTGGTGTGCATGTTGGGGATGCCGTTATATGCCATTTCGATCAATGATAGGTCGAGAATGAGACTAGTGGGCCTTCACTTGATGATCATCAAATTTTATGGGAGTTTTTATATTTATTTCACAATGAATTACCTTTCCCAACTCCATCACGTGAGATAAATTTCTGTATAGACTTGGTTCCAGGAGAAGAGCCCATATCTAGCATGCTTTAAAGGATGATTACCCCCGAGCTTTGCAAGCTCAAGTTACTGATTGAAGGGCTTCCTTGAGAAGGGCCTAATCCACCCTACCGTATCTCTTTGGGGTGCTCGGTGATTTTTTGAAGAATGATGCATCCCCGAGATTTTTCATTAATTACAAGCAATATTCATTTCGGATCAATTACATAGGATGCACTTACAAATATATAGGCACATAGTTTCCTATAAATTAGGAAAATACTTGTACTAACAAATACTAATCTCGTGATTTGTTTGAATAACCAAACAACTCAACACACATTCGTTGTTAGTTATTTTATATAACAACTAAATAACAAATTACTAATATAATAATTATTACAAATGTAATTATTATCTACACAATGTAAATAATAATTCCTAACATTCCCCCCCTTAGTGTTTAAATTGTTTAATATATCTCGTTCTTTGATTGTAGCGTGCCACGTCTGTGTGCTCATGATCAACTCCACAAATGTGCAGCATTGGGCTTGCACAAAACTCAAACATGTGCTAACGCACATTTCTTTCACTGATGGTTTTCTCGCTTCTACCAACAACCTTACCAAATTGGTTTTGCAGGTGTACCAATAACCTTTCATAATTGGTTTTGCAAGTTTACCAAAAACCTTTCACAATTGGTTTTACAGGTTCACCAAAAACCTTACATAATTGGTTTTGTAGGTTCACCAAAAAACCTTACACAATTGGTTTTACTAGGTTTACCAAAAACCATCTCAATTGGTTTTCCTGGTTTACCAAAAACCTTCACATCATGATTGCTACAATACTTTTTGATCAATATTATACAATGTCTCTACAAAAGGGAATCATGTAGGAAATACTGCTTTCAAAACTGAACAATAAAACATAATGGAAATGGAACAATGAGACCATGTTCCCCCCCTCAATGTGAACATTTCACTTATTCAAAACAGGAACTCTGAAATCATACTACACACAACAAACTGCAATTCTGAAATGAAAGAAAGCTCACACACACACTGTCACCATAGCTTCATGCAGCCCCATCGTTGGTGACTGACAAGAGGTCATTGATCAACCTCCTGCCTCATGTGCCTCCATCCTCCATCTAAAAATCATCTAATAGAGAAAATATTCATCACTTTGATGTGTAGTATTTTCTTCCTCTTCATTTTCTCCTTCTTCATCAACAATCATGGCATTATCTTGTAGTTTCCCATCGAGTAAGTCTTGTGCTCTTTTTCTGCAATTGTTAGATATATGACCAGGTTGTTTATAATAGTAGCATGTAAATTGTTTCTTCGTTCCTTTAGAGGTTGAACCGTATTTGGGATTTTTCTTACCAAATGCTTTCTTGTTTTTGCCAAACATTGCAGTCTCCTCTAGTTCAACAACCATAATTCTTTTTTCTTCATCTATCAAAGAAGAAATAAGTTCTTCTAGACTTGGATTTATTTTGCTTAATGTAAAGACCATATTAGAATAACATGAAGGAATGCTATTAAGTAATAATGCTTTAGCATCATCATCAAGCACATCTACATTTATACCAACAAGTTGATTATGGATAGAATGAAACTTACTGATATGTTCCACCATGTTCTCACCTTCTTCCATCTTGAGGCCGAACAATCTTTGCTTCAAAGATATCACTGTGCTTCCCATTTGTGATCCAAACAACTTGTTCAATGTCACCTAGATTGTATAAGAGGACTTTTTAAAGTCTATATGATGTAGATAAGCGGTGATAGACCCAATCTGATAATCGTTATAGCCTTTCGATCTCTGATGTCCCATTTTACTGCTTCATCTACATTTGTCAGTTTTTTTCTTTTCCATCAACAATATCCCATAAGTCTTTGTTGATTAGGAATAATTGAGTTCACACTTGCCAGGTATGAAAATATTTTCCTTCAAATTTTTCAATGTGACTCAACTTATCCATTATGAATTTTCACACAATTCAGACGTCGGATTCTACCGAGAATGCATCTGTGCGATAACTTGTAAAAAGTAATTAAAGATTATTTTTAATACAATAGAATGATGAAACCAAGAAATCCAATTAAAATACGCAGTCAAAAAATAAATGATACTATTTTCACCATAGCTATTATTTTCACTGCATTTCCAATACAAAAATACTTCTTCTTTAACACCACGGTTATGCCAAGTTTGCTATTAGAATGCATGAAAATACAGATCTACACACATTCTTGTTCAGGCTGAGTCATTATAAAACATAATCTATTGATAAATACCAAGCCTCAACACATTTATATGCACCACGTCAACCAGGAAAGATAGAGAATGAATTTATCCACACATGGTAGATCAAACCTTCAAATTGGTTGAAATTGATGCTCAAAGCTTTTAGAGTACATACCAATTGCTTCCAAGTGGCAACACAAGCATATGGAGGGAAGACGTGTTATAACCAATGCTATAAAATGTTGTCAGGTCTTCATATGTAGTGGTGACACACCATCCATCTGCAGCTTGCAGACAGTATGGAACAGATTCAAATAATCATTGGTGGCATTAGCCATTAAGAGGAGTTCGCTGTGAGATAATGACCTGGTTCTGGAGCAATTGGATTATCTGTAGGGAACTCAAATGGTTTGAGAGATCTCTCAGGAGCGTAGCACTATATTTATAGTCACAAACCAATTTGCAGGCCCAAACATATATAGATATGATTTGACAGAAGACGTGTGAGTGAATTAAAAAAACATGAGTGATTGACATAAAACTCAGCTTGCAAATATCTCGAGCTTTGAATAAATCAGAACATCATGCCTTCATTGCAATCAGGTACAGGAGCATCTCACTCTGATACCAAATATAATAAATGCCATAGATTTGCACAATAAAACTGTTTAGATTTATACACGGAATAATGATATTATATTATATTCATTCGGATCAATTACATAGGATGCACTTACAAATATATAGGCACATAGTTTCCTATAAATTAGGAAACTACTCTACTAACAAATACTAATCTCGTGAGTTGTTTGTAACAACCAAACAACTCAACACACATTCGTTATTAGTTGTTTTATATAACAACTAAATAACAAATTACTAATATAATAATAATTACCAAATGTAATTATTATCTACACAATGTAAATACTAATTCCTAACAGTAGATTAACCTACATAATTGCAGCTTCATAGTGTTACATATTTCTCTAGAGTTTAATGTGTTTATTTGAATGTATGCAGTTGAAGGAACTTGCAATACTTAAAATAATTTGAAAAATTAAAAACATGGTGTAAATCGTAGAGCATCATCATACTGTTATATTAGCATACGTTTAATTGTATACATAAAAATTTGGAAAGTATTTCGATTACATTCACAAAATTTATATTGCAAACATAACTTTTAAAACTACATAGGAAGACCCAACGAATACATCTAGAAAAATGGTATATACAGCAAAATTACTATTGTCATGATATGGGGTGATAAACATTGATTATGAGCACATGATCAATATCTTAGGTAGTATAAGTAATATTGCCCACTTTTAATATTGTTGTTGGATATTATTTTCCTACCAATACAAAGTTCAATTACCTAGCTGAAAAGGGATTTAGACCCCCTTTTGATAGAGCATTTAGTTTCTGAATTGATAAAGGATCTGGTTCCCTTACTGAAAAATGATTTGGTTGTCCATTTGATAAGGGATTTTCCCCCAATTCTGATAAAGGAGTTGGTTTCCCTGTTGAAGCTTGCATCCATGGTGGCATTGGAAATGAACTACTAGGACTGCTTGAACTTGTGCGAAGTAAATGAGGTGATACATACCAAGATGGAATTGTACAAGAGTTATTCATAAGTGATGGAGGTGTTCTAATTTTAGCATAACATGGAATTTGAATATTTACCATATCTTGAAAAATCCTTCGATTTTCATGATGTGTTGGAAAACTTACACGTATCCTCTTTTCGTATTCCCTTAATTGATTTGCAAGTTCCCTCTCCTTATTCTAAAGTGATCTTTCCTTTGTTGCTTTTGTGCCTTCTCAATCTCTTTTTGTTGCTCCTAAGCCTACTGTTATCCAAAATTCAGCCCCCAAGGTAATTTTGATAACATGCATCAAATTCTTTAGTCCCAAGCAAATAGATTGATTCAAGGCAAAAATCATGTTTCTGGGGTTCCCTCGGATTTTTTCTAACTCCCCTGTCCAAGAAGAAAAGAGCAAGTTCTAAAAAGGGGTGAAAAAGTTGCAAAAAACAAGCTTGGGGCAGAAAAAATCATGAAAAATGGCTAAGTCCTAGTCCTCGCAGCAGTCGAGACAGTTGGGATGTCAGGGCGCGAACCGGCCGAAAATCCGCCAGTATCACCACGGCAGCATTGGGGCGTCGGGACACCGGGACGTGAAAAGGCGAACCGGCCAAAAATGGAAAAAATTGCCAAGTTTTGTTATCACGCGGTTTGGGACATCTGGGACAAAGGTACGCGAAAGACGTGGATCGGCCGGTTTGGTGCAAGTCAGTCCATTTCGGGCGGTTCGGAGAAATTTGTCCTAGGAAGTCCAGGACAGTTGGGACAAAAGTGCGCGGAGGACGCGAACCAGCCGGTTTGGCCGAAACAGAGGACTTTCGTACTGGGACATCCGGGCCAAAGGGACGCATGGGACGCGGAAAGCCGAAAGAGCCGAGAGCGAATGGAATCTTGCCACGTGTCTTCACCGCAAACAGGAACAAGGGAGCCCGAATCGGCCGAAGTAGGAGATTTTCATCCATGGGACAGCTGGGACAAAGGTACGCGCGGGACGCGAGGGACGCGAAAAGCCAAAGCGGCCGAAGGCAAAGAAGAAAAGTCAATGTTTGACCTGTGAAACTTCAAATGGCCATAACTTTTGACTCCGAGCTCCGATTTTCATAAACGCCGCTGCGGAGTCCCAAAATAGCTGCCCGCACTCAGAAGGCCATAACTTTTGCATTTCTCAACGAAATCGCACAAAATTGGTACCGTTGGAATTGTGGCTCTGAGCCCGACATACAAAAATCAAGAAATTCCAGATTTGATGAAAGATTGATTGAGATTTTTAGGAAAATGTGGCCGGGTTCATAACAGTATTTTATTTGGTAGCTGGGAGTACAATTAAGAGGCATGGTCATCATTCTTTCTCTGCTGCAGCACATGGGATAGTATGGGGAGCCTTTTGCAAGTAATATATAATCATTTTACTCCATTTAATGCCTCTTATAGGTGGTTGAAGGACAGATTTCGGGATTTCCATTTCCCCTTCTCTTCCCCTTCTCATTTTTCTATAAATTGGAGTGTTGGGCTCATTGTAAAAGGGAGGTAGTTCTTTGTAGCAAAGCTCTGTCAAAATTGCTTTGTGAAGCCAATGTGCTGCAGGCCCTTGTAGTGGACCCTTTGCATGGTGATCCAGGCCCTTATCTTGTAATAGATTGAACTGTGCATATCATGAAGCAATAAAATATCAGTTTGTGGATGTATCTTCCCCTGCTGTGCTTTCTTGCATTCTTCTTGCCCCTTTAATCTTTCTACAAGAATATTGTGTCTATTATTATGTTCTTGCAGGATTCATTATCATTGTGTATGCTTGGAATATTGTTGTGAATGCATTTTGCTAGATTATGGAGAAGCTGTCATCACCTCTTCTAGTGTGCACTTTCCTCCGTATTTCACACATTTGGAGACTACTCTCACCCTCCTTTTCGGTGTATCACCGCTTTAGTGTAGGCTTTAATTTTATGCATTCTCTCTCCTGGTCCCTTGGAAATTTAGATTAGAATAGTTAGTTTCCCGCATTAGAGTAGATTGTGGCGGGTAGTTTAGAGCAAGAACCAAAGCTTTCTCGGAGGTCTATCTCAAGTAAGCAAGTCCCACAACTTGGAGATAGTACCCATGTTATCCAATCACACCGTGAGTTCAAGTATATGCACTTGTATAAACACAAGGGTGCTGTGATTCGGTGATAAGACCTACTTCTCCCTTTCTCTTTCAAGCTTCTCCTACATTTTTTTTCTTCTCGCTGCAAGTCTAGTAGCCTTTTTTTTTTCTTCGCCAATTATTTTTCCTTAACTTTAGTTTTTCTTGTTCCTCATTCTTTTTTTCTAGATCAACCAATAGCTCCATGTATTCAGTGCCATCAAAATATATGAATGCCTACTTAGCCTAATAGAACCATCTAAATCTATAACTCTCTTTTTGTTTATGATCTCCCTTGGAAGTCACAATTATTGAGAGAGTAACTTACCGTGTCCATCTTTGATTTGAGTCTCTTCTGGGGAATTGAAGTCCATGTTGCCTAACTTATGATTTTATTTCATTTTCCTGAGCATCCTCTTCAAATTTGACTCCATTTTGTTCATCCTCATCTCCAACATCTGCATAGTAATGAAATATATCTTGTTGTTCTAGTCCTTTAGGAAAGGAAGGAAAATTCAAGATTTGATCTTCTGTGTTAGAAGGTATCTTGTAACCCATGTTTTTGATGGAATCCTCTAACCATTATGGAAGGTTAACTTGACTTGGAAAGGACGTATCATTGTTACTTAGAAAATATGTAGACCCTTCATTATTGTTACCGATGTTACTTGGGTTTCTAAGAGGAAGATTTACCTCCACTCCATGTATTACAATTGTTTCCATATCATCTCTTGATTCAATATTTTACAAGAATTGAGTTTCAGGTACCACCTCTTCACTATTATTTAATTATGGATTTATTCCTTGAGAGAGGCTCAAAATGTTTGTGAAAGCATTAACATTTTCCTCACCTTCTATGTCAAATTCTTGGTTATATGCCATGCCATTTACGAGAGAATCATAATTCAATGGCCAAATACCAATTCTTTGAAAACCGTGATTATGTTAGATGGTGTTAGTGTCTTTTTAAGGCTCTACTTGCAAGCTCAAAAATTTCATTCCTTTTCACATTTGCACATATGTTCTCTGTCATCCATTTGGTCCTCTTAGCTCTAGAATATGTCTTGAAAGGGCTGAACACACTCACATCAAGAGGTTGTGACTTAATACTAGTATGTGTTGGTAGTGTTATCGAGTCAATGCCCAATTTGTTGGCCTCCACAATTTGTAATTCTACATGATTTCTATGGCCATCAAATATTAACAGTGGTTTATTATTTGGAGAAACACCTCTCCTGCATCGAACATGCAAAATGACATAGCCAATTTAAAAAAATCCTTTGTCATCCATGCATTTGGATGTGCAACAATGCATGCTCTAGGTTCACAATTTTTAATATAATTCTTCACCATTCTATTTCCATTGAACAAATAAAATATTGGGATTGACAAACCTATTACATTGACAATACACAATATAGTGATCCACTCCCTACTCTTTGGTATTACCTTTGGGACATTTTGAATTCAACTCTTAGCAATAACACACATTCCACAATTTCTCCTTACTTGTAAAACACGTCTCATCATAATTCTAGATTTTATGAGCATTATATGTATACGTTCCAAACCATTTGGCCAAATTATCAAAAAAATTGGTCATTGTTGTAGGGTGGAAGTTTAAAGCTCTATATCTATCATGTCCCTCGGTTGTTCGGGATTGCAAGGTCCAGATGACTTTTTGAATCCACCTCACCATGATTTATGAATAAACCCATCTCTAAAGGGGTTTTTTTTTTGTTTCACAATTCTTAGCAATGTTTGCCTTTAACTACAATAACTCCAAGCCAAGACCCATAACAACCATTTCTTTGTACCATTCAACAATTCCCTTTTCTTCTTCTTTAGTTAGAACTATTGGAGGATCCCTCCTCTTTGTGTGGGTGAGACCATTTAGCCAATAGTGTAATGATGTGGGTGGAGGGTAAGTGCACCAATTTGGGGGGTCAAAAAGTGGGCAAAAATCAGAAAACATGTTAAATGCGTACACATTTTAAAACAACACAAACAAGTTTTATTTTTCTTGGTTTGGTATTTCTCAAACCTAAAACACGTACATGTTTTAGTTTATTCAAAACGCGTACGTGTTTTGCATAGTATGGACTATATATGTGTTTTGGGGGCTTATAGTTACGAAAATGTATTTATTTTATTATTTATTATACTTTAAATTTTTATTAGTAAATATAAGAAGTTAGGGTCACTTTGTACACTGATGGAAGTGGTCCCGTAGCTCTTACTGATTATAATCTACAAAATAATTTTAAAAATCTAATATGCTCAGAGACTCTACTCATTTTCAGGATTTCATCGAAGGACCTAAGACTTTCGTGTGGTATATATATTGTAGTTGGGCTTTGTTTTGGGAAATCATATAGTCATTTTGTAGGTTTTTGACCTTATGGATTGGATTTTTCCCCTAACACTACTTGAATTGGTACCAATTTTTGAATTTGGTCCATAATTCACTTTAGTGACCATGAATCAACTCTATGATGCCTCGTCTACTTCTTACTAAAATGAGATCCTCACTTTGTAGATAGAGGTTTACTTCTAGATGGTATTCTTGTCCTATGTCCAAGATGAGGTGATTATAATGTTCCTCCTCCTTAAGGTGTGATCACTAGCAGGTGTTGAATGATTTTTACGAATATTACCAAGTGAATTGCATCAAGTGAACTCGATGATTTATCATTGTTAGAAACAAGGTTCTCCATATAAAGATCATCCCCTTACCTTTCCTAGATCTAAAATAATCCTTTCATCGAATCAAATTCATGATTCTCATACATGTTTTTTGTGTATGTCTCTCACGAGAGAAAGACAATGCCTTAATACTTCACACATGATGGTCCTTGATACCTTGGTGGCATGACTAGCTCATTTTAGCTTGTTCTTTGGAGAGATTTGGGTACGATGACAGAGTTAGGATATGATGATCCTTAAGTCATTGTTTGAGATCCAAATTTCACCTTTGAACATGATGAATCCTTCATAATTCAATTTTTTTGACCAAGATGACACCTAGGTGTAAGCATGTTTATGGTACATGGACACCTTTTTTCTCAAGTTACTCCTCATGGAAATGGGTTTCCTCCTCTAAATAGGGGATGAATCCTTGAATGAAATTTGAGTATGAGTTACATTTTCTTGACCTCCATACTTCACTGAAACACTACAAATCACATTTTACGATCAATGAAACTATTCTAAAAATATAATTCTTCATGCAACTCAAAATTTAGGTCCTATTTCATTTTGAACTAGGAGGGGCAGCTACATAGTTTTGTAGTACCTAAAGAAACATTTAAGCCTTGAATCAATGTTGATTATTCCACCTTATAAAGTATTATAATAGCATTCAAATTTCTATTTTGTTTCATATTAACTCTTTCCTAACACCGAAATCTTCCAATGAAGTCATCAATCATCGTTTTAGCTTTCATTCCCCGCACTGAAAACCCGGGCTTAAACAGACTACTCTTGAATGAGGTTTTACTTTCTAAAATTTCCTAAATTTACTTAGATATCTTCAATTCTCTCTAAAATCACTCTCAGATGCTTTAATTTTCTCTCAAAACTTCCTAAGGGTGTTCAATTCACTCCTGAATGGGCAAAAATGGCCTTTTAATAAATTTTAAGTATTTATGTGAAAATCCATTGTTTTATTCTCTCGCACGATCCCGCAGTTACTCCCATATGGTATTTGAGTACCTAGATATCTTGTGTTTATCTTCTTGTTTGGGATGTTTCAATGGGCTGACTTGAACCTATTATTTTTATATTACTTCTGACCTGCATGATTTTGGAGGTGTTTTTTTAGAGTGACTTTTTACCTAGCCCTAGATCAATCTTCCTCATGGAAACATGGAAAGAAACTCTTTCTTCTTCCTCGGCATGTAGGTTGAAACCTTGGCCAATTTTTACCTATATTTTTGTGTTACACGGTGTAATCGACACACGGTGTAATTGCACTTGTCCATATGGATGTGGATGTCATTAATACCACTTTTTTCAAATGATTGTGTATTGTGAAAAATAAAAGATTATGGTTGGGCATTGGTGTTTGAAGCCATAAAAGGTAAACAAGTAAAATATTGACTGGGTTGTAGGGTGTTTAAAACCATATATAAAATGAGAAACATAGAAAAGAGGCCAAAGAGAGTCGTCAATTACTAATTTTCTTGCTTAGGAATCATATGAATGCTAGTATGTGTTTAGGATCTAGAAAAGTACCCAAGTGCATAGTTTTGTGTTTACATTTTCCCCAATTTATTGTTAGCATACGTAGCATAGTTTATATTTTAGGAGTGTTTGTTCTATTTATCCCTTTATTATCTCTTCCTTGTTGTATTCCATTATTCTCTCACCTTCATCCAAATCTTCCACCTTCAGTTTAGGGGAATATAGTTAAATATTTCTCCTATATAATGTACATGCTTCTTCATAATAAAATCAATGTGTTGAGATTATTTCACTCCACATTATTCTCATATATCTGCTTCCTACATTTTGGTATCAGAGCAGAAAATTCTCTTGCCTATGTATGGAAGAACTGTAGAGGAGCGGCCTGCATGTAATTACATGAAAACTTACATAGTCTAGTGGGTATCTTGCTGCTGCGTGGAAGAAGAATTTCACTAGAAGTTGTTGTTAATAGCTGCGTAGAGTGACCTGCATGGGGAATCCTCTGATTCGTGGAGTGTGCGTGGAAGAATACACCAATTTCTTCTTAGTGGAGTGTTGTGCACTATATTTCTTCCTTGCTGGAACACCTGCATGGAAAGAAAAAAAAGAAACTCGTGCAAAGATAAAGTTTTTTTTTTAAACTTGGACATCAAATAGTGTTTTTTTGTTTTGGTTTTTTAACTATGTATGGAGGTCCTATTTTTTATATGAAGAAAAGGACAGAAGTTACATGGAGTAGAGTGAAATATTCCTAGAGTCTTTCTACCTGCGTTAAGATCTTCAACTACTTGGATATTGCCAAAACCTACGTGTAGAAAAAAAAAAAAAAAAATGCAAAGGAAAAAATGTGGAAGAATCTTTTTCACCTGCTTTGACACCTACGTGGAGAGTAGATTTGTTGTTCCTGCATGAAAGAAGCTTAAAATCTTCTACTGTGTGACTGATTTTCTTACCTGCATGGAGGAGGAACAGACTAGAAGCTACATACTTATGCGTGGAAGATTGAATCCAATTCTATTGTTATGATTTTTGTTTTATTTGTTGTAGCAAATTCAAAACAAAAGCTACATGGAAGTATAATACTGGTGCATGAAGCTTTTATACCTGCGTGAAGAAAAGAAGTCTTCTACATCTACATGAAAAAGCAACTTCTACTTGACTATTGCATGGAGGAAACAATGACCTGCAAGGAGACTGGCTGGTGCAGGAGCAAACTCTCATTAATCAAATGAAAGACATCTTCACCAAGACAATGAGGAAGTAGCCACTACAAAAACTACACCGAATGTTGAGTGTAGATAACTCGATTGAGAGTGTCAATAACACAGTCACCATTGCTGAAAGCCAGAACATCAACTCACCAGTCAGAGAACACCGTGAAGAAGCTCCTGAGAGCTCGGGTTCTACTTTGCTTTGTTGAACGAGCTTTAGAATACTAGAAATCTAGCCTTCGACAAGCTAGTTTGAGAAGGACTTCTTGAATACTTCCTTTTCGATGTCAGCTGCCAAGAAAAGTGAGTATAGGAAGAATTAGAAGCCAAGTACGATGTCGACTATGATGAAAAATAAGAATGCCCCATAAAGCGTCGTCGTCTCAAACACGTGAATATCACGAGCATCTACGAGAAAGTAATTCTCATCATCAGTGAGTCAAAGTTGTAATAACTCTTGAAATAAATAAATAATTTTTTTATTACAATGTCTACTCGAAGTTGCTTCTTTCCAATGCTCAGTTTCTCAAAGGGCCCAATTTTGTGGCTTGGAAAACAAAAATGAGGACAATCCTTTAGTTTGAAGGATTATGGGGCATTGTCACAGGGTCTGTGCCCACTCCCACATCCCCTGATGAATTAATAAAGTATGAGATGGCTAGTGTGAAAGCCTTGATGCTGATAATTCTTAGTATCAGTGACGATGTGCAACCGCATATTCAGACTGTGGACAAACCAAAGGAGGCCTAGGACAAGCTAACAACAATTTATGAAGCCAAAAATCAGACAAAGATTCTTCATCTTCAGTCAAAGCTGCACACCCTCTCTATGGGATCAGATGAGAAAGTGGAGGAGTTCTTACGTCACGTGGCTGAGCTAAGATCAGAGTTATTGGCGCTCGGTGAAATGGTAGATGATAAAATTCTCATGGTAATCACCTTGAGAGTACTCCCTTTGCAATTCCGAGTGTTTGTTACGATGTTGAATGTGTCTAAACAAACAGTGGCATTCGAAGAACTTGTGAATTTGCTGCAGCAGGAGGAGGCCATCACTTCATCCCATGAGGAGTCTCAGGATAAAGCCTTGTTCTCAAAGCCATACCATGGTCAGAAGAATCAGAAAGGTCCCCCAGAGAAGAAAAATCAAGTGCAACCAAAACAACATCAGAAAAATCAAAATTCAAAGAGGTGATGTCATATTTACAGAACCAACACTCAAGATACTGATCACTTCTTGGTACACTATCTTGAAACAAGGATCTTTAAGTCAAACAGGCACACCAGGGTGTGAATATTTTCAAAAATCCAAATGATGTTTCCACCGGAGAAAGCATAAGGGAAATCTTGCAGCCCAAGAAGATGATGAATCGATGAGGAGACATCGAAGGAGCCCATTGTGGTAAGAAATTTGTACTGTCTCTCAAACTTCTCACCCATGAAGAAATTCTGGCTGATAGACTCTGGTGTAAGCAAACATATGTCAGGTGACAAAAAGTTGTTTGATTCACTACATGAAGAACCAACTGGAGATCAGGTTTGGATAGCTAATGACAAAGAATATGTTGCAAAAGAAATTAGAAATGTCACCATTCCTCTAGGACCATGAAAATGTACACTTACAAAGGTACTATATGTTCCTGGCTTGACTAGTAACCTCTTGTTAGTTACTCAACTCTTGAATCATCACCTTAAGGTAGAATTTCTTGTTCAAAATGGCATTAAATCATGCTTAATCTCCCAAAAAGGTATGGTTCTTGCTAAAGAATTTGTAAAAGATAAGTTATTTTCTTTAGATATTGTTTCATCTTCTACAGTAGCTTTATTTGCTTCTACAATAGAATCAACTACCTTATGGCATTTTAGATATGGAAACTTGTTGGTTAGTTCACTGCACTAGATGAGTTCAAAAGCAATGGTCCATGGACTACCCAAATTGTCTAGTTCCTTACCTATTTACCCTGGCTATCTTACAGGAAAACAACATAGAGATCCATTTCAGGTGAGCACCTTCCATGCCAAGAAGCATCTGGAGGTAGTTCATACCGATCTGAACGGCCCACTTTATGTTTCATTTTCAGGATACAAGTACTTCCAACTATTTATGGATGACCACTCTCGCAAGATGTGGGTATATTTCCTAAAGAAGAAAAGTGAGGCTCTTCAACATTTTTAGAACTTCTATCATTGTGTTGTGAAAGAGACTGGACAACCACTTCTTCTACTTCACTCAGATCGAGGGGGGGAATTCACATCAAAGAAGTTCTTGGCCTTCCTGAACCAACATGACATTAAGAAGCACCTTACTACTCCCTACATGCCCCAATAGAATGGCATTGTTGAGCATCGTAATCACACAGTGATGGAGATGGCTCGCTGCATGCTATTAACTTCAAAGCTAGAAGAAAACTATTGGACTGAAGTAGTACATGACAAATGTATATCTTCTCAATAGGGAACCGACAAAGATTCTACAAAATAAAACGCTAGAAGAGGTATGGAGTGGTAGAAATCCATCAATTTCTCATTTACGAGTATTTGGTTGTACAACATACATGCATGTCCCAACTCAGAAGAGAAAGAAGGTTGAGCCAAAGTCACTCCCATGCATCCTACTTGGCTATAGCACTACCTCAAAGGCATACCATCTCATGGATCCTGAGACAAAGAAAATATACGAGAGTCGGGATGTGGTTTGTGATGAGTCATCCTTTGACTCAGTAGTGACAACCAAAGATCCATTAACAACCAACTCTCATTGACTAGTCTTTGAATCAGATGATCAGCTAGAAGAGACTACTCATAGAAAATAAATGTTGCTAGGAGAGCTATTTGTTGATCTTGGAGAACTGGAGAATGTGACTCCACATCAATCAACATGACAACGAAAAGTTCTTCTCAAAAGCAGCCAAGTTCTCATCCGAAGTGGGTACAAAGCACCATCAAGGACTCACATTTGCAACAACTCCTAGATACATCATCCGAAGTCAAAACGAGGAGTCAAACAAGAAATGAGGTAAACTTTACACTCATGAGTTCACTGATTAATATCTTCGAGGTAGAAAATGTTTGTGAAGCACTCAGTTAACCTTAGTGGAAGGAAACCATGGATATAGAAATTGACTCACTCAAGAAAAATTGGACATGGGAGCTTGTCGATCTGCCTACAGGAAAGAAACCCATAGGCTACAAATGGGTTTTCAAGAAAAATATAAGGCAGATGGATCCATCGAAAAACATAAAGCATGACTTGTAGCAAAAGGATATGCTCAGAAAGAGGGCATCGACTATGAAGAAACCTTTACACCCACTGCAAAGATGAAGACCATCAGAGTAGTTTGCACACTTGCAGCATAGAAAGGATGGAGAATTTAGTAGATGGACGTCAAGAGTGCTTTCCTAAATGGTGATCTGAAAGAAGAAGTATACATGACCCAACCTGAAGGATTTTTTGATGAAGAGCATCCTAAAAAGGTATGTCATCTCATCAAATCACTGTATGGACTGAAACAAGCTCTAAGGGCATGGTATATCAAGATCAACGATCACCTTTTGCAACATGGGTTCACTCGTAGCCCCTTAGATTTGAATTTGTATATAAAGAAGGTAGGCAAAGAAATTGTCATTCTTGTTGTATATGTAGATGATCTTGTGATCACTGGCAGTTCAGAAGATCAGGTTGATATTGTAAAGAATGATCTCAAAAGAACCTTCGACATGACATATTTGGGGCTACTACATTACTATCTTGGCTTGGAGATATGGCAAAAAGAGCATCACATTTTTGTCTCCCAAAAAAAGTATGCCAAGACACTCCTGGAAAAGTATAGAATGTCTGATTGTAAACCTATATCCACTCCCATGGAAAAAGGCTTGCAAATTTCAAGATTCCAGGACTCACCTCAAGTAGATGCTACTCTCTACAGGTAATTTGTTGGAGGACTCATCTATTTGACATATATCCACCATATCATATCTCTCTATATGTCGGCCTATCTTTCTAGGTTCATGTAGGAGCCAAAGAAATGTCACTGGAATGTAACAAAGCATATTTTGAGATATATCCAAGGAACAACATATTATGGTTTAGAATATAAGAAGAATGATCAATTCTTCTTACAGGGATACGTGACTCGGACCATGCCGGATCTGTTGATGACAGGAAGTCAACTACAGGATACATATTTCATCTCGGATCTGGACCTATCTCATGGATAAGCAAGAAGTAGAATGTTGTTTCTATCTCATCCATAGAGGTAGAATATCATGCTACATGAGGAGTCATGTGTGCGAAGTGATATGGTTACATCACATTTTGGATGACTTGGGAATTCCTGAAAAATAGTCACCTATTCTCTATTATGACAATCAGAGTGTGTTGAAGCTCATGCAGAATCTAGTCTTTCATGAACGAACAAAGCATATTGAAATTGACTACCATTTCATTTGAGAGCACATCTTGAACCATCAAATTCAGCTCCAGTACTATCCTACAGAAGCACAAGTTGCTGACATTCTCACTAAATCTCTTGGAAAAGTGAAATTTGAACTTTTCAGGGGTCACATTTGCAAGAATAATGTAATAAGGGGGGGAATGTTAGCATACGTAGAATAGTTTATATTTTAGGAATGTTTGTTCTATTTTATCCCTTTATTATCTCTTCCTTGTATTCCATTATTTTCTCACCTTCATACAAATCTTCCTCCTTCAGTTTAGGGGAATATAGTTAATTATTTCTCCTATATAATGTACATGCTTATTCATAATAAAATCAATGTGTTGAGAGTATTTCACTACACATTCTTCTCATTTATCGCTTCCTAAATTTATATTGTTGAGTAAATAATTAATAACATAAATTATTTAGAAGATACGTACCTTTTGTTCCTATAGAGAGTGCTGGTGATTAGCATGCTGAAGAGACAAGTGAAGCATGGAACGAGTGTAAAATGAAGCATGGAAACTAAGAAAGGAAAGTGATACAAGGGGTGAAGTGTATGCATTATTTGTACTGTTTTTGTGTTTGTATTATTGGTGTATGACCACTTATTATTACGTATTAAGGATGGACCTACAAAAGAAGATAAAAAGAGTAATTACAGTAGTGTATATGAAACTTTGCGTAAAATATGTCGAAGTATGTAAAAGTGTGTAAAAACTAGTGAAAGGAAAGTGTACACTTGATGTGAAATAGTGTAAAGGATAAAGAGATGTCCTAAAATTTGTGAAGATTGGGTTTTGGGAAATCGCATGCCAAGTGTGATTTTTTTGTGCGATCTCACGTTAGTGGAGAGTTTTTTTTTCCGATCTCACGCTAAAGAGAAAGTGTTGGGGAGATAGGTCTAGTGTTACTCTCCTTCCTTGAATCTTCCCAATAAGCACCACAGTAGATGGTGTGTCCCAATTTTTCTCCTGTTGTCATGATCATTCGATTTATTTCCAAGTTGTACTTGATTAAAAGAGATAGAATACATTTTGTAATTGAAGGATTGTGCATGTAACTACAGAAATGCTCGAACACTTATGTGAAATGTGTTGATATGATAAGATGAGTGTATGTTCCCCTAGGACATTAGTTACCAACAAAGGACATGTGCCTAGGTGCTACTTATTTGATGTTGGGCATTAGTGTCTTTGTTATGCCGAGGACCCAAGTAAGATTATGGACATAATTTTGTGTTGTAATGTATCCCTCTAGGAGCTAGGGAATGTGCATGGTAGAAACCAAGGGACATGCGAACAAAGTGGCAAGTGACATGTGTTAGTAGAAAAAGTAACAAATATGCAATAAAAGACAATGTAATAAATCATGTGTGAAAACAAAGTGGAATGTGAAAAGAGGGTTCCAAACATGGGACATCACTCACAATGTAAGAAGATAAAAAGGTTAAAGTCGCCAAAATCATACAATGAGCATACAAGACATAGGGCAAAGCCCGTAAATAATAAAAGACAATAGAAAACAGTGTTAGGAAAAGTGTATCAGATAACCATGGTGGTGTATAGTCCAGTAAGGTGAATGCTTCACATGAAGCACCCGTTAGCATGTTAGAAAGATAAATAGTATGTCATAAGCCTGTATAAATAAGTGAAAGGTAAACTAACTTGTAATGACATGTAACAATAGAACCTGTGTAGTATGTGATAGTAGAGAAAGTAGATTCCCTCAGGAGCCTCAATGGGAGTGGTAAGAGGTACAATGTCAAACATCATTGCATCGTGTAAAAATATGTAAGAGATTTGCATTCACTCCAAAAGACCAAGTGAACATGCATATGTGTATATAGAAAGATAATGACATACTAAGTATCTTACTAGCATAGTAAGAAAAGTGCATCATGTAAGTAGTATAAGAAAGCAAGAGTAAGTGAAACCAAGATATGTAGATGTAATGTATGAGTGTGACATAATGGAATGAAAAGTGTGAAGGTGGAAGGAGCAGCGTGCCCCCCAGCAGATGTGTATGAAATGAGGTTCATTTATAAATGCCCCTTGAGAAGTCAAGAATAAACCATAGAACCAAAGTGTGTAATTGTGAAATGGTTTGAAAATGTGTGCTAGAAGGATATATCATGAAGCATAGAGTGTGAAATGTTTTTATTATTATTGGCAAATAGTTTTTTAGAAGGGACTATACCCTCATACAGAAAAGGCTCAAAATCCAGATATTACAATGAAACAACCCAAAAAGTGATCAAGATAAGATGTGACAAGATATCACAACAGAGTTAAACAATTTCCTAGAAAATTACCAAAACAACTATAGAACCGCCATACAATGAAAAAAACACAAATAAATTACCATTTTACAACAAAACAACTACACATCCAAGCTAGGTGGGAGAAACAATGTTCTTGCCATTAGATTTTTTCTTTTTGTTCACTGTCTTCCACTAGTAAGAAACCTCCTTGATAGGGAGAATAACCTCAAGAGATTCAATCGGAAGATATTTCTTATTTTCTACTGGAAAAGGAGGGATATTTTCCTTTGCCGCTTTACACTCTGATAATGCAGTTTTTGTATTCTCCATTCTCCCACCAACAGGAATTTATTTAGTAGGAGTTTCGGGACTAATTCTACTCCAACATCGAATTAAATTTTGAAACCAAATCATCCTTGGTATCAAAAACTAAATGCTCGGGAAGGCCATTTTTCCACCAATTGTTTGTCTCAGTATTACATTTTTCCTACCCCCAATCTCAAGCTATGTGACCAAGAGCGAAACATATTTGACACCTTAAGGGAAAACCTTCATAATCAAGTGGTTACATCCATGTTCGGTTTTTTACTTTAAGCTCAATGTTTATAGGAAGGTTTTTAGAAGTCTCAAGTTCAAAAAGAATCCTAGAAAATGTTATGTGGGTGTAATATGTTGTTAGGATTCAATGAAAAGAGTAATGCCCAAAACATTGCCTATAGAGGTCAACCAGTCACAGCTCTAGAATTGAATGGGTAGATGAAGCAGTTTGATCCAAATGGGTTTGCGGGAAAAGGATTCTATGAGTGGGTTAAAAGAGGGAAACCATGGTTTTGATATGAGGTATCATGATTTGCATACCCATAATTTCCACATTATATCATCTTTATTAGTTTTTGAAGAAAAACAAACAATGAAAATACCTTTAGCACATGGATACAGATCTATCTTACCTGTAAGAAGTGGAATCCAATGTTTAGAGATCCATTCATGAAGATCTAGTAAGTCCAGCCATAACCCACTAAAGCGAAGTAAATCGGAGCGTGGTCTTGGTAAAATTGTTCAGAATCACGAACTTCCTCCCTAAATGTGATGCTTGGGGTAGTGTCTACAGGGGTCATAGATTTACAACCCTACACGAAATCTTTGAAGGATACGCTAGAGTTCCCTTGGGAATTAGGAAACTTGCCAAATGGGTTAGAAACACCATCAATAACCACCCCAAAAATATGGTGTAAAATTGTATTGCCAAAGAAAAACATGGAAGAGATCGGGGAAGAGAGAATGGGGCCATCACAAATGCCACTGCCATTAGATCCAAACTCCACATCTCCTTTCACGGTTGAAATCCCTAGATGCAATAAGTATATGCCCAAATCTCCTCTACCATTGGTTCCCCATCTCAAATATGTATTCAAAAGATTTTGGGGCCATGATGCTAGCTGCCATGGTGAAGTCGGCTAGGGCTTTGTTTAGGGATTGGAGGAGGGATGGTTATGTGATTGGGAAAAACAAGATTAATCTAAGATATTTCTTCTTCCAATTGTTCTACATGAGGGTTGAGGTCGATATCGGAGAGCCGCCCTTACCGACAGATCCGAATCTAAAATATTTCGTATCCTGAAGGATGACTCCTTACTAACTCGCCACCCTTAGAGAGTCAACCATCACCGCCCTTGTTAGGGAAAGTTTTTGCATTTACTATTTTTGTGGAGGATGGGGCAAGAGGAACCATCATGAAAGAAGTAAAACTACATTAGATGCTCATTTTGTGAGTTTCTACCATGGCGTGAAATGTGAATGGGGTGACATTAATTTCATATTTGAGATGCTTAACAACTGAGTATGAACCGTGGAGCTAGAGTACACCATAGGGTAATGATGGTACAAGGTATGTCTCAATTTGTGTAAGAATGCTTGGAAATAGGAAGTATGAAGCACATAGCGTAATAGTAAAAATGATAGATAATTGATGATATTAGGAGGCAAAAGTAAGTATTATGTCCCCCAAGTGTGTGATGAAAGGTAAGCTATTAGAGGAGAGTGAAGAGAAGTGTGTCCTCCACTTGATGTTCGAGGATATAACGTCGTGTGACATTGCTCTAAAATCGGTGGTGTGTGAGAGTGAAAATGTATTGGTGAATGAGACCTATGTGATGAAGGAAGTGGTGAACACCTATGTGAAGTAGACCTAGAAGGTGATGAGAACCTATGTGATGGAGACCTAGGAGGTGATGAGAACCTATGTAAAGTAGGCTGAGGAGGTAATGAGAGCTTATGTGAAGGGGCTTCGCTAGTGGGGGGCTTAGACCGACAAGGTGGTATAGTGTACTTGAAGAGGATGAGTAGGTCATGTACAAATATGAGAGCTAGGTGTAGAATGTACCTTAGATTTGAGAGGCCCGGGGGCCTAGATGCTATAACTATTGGAATGACGTCCTCAAGAGGAGGTTGAGGTAATGGTGTGCATGGTGGAATACCTTTGAGAGTGAAGACATGCTTATTGTGAATAAAATTGAGGCACAAATTATTTGTGGAGGGGATGGCTTGGGTGACATGAAGACAAGGAAGACCTAAAAGCATGTCACAACCTACAATGGAAGGTGCCACAATGAATGACACAAACATGGTGAGAGGCCCAACTGTAACTAGAATCCTGATGTAGCCATAAGATTTGGGAATCGGATATGAAATATTAGAGAATGGACATTTAATAGCTAAGATGAGTGCAATAGAACACACACTGATAGAATCTGATGGATAGATCATCGTGTTATTGAAAGTATTAGATCTAATATAAGCATTGATGTGTAATGAATTAGATGAAAATGTATCATGATAATCGTGATTTGAGAATGTAATGAGTGGTGGAGATGCATCAATAGTAACAACTAGAAAATCAAGAGGCCCCGATGAAAGAGGAAACACAATGTGATATGTATGATTAGTATAAGAATCAACAATTTTCTTGTCATGCTTATCCAATGGGTTATTGATTTAACAAATATGAGATTTGTAAAACCCTAATTGTAGAGTCATGTATAATAAATATATGTTAAAAACTATTGAAATATAAATGACATAAGCAATAATCTAGATAAAAATGAAACCCTAAGTGTAAGAGAGAGGGTTAACGACTTATTTGATCTATGCCTGATGCCGAGACTATGCATACCAGAGATAATGAAAAACAAGAAGGGAATACTGTCGCAACTGAGTAGAGAAAATCCTGGAACTTCCAGATAAGTTGGGACTAGAGCTCCTAGACTAGGACAAGGGCACCTAAACGCTAGAGACCTTTATTAGGTTCGTATGATCGCACAGGATCTCAAAAACTAGTTTTTGTTGTGCCACATAAGTGTTAATAACCTTCATTTTTGGTCACCTATATGTCGTTGGATGATCACCAGATTATCCTCGACCTATAAAGATAAGATGACTTGCAAAACCCTCAAACTACATCAAATCCCAAAAATTAAAGATGCAATATGGGGATTCAGAATTACCTGACGGTCACCGAGATAGAGTGATCTTATAACCAAGTGCTACACTACATCTCATAATCCATGTAGTTCTTGTGTGTGTGATAGAATTTGGCCATAGGAAGCCCTTGTGTAAGTGCACGTGATAGAAAGCCATAATTAGATGTACCAATGTAAATAGATGTGTGGATGGAAAAATGAACTTCCCCTTCCTATGAAGTGTATATAGAAAATGCAGTCCCTTGTCCCTTGTATGATTGCTACATGAATTCCTTTCATGCTCTTAAATGCCTTTGGATGCAACCTTAGGTGATGATAGTAGATGATTAGAGCTTGGTATTTTATTTTTGTCACATAGATTTGTATTTATATGATTCTCTTGTTTGAATTTCGTAATTGACAATTAAAATGCCGACCCATAAGAAAACAAGATGCCCAAAAGATAAAAGAGGCACAAAAAGGGTGAGTAAGATTGAAAGATATTGGGGGCACCTAGAGGGGACGGGGATGCCTAACACCGACATCTTGGTTGGGTGCCAGTGTCCAAAGTCGAGAAAGATAAAGCAATAAAGTATTGAGTAGAATGCGGGGTGTCTAAGGTTGTTATTGATTACTAGTTTTATCACTTATGAATCATATGAATTCAAGTATGTGCTTATGGAAAAAGAAATGTACCAAATTTCATGATTTTTTTCTTCATTTCAAACTTTATGTTGTTGAGTGAATACTCAATAACATAAAGGAGATAAGAGATGCGTACCTGATAACCATGTAAAGTGTGATGGTGTTAATGTGCTGAGGAGACAAATGAAAGTGAGGAGTGATAAAAATTAGGTGTGGAAGCTAAGAAGGAGGAAGTGACCTTAGGGGTGAAGCATATGAGTTGTGTCATGTTGTACTGTTGTTGATGTAGCTTCACAGGGTTGATTTTTGTTGTGTATTAAGGACCTACTTGTAAAAGATGAGAAAAGAGTAGTCAAAGTCGTGTGTTATGAAAACTCTTGCAAAAGTATGTAAATGTGTGTAAAATTTAGTAAAATTAAAGTGTGCACCTAATCTGTGAAGAGTAAAAAGGATAGACAGTGTCCTGAACTACTGTAGAAGAGCGAGTTTTTTGAGCGATCTCATGTCAAGAGTGAGTTTTTTGGGCGATCTCACACTAAGAATGAGTTTTTGGGCTATCTCATGCCAAATTCAAGTTTTTGAGTGATCTCATGCCACTAATATAGAGTGTTGGGGAGAGAGGTCTAATTTTACTCTCCTTCCATGACTACTCCCCGAATGTATACACCACTGCAGCTAATGTGATCCATGTTTAGTTTTGTGTTCAGTCCAATTAGAAAAAAAGATATAAAATGCATTGTGATTGCTAGAGGATTTCTCCTATACTGGGAAAAATAATCTATAAAGTGTTGTCAATTGTGTTTATATGAGAAAGTAACTGTAACTACCCCCGGTCATAGGCACCCAGGAAATGCCAACAGTGCCTAGGTGCTAGTGTCTATATCTAGGTTGTAGTGCCCACTCCTCTTCGAAACCTATTTTTGATATAATCATGATTATTAGCTGCTTAGAGACATGGAAATTATAATGATATTTTTGATAGCCTATTGTTTGATATTATGCACATTATGATTATCAGTGTTTAAGTGACTCTTATTATGGATTGTATGGATTCCTAGCGGGCATTGATAGATATTGCAATACATGATGATGAGTTAGTGTTATTTTGTTATATTCTAACATCTTGGACTCTTCGAAGTGGCAATTATTTTTAGATGATATGACTAACCTAGTGTGTACATTGATGCTATGGTTTATTAATAATATGATGATAATGAGTGATCAGTAGTAGGTTTTCGAATGCATCTAAGTGTGTTTAAATTTACAAAGAAGTATGTGAATTGCATGGTTATCGTAAAATATGAATTGTGATAGATGGTTATGCTTAGGCAGCGTAGGTCGATATTAAATGTTAATGGATATGGTAAAATTTTCATAATTAATAATTTTGAATAATTTATTTAGAATAGATTTTGCTTAACCATGATAATGATGAAACTATGTCGTATTATGATCTTATATGATAGATGATATACCTATTTTAATTTCTTGATGTATTGATATGTCATGACACAAAAGGTGGTATTAGCTTGGTTATTTCGGTAGGGAAAAATCACAATAAAAAAATGAGGGACTAAGAAGATCAACCATGAAGGAATGTCGTGTGTTTAAAACATGTTCACCTTGGCAGTCGTTGTGTGTGCATGTGTCGTCATGTTGCTTGTCCTTTGTTAGGAGGGCTCGAAGGGGGAACAACCTCATAAGTGACCATGGGTGTAAATGCTAATTTTCCTTTCTATTTGTTTGTCTTATTTGATGTTGTGATTTTATTAAGTTCTAATGTTCTCTCATGTTCTTGTGTTTATTAATGTAACCTTGATTAAGAAAGTAACTTTGTGGTTTATGTTAATTGGATGGTGTGGCATATTGGGGGCAATGATTGTGTGGGATATACCTTATTTTCCTTATGCTTTTATTGGATTTCATTTCAACATTGGTTTGTGTGCCCATCCCCATCTCCAAAACTCGGATTTGGGCTTTGAGCCCATATTTAGAGACTTATGGGACAAGTTGTACTTGTCCCACATTCCTTAAACTCTCTGTCCAACCTAACCTATGGTATGAGGGGTTAAATTTAGCCCTAATCATGTGCTTTTGAGGGAAAATAGGAAATTAATGCCACCTCTTTCTTAATTTCCTAAATTTGAAATCTTGAAATGTGGAATGAGGATTTTGTTTGGGAAGGAATGTGTCATGTTTCACCTTCTTCATTTATGGGACCTTGGTTTGTGTGTTGGGTTATGAGGTGGATTGAGGGAAATGAGGTGGCTTGGTTTTAGGTTTTACTTGTTTGGACATTTTTGGGGGAGCTTGCATGGGAGTTGTTTGGATTGTGGAAAGAAGTTGGAGCTTGGATGCTTGAAGGTTGAAGGAGCTCTATGGCAAGGGAGGATCTAAAATTGGTATTTTGGTTTTCTTATTTGTGAATGGAGTTGTGAAATGTATGAATGTATGTTATTTTGTATGGGTTTGGGTAGAATTTGCAATATAATTGTGTAGGGAGATGGAAATGGGGCCAATGTGGAGGTAAAAGGGAGTGTGTGAGGTCTTGTAGAGGGAGTGTGGGAAGGGTAAGCCACCTATGTGGAGATATAAGGAAATCTATATATTGTGTATTCTTAAAAATGGAGAGATAAGGAGTTTTTGTGTGAGTATAGTGCACTTGGAGGTTTAGGGTGGATCCCTATCCCACTTGGGAGGTATAAGGAGATGGCCACCATGTTTCCCTTCTCCTTTGGTTCAACATTTTGAGCCTGTTTTTGTTTGTGTATGGTGGAGATTTTTCAATTACTTTGTTCTTGTGTGTGTATGTGTTGTTGAAGTCAATTTTGTGAGGATGCCATGGTTCTAAACACCCCTCATTCCTTCTTAGTTGGGGCTCGGGAGCCAATGAGAAGGTTGGATTCACCTTATCATTAGATTAAGGATGGGAGGTGATTGTTTCCTAGATCCCTACACTTTGTTGATGTGTTGGAGATGGAGAAAATGTGGATTGCATACTTAGCTTGGTGTGTTTTAGCCGCGTGATGGAGTTAGGAAAAGTTTTAAAAACAATTGTCATGTTGTCTCCACCTTTAGGTGGAGGGCTTGTAAACTTGGATTTTATTTTCAATTCTCCTTTTAAAGAAATTTAATTAAGGATGTTATGAATGTTGATTTATGAAATATAGAGGGTTGAAGAAGGATAAAACGTCTGCATTTTATTTTATTGTAAAATCTACTTCATAATGCAAATATGTAATTTATTTGAAGGTCTGTAATTTATTTTAAATTTGCCTCATATTGTAGGCTTAAATCTAAAAATGGTTCTCCCTGAATTGCAAATGTGTAGAGATATATATTTACTCTCTTTTGAATGTTGTTTAAAGGAAATGGAAATCTCTTTTGGGATGCAAGTCTCCTTAAATTAAAATAAAATCCTTGAATTAATTTTATTGTTGTGAATGGTGGGATATTTGATTTACAATGTATATTTTCCATTTGATTTTCTTTTATAACAGATTTCAGAATTAGACTATCATTGTATGCTTATATTGTGATGAAATATTTCCATTTTAAATCAAAAGAAAGAAATCATTTTCCCCTTTGTGTGTGTGTGTGTGTGTGTGTGTACATATACATATACATATACATATACATATGCATATGCATATGCATATATCCATATCCATATCCATTCATATAAAAATTTGTTTTCTTTCTACTGTGTATTCTTTTACAAAATAAGTCTAAAGCAACTACATATATACTTGTGTATATATATACACATATTTACATTATTTAGAACTAAGGTTGATTAAGATTTTGAAACGATATACATATACAATATTAAAATGAAAAGGGAATCAATTTTGTTTATATTGTATAGTTATTAAACTAAATTAAAAAAACAATATGTAGGGAGGGCAAGAGGGGGACAAACCCCCTGTACCTCCCCATAACTTTGCATTATTGGCAAAGAGTGGTGTGGTTCCGCGGCTAAGCCCACATGGCCTGTGAAACCCCTGTGCACAAACATATAAGCATCCAACCTTGTGTGTGTGTGTGTGTGTGTGTGTGTGTGTGTGTGTGTGTGTGTGTGTGTGTGTGTGTGTGAACATATAAATTTGTATATAAATATATAAAATATGTATATATTGACAAAAATAAGAGGTTTGATTCATCCCTGCAACAAATAAAATATTTTTGGGTAAATACAACACCCACAACCATGAGATCCTGGCAAATAAACTAGTAAACAAATTTGCAGATTATCAAACCCTAGGAGGGAGTGTAAAACATATATAAGAAAATAAGGGGAGAATTTTCCCTTTGGCTAAAAAAATCCAAGTTAAAACGCTAGAGCCATAGCTCTCCACATATTCCATGGCCTCCATCTTCTCCTCTCTTGCAAACCAACCTGTGCAAATGGACACACATTAGGAAAACAAAGGAAATAAAAGAAAAATTAAGAGAAATTAGGGCTTATTTTAGACTACTTAGGATCTAGGTGAGGATTAAATCAATCGTATGGCTCAAATTTAATACTTACATCTTTAATTGATGGGAAATAATTGTTTCAATAAAGTATGGGGAAATTTAATTAAAAGGAACCCTAGGGATTCATTCATAGGTAATAGTGAGCTTAGGTTATATTAGGATATTTTAATTAAGGGTAAATAAATATTCGTTGTGCATGGGTGTTTTTATTATGTTACGTAAGTGGATTAAAATGAATAAATTTAAATGTGTAGCTAGCTAATTAAATGAGTGGAATGAGTATTACTTTTTTAGGAAATGAACTAAAACTAACTTAGCAAATAATTTTAATAAATTTAATAGGAACTTAAGTGGGTGAAATTAACGAGTTTAAGTTAGAAAATATTTGAAATAAAATTTGATTTAATTTAATATGAAGTTAAGGAAAGAAATTAAATAAAATTAATTTAGGGATAAATTAAACCATAATAACTCGGGTAATAAAATACTATTATCTAAAAAAGGGGATGTATTAAATAAATGAACAAGTTCTTGAATAAACGCAACACATGTTTGTTTTATATAAAAAAATTGCCGCAATTTTTCTAAGTAATGCGATGTAGTGTTGGTGTGGTTTGATGTGGAAAAATGCGCGGTGCACACTTTGGTATCAGAGCCATGGGTTCAATACATGGACCTTGGGAAAATATGGAAGCAAAACAAACCACTTTGCATAACTTAAAACTTAGGAAACATAACATTGTTGATAAATTAAAAACATAGGAACTTAGTAAACTAAAACAAACCTAAATAATGATGGACTAACTCCCTCCTTGTTCTATGCAGGAGGCATAGATCAGATGAGGGATTCTTACATATTGAGTTATAAGGGCCATCTCCTAATCAGAAGTCACTATCATACTACCATTAAATATACAGGCCTTATAGAAGGTCAATGCCACCATACGCGGAGGTTCACTTGGGGGACAACCTAGCCACCATGAGAGGGAGCCGTCACCAGAGGCTTAAGACTCTCCAAGACACAGTGAGGAGAAGAGGGAAGAGAACTCCCATGTGGAGGTAGATAGATAGGACTCATCACAGAGAGAGTAGAGAGATAGGGCTGTGAGACAGAGGGAGAGATCTAGGAGCCCTAGGCAGAGAGAAGGTCATGAGGAGACATCAAGGGGAAAACAAATGTCAAGAGCTATCAAAATTCATGAGATAATGAAGCTTCATCCACCTCACTTCGCCAGAGACACATGAGAGTTCTAGGCCGAGGCTTGGCTAGTTAGCTTGAGTAGATGCTTCAAGCTATGCCCATGCACTAGTAACACAAAGGATCATATTACTATACATATTTTGAGGGAAGGGGCCAGAGTATGGTGGAGGAAAGAGGAGAAGAATATCCCCTAGATTAGAGACCATGACATGGGATCCCTTTGAGGAGTGATTCCAAAGTAGATATCTATCTAGGTGGTTCATTCAGTAGCGAATTGATGAGTTCCACGATCTGTGACAACAACTTATACAAAGCGGTGGCGAGTATGAGACTAGAATTTTTCACTTACTACAGTACATCAACTATATATAGGATGAGCGGGGTAGGGTTCAAAAGTTCAGCACGAGCCTAAATTTAGATCTCAGAGGGGTGGTGCACATGCATTGTCCACATACTCTAGATGAGGCCGTTAATAAGACCTATATTGCAAAGGATAATAGGGGAAGAAATGGCAGGTGAGAAACCGAGTGACGAGTCACATACCATAGATGCGGGGAAAGTCACCGAAGGGGGAAACTCTTCCTCCTCATAGAAGGCACAGATCCACATAGTCCTCTTTCCTACCACATCTATAGAAGCATACCCCCCCACCATTCAGGCCTCTACTGAGATACGATGCTCAAAGAGGCAAGAGTATGGGGCCTCTAACTAGAGGACTTTTCAGACACAGCACCACCTAGAGCTCGGTTAGTTGGAGCTCGTTCGCAGTAGCCACATTGATCTAGAGAAGGGTTATCAGAGTCTACAGGGAAGACTACTAGAGCACATGGAGGAGTCTCTTCTTAGTGAAGGGGAATTGACGGTTGTTATGGATGGTCTAAGGGGGCAAGATTAAAGATATTGTCTCTGCAAAACCTAGGTAACAAGGGCAAGGCCCCTAATTCTGAGCCAAAATTTAGAGATATGGCATGGAGTCAAAGGATCTATGCAAAGTGGTTGAGAAACACTAGGTAGATCAGCAAAGCATTATGATCGAGACCTCAAGTAACATTAGTGGTATTCATATCTCTATCTTATTCAATTCAGGATCTTCCGATTCTTTCATTTCCCCATATTTAGTAGAGCGATGTAGGATGGTGGCACTTATCCAGGGTTATAGTTGGGACATAAAGATGTCTTTTGGATCCAATCTCACAATGGACTCCTTAGTCAAGGAGTGTGTAGTAGACCTAGGACCCTTCACCACGACCTTGGATCTTTGCATCCTCCCCTTGGGATCTTATGGGATTATTTTGGGTATGGATTGGCTTTCAATGCACAGGGCTAGAGTGGATTACTACAGTAAGGTGATTTTTTTGTAAATAATTTGGGAGTTGAGTCAGTGATTATTGGGGTTAGGAGACCTATTTCCATTTGAACTATATCCGCTATGCAGCTTAAGCGTTGTGCACATCGGGGATGCTAGTTATATGCCATTTCAGTTAGTGACAGGTCAGAGGATGAGACTAGTGGGCCTTCACTTGATGATCATCACATTTTGTGGGAGATTTTATATGTATTTCATGGTGAATTACCTATCCTAACTCCCCCATGTGAGATAGATTTTTGTATAGACTTGGTTCTAGGAGAAGAGCTTATATCACGCGCGCTTTAAAGGATTACTACCCCTGAGCTTTGTGAGCTCAAGTTACAGCTGAAGGGCCTCCTTGAGAAGGGCCTAATCCATCCTATTGTATCTCTTGGGGTGCACCGTTGATTTTTGTGAAGAAGAAGGATGGATCCCTGAGATTGTGCATTAATTATAGTAGGCTAAACAAAGTAACAATCAATAATCATTACCCCCTTCCACATATTGATGATTTTTTTGATCAGATGGAGGGAGATAATGTGTTTTCAAAGATAGAACTTAAGTCAAGGTATAATCATCATCGAGGTTTGGAGGTAGATATCCATAAGATAACCTTTTGCACTAGATAGGGTCACTATGAGTTCACAATTATTCCATTTGGATTGAGGACTTTCCTCTCAATGTTAACGAGTTTGATAAATAGGGTATTCAGGATGTTCTTAGACCATTTTGTGCTAATGATCCTTGATGATATATTGATATACTCATGCACATAACTATATGGGAACCTTCGATAAGTTCTATAGTTTCTTCGAGAGCAATAACTATATGGGAACCTAGAGAAGTGTGCATTCTTTCAGAGAGAGTTTCAACATCTGGGTCACATAATTTCTTTGGAAGGTATCATAGTCAATCCTTCCAAAATTACAGCTATCATTGATTTGCCAGTATCGACCAATGTGACCAAGGTACGTAGTTTTATGGGATCAACAAGATATTATAGGAGGTTTGTGCAAGATTTCTCATGCATTGCTCATCCTATCACATCCTCTGTAGTGGAAAGGGAAGAATTTTTTATGGTCAGAAAGATGTGAGTAGGTCTTTAGGACCATGAAGGAATTCCTTACTACAATACCTATCTTAGCATTACCGGATCCTCAGAGGGACTTATTTGTTTATATGGATGCTTCATTAGCAGTGATAGGAGGAGTATTGATGTAGGATGGTTGTGTTGTCACATTTAAGTCTCACAAACTCAAGGATTATGAGCTTAATTATCTAACTCATGACCTTGAGATTGTAGAAGTGGTGCATGCATTGGTATGATGGCATCACTTTATTTTGGGAAGGAGCTTCACACTTAGGACATATCATTTGAGCATACGACACCTCTTCACACAACCCACTCTCAACACCTGTCAACGGCGTTAGATGGAGCTCTTATGCGAGTATGATATGGATATTAAGCATGTGAAGGGGAATGAGAATGTGGTAGTAGACGCCTTGAGTCAATAGAGACACCTTTTCATGGCTACATCAGTGAGTACACATTTATGGAACATAATCTTACAAAAACTTCCACTCAACAGGTTCTATCTTTTGGCTAGGGAAGAGATTGAGTCACACAGACCCCTTAAGGGTAAGTTCGAGGGACTATCATTGGAGTCATATGGGCTTCTTAGATATAGGGGTCGGATATATGTGCCTAGAGATGGAGGTTTGTGACAATACATTCTAGCATAAGCTCATCATGCACCTTATTTAGCCCATCCAGGGGTGAAGAAGATGCATGCTACACTGAGATAATTATTTCATTGGAGTAGAATTAAGAAGGATATAACTCGGTATGTGTCTCGATTTTTAGAGTGCCAAAAGGTGAAAGCCAAAAATCAGCATCCAGCTAGCCTTCTTTATCCTCATGCTATACCGGAGTGGAAATGAGACACCATTTCCATGGACTTAATTCTTGGGCTACCTATGTTGAGATATCACCATGATGTGATCATGATCATGATGGATAAATTAACAAAAGTGGTTCATTTTTTCGGTTAAGACAACCTACATAGCCAGTGCAATTGCACATGTTTATTTGGATGAGATAGTGAGATTACATGGGAGTCCGTGGAAGATGATATGTGACTATGACCCCTTATATACTTCACTCTTTTGGACCACCATGCAAAGTGTGCACTTGAGACAAAGATCAATTTCAAGTACAACTTATCACCCTGAGACAGATGGCTAGACTGAGTGAGTGAACTAGATACTAAAGGATATGCTTCAGATGTATGTTATGGATCATCAATCATGTTGGGAGGAGTACTTGTATCTAGTAGATTTTGCATACAATAACATTTTTAGAGTTCTATCAGCATGGAACCTTTCCAAACATTGTATGGTAGAGAGTGCATGACTCCATTGAGTTGGGATAGATTAGAGGATAGGGTTACTATTGGGCCAACTATGTTGCGGGATATGGAGTAGCAGGTCACTTTGATTAGGTAGAGATTACAAGAGGCATGGGATAGGTGAAAGTAATATGAGGACTAGAGGAGGATAAAAAATAGTTATGAGGTTGAAATAAAGATGTTCCTGAGAATCAAACCTCATAAGATCCCCATCCATCATAGAAAAGGCTCTAAGCTAGCTCCGAGATTTATGGGTCCATTTGAGATCTTGGAGTGGATTGGTCCCATAGCTTACCACTTAGCCTTGCCACCCAGCTTGTCTCACATCCATGATATATTTCATGTTTCTATTTTATGGAGATATATACCAGATCCATCTCATGTCTTGGATTGGACCACTTTGTAGGTGCAGGATTAGGGACATGTAATTGTGGAGCCCATGTGCATTCTAGAGCATAGGACCCTGGGCCTTCTAGGGCGTGATATTGACCAGGTTCACATCTAGTGGGTTCAATATGATGAGTCATCACCTACATGGGAGGATGCCTCACTGCTACGAGCATAGTTCCCACATCTATTCTAGTGACTTCAAGGAGTAAGTCAAGTCTAAGGGGATGGGGATGTAGTTCCCACTCCTCTTTGACACCTATTTTTTCTATGATCATGATTATTAGTTGCTTAGTGACATGGACATTATTATGATATTTTGGATAGCATATTGTTAGACATTATTCACGTTATGATTATCAGTGTGTTTGTGACTCTTATTATGGATTTTATGGATTCCTAGTGGGAATTGATAGATATTGTAGTACATGATGATAATTTTTATGTTATTTTGTTATATGCTTCGACATCTTGGACTCTTGGCAGTGGATATTATGTTTATATGATTGGACTAACCTAGTGTGTACATCGATGCTATGATTTATTAATAATATGATGATAATCGGGTGATCAGTAGTAGGTTGTCGAATGCATCTAAGTAGGTTTAAATTTACAGTAAGTATGTGAATTGCATGGTTATCATAAAATATGAATTGTGATAGATGGTTATGCTTAGGCGTAGGGTGATAGTAAATGTTAATGGATATGGTAAATTTGTGATAATTAGTTATGTGAATAATTGATTTAGAATATGTTGGTACCCAAATTTGTTCTCCTTTTCAGTTTGAGCAGCATCAGAGATATGACATGAAGCTTGAAGTCAGATAGATCATGATATGTGTTGTTTTGTAGCTAGGGATGTGATCTAACTGGCACTCAGATTTGTGGAGAGATGGATAGCACTCAAATAGGACTTGATCTTGTCCTAACTATTTTAGGTTGTGCCTTTCAACCAAGGTAAGAGGACCTATTTTGTAACCCTCAAATGGTGAGGGAGATGAAGATATCCCTCAATTTGTGTAAATAGTATGAAAAGGCCTTGGGAAAATATGATCAACACTCCAAATCTGAATTTCACAAGTTGTCACTCCCAGATTATGGACATATTTTCAATGCAAGGCAAGGGTTATTGAAGACATTGTATGATCCTGATGTGCTTTGTGAATTTTTGTAAATGGATTAGATTCTTTTGTTGACACACAATGCAATGCAGAGGTAGTATGGGGTAGAATTAGTTGTTTTGAATGAATTTTGGTGGGAGCCTTTAGACAAGACTAACTAGAATTTGCCAAATTCTTTGAGGACCTTTGCAAGAAGTTTGTAAGAGCTAAACAACGAGAATGCTTCAAAATGGTTAAGGTACTCCTTCAACTAGGATATGTGCACCAAAAGGAGGCCCAGATCTTGGAGTGCCCACATTTTTATAGCTTCAGTTATCTGTTGTTTTCCTTCTTCATAGACATGTTTGGACAGGATTTGATATATGTTGGACAATATGTTATGATTTTTGTACCTTCTTGGACATGGATGCATATTTGGGTGCATAATGCCAATTTGAATCTATTAGCATGTTGTTAGTTTTCATTGATGTTGTGGACATTAGTTTATGACGATGTTGTTTAGACCTAATTGAGATACGTTAAATGTTTAATGTAGTTGCATGTTTGGATTCTATGGATATATGTCACTTTATCATTATGTCTAACTTATGGTGAATTGTGTATAATTGTGCATGTTGTCGCATTTTTGATTCTAGAAAGATGATATGCTAGTTTAGAATTCATTGATTTCTTATTGAGTAGTTGATTCACATTTTATCGGACAGGTGCATTTAATGTGTGCAATGAGTGTGCAGGTGACAGGTCACAGGAGAACGTGGGATTCAGGCCAGCTACATAATTTTGCACAAGCAGCCCATGGGGCTAAGTCCTAGCTGTGTTTATTGTATGAGGCCTTAGTATTAGAGTTTATTGTTTTGGGCACCATGAGTGACCCTCATTTGTAATGTAATATGTCTTGTATTATTAATCTTGCTTAGGGTGTTTAGTTTGTGTTGTAAACTTGTTTTGGGGACTTAATGTCCCCACTTACATTAAGTTTTGAGTTTGTATAATGATGTACTTAATCAGAAGGGATTAGGGTCACATGTGAACCCTTGGGTGGGCCCCACACCCTCTACCCTTGTGCCCAAGTGTGCCAAACCTGAAATTGGGCTATTTTAGGCATTTTTAGTGACCCCTTTTTAGTTTGGGAGTTCACTTAGCATGAAAATGGGCCCTTAGACCCTACCTAATAGGAAGGGGGGCTTATTTCAAAGGCTTGGAAGGAGTTTCCCTCCCATTTTACCTTCCTTTGGTCACTTCCATGTAGGGTGGATGGGAAGGTGTGCTTTGTTAAAAGTTTCATAAGTTTGTTTTGTTGTCATTTTGGGTAATTTGGGAGAAGAGGGTTAAAAGCTATTTTATCCCTTCTCTCTTTTCTCTTGAGAATCTTTGACCTTGAGGGAAGAGAGGGGTGACACATGTCACCCCCTCATTTGTGAGGATTTTTCTTGCTCCTCTTCAAATTCTCCCTCATGGGAAAAGAAGAGAACTTTTTTTTGGAGCTTTTGCTTGGAGGCTTGTGGATTTTGGAGCTAGAGCTTGCTTGGGTCAAGAAGTGGAAAAGTTAGAAGTTGGAGAGCTTTTGGAGGTAGGCTCCTTGAGCTCATTTGTGTGTTTTATATCATGTTAGATATTAGTCTTGGTTATTTAAAATGTGTGTTGTTGCATGTTGATTTTAATTGTTGTTTTACTTTATTTTGCTCCATCCATCATATGGCATGATGGAGTTTTGGAGTTTTTGGGGAAGAGAGAGGGATTTTTCCTCTCAATCCTCATGGCTTGATGGGCAAGCCTTGTAGGATTTAAGTTACTCCCCTCAAATGGTTTGAGGTGGGGAAGGTGGTTCATATGGCTTGAACCTCCTTCCCCATTCTTGGTGAGGAAACCCCTTTGGGGTTTGAAAATCCTTCCAAGAAGGATTTGGTGAAAGGGTGGAGAAATAAGGAGGGTTTGAATGACTTTGGAGGAATAAGGAGGGTGTGGAGATCTTGGTTTTGTGTAACTAATGTTGGTTACAAATTTTGGAGAACTCCTTTCTTCTCTTCCCCATTTTAGAGGTAGAACATGGTTTCTCCTCTTTTTCATCTTTGCAAAATTGATGTCTTGTTTTGATATTTGTCTTTTTTTATGTGAATGTAATGTTGGTTGTTCTCCCTTACTCTTGTGCAAAGTTGTGGATAGTAGTCCTCTTTCCCATGGGCTTGGGGGAGGCTAGCATGCATTCCAACCTTGGAAAGACATGTAATGATGCCTAAAGGTTGGGTGGTTAAACAAGCCTTTCTTCTCCTTGTGTGGGATTCTTGGAAGCACTCTTAGTTGGAGCTCAAAATGTGGAGTTGGTTGGAATACTTGATACCTTGGCACCTTATTGTTCTTCAAATTTTTGGACACTCCCCTCTTTGTAATATCTTGGGCAAGGCTATGTGGGAACTTTCTTTATCTTGTAAAATCTTTGGTTGTATATTGGAGTACTTGAAATCTTGAGTCACTTTTGTTGTGCAACCCTCCATCAATCTTGTAAGAAAATTGTAATGGGAATTATTGTGAGTAGTTATGTATTTTTTTTAGAAAATATATACTTCATGTTGGATATCCATCTTGTTTAAAGATTTGAAATATTTATTTAGCATTGCATTTGAAAAGAAAGTTAACCTAACATGGAGCTTTAAGATTAACATTACATGGAAAACAATATCCTTCTTGCCATATATATCTTCTTAAAAAAGAAAATAAATTTAGCTTTATTGAATAGTATGAGATTAATTTGTTTTCTTTCCCATGTGATACTTAATGCTTTGTTCTTATTAAGAAATCATATTAGTATATGTGTTCTCCATTACAATTTTTAGGCAAATTTCAAACCTCTTCCCTACTCAACTATTTTATTACATTCTCCTTAATGAGTAAATCATTTTAATATAGCCATATATCAAAACATTGAGTTTCTCACTTTTCATGAATAACAAAAATAATAATAATAATAATAATAATAATCTATTACTTTACAAATGGTGACAATTTTATCATCAACACATATGTTATAAATATATTTATATATATTTCTTATAGTTATATTTCCAAATACAACTATACAATATTTCTACAAAAATATTAATCTAATTATATTTTTATCTATAATATTTTTTCAAAAACAAAACATTATATTTATTATTATATTATATAATTATATATATATATATATATATATAAAATAAAATAATAAATGAAAATTAATAATAAATATCAATTAATATATTATATATACATATATATAATATATTAATAAATATAAACTTAAATAAATAAATAAATAAGTTAACAAAAAAATAATTAAAGTGAAATTTTAGAACAGTTAAAAAAACAAAACAAAAAAAAAAAACAATGAAGGGTAGGGGCCGAGCCCTCCCCTATACCCTACACCTCTCCCTTGAGCTGCCGCTGATTTCCCCATCTTGCTGCACCACCTCCCGCCACAACCCCCACCCGGCCGCACCGCCCCGCGCCCCCCAACCACCGCCGCTGCTCCCCCACATGGCCACTCACCCCAAATTCTACCTCCTTCTACCGCATTGCGAACCATCCCCCCCACACTTCCGTCCTCTCACCTTCCACGTAGGTCTCTCACCCAAAACCGCCGCTCCTTCCACCACATAAACAAAGCATGAATTCCTAAAAATCTTCAGAAAATTTCATGGTTCTTCCTCCAACCTGCACATGCAAGAAGATAAAAAAGAGAAACGAAATGGAAAAGAAAGGAAAAGATAACTTAAGGATGGATTAGGGTTTTTAGGGCATCTTAAAATCAAGGGCCAAAATTAGTTTGATCCTAGGGTGTACTTTCAATCCTACACAACTTAAAGTTATGGGAATTTTGGTGGGAATGAAAATAAATAAATAAATAAAAGGGGGTGTGTGGGTAAACAAAATAAAAGGGGGAAATCTAATTAATTTAAAAGAGGTGTAGACTCTTACTAGGGTGTCTCTAGTAACTTAATAGAAGTTAAATAAATAAAATTATTTGGGGTTAGTGATTTAGAAATCGGGTAAATCAATCTAGTTTAAAATAAATAATAATGGGAATCCGATTTGTATTATTAAGTATTCACTTGCTAAAAAAAAAAAAAATAGTGACTTATTGGTGACTGCTTTCTAGTGTCTCGAGGCGGGGCACTACATTTGGTATCAGAGCGCAAGTTCGCACATGCGACGCTCTAGGTAATTAATTAATTAGTAAATAATATTTTAATAACATTAATGAAAAAATAATTAAACCACATTTCCACAACCATTATAATTTAATAACCATTTTTCTACCTCATTCACAGGATGGCACCCATGAGGTGACAATCGGTTAGGGGTTTGGGATGTAGTTCACCTACGCCCGAACCATAGGCACCTGAGTTAGGGCCTTAGATCTTAGAGGCTCTTCAAGCAGTTGATCGGTGTTGTGTAGTAGTGTCTTCCACCACCACAGGAGGTGAGAGAGGAGGAGATCCCATTAGGAGATGAGGAGCCGATAGGTAAGGACGCACATTCGAGCCATTAGAGCAGGATACCCTAAGGCGGGAGAGGTCACGTAGCCATTCCGTTCACCATGAGAGGGTAGCCTCGTACATTCGTAGCTGCTCGAACAATCTTGAGGGACCATTTGGGGATACACGACCCCACTCACCTGTTAGATTGCATCGCCAGGATCAAGATATAGGTAGTGTGATTAGAGACCTTCTTCACTTGCAGCCACCCACCTACCTACATTGACTCTATAGATGGCATTGGGGCTAAGTCATGGCTCCTTAGCTTGGATAGTTGCTTTGGCTTGCACTCGTATGAGAGAAATGTCAAAGGCACGGTTCACCATACACCTCCTTCAAGATGAAGTAGGCATTTGGGGAGGAATGAGGAGTGGAAGCTCCATTTGACTCGAGAGACAGTGGCCTGGCAGTTGTTCGAGGAGTGATTCAGTGGCTTGTTATATGTCGAGATCATTTTGTGTAGAAGAGGATCGATGAGTTTCACGACTTACGACAGGGATTTGACACAATAGCACAATATGAGAGCAAGTTCCTGGATCTTCTGTAGTATGTGGACTACCTGCAAGATGAGAAATTGTAGGTTAACAGGTTTATTAGGGGCCTTAATGTAGATATAGTAGGAGTAGTTAGGATGTTATCTCCTCCCATGCTTGAGAAGGCCGTTGAGAAGGCCTACTTAGCTGAGGAGAACAGGACCAAGGCATAAGAGCACCGAGATAGAAACAAGAGAAAGTTTTAGGATAGGATACAGGCCTTTCAGAGTCAGAGGTCATGGGGTATAACACCACCCCTAGAGGAGGATTTTGGCCTTCACCAGCAGCCACGAGGGCTCCACCGCACCCATAATAGTAGACACAACATCATGGCCACCAATAGCAGAGGGCTAGATAGACTTAGAGCTTTCAGAGAGGTGGCACTAGAGGAGGTTTTTGTGGATCCAGGGATCAGAGATAGGGTACTCGGTAAGAGGGACAACCAGCTCGCACATGTTGAGCAGTCGCTAGGGTTAGATCGATAGGGTCAAGTGCACTGCAGTACGGAGGGACCCCATCTCAGAGGGGTACAGGAGGATGTTTTATTTGTGGGTCTCTTGATCACTATGTGCGTATGTGCCCGCACAAACCCAATACCATGGATACACAGAGAGCCTCTAGATCTGAGCAGATGATGGGTGATGTGGGACACACCCTTTGTGTATATGCAGTGGTTGATAAATCGCTAGTGAAGCATCGAGCCACAATCATTGAGATGACAGTACTATCAGGGGTATTTCTATCTCAGTACTTTTTGATTCAGGTGCTTTAGATTCTTTTGTATCTCCTTCTATAGTGGACTAGTGTGGGCTAGTGGTGGCTAGGCAACTAGATAATTGGCAGAGTTTAGTTGGCCTCTGGGGCCAAAATCACCATGGAATCATATGTGGAGAGTTGCGTACTTGATTTGGGAGTCCTCTCCACTACACTTGACCTCCGAGTGATTCCTCTAGGATCCTATCAGGTAGTGTTGGGTATGGATTGGCTTGAGGCTCATCGGGCTAAGGTAGATTGTAAAAATAAGGTCATTGAGTGTCAAGATGATCTTGGGAGTGCAATTGTGATTTAGGGATGCAGAGACCTATCTCTTTGCATATGATCTCGGCTAAGCAACTTAAGTGAAGCATGCACAAAGGTTGTCAATTGTTTGCTATCACCATTAGTGATCGATCAGAGAGCACCCCAGAGCATTCACCCTTAGATGATCATGCAGTTTTGAGGGAGTATGCAGATGTGTTTCTAGGTGAGCTTCTAGGGTTACCACCCCACAGAGAGGTGGATTTCACCATTGATTTAGTGCCAAGATCCGCACTAGTTTCTAGGGAACCCTATCGAATGATGACTCCAAAGCTTCATGAGCTCAAGATTCAGTTAGAGGAGTTATTGGAGAAGGGTATCATTCATCCTAGTGTATCTCCTTGGGGAGCACTAGTCATATTTGTGAAGAAGGATGGTTCTCTTAGACTTTATGTTGACTTCCGATAGCTCAATAAAGTCACAATAAAGAATCATTATCCACTTCCCAGGATTGATGACTTATTTGATCAGATGCGGGGAGCTAGAGTGTTCTCAAAAATTGATCTCAAGTTAGGATACCATCAGTTGCGCATATCAGATGCAGACATTCATAAGACAACGTTTCACACATGTTATGAGAATTATGAGTTCATAGTTGTTCCATTTGGTTTGACTAATGCCCTGGCTATCTTCATGAGCCTCATGAATGGAGTATTTAGGACCTTTCTGGATTACTTTGTCTTAGTGTTCCTTGATGATATATTGATATATTCTCATTCCGAGGAGGAACATGAGGAGCATTTGAGACAAGTACTTTAGGTTTTGAGAGAGCAGAAGTTGTATGGGAACTTGGAAAAATGTAGCTTCTTCAGATAGAGATTCAGTACTTGGGTCATATCATATTAGGAGAGGGTATCTCTGTAGATCCCTCTAAGATACAAGCTATCATGATTGGCCAACGCTCACATCGCCACCGACGTGAGGAGTTTTATGGGCTTAGCAGAGTTATTACGCAGGTTTGTCCAGACTTTTCCAAGATTTCTCACCTGTTACTTCTCTACAGAGAAAGGGAAGAAGTTTGATTGGTCAAAAAAGTGTGAGAAGGCCTTTCAGTTTCTTAAGGAAAGGTTAACCACGGCACCCATCTTAGTAGTTTCGGACCCTACAGAGGATTTTGTTGTTTGTAATGATGCATCACTAGAGGGTTTGGGAGCAGTTCTTATGCAGGAGCATCGGGTTATTTCCTTTGAGTCTCATAAGCTCAAAGACTACGAGCTTAATTATCCTACTCATGACTTGGAGCTTGCAGCAGTTGTTCATGCACTTGTGCGTTGGTGACATTTCCTTTTGGGTAGACCTTTCATTTTGAGGACATATCATCATAGCTTACAAGCATATCTTCTCATAGCCAAACCTCAATGCTCGCCAACAACATTGGATGGAGTTCCTATGTGAGTATGACATGGAGGTACAGTATATCAAAGGAAAGGAAAATGTTGTTACAGATGCACTTAGTAGATGACGACATGTGCTTGCTTCTTTGACACTGCAGTCATATTTGAGAGGCAGGATTCTTGAGCATCTTCCAGAGGACAGGTTTTATGAGGGTGCTAGACAGATGTTGGAGTCACAGGGTTCATTAGAGGGCAGATTTTCAGGTTGTGTTTTAGAGACAGATGGTTTACTTCAGTTCCATAGGCACATCTACATGCCTAAGTCAAATGATCTGCGTAGCTTCATCCTTACAGAGGCTCATCGAGCTCCATATGCAGCACATCCAGTAAAGAAAATGCATGTTGATCTGAGGGAGTTATATTATTGGCCTGGTCTTCAACGGGACATAGAATATTTTGTTGCACGTTGCCTTGAGTGCCAGAGGGTCAAGGTAGAACATTCTCGTCTCGCAGGACTCTTACATCCTCATGATATTCCTGTGTGGATATGGGATGTGATCTCCATGGATTTCATAGTCGTACTCCCTATGTCTTCTTATCATCATGATGTCATTATGGTCACCATGGATAAGTTGACCAAGGTTGCACATTTCTCACCAACCAAGGTCACCTATAATGCACAAGACATCACCAAAGTATTTATGGAGGACATTTTTAGGTTGCATGGGATTCCAAAGACCATCATCAATGATAGGGATACCATCTACACTTCAGTTTTTTGGACTTCCTTCGGGATGCTTTGGGCATGCAGATTAATTTCGCTTAGCATATCATCTAGAGACGAGACGGACAGATAGAGAGAGTTAAGAAGGTACTAGAGGACATGCTGAGGATGTATGTGATTGACCAACAAAAGAAGTGGAAAGATTATTTGCATTTAGTTGAGTTTTCCTACAACAACAACTATTATAGTTCCATTGGTATGGCTCCCTACCAGGCATTATATGGTCGACCTTGCAGGACACCTTTGAGTTGGGATAGACTAGATGACAGGATTATTCTGGGACCAACTTATCTACAGGATTTGGAGCAGCAGGTTATTCTGATTAGACAATGTCTTGAGCAGGATAGAGCATACCAAAAGGCGTATGCAGACACCAAGAGGATTGATCGTCACTTCTCAGTGGGTGACAAAGTCTTCTTGACGGTTCGTCCGCATAAGAGTCTAATCCGTTATGGAAAGGGTTCTAAGTTATCACCTCGTTTTGTGGGGCCTTTTGATATTTTAGAGGTCATCGGTCCAGCTTGCCTCTTGCTAGCTTTGCCACCATGGCTTTCATGGGCCCACAATGTATTTCATGTTTCGTACTTCGTAGATATGTACCGAGATGTTTCTCATGTTTTGGATTGGTTGGTATTACAGGTAGAGGACGGAGGACAGTGGAGACTAGAGCCCATACACATACTGGAGCACCGGAGGGTGGCCCTTCAAGGTCGCCCTTCAAGGTCAAGACTTGGAGTAGGTTAGAGTGCAAAGTGGGACAGATATGATGAGACAACAGCTACCTGGGACGATGGTACACCATTGATGGCTAGATATCCCTATCTCTTCCAGTGACTTCTAGGAGGAAGTCTAATTTTAGTAAAGAGGGATGTAGTGCCCACATTTTTATAGCTTCAACGAGTGTTGTTTTCCTTCTTCATAGACATGTTTGGACAGGATTTGATATATGTTGACAATATGTTATGATTTTTTAGAAAATATATACTTCATGTTGGATATCCCTCTTGTTTAAAAATATGAAATATTTATTTAGCATTGCATTTGAAAAGAAAGTTAACCTAACATGGAGCTTTAAGATTAACATTACATGGAAAACAATATCCTTCTTGCCATGTATCTCTTCTTAAAAATTGAAAATAAATTTAGCTTTATTGAATAGTATGAGATTAGTTTGTTTTCTTTCCCATGTGATACTTAATGATTTGTTCTTATTAAGAAATCATATTAGTATATGTGTTCTCCCTTACAATTTTTAGGCAAATTTCAAACCTCTTCCCTACTCAACTATTTTATTACATTCTTCTTTTATCACCTTAATGAGTAAATCATTTTAATATAGACATTTTTTCAAACCATTGAGTTTCTCACTTTTCATGAATAACAAAAAAATAAAATAAAAATAATAATAATAATCTATTACTTTTCTAATGGTGACAATTTTATCATCAACACATATGTTATAAATATATTTATATATATTTCTTATAGTTATATTCCCAAATACAACCATACAATATTTCTACAAAAATATTAATCTAATTATATTTTTTTATCTATAATATTTTAAAAAAAAAAAAACATTATATATATATATAATAAAATAGTAAATGCAAATTAATAATAAATATCAATTAATATATTATATATATATATATAATATATTAATAAATATAAACTTAAATAAATAAATAAAAAAGTTAACAAAAAAATAATTAAAGTGAAATTTGAAAGTTAAAAATAAAATAAAAAAAAAGTGAAGGGGAGGCCGAGCCCTCCCCATAACTCGCGCCTCTCCCGAGACATTGTCGGGCAGCCTTCTCCCATCCCTACCGGCGCCACTACTCCCTCCTTCCCCACCGCCGCACCACCTCCCGCCACAACCCCCACTCGGCCGCACCGCCCTCGCCGCACCCCCTAACCACCGCCGCAACTCCCCTATGTGGCCACTCCCCACGGATTCCACCTCCCCCGCTGCTGCACAAACCATCCCCCACACCGCCGCCCTCTCACCTTTCATGCAGGTCTCTCACCCAAAACCACTGGTCCCTTCCACCACATACAACACCATGAATTCCTAAAAATCTTCATGGTTTCTTCCCAACCTGCACATGCAAGAAGATAAATGAAACCAAATGGAAAAGAAAGGAAAAGATAAGTTAAGGATGGATTAGGGTTTTTCTAGGGCATCTTAAAATCAAGGGCCAAAATTAGTTTGATCCTAGGGTGCACTTTAAATCCTGCACAACTTAAAGTTATGGGAATTTTGATGGGAATGAAAATAAATAAATAAATAAAAGGGGGTGTGTGGGTAAACTAAATTAAAAGGGGGAAATCTATTTAATTTAAAAGAGGTGTAGACTCTTACTAAGGTGTCTCTAGTAACTTAATAGAAGTTAAATAAATAAAATTATTTGGGGTTAGTTATTTAGAAATCGGGTAAATCAATCTAGTTTAAAATAATTAATAATGGGAATCTGATGTGTATTATTAAGTATTCACTCGCTAAAAATAAAAATAAAAATTAGTGACTTATTGGTCTGTTTTCCGATGTCCGAGGTGGGGCACTATAGATCTGCACTCTTCCACATAATCTTTGATAACCCGCCACAAAATCTTGAAGCAGATGAACCAAAAAATTGTCCAAAATCTCTATTTTATCATGACCTAAGGTACACCCAAAGGTTTATAAACAATCTTAATTGATGGAAGGTAAAGTGATTTTAAATCTTTTTATCTCTTTATCAGATGAAAGCTCTTCTGAGTGTGAGATTGCAAATGCCACTAAAATATCAACAAGAAATGAGACCATGTATGATCAAGAGATATTTTGAATACAAGACTACAACAGGAGCAAGAAACACAAATTGAAAACATTCTGAAACATAAGTGCATGTAAATTTTGCCAAGAGACAACACAAAATAATCCATAAATGATCAAATCTATCAGTAGGGGAATGTTATAAGAACAATCTCAGAGCTTGTTGATGGCTTTACAACTGAAACCAACTCAACATGATACAAATCTGATGCAAAAGGAATTAGAAATGGTTCTCAGGTGGTTTCTCAGAGAATGGGCTTCTTCCCAGATTTTCCCATGAAATTCTAAGTTTCTCCAACCTTTTGCATGTCAAAAAACATGCATTATATAACACTCTATTACATTTTATCCTTCTTTCCCAAGAAAATAATATGCCAAACATCAAGTTTGTTACAAAATTCCAACATGATTCATAGATAGGGACATTTAACATATTTGCAACAAAAGTTTCCAGGTGTTTCAAAAAGGTGAATCATTACAAATCCTTCATCATTATCCATTGTGGAGGCACTTTTTTCATCCTCAAAGCATGCACCCCCTTTCATTTCATCATTTCATCATTTCATCATTTCATCCTTATCCCTCCAAAATTTGATTTTGCAACTTCTTGATTTGATATTTCACGTTTTGGACGAGCTAGGTAAAAATCATTTCAAAAACACCTCAAATCTACAAATTGATCCCTAAAACCACTTGCATTAGTCCTTACAGGCACAAACGACATGAATTCACCAAAAATTCGATGAAAATTGATGCAAAATTCGCATCTCCAAGATTTCTGGAGCAAAAATGGCGCTAGAATGAAAAATGCACAGTTACCATTGATTTTCCCTTATCCCTTCAATTTGAGCCCTCCACGTGTCAAAATGTGTTTCGAATGTATTTGGGATCACTTTTTGACTTTTTAACATTTTTGAAAAAATGTAAAAATTTGACCTTTTTCTCCGCCCCTCCGCCCTTGGGATTTGGTGTTGACACGTGGCATATGATGGGTCCCATTAAAGTTGTGGCTCAATTATGCACATTTCCACCTCTTTTAGAAATTTGGAAAAATTTCACTTTTTTCCCGTGGGCCCGCATCTCCACCTCTGTCCTTGACACATGTCACCTTCTCTATTCCTGAGGACTTGTGGGCTCATTTCTCATTTTAACTCCCTTTTTTCACCAAGGGAAAATTTCTTACTTTGCCTTCGTGGGCCCATGCCTCCGATTTCATCTTTGCCACATGTCTCCCTCTGCTTCGTTATAGAGCCATGCCTCAAATTTTCATTAAGTCATTTTACCAAAAAGAAAAAATTTCCCTTTTCCTTCGGTGGCCCGCACTTCCTTCTACAGCCGCCACGTGTCTCCCTTTGCTCCATTGCGGACCCGCGACCCTTTCCTCAACCTTTTTCCCTTTTGCCAAAAAGGAAAAAAATTACCTAAGTCCTCCACCAGCCTTCCATTCCCGCCTGCCACATGTCCTCCTCAGATTGGATGTGGGCCTTGGGGGATTTTCTCTATTTCTATGCACTTTTCCAAAGTGCTCTAAGGCACAAACTGACCCACTCGTCCACCCTTGTTTCTGCTTGCGACACGTGTCCCTCCTTTGGGACCTGCGGAGTTACGGGGGAAATATTGATTTTTGCCAAAAACCAAAAAATGTTAAGTTTTCAAAGAAACCCGTCGAACCTTGTCCAACCACAAGCGGCCACATATGAGGGGATGTTTGGGATAGAATTTGATGGGAAAAGTACGCCCGTATGACTATCAAAAATACAAAATTTTCCAGAGATGCCCAAATTTGATTTTTTCTTCGTGGGTGAAGGATTTTTGGTCAAAAACAATGGAAATTGATTTTAGGCAGTTTACGACCCTGGAAAAGGATTTTTGAGGGGAAATATGCATGAAACAAAAAATCACGAGCTCCAAAGGCCGGGAAAAGTGGAAAAAATGACAGAGGCCCATGGATTTGAAAATTTAGGGCACAAAGTAAAGCACACATGTATTTTTCTTTCAAATTGGGGAAAAATAATAAGTTGTGAGCACTTCAAGGAATTCAACCTAGAGGGAGAAAGTTTGCAGACCACCAAATTCGAAGAAAAACGTTTTAGAGCATGTAAACCAAAGGGGAAAGATGGCAATATAATAGAGGATCAAAATGGGCACCAACAAAATATAATTGTTTAACAATGATAATGATGCAGCTATGTCATATGATAGATGATATATGTGTTTTGATTTTTGATGTATTGATATGGCCTTGATACCAAAGTTGGTATTGTATTGGTTGTTTGCGAGGAATGGAATCACAATAAACAAAAGAGGGACTATGAAGACCAACCATGGAGGAATGTCGTGTGTTTATGACATTGTCACCTTGGCAGCTATTGTGTGTGCGTGTGTCTTCATGTTTTTGTTTTTTGTTACGAGGGCTCCAAGGGGAGAAACCTCACAAGTGACCATGGGTGTAAATGTTGTTTTTCCTTTCTATTTATTTGTCTTAGTTTATGTTGTGATTTTATTAAGTTCTAATGTTCTCTCATGTTCTTGTGTTTATTAATGTACCCTTGATTAAGTAAGTAATTTTATGGTTTATGTTAATTAGATGATGTGGCATATGAGGGGTAAATGATCATGTGGGATATACCTTATTTTTCTTATGCTTTTTATTGGATTTCATTTCAACCTTGGTTTGTGTGCCCATCCCAATCTCCAAAACTCGGATTTGGGCTTTCAACCCATTTTTGGAGACTTGTGGGACAAGTTTTACTTGTCCCACACTCCATAAAATCTCCCTCTAACCTAACCTATGGTATGAGGGGTAAAATTTAGCCCTAATCATGTTCTTTTGAGGAAAAAAAATAGGTAATTAATGCCACCGCTTTCTTAATTCCCTAAATTTGAAATCTTGAAATATGGAATGAGGATCTTGTATGGGAAGGAAATGTCATGTCTCACCTTCTTCATTTATGGTACCTTGGTTTGTGTGTTGGGTTGTGAGGTTGAGGGAAAAAGGTGGCATCCTACATGGAGCCACATCACCATCCTCTCCACCAAATTCTATTTATTGGAGTCTTTTAGTTGTTTTAGGTTACTTTCTTGGAGATTTTTGGGGGAGCTTGCATGGGAGTTGTTTGAATTTTGGAAAGAAGTTGGAGATTAGGTGCTTAAAGGTTGAAGGATCTCAATGGAAAGGTAGGATATAAACTTGGAATTTTCTTTTCTTTCTTGTGAATGGAGTTGTGAAATGTATGAATGCATGTGTTTTTGTATGGGTTTGGGTAGAATTGGCCATAGGATGGTGTAGGGAGAGGGAAATGGGGCCAATGTGGAGGTAAAAGGGTGTGTTTCAGGTCTTGTGGAGGAATGTGTGGGAAGGGTAATACACCTATGTGGAGATATAAGGAAATCTATTTTATTGTGTATTATTCAAAATAGAGAGATAAGGAGTTTGTGTATGAGTATAGTGCACTTGGAGGTTTTGGGTGGATCCCTATCCCACTTGGAAGGTATAAGGTGATGGCCACCATGTTTCCCTTCTCCTTTGGTTCAAAATTTCTAGCCTGTGTGTTTGTGTATGTTGCATATTTTCCTATTGATTTTTTCTTCTGTGTGTTTCAATTTTATTGTGTGTGTATGTGTTATTGAATCCAATTTTATGAGTTTTCCATGGTTATGAACACCTCTCATTCCTTCTTGGTTGGGGCTTGGGGGCCAATGAGAAGGTTGGCTTCACCTTCTCATTGGATTAAGGCTAGGAGGTGAGTGTTTCCTAGCTCCTACCCTTTGTTGATGTGTTGGAGATGGAGAAAATCTAGATTACATACTTGGCTTTGTGTGTTGGAGCCGCAGGATGGAGTTAGAAAAAGTTTTTTAAAAAAATTGTCATGTTTCCTCCACCCTTGGGGGAGGGCTTGTAAACTTAGATTTTATTTTGAATTCTCCTTGTAAAGAAATTTAATTAAGGTTATTATGAATATTGATTTATTAAATATAGAGGGTTGAATAAGGATAAAAATCTACATTTTATTTTATTTTAAAATCTACCTCATAATGCAAATCTGTAACTTATTTGAAGGTCGTAATTTGTTTTAAATTTGCCTCATATTGTAGGCTTTAATTTGAAAATGGTTCTCCATGAATTACAAATGTACAGAGATATATATTTACTCTCCTTTGAATGTTGTTTTAAGGAAATGGAAATCTTTTTGGGTTCATAAGTCTCCTTCAATTAAAATGAAATCCTCGAATTAATTTTACTAGTGCGAATTGTGGGATCTTTGATTTACAATGCATATTTTCCCTCTAATTTTCTTTTTTATAAAAAATTTCAGAATTAAACTATTATTGTATGCTTGTATTGTGATGAAATATTTCCATTTTAAATCAAAAGAAAAAAATTTGTTTCCACTATAATGCTTCTTATGTAATTAAATACAAGCAAATATAAAAATTTGTTTTCTTTCTACCTATGTATTCTTTTACAAAATAAGTCCAACAACTCCACATATTTATATTTTTATATATTTATAACTATAAATCTACTCTTCTGCCTATATACCCTTTTTGAAAACAAAACAAACCATATAAGAATATATATATATATGTATATATATAAGTAAGGTTGAATAATTTTTTTAAAAAAATATACATATACAATATGAAAACTAAAAAGGGAATCAATTTTTTATATATTGTATAGTTATTAAACTAAAGAAAAAAACATGTGTTGAGAGGGCAAGATGGGTGCCAAACCCCCCTGTGCCTCCCCACGGCCTTGCAATGTTGGAAGAGTGGTGTGGCATTGCCACACCACCCTGCCCCTTTCCATTGGAGCCGCGGTCAGGCCCACATGGCTTGTGAAAGCCTTGCACACTGCCATCTAGGTGTCCAACTTTGTAAAAATATATAAATATGTATAAATTTATACAAACAAAAAGAGGTCGGATTTATCCTTGTAACAAATAAAATACTTTAGGGTAAATACAATACCCATAACCATGAGATCTGGTAAATAAACCAGTAAACAAATTTGTAAATTATCAAACACTAGGAGGGAGTATAAAACATATATAAGAAAATCGGGGAGAATTTTTCCCCTGGCTGCAAAAATCCATATCAAAAAGCTAGAGCCATAGCTCTCCACATCTTCCATGGCCTCCATCTTCTCCTACCTTGCAAACTAACCTATGCAAATGGAGGCACATTAGGGAAAACAAAGGAAATAAAATAAAACTTAAGAGAAATCGAAGTTTCTTTTAGAATACGTAGGATCTAGGGTGAGGATTAAATCGATCCTATGGATCATATTTAATCCTCGCATCTTTAAGTGATGAGAAATAATTGTTTCAATAAAGTATGAGGAAATTTAATTAAGAGGAACACTAGGGATTGATCGCGGGTAATAGTGAGCTTACATTATATTAGGATACTTTGATTAAGGGTAAATAAATAAATGTCGTGGATGGGTGTTTTTATATTTTACTTAAGAGGATCGGGGATAATTTTAGCGGCGAATATTCGTAATATGGCGAAAATTTCATTTTAGGAAAATTTGAAAAGGTGAATTATTTAGAGTGGGTCGGTGTCCTGTTCGCCTAAAATATATAGTATATTTTTTTTGGGGGGTCGGCTTCGCCTTCATTTGAAAACATCTCCTATAAAAACCTAGTGATTCACCTGGGTAGTACACCTCAAGTAGCTTAACAAATTACCAATACTGTGAAATTTGAACTCACATACCCTTAAGCACCAGAGATTCAGATTACTATTAGCCTGTGATTGTTGACGCATGACAAATGCAGTGTTGATGTGTGACAAGGGCATTGTTGACGCATGACAATAGCTATACTGACGCGCGACAGAGGAAGTGTTGACGCGCGACAGTATATTCAGACAGTGGACGCGCGACAGGAAATGGGTTGTTGACACACGACAAGTGCAGAGTTGACACGTGACAAAGACCTCAGATAGGGGACGCGCGACAAGACCTCGACACCTTTGGAACCGGACAAAGTCGCTACTTGGTTCTTTTGCTGATGTAGGACTCTTTTAGAATAATAGAAGGTGCTAGCTCAAAGAATACGAATAACCTAAAAGTAAGTAAGAAATCTCAGAAATCACTCTTCAAGTATTTTGGAAACTCTGTGGATACGAGATATTGTAAATACCAATCATATAGATGCCACCAAAAAGAATCGAGAATCTTGACGCGTGTGGAAGGTATTATTGAGGTGGACATGCATTGCACACGAGTATCAAAGTCAAACAAATGAAGCCTACGATAATATGCGAGATCTTGAAGATATTGTTCTGTTGGGGTGTAACAAGAAGTGCAGCTAGATATCACAGAATACAAACACTCAAAAAATGGAAGACAAATCAAAATCAAACTCCGGTCCAAGAAAGAGGAAACCAGGTGATTGTGATATTGCTCAAAATTCTACTAAAAAAAGTAAAGCATTGAAAACAAACAAGAATATGTGGACCATTGGCAGGACATACAAGTTTGATTGGGAAGCTAAATTTCTGTTTATTGAACCTATACAATCATCTAATTCTGAAGAAATCCCATCTGAATGTACATGTATAATATGTACATGGAAATTGGGAAAGCAACAAAAAATGCAACTGAAGCTGGACACTATAGAAAAACATTGTGGAAAACAATATTTAACTGTAACGGGGGCGGATGGCCAGAAAATCAAAACACATAGGTGGAAAACTGAAAAAGAATGCATGCATGTTAGATACATAGTGGAATATGAGGCAGAGTAGAAAAAACACAGACATCTATTGGAAAAGGGAGGAACGATCACATCGCATATTGGTAAGATGAAAGAAACAAATCTACATGCAAAATTCATACAATTCTCTACTCTTTTTCAAATACTAAAAAAAGGAAGAGCGATTTCGGATTTCCTCGATTTCAAAGTTTTGTATCAATTTAACGGAATGCTGAATGTACCTCAGTCTCATTGGTCTGAAAGTAGTGGATGGGAAATGGAAAAATGCCTCTCGATGATAGAGAAGGAAGATTTGAAAGAGAATGTAAAAAAAGCAAACTTTATCTCTCTTTCAATTGATGAAGTGACAGCAGTCGACAACACCGCATGGGTATGTATCCACATCTATACTTTAGAAAATCATATAAGGACACCTCATCTATTAGGTGTTATGAAAATGGTTGAAAACTGCAATGCCGAAAACCTATATAAAATAGTTGTTTCTCATTTGAAAGATGTTGCTGGAATGACTGATTATGAAATTGCTACAAAGTTGGTATGCGTTGGAGCAGATGGTGCATCTATCATGCAGGGTCACCGAACAGGGCTCTGTGTTAGATTACAAACAACAGTGGCCCCATATATGCTACCAATTCACTGTATGGCTCACAGAATGAATTTAGCATATAAAATGGTAAGCAACCACGAAAATGTTGCTAAATTAGAAGACCTTATAAGAGAACTTCATGCCTATATGTCAAGCAGCCCAAAGCATTTTCTCGAGTTCCAAAAATTTGCAATTGGAATTACAGATGGCAAAAACTTCTGAAGGATGTGGAGACTAGATGGATCTCTTTGTATGAACCTGCATGCAGAGTTCATGAGGAGTATCCTTCATTGGTTGGTTTCATGCACAAATACCGTCATGAAGTTGATAGGGCAAGGGACTTGTTGTTCCATTTAACTAATTTGGAGACATTGCTTACATTGGTTGGTATTCTTCCAATGTTAAAGGAGATCAATACATTGATGAAGCATGCACAGGGCAGATTAATCTATATTGTGGATTTTATACGGATGAGAAAAATGGTATGTCAAAGTCTTGATATATTGTACTGTTCCCAGGATAGTTTTGATGCACCTGTTTTTGAAAATTGGAAAGATTTATTAGATCTTAAAAATCCTAACACCTTTTTGAGATTTAATATCCACGATCACCTCTACATCACTGTTAATGGGAGGGAAATACCAATGCACATTTTGCAAAAACGTCAAGATATTACAGGATCGGAACGAGAAGATGTTCCCGTGACATGTAATTTGTTTGAGTCTGTTATAGTTGAAACAAGAATAAAGCTTAAAAAATTTTCAGAAACCTTGTCATCAGAAATTAGGGAACATTTCTGTAAAGATAAAATTTTGGAAGCCATGGGTGTGATGAATCCTAATTTTTGGAATACTGAAGGTGGCCGTGCAGACTTTGTCAGAAAGCATTTCCATAAATCAATGGGTACAATAATGGAACAATTTACAAAGACGTCAGAGCTCAAGGGTATGGAAATCAAAGGTATACTGAATGTTGATTTATTAAAGTTTCAGTCAACAAATTTTGCAACAACAATGAGGAACCAATATAAGAATTTAGATCAACCTTCTGAAAGTGGTGCTATTACAAGGTTGTGGCGAGGAATCTATCAAAGTTCTATCTTACAAGAAGATATCAGTGAATATTTCAGATTATATGAGTTATGCCAAACAATGATTTTGGGGTCTGTGGAGGATGAAAGGGTTTTCAGTGCATTGTCATTTATAAAATCAAAACTGAGAAACAGGTTGGATAAAAATTTGGAAAGTTGCATGAGGTGTTATGTTTCTCGATACTCCATCGAAACCTTTCCGTTCGACAGAGCAATTGCACACTGGAATTCCCTTTGCGAAAGAAGAGGTGTGAATAATACAGCTACAAGTACAAATATTCCCAACCTTGAGAGTGTAATTGGCTCTTCGTCACATTCTACAGAAGACAACATCGAGTTTGATGAAGCTGTTGATAATGGATTGTTTCAACTTTAAATAGGTATCTTCTTTATCTATCTTTTATCTTTATCATTAAAGATGTTACAGGTCTATATACTAAAAATGTCAGGCAATTCACCCATCTATCTACTAATCCATTTCTCATGATGATTTCAACTTTAAGGAGGTATCTTTTTCCCCTTAATCTTATTGTTTGTTCTATTCATTTTTTTCAGCTCTGGTTATCATTAAAGATGTTACAGTCTATGTATTTACATTTAGTTAAATACAATCTTTTTATTTTTGAAAACGTGGGTTGACATCCGTCAGGAAGTTGTTACTTCTCGGGATCGTGACAAAGTCGAGCAACTCACCCATCTATTTACTAATCCATTTTTGTGTTGAATTTTTTTAAGACAAAGATCTAGCACATTACCGGTGATGATTTCAATTTTAAATAGGTATCTTCTTCAACATAATCTTATTGTTTGTTACTTTACATTTTTTCAGCTCTTGTTATCATTAAAGATGTTACAGGTCTAATTCTATATATTTACATTTATTTAAAGATATTGTTGGTCTATATATTTAAAGATGTTGCTGGCACTTCTCAGGACTGACAATGTCAGGAAACTCACCCCTCTATCTACAATGTCAGGTAAAACAAACCCTGTCATATACGCAAGATTTCACAGCAATCTAATACGCTTACCCTTGATGATTTCACAACAATCTAATACGCAAGAGGTAAGCTAAACCCTATCATATTTGCAATTATGTTTAATTTCTTACCAGTGATGATTCTTTCTTGATTTCTTAGAATTATATATATCATATCATAAAATTCCTCATCATCCATATATATCATATCATCACCATATCATTATCATATCCTGAGTCCTGACACTACAATTATTATTAACACAATTCTATTCGTTCTAATGTCATCTATATCCATTCTAATCATTAATGTCATCTATATCCATTATAACACATTCCATTTATTTATCATCTTTATCCATTCTAATGACATTATGATCATATCATTACAAGTATAGAGAATAATTATCTTAAAACAAGTTCAAAAGTCTAGAGAAGAAGAATTACTGTGCTTGATGATAAATCTACATCCACATTAAATTGATCATCATCCATATATATCATATCATTATCGTCATTCATCGTCTTTCATCATCATCTATCATTAATTATCAATTATCATCATTCATCATCTACGTCCACATACAATTCATCACAATGCAAGTAAACAAGAAACATACATATAATTCATGATAATCACCATCTAATGCAATTAAAATTAAAGATTGTATATAAATCCATATAATTAAATTCAAATACCATAGTACATACTCAATAGTAGAAGTTTTCAAATTCAATATTTAAAGTTTCCTCAATAATAAAAGTTTCTAGTTTTCAAAACCCTCTTTTTCTTTATCCAATTCTACTCCTCTGCTCTCTTCCCCAACGGATTCTTCCCCTGTGGCTGTACCTCTTTCCCCAACACTAGAAATAAACCCCGAACTTATAAGATCTTCTCTAAAGACTGATATTGTCTAGATTTTTTAAAATTCTTTCTTCTTGATTTGTCGCATCTCCATCTATCTTCTTCCTGCTGAAGGCCAACTCAATTGCATCTCCATCTTTCTCATCAACCCACACAATATTTTTGTGCTTGTCCAGATCTATGAAATACTCCTTGCCCTCTTTAGAAGTACTTGTGCCCAAACCCTGTATGGTCCAAGCAACAAGTGATACCTAATCAGCAAGTGAACAAAACCAGAACTTAAAAACATATAAAGAGAAAACAAACTAGCATTACTTTGTAGTACTTTATGGTCCAGCCAGTTATCGATCCACTCAATGATTCTCTCCAAGCTTCATACTCAGGAATGGTGTAAAAAGATAACACATTTCCATTTTTGTGAGTTGCCTACATCAACATGTGCCAAAATTAGACATGGAGATACATAACCTCTGGAGGCTTAAAAACAAATATAAAGAGTCTCAATACACTCAACCAAATACAGGGGGAACATTTACCCTGACAATAGGAGTGATAAATTCCACAACAAATGAAGGAATTTTAAGCAGTGATGGCCAGTTATGGTGTATGAAATTGATCAGCAATCCTTTGATGTGGGAACCATCATGGTCCTTTAAGAGACAAAGGACAAGTCAAAAAGGATCTCACTAGAAAGGATGTGTCAGAATTAAGCAGAAACTAAACAGCGCTAGACAAAGATCATGTACCTGGTCTGTCATTATCATCAGATGGCCATATCTTAAAGATTTAATGCTGTCATATATTTTATCTTCCTGTAGACCAAGGATTTTTTTTATATTTACTATCTCTTTATTCTCCATTTGTTGGTGAGTGGTAGCTTCCCTGACATTGAGCAGCTTACCTCTGAGAGGAAACACGCCATAATAATCTTGACCAACAATAGATATTCCTGCCACCTGATAGGATAAAGATAACTAAAATAACAAAAAATTAAATTGGAAAGTGATGTCGAAACATGTCACAATACTACCAAATTCAGTATTCACATTTCCCTGATTCAAGGCACAAACACTTACAGCAAGAGCCTTGGCTGAGTCACCCTCCATTAATATTAAAGTACATTGATCAGAATTCTTCCCCCCTGCTTGATTTGCATCATCAAGTTTGGGAACATCAATTAATTTCCCCTTCTTGGTTCCATCAGTTTTCTTAAGATCTTTTTTTTGTTTAAACTCTGCCCACGCCAGTATACTTTCAAGTACACACTTTTCCACTGCACTCATCAGGTCAAACAAAGTTACAAAGCTCATCTTAGACCCTAGCATTGCAAAAATTACATGTACTCGAGAATAAAACAGAATAAAAAATATGAATTAAAACGAATTATACTTACAATCAACATGGAAACCGAACGTTGATTCGAGAAATTTCTTGTCTTCTTCCAGGAGTGTTGCCTTGGTTGTAACAATTGGTAAATTTTTGAATGGAAGGCCCGTAAACCGATGGATGTCATTTGCTTTGATACTGAATTGGAACATTCGGCCATTGTTCAGAGTCACATAAAAAATGCCATCCTCTGAATTGTAGGATGACAGAAGGTAATTCAAAATATCCGGATCTGTTTTGAAATGGGGCATATTAACGAGCCCTGTAAATTCACACGCATCCATCAAATCTTTATATTCTGAAGACATCTTTAAAACAGTATGGATGTGAGGGCATAAGGGATTCCTGTAGTTGATCTTGGAAATCGATTGAATTGGATTCTCTAGATTTTTTTGTTGAACTTGCAGTTGGGAAGCATGTGAAGTCGACATTATAGTTGTACTTGCATCTTTGACAATGATTGAGACCTACAAAAATTCAAGAGCGGGAAGGTGAAAATGAGAAAATGACCAGTTGAAGGGTATTTATAGGCTAAATCAGGCGTCAATGGCTTCAATTGACGTGCGTCAAAGGTCTTAGCTGACGCGTGACAATAGTCCTAGGCCTGCGCGCGTCAATAAGATCGGTGGCGACGCGTCAACAACGATGGCGCACGCGTCAATAGGAGCCAATGATGTGCGACAATAGGATCCAGTGACATGCGTCAATAGGAGCCAGTGACGCATGTCAATAGGAGCCCGTGACGTGCGTCAATAAGAGCTAGTGACGTGCGTCAATAGGAGCCAGTGACGCACGTCAATAGGATCCGTGGCGTGTGTCGAAAGGAGCGATGATGCGCGCGTCAATATAAGCCGATGACGTGCGCCCATAGAAGCTGATGGCGTGTGTCACCAAGACCATTGACATTCCATTGACGCACGTCAGGAGTGATTATTGACATCTTGTTGTCGCACGTCACATTCTACAGAAGACAACATCGAGTTTGATGAAGCTATTGACAAGAAAAAAGAAAGTGTCACATTTTGAAGATGTCATCATTGAAAATTTGAATTGAAATATTTGGGATGATTATTAATGTACAATTTACTCTCCAAAATCGTAGTTAACAACCATAAAACAAACACCCACAAGCATGTATACATGATTAATTAATGAAAGCTTAAAGTAAAGACATAACACAAATTTACCGAGAGTATCATGAGTACCACAATTTTATTAAGATGTTATGGCTTGAATTCTTCATAGTAATAAAAACTCTCTTCCACAAGATTGATCACTAACACTAGCTCTCCATACTTTTATAAAAACAAGTAGAGGCTATTATTAGGCTTGGAGAGTAGTTAACTTGTAAGGAAAATTTACTTTTCTATTAATAATGAAGATAATCAAGTCAATAAATTGGTTCATACTCTTCCCTATTAATATATGTGGATAAATGTACACTAATGGGTGAATTATCCAAATACTAAAATACAACTAATATTACAAGTGCACCTTAATTATATACAATAGTGTATGGTTATTTAAATACACTGACATCCCCCCTTAATATGTACTTTAATAAAGGGAATGAAGGAGGAACACTGAACTATCCCACCTTAATGAAAATTGCCTTCACTCCCAAAAGTTTCCTAAGATGAAGAAATTGATCCTCAAGCAAGGGATTTATGAAGTTGTCTAAAACCAAATTTTTGTTCGAAAAAACTTAAGGTTGAGAGTCTTGTGATAGATTAACTACCAAAGATGATGCATTTTTATATCAATGTTTTTTTATGTGTTGGTGCTCCATCATATTGTAATAGATGTGGATGACCCTCTAATTATTTTTCACATTTCCAATAAACTAGCCCCTTATACTTACAATAGTCATCTTTTCAAATTCACACATTACCTTAGTCAACTTATATTTGATTGATCATATACATGAGTTATCCGATTTTGATTATATCTATCTTCTTACCCTTATCACATATCTCTATCCCTTAATTAAATACAAGCCAAGCAATGTTACCAAGTTTTGAGGATAAAATTAGGGCTCCATCTTCATTTACACTTTTCTAACCTCTACTCTTCCATGACACTTGGAGAACTACAAGTAGTTTAATCCTGTTTTGGTGTATTTGGTGCATAATTTCTAGCACTCATAGGTATCGAAGGGGGAATGATGAGGTAAATCTAATGTATATAATTAGAAACACTTTTTTAGGCTAATAGGTCTAAAATACAAAGAGATGATATTTATAGTTGTAGAAGAGTCGTTGAAAATATTCATACACATATCCTAGATCAATAAACACGTGTGAAGTATGTGTTAGATATAGATTAGATATCTTAGTATCAAAGGACACATTCAGTAGCCCTATGACACATTCATCAAGAAAACTTGTTCTAAAATAGATGAACATTTCCTCTGATTTTAGGATCCCAAATCTCAAAGGAAAATTTATGACACTCTGCACAACATCCTTATCCAGTTTCAAATCACCGTTATACCCCTACATCTGGTAGAACGGTGAATTATTTTTAACCCTAATCCTAATTTAAGCTATATACTTTCTGGAATTAGTGTTGATAGAATATTATATCCTTACACAATTTAGGACTTTTGTTTCTATATTTGATGTTTTCAATAATCTTATATACACATATTGCAATATCATAATTGAATTACCTCTTAATGTTGACATTACAAAAAGATAGGAACATTGAAATTACTATTCATCTTATTGTTTGTTACTATTCATTTTTTTCAGCTCTGGTTATCATTAAAGATGTTACAGGTCTATGTATTTACATTTAGTTAAATACAATCTTTTTATTTTTTAAAACGTGGGTTGACATCCGTCCGAGGAAGTTGTTACTTCTCGGGACTGACAATGTCAGGCAACTCACCCATATATCTACTAATCCATTTTTTGTGTTGAATTTTTTTAAGACAAAGATCTAGCACATTACCGGTGATGATTTCAATTTTAAATAGGTATCTTCTTCAACATAATCTTATTGTTTGTTACTTTACATTTTTTCAACTCTTGTTATCATTAAAGATGTTACAGGTCTAATTCTATATATTTGCATTTATTTAAAGATATTGTTGGTCTATATATTTAAAGATGTTGTTGGCACTTCTCAGGACTGACAATGTCAAGAAACTCACCCCTCTATCTACAATGTCAGGTAAAACAAACCCTATCATATACGCAAGATTTCACAGCAATCTAATACACTTACCATTGATGATTTCATAAAGACGTTACCCTTGATGATTTCACAGCAATCTAATATGCAAGAGGTAAGCTAAACCCTATCATATTTGTAATTATGTTTAATTTCTTGCCAGTGATGATTCTTTCTTGATTTCTTAGAATTATATTTAATTTATTTTTTATATGTGCAAAATCCTTTGATATATTTTTTTAACTGTGGGATAAACAATACATTATACAATTTTAAATATAAGTCCACATAAAATTCCTCATCATCCATATATATCATATCATCACCATATCATTATCATATCCTGACTCCTGACACTACAATTATTATTAACACAATTATTTATCTAATTTAAATTTATTAAAACAATTCAGTTTTTTTAAATAATTCATAATCATATCATTACAATTCTATTCGTTCTAATGTCATCTATATCCATTCTAATCATTAATGTCATCTATATCCATTATAACACATTCCATTTATTTATCATCTATATCCATTCTAGAGAAGAAGAATTACAAAAGTCTAGAGAAGAAGAATTACTGTGCTTGATGATAAATCTACGTCCACATTAAATTGATCATCGTCCATATATATCATATCATTATCGTCATTCATCATCTTTCAGCATCATCTATCATTAATTATCAATTATCATCATTCATCATCTACGTCCACATACAATTCATGACAATGCAAGTAAACAAGAAACATACATATAATTCATGATAATCACCATCTAATGCAATTAAAATTAAAGAGTCTGATATATAAATCCATATAATTAAATTCAAATACCATAGTACATACTCAATAGTAGAAGTTTTCAAATTCAATATTTAAAGTTTCCTTAATAATAAAAGTTTCTAGTTTTCAAAACCCTCTTTTTCTTTATCCAATTCTACTCCTCTACTCTCTTCCCCAACGGCTTCTTCCACTGTGGTTGTACCTCTTTCCCCAACACCAGAAATAACCCTTGAACTTATAAGATCTTCTGCAAAGAGCACTGTCCAGATTTTTTAAAATTCTTTCTTCTTGATTTGTCGCATCTCCATGCGATAGAAAATTTGGATCAGCTGTTGCTTTAGCTTTGAATAATATGTCAGGGTCGAAACCATGCTCTTTAATTATCTGCTTTAGTGTATTGTTTTGTTTGTTAACCAAAACAATATTTTGTTTCAAATTTTTCGCTGCGGATAATTTTGTTCTTTTCTTGTTCCAAGTGAACTTGCAAAACCTTCGCCTGACTCTTCAAATTTTCATATTTCAACTGCACAAAAAGAGTAATGTCAATTCAAAATATTACTAAAAAATGAAAATTTCAAATTAACAAGAATGATTGTTTGAATGTAATAGTACTTACAACCGCTCTATCTCTTTCGGCATTTGCGATTGCTACCAAATCCTTGTCCTTGGACCATTTGTTAAAATATGCCTAGGCCTCGGCACTAATATTTTTCAATTTGTTTAATGCCTTATCTAAAATGTCATCTTTATAGTTGTTATTATACGTGATGCAGTTCCACTTCTTACTTGGGTAAGTAAGGAATCCATCTTCACAAGTTGATTACGGACTGCGCAGCGTATAAACTATCCCGTTGCCAATAATTTTCATAATGACTAATAATCTCATTGATAAGAACTTTAGCCCTTCTCTCCCATTCTATAAGCTATTTGATATGAGGAAGAATAAACTCACTGACATGGGATTGACAATCATAACCAATTAAGTTCTCCAAAGGAAAAGGTGGCAACTGTTCACTATCTGAATCTGATGAAGACGATCTTGCTGGAGAAGTATGGGGGCTTTCACCAAGATCAACTGCTACTTGTTTCTGCCTTTGGGTGGGCTGATCCTGTTTGTGAAAAAATTAATCAAGATTTAGATAAATAAATTTAAATCGAAATGTAATTCAAAATTGTAAAGCATATTTAAATTGAAATTTGAAGTATACCTGCTGGCCTTGAATCATCTCGCGGGTATCGAAAAAACCAGTTGGGTCATTGCTATCAATGCCCAAATAATCTTCATCTAAATTTATATTGTTCAAAACAGATATGCCCGTTGCACTGGGCAAGCCACCAAGTGAGAGAGTTGGAATTCGAAAGGAGGAGGCAATGTTTAGTGTCCCACTAGGGGCCGGAGCAAAAGGCATGTGTTTACCAATGTTATTTTTCACTGTTCCTTTGGTTGGTATTTTAAAAATTATTGGTTGAGTGGGTGTCGGTGCCACGGTTTGATCAGGACTGACATGTGTTGAAAAGTACAAGAAAAAAATGAAAAAATAGGAAAACAATTCATAAAGTCAAATTTTTTGAAATTAAACGTACTATCGAAGAGTTGTACCTTGTTGTCGAGGGGTTGTTTTTCTCGGTGCTACGGGTGGCCTTGTAGGAGTTGTACTCAGTGTCTATTCAGAAGATATGAATGCATGCGACTGTATGGAGTGAGTTGGGGAAGAAGGTTGAGTTTGTGAAACAGGTGTATGTTCCAAAGTCCCTGCAATTCATCAATATTAAATGTTGTCAATTCATTTGGTTAAAATTTAAATTGAAAAATAAATATGCAACTTTGGAATTTGTAAATAATATATGAGAAGGTATTACTTCTCTGGCGTTTAACGAGTTCAAACTGTTGAGGGTTTGGAGAGGAGTGAGCTTCTATTTCAGATTGGGAGTCCCCGAAGCCTCAGCGTGTTGTTGGCCTCTTCCTCTCGATAACGCCTTTTTTCGGGGAAGGGCTTCAAGATATCTTCTCTGCAAAACATTAAAATTTAAGTTTTAATAACTGTGCACTGTAATGTCAAAAATTGAAATACAATTACAAACTAAATAGTTTATACCTGTTGATCTTCAAACGGAATTGACAACTTCATCAACTCCTCATCAGTGCAAGTAGGAATTTTTTTATCTTTTAAATTTAAAAGTGCCTCATAATAAAGGCCGAGGAGATAGTTTGTTGAATAAATGAAAGGTTTTTCTGAAAGTTTTGAATTTGTTATGTCAGTTCTTATTTTTTTGGATAGATATGTGCACCAATCGAATTTTTGTTTTGAGATAGTGGCAACAATGTATGCAATGGCCCAATTTGGTATATCAGTTTGGCGACCCTGCAAAACAATTCTGGATTGAAAAAATGAAATAAGTGCAGCAAGAAAGTGGTGTGCAATTGATTGTGTATCCACACCACGCCTGGATTTATTGACATGGGCTGCAAATGCGAAAGAGTGAAAATTACTATAAATTTATAACAGCAAATTGTATCAGAATAAAAAACAGAATAAAAATATGAATTAAAACGAATTATACTTACAATCAACATGGAAACCGAACGTTGATTCGAGAAATTTCTTGTCTTCTTCCAGGAGTGTTGCCTTGGTTGTAACAATTGGTAAATTTTTGAACGGAAGGCCCGTAAACCGATGGATGTCATTTGCTTCGATACTGAATTGGAACATTTGGCCATCGTTCAGAGTCACATAAAAAATGCCGTCCTCTAAATTGTAGGATGACAGAAGGTAATTCAAAATATCTGGATCTGTTTCGAAATGGGGCATATTAACGAGCCCTGTAAATTCACACGCATCCATCAAATCTTTATATTCTGAAGACATCTTTAAAACAGTATGGATGTGAGGGCATAAGGGATTCCTGTAGTTGATCTTGGAAATCGATTGAATTGGATTCTCTTGATTTTTTTCCGAACTTGCAGTTGGGAAGCATGTGAAGTCGACATTATAGTTGTACTTGTGTCTTTGACAATGATTGAGACCTGTAAAAATTCAAGAGCGGGAGGGTGAAAACGAGTAAATGACCGGTCGAAGGGTATTTATTGGCTAAATCAGGCATCACCGGCTCCGAGAGATGCACGTCAATAGAGCAGAGACGCGCGCGTCAATAGGATCCAGTGACGCGCATCGCCAGGATCGGTGACACGCGTCAAGAGGAGCAGTGACGCGCGTGTCAAGAGGACCCGATGACGGCGTCAATTGTCGGAGCCAGTGACGCGCGTCAATTGGAGAGCGTCGGTGACGCGTGTCGGTGGAGCGATGCGCGTCAATCGGTGGAGCCGCGTGACGCGCGTCGGTGGAGCGATGGCGCGCGTCGGTGGAGAGCGATGGCGCGTCACTTGGAGCGATGACGCGCGTGCTTACAACAAGTGGCGTGCATTAATTCATGCCAGTGACACATGCCAATTGGAGCGGTGACGCGCAATCGGTGGAGCGATGACGCGCATCAATTGGAGCTAGTGATGCACGCGTCAATTGGAGCCAGTGACGTGCGTCAGGAGTGATTATTGACGTCTTGTTGTCGCACGTCAATGATGGAGCCATGAAAAAAATAGGTGAAATTTTTGTTTTGGAATACTGTCAAATTCACCTTTCAATTGGTTCCGGGGATATTCGCCAGGTATTTTCCACCTACAATTTTATAGAGGTGTCTTAAAATGAACCCTGAAGTGGATTAAAATGAATAGAGTTAAATGTGTAGCTAACTAATTGAATGAGTGACATGGGTATTATTTGTTTAGGAAATGAATTAAAACTAACTTAACAAATAATTTTAATAAATTTAATAGGAAATTAAGTGGGTTAAACTAACGAGTTTAAATTAGAAAATATTTTAAATAAATTTGATTTAATTTATTATGAATTTAAGGAAAGAATTTAAATAAAATTAATTTAGTGATAAATTAAACCGTAATAATTTTGGGTAATATAATAATATTATTTGAAGGAAGGGGATGCATTAAATAAATGAACCAATGCTTTAATAAATGCAACACATGTATGTTTTATATAAAAAAAATCCGTAATTTTTCTAAGTAATGTGATGTGGTTTTGGTGTGGTTTGACATGGCGAAATGCGGACGTGGCCAAATGTAGACGTCACATGGGCACTAGTATATGTATAACAACCTGAAGGATATGACATTTCATGTCATGAAGAAAAGGTATACAAGCTAAAAGGTTCTTTGTGGAATCAAACAAGCTTCCATAACATGGTACTTGCCGCATTGATTCTTATTTAATTAAAAATGGCTTCAGTAGGTGTAAGAGAAAACATACTTTATATATCAAAATGGATGAGAAAGGTAAAATATTGATTGTGTGTCTTTATGTAGGTGATTTAATTTTCACATGAGACATTTCAATAAATTCTTTTAAGGCAGCCATGTTGAAAGAGTTTGAAATGATTGACCTTGGTCTCATGAAATATTTATTGGGAATAAATTTCAAGAAATAATTTGAAGGAATTGATATTTCTCAATCAAATTATGCAAGTGATGTATTGAAAATATTTAATATGTTGAGTTTTAAGCAAGTGCCTACTATTATCGTTAAATCACAACAACCTTAGAATTGCACAAGCATGTGTGCTTGAGCTCAAGGTGTGACTGGGTAACATGGGTGCTATCTCCAATTCATGGGACTTGCTACTTGATATAGACCTCTAGAGAAATTTGGTTCTTACTCCTAAACAACCTGCCACAATCTACTCTAATACAGACAAAACTATCTTATCCTAATCTAACTTTCTAAGGGACCAGGGAGAGAGAGTGCATGAAAGTAAAGCCTACACTAATAATGGTGATACACCAGAAAAGGAGGTAATGAGAATAACATTCCAATGTGTGAAAAATGGAAGTGAAGTGCATACTAGAGAGGGTGATAACAGATCTCCACAGTATAGCAACTGCATTCACAACAATATTTCATACACACAAAATGATAATGAATCCCTAAAAGAGCATAAAATAGACACAATATATTTTCATGAGGTTAAAGAGGCAAGAAGAATGTAAAAAACACATCAGGGGAAGATACATCTACAAACTTGTATCTATTGCTTCATTGATATGCATAGTTTAATCTATTACAAAATAAGGGCCAGGATCACCATGCAAGGAGTCCACTATAAGGGCCTGTAGCACATTGACTTCACAAAACTAATTTGATAGAGTTTTACTACACAAACTATCCTCTCTTTTATAATGAGCCCAACATTCTTATTTATAGAGTTCTAAGAGGAGAGAGAAAGGGAGAAATGAAAATCCTGAAATCTGCCTTCCAACCACTTGAAATATGTCATAAATGAGATGAAATGATGGTTGTTTCTTGTAAAAGGATCCCCGTGTTGTCCCATAACTTCACTGTAAAAATGTATTCCCATGCTTCATTAAATGTTCTCAAAACCACCAATAAAATCATTGTTATGAACTTTGCCACATTTTTAAAAATCAACATCAAAACTTTATGAATTCCAACAAGACCAATTTTGTGTGATTTTGTTGAGAATTACAAAAGTTATGGCTTTCTGAGTGTGAGTAGCTATTTTGAGTTTGCTAGGGATTTCTTTCCTTTTATGGGACTAAGAATTTAATTTCTTAGAGTTGGATATGTTTCTTTTATTATTACCAACTTACCCTCATTAAAAATAAGAAATTTTGTGAAATTTTTTGGTAGAGGATGTCGTGCCCTTTTTAAAAAGTCAAATTTTGTGAAAATTGGAGCTCTGGGTCAAAAGTTATGACCGTTTGAAGTTCCAAGGTCGGGCGTTGAATTTACCTTTAGATTGTGGGTATTGTGGCCTTTTGGGGAACTCATGTCCTGCAACACTCAGAACATCTGGGAATCCTTTCTCACATCACATGATTCGGGGGTTTTCTCTCCTGCGCGTCCGTCATTGTTGATGGGTTGTGAGGGCCATTGACCGCCGAATTATCCGTAAAGCTTTGGGTGCGGAGATTTTGGGTTTGTGGGGAACTCACGTCCCTGTAGTACTTGGATAGCCCAAGCCAATTTTTTTCTTTTTCACAATAGAATGGGCCCGCTCCTCGATTGGTTACTTCGGCTTTTTCAGGCCCGACTGTCCTAAACAAATTTTTCCGCCATACCCGCAATACAAAGACTTGTGGCCATTTCAGATTTTTTGGGCTCGACTATCCCGTGGACCGCGTGTGACATTTTTAACCTCCTTCTCCACATTGCACTGGATCTTTAACTTTTTAGGCCTGAACTTGGTATGACGAACCTTGGTACGATACGCATATGTTCCATCCATAGCCCTCAGACCCGATTTGTACTAAAATAGCCCTTGACTTCATTCTTTCAAAAATATTCAAATTTTTGCTATCTCCTTGGATTTTTCATTGGATAGGGAAGTTAGAGAAAAGCCAAGGAATCCCTACATAACCTAATTTTGGACCTCAAACCATTTCTTCTTGCACAAGCCATGAAGAAATTGTGCAAGTTATCAAAATTACCTTAGGGGTGAATTTTGAATAACACCTACATCAGTTGTTACAGGGCTGAAGTTGAGAAAGGAAAATAGTGGTTCAATTGTTGATCTTAGATTGTTTAAAAGACTAGTTGGTAGTCTCATTTACTTGATGGCCATAATGCCTGATATTATGTATGGTGTGAGCCTTATTTCAAGGTTCATGGAGTCTAAAAAAACTCTCATTGGATAGTTAGAAAAATAATATAGAGGTATGTTTGTGGAACAAAGAACTATGGAATTTTGTATTAAAATGTGGATGAGTTTAAGCTCATTGGATACACGGAAAATGATTGTTCTTGTAGTGTTGATGATAGGAATAGTACCTTTGGTTATGATTTTCATTTTGGAATAGGGGTAGTATCATGGGCTTCAAAGAAACAACCCATTGTAATTCTTTCTTCAACTGAAGAAAAGTATGTGGTAGTGATGGATGTGACATGTAAATTCATATGGATGAGGAGAGTACTATATGATTCGATGCATGAACAAGAAGAAGCAAAAAGGATTTGTTGTGATAATACCTCAACCATTACATTGTCTAAAAAAACAATTTTTTCATAAAAGGAGAAAGAACATAGACACTAGATATCATTTTATAAGAGACTTGGTCAATAAAAAGGAAATATGTCTAGAATTTTGTAGATCAAAAGATCAATTCATTGATATTTTTACCAAGCCATTGGGAAAAGATGCATTTGAATATCTAAAACGTTATTTGGGTGTTTATGCTAAAGATGAAGTGAAGAATGGGAGATATGGAAACGCTAACAATAACTATGGAAATGATACAGAAAGTTTTGAGAAGGATGACAATGAGTTAAGATTAAGGGGGAGTGTTGGAGATATAATCTCAACCCCCGCATTTAACTCTGACCTCTGACAACTAGAAGCTTATGAAAAATGCAGATTTTGGCAAAAGGGAAAAGATTTTCATTAAATGGAATGATCAGATTTGATCTTTAACACTCTCTCTCAATCTGGAAAATTAATTTGTGTGTTGCTACATTTTTGTATGGAGTATTGAAGGGAGAAAATAATATGTAAGGGAAAAAGAAGAAAAATAGAGTAGCGAATCTGTTAAATATTTTCTAGAAATATAATATTTATTTAGTTGATTTTTATTTCTGATTTTTGTTATGCATTTTGTTTGTTGTGTCCTCCATTGTTGTGCATTTATTTTATCAGTTTATTGTTGTTGAATGCATTTTGAGTTTGTTGTTATCTTCCCCTGCCTCTTCCCTTCATAAGCCAAAGTTTTAGGATTCTCACCCCATAATAGAGTTTTACAAATCTAGGTGGGTAGAAAAATATTGATTTCCTCTTGACTTATGAAAAAAATGATGTAAAATACAATACTTATATATAATGAATTTTTATTTAAAAACATATAAAATTAGGTTTACCAAAGGTTGGATGTGAAAGATCCAAACTATGAAAATATCCAACCGAGACATGATGCTACAATACTTATCATATTGTTACGGTGGGAGCATTGAAAATAATCTCTGGACGAAGACAATGACAAATTATGTTTACCAAGAGTATCTTATAAACCCACACATATATTTTCGAATGAATTTAACATGTCCTTAACTTACAACTGTGGAAAATTAAGTAACCACCTCTCACTATATTTCACCCAACCAAAATTGATTTGTAAACATGCAGAACAAGATCAGCCACTCTATTCAAACATAACTGGAAAACATCTCATTATATAAAGAAACAAACAATATTGTTATATATCATTCAAAAATAATTATATATTGATCAAGACATGCTCAATTATACTCTAAAACATATTTATATAATGAAAGGGAATATTTACATTTGTTTATATCATATTTGTTTGTTATATTTCTTTAAATATTGTTGCCCTTGCTTCCACGATGATAACAATGCATGTGCATGGAGGCATCAACTATGGTGGTACTATAAAAAGAATTATTTGGGAGGATTCCCACAACACAACATCCATGTCAAGTGCATGACTCAGGTTTTCTTTGTTTTTCACTAATGCTTATGCTCGATAATTATTATTTATTTAGTGCATTTAGTGTAATGTGAATATTAGTTACCTAACATATATTTGCTTTGCTGTAAAAGGAAAAAAATAACATTAGCCACATTCCCAAGGAGCAAGAAAGTCAATGCCCAAATTAATGTTTTAATGTTATAGATTTTTCATTCATAAATATATGACTCATTACTACATGGCATCCAGACTAGCACGAAGCTTGGTGACGTGTTCTCGTTCGTCGATGCTGCACCAGAAACTAAAGGGAAGAGGTAGGGGTAGATAACTGAAAACTTAGAATGCATTGAGCTATAATAAAATTGGTAAAATAAATGCACAACAATGGAGGACACCATACACAAAATACACAACAAAAATTAGAAATACAAACATCTCGCATATATATATATATATATATAGTTTTATATATATATAAAAATTATATATATGAGCTTCAATGATATGTATTTCTTCTTCTTATCCTTTTTTCTTTTTTCTTCAGAGCTTACATACAAAAATGCAACATACTTCAATTAAAACCAATGCAGAAATTAATTCCACTTTTTCTAGGAGGCGGATACAAAAATTAATACATTTTCCAAAATGAAAGAGTATGTCGAAATCAAATTTTAACATTCAATTAATGAAGATCTATTTCCCTTATACCTTATTTCACATCTCAAAAAGTGGAGTCGGGGTGTCGTAATTTGGTCTAAGCGCACTCTTGTTTTCTACTGCATCCTTTGTACCCATGTTGAAGGGTGTGAAGAAACAGAAAACCGTAGGAAATCATGTTGTCCTCCTTAGAGATTTGGAATGTTCATTTTGTTATGCTCTCCTTCTCGCACTCCCTTTATTAAATATGTTAATGGAGGACATATTGTATAAACCTAATAACCTACATAATTTTATATATAGTAGGATTACATGATACAAGAAGAGTCACATAAATAATTATTATAAACCTCTTCGCCACAAAAAGAGTTAGAAATATTGTTGGTCCCTTCCATACTTGCAAAGTTGTAACATATAATTTTGTACAAATTTCATTTACATATATAATAAAAAATATTGCCTTCGAATCTAATCTATACAGACTTCCACTTTTACTGCAAATTTAACACACTTGGTTGAATGAATTTATAAATAATAAATGCTTTGCAAAATTTGTGATGCTTTTCATGAGTCTAGGTTATAATTGGCTGTAATAAAATAAATAAATTGCATTTTTTAATTACTATTTATGTTATGAGACACAAACACCGAAGTTTAGGTGGGGCTTGTTGACGATGGGTGGACTATAGTCCAGCAAAAGAAAAAAATTTAGTACGTGTGATCGTGTTCTACGGACCCGCTCTTCGGTGACTTCTAGTGGTAATGTTTAAGGTTCAAGCTCATTCTTTGGCTTGGTTCAAGCCTCCTTGACTGATTTTCTTGGATTAGCTTTCCTTTTTTGTTGTTTTTCCTTCTCTCCAACCGTTGGTAGAGGTCGCTCTAGTATCTCTTCAATGCTTTATTTTCTCTCCCGGTTTCTCTCACGATGCATCCTTTATAAGGCTTCTCGGTGCCTTAACCCTATTTTTTCCTAATCTAATAAAAAATGTTATGACACACAAACACGTTGAAACCTCATTTTTCTAGTATTGGTATTACAGTTAATTATCTTAAACATTAATATAAAAAAATTCATTTTTAACTCCTTGCGGTTCTAGTAATTAATGGATGTGTGATTCACAAAGGCTACTTGTCTCATATCAATAAACACTATTATATTATCCTATTTAATTGTAATCACGCTATAAAAATATTACCACTCTTAAATTTATATTTACCTATTACAAAATACAAAATAAATCCATTTTACAAATAGTGTTTTACCATATAATATACATGTTTTACACAAAACAAATATATTTTAATATTTAGATCAATAAAATAAAAATAGAAGACTCTAGTCGAATATAATATGACAAATTATCTCCATTGAGCTTAACATAAATTCCTCTTGCTATACTCAACATAATAGGTCCAAGTTAATTATACACAATAGGTCCAAGTTAATTATCCCCAATAGGTTTGCATATAACATACATGTGAACCTAATGCACATCTCTGATATGGGATGTCATTGATTAACAAAAATGAATTTTACTAAAGTCCTAAATGGGGGTATTTAGGGTTCTAGTGTTAATGTAAATAGGAGGACTAAAATGTTGTAATAAAGAGGATAAACAGTAATAAATAACAACAAACTAATATGCTAAAGTGATGTAAAACAATTGCATGATTTGATCTAATGGAAATAAAACCCTAGAATGTAAGAGGGGAGTAAGGAAAAGACTCATTTGAATAATAGGATACTATCGTTATAGGTTTTCGTAGATCTAGAACAGAACTTGGAAGTGTAGACAAACACTCAGGGGCCCTATAGAGGGAAGATTTGGACTGTTTGAAGTGAACATGCACTGGAGTGTGTCTTGGGGCACACTGGTGGGACACCCTCGGGTCTACAATCTAGGTGCTAAAACCCTAATTTGGCACAATTATTAAATGTCTCTGAATACTTTGTGTCTATCACACTAGATTCACCGAATCAATTGGATGACACCTGCATAATAAGAAGAAGAAAAGGTCGACGACTTACCTTAGCTACCAAACCGGTGGACTTATCGTTGAGCACTACACCACATTATAGACCCTGATGTAGTTCTAGTGAGTGTGTGTATGTCATGCCCTAGGTGCTCTCGTTTCGGTTGCTCTTTGTGAAATAATGAGTTATGATAGTTATGAAAGATGTAGATAGTAGAGTAGAATCAATAGAATCCCTCCTCCTCCGAATGTGTTTGATGTAGACTTTCCTATCTTTAATGTATGGTGCTATGTGGATGTAAGTGGTGTAATGGATGTAGCCCTAGATGGAGTGATAGTAGTGATAGGATGTAATGACCTAGGACCCTTATTATGGTCTTATAAGCTTTATATTTATAGGGCTCTCAAGTTTAATTTCACAATTAATCTCGACAATGCCGACTGAGGAAAAGATAAAGATGACCAACAACTAGAAGTGACCCAAAAAGGAGTGAAAGAGGCTAAGCATAGATGGGATTCCCCAGAGTGGGACGGGTGCCCCAGTATAGGGTGGGGTGCCTTGGAATTAGGGATAGAATCTCGGGGAAGTTAGAAAATGGGGTGATAAGTATCGAGAAATACATGGGAAAAACGAAGTAAAACATAAAACAAAGATGGAAAAAGGTGGGATTAATTGGTATTTAGTACACTTGAGAACCTTCTAAATAGTAGTATAAGATTGGGCTAAATATTGTCTAATGTGTAATATTTGTGTCTACATTTACCCCACTTTATGTTGGTGAGTGAAAAATGCGGTAACATAAAGTAGATAGAAAAGCATACTTGATGTCCATGTAGAGTGTAGAATAAAACACGTTGATGGACTAGAAGCGTGGAATGAAAAAAATAAAAATGGAGGAGTGTGGATTCTAAAGATGAAACATGTGTAAAAAGTGATGAGAGTGAACCTAGGATGGAACACATGTGTAGCTACTGCATGTGTATGGTATACTTACATGGTTAATATGGAAAGTACCAACATGGTGTGTTGTCTTTGTCTTGTCTTTGTTGTTGTTGTTTTTACCCCCAATTTGACTGCTTGTTTCTCATATGGTGGACTATAAGGAGAAAATGATCAAGTAGTCAAATATGTATGTATGTAAAAATGTTGTGTAAAGTATGCTAGAATAGAAAGTGTAAATGGAAAAATGAAACATGTGCACTTGATCCATGTCAAGAAAATGGGTGTATAAGGATATCCTTTAATGTCATGAGTTTTTTTGGGCAATCTCATGCCACCCTGGTTGAAGAAGTGTAGGGAGGAAATGCTCAGTGTCCTCCAACTCTAACGCTTTTGCTAAAATTTGTTGAAGAGATCTCTATACTTGCACTGGTTTTTGGGAGATCCTACACCACTAGATGGAGAAGTATAGAGAGGCCACCCACTATAACCCTTGATCTTGTGACCACTATGTAGAATTGCCGAAGGACACCATGTCCTGTTAAGGCCGCTATGTATGGATTTCATAGGACTTGGTCTGAACTCACTCGTAATGTGTGAACCGGTGTAGATACATTGTATTAGTAGAAACCTCAATGATGCCCTCCTCTTTGGGGGTGCATGAGATGGCCTTGGAAGGAGAATGCGGCCCCAAAGAGGAATAACCACACTCTGACCTTATAACCAACTCATCCCGTAGGGGAAAGGGAAAAACTTGGTAAAACCAAGGTACACAAAAAAGGGGATGGCTAGCCAATATATGTATTATTCTGAACACATACATGAAAATAAGTGTAAAATACATAGAAAATGTAAAAAATACTAAGAACAGTAGTGTAAACATGCAAGAAATAGCAAGAAGACTACACAAAGCAGGTTACAAACAAGGGACATCACTCAAGCAAAGGTAAAATCCCATATAATAGCCATCATACAAAACAACATACAAGTGTGCACACAAGTAAAGGGAAAATCCCACATACAATAGTAAACAACACAAACAAGTAGAAATACAAGTAGTCATGGGAACATGTAGTCCTGCAAAACAAGTGTTGTACATGGAACACCCATTAGCATGTTAGAGTGAAAAAAATATGTCAAAGCATGTATAAGCAAGTAATATAAGATGATAAGTACAAAATGAAACAATAACATCTATATGAGATGAATGTGGATGCCCCAATGATCAATATAGTAAGGGTAGAAGGTGAAAGCATACATGCCACATGTAAATGTCTTGTATCTATGATCACACTAAACAAAGGCATGAACACACATGTGTGTATGATAATGACATATAGGAAAGAAAGCTAACATGTGTAGTAAAGTGAACATGCAAAACACTAGTAAGAAAAAGTAAATAACACCAAGACAATGCAGTATGCTATGGATGGATGTAATGGAATGCAAGATGGAATGATAAGAGCAATGTGCCCCTTGAGTGTATGGAATTGTATGCAATGAGGTTCATTTTTCTCCCTTAGCAGTTAAGAATGAACCATAAATGAGAGTGTGTCATCGGGAAATGATTGAGTAGTGTTGGTTGTGTCTAGCATGTTGTGATGAGTGTGTATGTTTAGTGGTGATGAAATGTGACAGGTGGAGAAGATGTGCATGAACCTTATATCCAAAGCATATATCACAAATTTTTGATCGGAAGAGTGATGATTTATCCCTAAGCATATATCACTATAAGATGAATGGATGGAATGCGTCATATAGGAAGGTGTGTGTGGACCCTATAGCTGAGTGTATACCATGACTTGGTTGGATAGAGAAGTGATGATTTAGCCCTAAGCGTATATCACTACGAGATGGGTGATGAGGGTGTATGAAGTATAAATAAGTAGGTATTGGATAATAGAAGGTGGTGATTTTATCACTAAGCGTAGACAACTATGTGATGAATAAGGTGAGGGTGGTGATTTAGCCTAAAGCATATACCACTAATGGATGAGTAGGATAAATGATGATGATAGAATGTAGAATGACTTAGAAGAGGATAATGTAGAATGGGTGAAGGGAGTGGTGATTTAACCTAAGGTATATACCACTACATGATATGATGATGAGTATGGGTGATGATATAGCCTAGAGCGTTGGTCACGAGTCCGAGAAATGTGGCATGATGACATGTCACATGTAGGTAAGGTCCATTTGATTGGTAAACCCTTGGTAGAAATGAGTATGGACTGAGGAACTAGAGTGCATCATAGGGTGGTGAGTGCAGCGTGTAGAAAAATGTAGTGTAGATGACCAAGGTATGTGAATGTGTGGTGTAGTATGTGGGTAGGTAGAAATAGAATGTGTATTGATGAGAGATGAAACTAGACCCAAGTATAAGGAAATCTAGTGTAGGGTGTAGAATAGGTAGGATGTATGTAGGAAATGTGGGTATGGAAGGTGTAATGCAATAAGTGTGTAGATAGGAATAGAATGTGTAATGATAATAGATAAAACTAGACCCAAGTATAAGGAAATCTAGTGTAGCATGTAGAATGTATAGGATGTATGGATGACATAGAAAACTAGACTCATATAGGATGATGACTAGTGTAGCATGGATGAGATAGATGATGTAGAAGTGACTAGTAGAGGAGGTATGTATAGGATGATGTAGGATATATATATGGTTTCGGTAGTGCAGTGTTTGGGGTTTAGTGTAATAGTAATCCCTCAACATTCTAGTGTGAACCTAAGCACTAGGTGCATCATCGGGTAATGAGGGTGTGATAATAGATAATGGAAATGTTGATATGCAAGGGAAGGAAAATTGTATGGGTGTGAGGGTTATTAAAGCAAAAGTGTGAGAGGAGGGGTGGGGTTTGTCTAATAATGGGAAGGAAAGAGAATGAATCAATGATGATGTGGGGGGACGGATATCCATCGACCCATACATGATGAGGAGGTGATGGAGAATGATGCTCTAATAATGGTGGTATAGGAGACAATTGTTGTGTAAGAGAATGAAACCGATATGCATGTGATTTACGATGAGAGGCATTAATAAGTTTAGGAATAGGCCTATTTTGATGTGCAGGACTAAGGGAATGGAGTGGTCACATGGGGGCCAATTGAGGTGGTGAAGTAGGAATAGGATGCCTAGGTGGTGATAATAGAGGAGTTGTGTTAGTGGAGATAGAGGTGCAGGAGAAGTGGAATGAGAGTGCGAGGATGCTGGAGGTGAATGAGGGATGCCATCAATGGAGATAACTTTTTCATAGATGAACTTAAGGCACAAGTGGTTGATGGAGACAATAGCTTGGGATTTATGGATCCAATTTAAGCCGAGAAGTAGGTCATAGTGGTGGATAACTTGATTAATGACGAAAGGGAGGAGAAGAGTGAGAGGACCAACTGTGATAGGTAACTTAATGACACCATAAGGCCTCTTGAATAGAAATTTGATTTTACGATGGAGGGTAACCAATAGATCGTAAAAGAGACAAGGAACATGTGCTAATAAAGGAGAAATAGGTCAACCTTAGTGTTGTTGATGGGGGTTGAGGCGATAAGGGCCTATATGTATAAATGGTAGATATGAATGTAGCATGATAGTCAACGTGAGAGAAAGAAATAATAGGTGGGGTTGTATCAGCATTGGTGACTAAGAAGTTAAGTGCTCCTACATTAGGAGGTGGTGTGGCATGGTATGCATGATTAGCAGAGGATTCGTAGCCTTTTTGTCACGTTGGTTGGATTCTTTGTTAAAAATTTTGACTTTACCCTTGTCCTTAGTGGGAGGAGGGCTAGTAGGTTTGGGGAATTTGAGTTGGTCATTTTCAATTAGATCTTGGATAAGTGCCCAAAGTTTCATACAATGGTTAGTAGAGTGGCCTACACAACGATGGTAATCACAATGGAAGATTTCATTGTAATTGCATCCTTTAGGCTGCGATGGGTCTAACTCGAGTGGTGGTGGGAGGGTGATGAGGTTTCTATCGAGGAGTTTGTTGCAAGATGAGATGTGGTGCCATAGGGAGGGTGGTAAATGTACACAAGGAGGTTAGGATGGTGTCTCCTTAGAAGGTGTAACAGTGTTGATTGTGAGTTTAGTGTTGATAGGCTTAGATGTAGAAGGTTTAAATGGTGTCTTGGTTGGAAAATGAGAGGAGGATGAAGATTGTTCTTGATACTTTAGCTTTCCAATAGAGAGAATCTTAGATTCACAAAGCTTAAGAGTATGACATAGTTGGTCAAAGGAAGGAAAGGTTTCAAAGAGAACACTTTCATAGAGAGGTGGTAAAGGATTTGTATAAATAAATATTTTAACTCCAAATTGGCAAAGACATTAGTCATTTTGGCTATAAGTAAAGTGATCATTGGGTCTCTATTTAATTTGTGCTAATTAGGCGTAGGTCATCTTAGAACCGATGTTGATGGAAAATTGTGTGAGAAAATCATCAGTGAGATGAGTAAAGGAGGTGATGGAATGAATAAGTAAATCATAGAACCAACACATGGCGTAGTCTTGGAGACTACGAGGAAAAAATTGGCTAACAAGAGGTGATCACCACCAAAATTGAGACATGAAACATGAAACACACGAAGATTCTCTGTGGGTCATCGTGTCCATTAAAAATGGGAATTTTGGGGTGAAAAAGTTAGGAGGAAGAGGGTAAGTAGAGATAAGAGGTGAAAATGGGGTATGCAACAACAAGGTAGAATCTAAAGAGGGAGATGTGGTGGCCTATTGCAACTTGCGAATTTGAGCCTAGAGATCGTGATATAAGGAGGTTAAATCTTGATTTCTAGCAGAGGATGTTTATCTCTGATGTGACACCAAAGGAGGGGTGAAGTAGTTAGTGGGAACCAAAATTGGAATAATAGAAATGGGTGGAAGCATAGAGGTGGGAGGTTGAGTGGGAAAGGATGTAGAAGGGTTGAGCTCAAAGCCAAGTTAGTGGCCTCTTCATGAGCCACATGTAGAAGTAAATCTAAATCATGTGGGCATTCAACAAGGTGATCGTTGATGGCTTTAAGGTGGGCTTTAGTAAAGTCCTCATGAGTTTGGGCCATGGGAAAAGGGGAAACTACACCTCAGAAAGTGTGATAAAGAAATGATGGGTTCACCAAAATGATTAACAAAAATGAAGTTTCCTAAAGTCCTAAATGGGGTATTTAGGGTTCTAGTGTTAATCTAATTAGGAGGACTAAAATGTTGTAATAAAGAGGCTAAACCGTAATAAATAAAAACAAAATAATATGCTAAAGAGATGTAAATAAATTACATAATTTGATATAACATGGAAATAAAAACCTAGAATGCAAGAGGGGAATAAGGAAAAGACTCAACTGATAACAGGAGACTATCGCAGGTTGTCACAAATCTAGAACTGGAACTTGGTAGTGTAGACAAACACTCAAGTGCCCTACAGAGGGTAGAGTTTGACTATCTGAAGTGACATAAGTTCCTGTGAGTGTATTGGGGCACCCCATGGCACCCTCGTCTGCATTTTGGGCACTTTGAACAATATAAATGCTTCAAAACCCTAATTTGGCATGGTCATTAAATGTCTTTAAATACTATGTGTTTTTCACATTGGATTTTCTTGATGAACTGGATGACGCCCTACACAAGAATAAGAATAAGGGGTTGGACTGACCTCATCTTGCCAAACCGGTGGACTTATCGCTGAGCTCTACACTACATTACGGACCCTGATGTAGTTCTGGTGAGTGTGTGTATGTCATACCCTAGGTGCTCTTGTGTCAATTGTACTTTGTGAAATAGCGAGCTATGATAGCTATAGAAGATGTAGATAGTAGAGTAGAATGAATAGAATCCCTCCTCCTCTAAGAATGTGTGTGATGCAGACTTTCCTATCTTGAATGTATGGTGTTATGTGGATGTAAGTGGTGTAATGGATGCAACCCTAGATGGAGTGATAGTAGTAATAGGATGCAATGACCTAGGACCCTTATTATGGTCTTATAAGCTTTATATTTATAGGGTTCTCAAGTTTAATTTCATAATTAATCCCGACAATTCTGACTGAGGAAAAGATAAAGATGATAACGGCTAGAAGTGACCCAAAAAGGAGCGAAAGAGGCTAAGCATCGATTGGGGCAGCCAGAGTGGGACTGGGGAACCCTAATACTAGGTGGGGAGCCGGAATTAGGGCTAGGATCTCGCGGAAGTTAGAAAATGGGGTGATAAGTATCAGGAAATATACGGGAAAGATGAAGTAAAACATAAAACAAAGATGGTAAAAAAGTTGGATTATATGGTACTTTGTACACTTGAGAACCTTCTAAATAGTAGTATAAGACAAGGCTAAATATTGTCTAATGTGTAATATGTGTGTTTGCAGTCATTGACACACACGGTGTGATACCACTTGTCGATATGGATGTTGGTGTCATTAATACCACTTTTTTCAAACAAATTTTTTTTGAGAAAAATAAAATATTATGGATTTGGTTATGCCTATTGGTGGAAATGTTTGTGAGCTAGTCCCATTAAAGCTTCCCTATGCAAAGGATCACTATTTCAAGGTTTTAGAGTTGTGAAAGCGCAACAAAAATGATGGCATTAAATTTTTTGATGTTTTTTTGTCTCTTAAGAAAAAGTATAAGTTGGATGATAAGGATGAGCTAGATGACATGCTGGGAAAGTCCAGAAGCATGAAGGGATAAGACATATGTAGGATTCCTATCTACTAGTGTGGTAAAGCCTATTATAAGAAGCCTTATGGGGTGGGGAGAATTTGGATATCGGGTGCAATGGCCTAAGGCTTATCCCCTTTAGAAAATATCATCATTGTCCCTTAGTAGCTTATCAAGAGCTCAAATTTGGAATTAGGTAATACATTTCACAAATATGTTTAGAAGGGTCTCATTTCTAGTACCATCCATCTTTGAATGAAACATGTCTTCACAAGGTTTTCTTTTTCAATCCTTTATAATATTGGTTTGAGTTTTAATTATTACTTAGATAGTATATTCTTTCAAGCCTGGTATTATAATATTTGATTCTAGTGTCACTATTAAAAAATGGTCAACCTTCATTAATATAATGTGATAGTTTTTTTAAGTCATAGCTATTAGGTTACCAATATTTAATTTTTAAATTTTTAAATTTTCATGTCAAAATAATTTGCATATAAATCTAGTTTAGCATCAAAAGATTCATTAAGTTATAAGGCGTTATTGTGAGTTAAGTGTCAAAAGTCTTCAAATAGTCTTTCTTGTCAATAATGTTATTTGATGGCCATTATTTTAGGACTTGGTTTCCTAAATATTTACATTTGTAAAATAACTATTGAATTAATATAGTGTGAGAAGAATTGTATTAGTGATTTTATTGTGTTTTGTTTGCATATATCTATCTAAATGCTCTCATTTATTTTAGTTTTCATGATATTGTTCAGTTTCTACAAACACTACCAAATTCATCTATATAGGTCTCCAAACACATCGATGCATTAATATATAATTTCTATAACAAAAACAAGATTTATTTACTGATACATGGACACTAAAACCTTGTATTTATGATTTTGAAATTTGTGAATTATTTATTTTAAAATTTATAAAAATAATAATTATGTTGATGTGAAAATTAAGAGCATGATGATAGAAGGAGATTAATAGACACCCCGATTTTTGCTTCTCTTCTCGACACAACATGGTTTATAGTTTAAACAAGTGCAATTCTATCTTATGTCCAAACTCTCTCATATACACTTTGATGCCTTCATCAAATTGAAATACATGGGAAAATACACCTATCATTAAGGGCATAGGTCATTTTGTGGATTTATGATCTATATGTTATAATTTTTTGTGTGATATATGTTGTGATATGATATCATTAAAACACCTTTGTAATTTTCATAGATACTTCATATATGACATTAATTTATTGAATTTTTGTACACCTATAAGGTATTGGTGACTCTTATGAGGTTGAAGTCTAGTCAAATTGTGTAATGTTAAAATTTCAGTTCAGTTGTCCTTTTTCTTGGTGTTGCCATTAGTAATACTAAAGTTTGAAATATAGAGGGAATGTATTCTAATTTCAAATAAAACCAATCTACAAATTTTCAAATCAACATCCAAATAAAGAAAGTATTGAAGCCTATTGAAGGAAAAGGTACATTTCATTCCTAATTTTCTCAATGTTACAATGATTTCTTTTTTGAATTATTATGGTGAGAATATTTCTATTCAAAAAAATCTTGAAGATCATAGTTTGTTTCTAATTTATCTCAGACATCTAGTAGAGTTGTAGTCCTAGAGATCCTTCAACTTTTTTTTTGGAATCACTAGTAAGTACCTTTCTTGTAAAAAGGATATTTGCATTTTCACCTCTCATATATTTTAGAAACCGAGAGAGTTTTTAGTGATACCTTATCACATGTAATATTCGCTCCTTAACAATTCCCTTCCATCTAGAAAAATACTTTGAAAAAGTGAGAGAATCGTCATTAAGAGACCCCTTTAACCAGAATCTTGCTCCTTTTGTTACCCCAGATTTTGTCCACTAAAATATTGTTCTTATTTTAAATCGCACCATCTAAGTCATGGTAATAGAAAACCTAGATTGAATTAAAAAATGCATGAAACTAATCATAATTGAAACACATTTTTCAAGAATTTGAAAGCTATTAACCTAGGTTTCAAATAAATATAGAAATCTAGATTTCAAATAAATGAAGGGTTTTTCTTGTGAAGTTACAAAATAACTTTGAACGCTATTGGATAGGTTTCAAGGAAGAAGTAATGTCTTGGGTGATTATCCATGATGATTTTCAGTAATTTTATTGATGATTATGTTATTGTGTATGAATATGTGGTGATTAATATCTTTATCTGGATACGTTACAAGAAAATGTTGATGATTGGTTTGATGTACATCCCAATGATAGTATTGATTCTTAGCCTTAGATAAAGAGAGAATATAAGCTTAAGTTTAGCTATAGAATGAATCCACAAAATTTTTATTACTTGAATTTGAAAACATAAAAATGCATCATAATGAGTTTGTTTAGGATTTTTTTATTATTGGTAAATAGTTTTTTGAAAGGGAATATACCCTTGTACACCAAGGCTGAAGCCGGATTGAAAGTTAAATCACAAGAGATGCATCAAAATCTAGATAGAATAATAAAGCCCGACAATGAAAACTATCTGCAAAGTAAACCAACAACCGACAAAGCAACAACAAAAAAACAACTGAAGTACAACATTCAAACAACAATGGCATATCAACACCATTGGAAGCATCCTGCTATCCGGCCAAGAAAAATGAGACCAATGTAACTCAAACAAATGAATAGTAGAGATAAGAATCATCAAGGTGAAGCGTTACCCTTCAGAGCGGTAAATTTTTTCTTTTTGCTGACTGTAACCCATCCTGATGGAGCCTTCGGTTGGAGAAGAAGACAAAGGAGGAGTATTTTCCTTAGTCACATTTGTCCCATTTGGGACAGCCACGTTGTTATCCTGAGAGAGATATTTATCATTTTCCATGCTTTTCAATAGCTTGTGCATTTTCTTTGCATTTTCATTTGCTCACAATTTGAGATTCGGTTTAAAGGGGCTGAAGTGGATTCAATATTTGTATCTCGCATTTGAATCTAGACCCTTTTTGCATAAAAATCGGTGTTTTGGAAGTGCGTCTTTCCACCCGGTTTGTTTAGGATTTTAGTGGAAGATTTAATAATACTATGTTAATATTTCTAAAGAATGTTAGAATTCCTAATACTACACCTTGAATAAAATAATGCGAGGCTTTTAATGTTAAATTCATATTGTATCTTAGAGATAAATCCTAGTCATGTTGAGATGCAGACCCATTTCATGGCGATCAACAATAAATATATTATTAGAGCCACTCAAAATCCCACCAAAAGAGAGGGTGTAAAAGTTATCCCATTAAATGAAAAACAAACACTTTGAGTAGTTCACGTTTTTTAAAATTTTTTTTTCTCCCACACTATAAATGAAAAAAAAACACTAAATAGTTCACGATTTGTTAATGAAAAGCTAAATATTAGGACAAGATATTTGAAATATTTGTCTTAGTGAGTGGCTCGTAATGATAAGGGGTTTTCTCAAATGTAGGGTAAGAAGCACATAAACCAAAAACCCACAAAAAAAAGATAGAATTCCTTGACGTGAAGGATCATCAAATAAAAGAAAGTAGTAGTATCATAGAGATAGAGAGCCTACGAATAAGAATAGTGAAATAGAGAGTCCACACCCTCTTGATACCAAAGTATTGATGAGATGAATCAACTTTAATATTTTGAATGGTGTGAGGATTTTTCCTTCCTCACCCTTCTTGTGGTATCTCTACAATTATTACATGTCTTTGTAAGGATGTCGATAGCGGTCTGGCAAGCTTAGAATTAGTTTAATTGATAGATTTTAGAGATGACCAAATTAATATGGTTCATACCTATGATACATGATTTGGAATGTTTGGGATTTAAAATTATTAGGAAGTATAAAGGTGGGTAACCATTTAAAGAAAACATCCTTCCTCTCCGAATGATTCTATCAAGTCTTAAGTAAAAATTTAATATGGTTTGATATTACATGAAAGGTTAGACAAATCATGTTTTATGGGGATCCATTATGTAAGATTGTATTCATGGCCGAACCTTCACAATTAGGGTTTCGACGCATTCGGCTAAGATTAGGCTCGATACCACTTGTAATGAAGTTACTTGTATAAATTTGACTATAAGTAGAAAAAGAACACCAAAGAACATAATATTGTAGATAATTGATAGTAATATGCAAGTATAATAGCTTAGCCACTTTGAGGGGGCGACCTCCAAACCATACAATAAGAATAAAATGCTCAATATGATATTAACCACTCCTCCCTACCACCTATATATATCAATCCTAGGTTATGGCCAATGATTAGGGTTGTCAATCCTCTCCATTAATAATGTAAATCTAGGGCTGGTGTCCAATGATTGTATGCATTAAGAGAAAAAATATCTTTGGAAAACAACTCCTTTAAACACAATCCAAACTTGCATAAAATAAATCACACGTGCAAAAATGTAAAGGCACACTTGCATAGAATAAATTTTGCATGAAAGAAATCACACTTGCATAAATGAAATTTCTGAATTAAAAATAAAAGAAAGATAAATAAGACACCTGCAGGTTCACAAAAGAAATTGTACGGAAGAAGGATTACATGACATAAAATCAGAAATCACAACAAAAGGAAAATGATGAAATAAAGAAATAAACATAACACATTGATCCATTTTCCTTGGAATGAGTGTCTAGCTCATTCCTTGGAAGAGGACTTAATTCATACTTGTAATTCAAAATCTGTAGAACAATTTCACTTAGAATATTGATGAGGAAAAATGGATATATTTTTTGGTAGGAAAAAAATACATATAAGAGTGTGGGAGGTTGCATTTATAATTCATGCATCCAACGAACTCCTTATTTTGGGAAATACAATCTGATCTTATCTTTATTCCAATCCTAACAATTAAGATCTCCATCTCGACAAAATATGGAGAGAGATATATTATTGGAGTCAAAGTCTTATCTCACTATTTTAGGAAAATTTTCTCCCAAATTTTCTCCTTTCTTTTTAGTAACAAGAATCACAATGATTTTATTCACTTACTTTATTGGAAGGATAGTTTTCCTCAAAACATTACTTTGACAAAATACCTCTCCTGGATTTTCTATTTGACTTTGTTGTTTCTGATTGTGGAACTTTTGGTGCTCGTTTGATACATTTTTTCCTTGGACTATAACTCACTAAAAGTTAGATTCCTTTTTATTGGTAAAACCTATAGCAAATATGAATGAGGTTTTTGTTAAAAATATTTGTATGACACTCTATCTTAGATTTTCTATTTTAATTTTTGTTTTAAATTTGTGGAACTTTTAGTGCTCAAATCGATACACATTTTCTTTGGATTCGCAACTCACTAAAAGTTATATTTCTATTTATTGGTAAAATCTGTAACAAATATGAATGAGGTTTTTGTTAAACACATTGCTATGAACAAAAAACTCTCATATTTTGATTAGATTATCTGATTATTCACAATTCCTCATTTATGCAAGTTCGAAACTAGAACTACAAGTTTTGGAACTAAAACTGGCAGTTTGGAACTAAAATTGCAAGTTTCGGAGCTAACTCTAATTGTTTTGGAGATTTGCACACGATATAGGATTGAGATGATTCTCATTTTGAACTTGCATAATTTTTTGAGAGGAATCTAAATATGAAATCATATTTTAGTTTAGATACACTATCCACGATCAATTCCACTTTTCCCAGAACTAGCATTATCTCTCTTGTATGGCCTGCATACACAATACTTTGCATCTTTCCTAAATAAACAATAGGATTAGTCAACAAAATAGATAACAAAAGACTTCTAAAGAATGAACAAGATATATATCCTATATTATATCTCAAGCAAACTATAAGTTCCAAGATTACATTTAAATCCACTTTCAAAGGTAACTTGGAAGGAAACAATAATGGTAATTTACGGCCAATTTATGGCCTCATCATCCAACACCAAGGACGACCTACTAAACATATGAAAGCGTAAATGAATAACATATGACAATAATAGAGATTATGTAAGCCACAAGACGACACTACATATCCAATATAATCTATAGGACTAAGGGCCTAGCACAAACACATTTTCAGACTTCTTTCTAGAGTCTTTAATCTATTTTTCGACTTGGATCTCTTCTTCCCTTTTTTTCTTCTTTCCTCTCTCTTTCTCATGTCCATGAAGTGACAAGGATTCATTTGAGTGATAGTCATATTCCGACTTTATCCTCATCTATTCATAGAAAAAAGTCACAGCCATATCCCTAAGCTTTAATTTGGTCATGCTACTGGTAATATCCATAGCCAAATTTTCTGAAGAGTTTTGTAAATACTAGAGAAGTGTATTACCTTTTTTCATCACCCATCTTCACATATATGGAAAATAATTGGCTTATCATAGAGTTGAAGTTATTTATATGCTCTATAACCTAATCACCATTGTGCATCATTTAAAATATACAACTTTGTTAGAAAAAGCTTGTTCACCCAAGAATTTTCCAGATACAATGTTAATCATGGAGGTGTATGTTGTGTCACATATATCCTCTAATCCTTATTTGTCAAATATTTTCCATTTTGAGTTTTCATAACTCAATATTTTTACGATCAAACTTGTCAATGTCAATTCTTGTGTTTCGCCACATTAAATTAGAGATTCTACAAAAGACCAAATCTGCAACTTACCATTTTTTAAAGAAAAAATGTAAAACTTCATTGAATCTCAACTTTGCAACCAACTTTCCAACTTTGAAAAATTTGGAAATATTGAGAGGCGAATTTCCAAATTTACCTTTCTTCTTGTTACACACAACTTTCCAACCATCCCCCCATTAAAATTTACATTCTCGTCCGAGTGGACTACAAGACAAATTTCAAGAGACTCCATGAATTGTGAACTATGAGTTTGCAATGAAACCAGGATTTAGAAGTCCCCCATTTCGACACCTCGCTAAGAAGTTATCTCGTAATAGAGTGAGAGAGGGAAGCCCCTACCCTCACCTCATCCTTCATCTCATCCATTTTCTCTTCCTTCTCCTCTACCTGGAAACCTGAAAGACTATCATCATTATCAAAACCATTATTGTCCTCTTGAGCATCTACCACCAAGTTATCTGGATTAAAATCCTTCCACCACGAGACCTGCCCCTTAATCGGTTTCTTAACAATTTGACAATCCGAAGCAAGGTGACCAAGGGAAAAACAAGTTCGGCATCTAAAAGGAAGACCTTCAAAGTCTATATTTTGAGTCCATGTTGAATCCATTACTTTCATCTCTAATGTGGTTGGAAAATCAATAGTCATATCCATATCCACCAAGATACGAGTGAATGTGGTATGATCAAAAGAATCAGTCCTAGGATCAACAAATAAAAATTTACCCATAGCATCCCCATAGCCCTGAAGCATTCCTCACTCCAGAAATGCAAAGAAAAATAGGGAAGCCTTATCCACACATGTCTAATAGTAAAATTTTTAGTTATAAGATTAAAGTGAGGGAACCACGACTTCATGAGAAGGAGATGCGACTGAAATTCCCAAAATTTTCAAGAATCAAGTCCCTTTAAATGGAGCTATCAAACATTGCAATGAAAATACCTCAAGAGGGATGGATGTTGACTTTACCTTCTAAAAGGAGGCACCAAGTTTTAGATATCCATTTGTGCAACGCTAGAAGACCAGGGCAGCAACTTATAAAATTACAAATCAATCTACGGTTCTGATAGAACTCCATAGATTCTAACACATCCTCTCCAAAGGAAACAACATGTGTTGATTAGGCATAACCCATGGTCATAGCGTGTAACTTACCACTAGATCTCACCGCCTCCAAGAAAGAAGAAGGCTCTCCCTAGTTTGACTCTAAAACTTGGCATCTCCGGAGCCCCTTCCGCTACTATTTAAAAAAATTGATGTATTGAGAGGGAAGCCCACAACAGGTCCCACACAACCATTGCCTACCGAAGCACCCTGAAAAACATGGTTCAAAATAAAGCCTCCACTGTTGAGAGAAGGATCACTAACACGGGACCTGGGAAACCAGAGGCTGAACCCCCTTTACTGTCGCCACCATATACGTGTTGAATGAGGTCTAACCCGTGCTCCCTATGCAACAAGGAGAAGCAAACATTTTACCCTATTACGATCCATTGAGAGCACCACTAGGAAATGAACCCCAACCATAAGAGAAAAGTACCGCCTCCAACTTGCCACTCCACGTCTTGAAACCAGAGCATATTGTGGTTACTATTGTAGAACTACATAAATATTTAAAATTTTTAATTTCATATATTTTAAGTCTCTTTCAGAATCGGTCGTAATGAATAGATATCTCATCTAAGATTTTACCTCATATTTAGGATTTAAAATGTTGTGCAATTGAAATAAATTCAAGCCAATGGTGAATTATTATCCACGTCATCTTTTCTTCCAACTTGTTTTCTATAAAACAAAGAGAACTTTTGATTTGAAAATTAAATAGAGTATTTTTCTGATTTGTGAAAAAACATTCGAAGATAATTTGGTATACTGAGTCTCTAAGAAAATATTTTTGAAGTTCCTCCTTGGAAAGTAGAAATAACTTTGGTAATATTTATAGGAGACTGGATGTATGGAAAGAGGGTTAATGGATCTTGTAATTGAGTAACCAAAATTTTTCTTATTATATTAACTTGAAAAAAACTTATTGTAAGTTTTCTTATTGTTTTGGGGACATCCTATGAACCCTAATATAATGCGTCAAATTATTTGAAGGTGAGATTCAAACATACAAGTATGCAACATAAAGAGATAAAAGTGTGGCGTAAGAGGGCAAGAAAGGATTGCACAATGTAACGGGTACTTGGAAAAATAATAAAATATGTCATAAGGTTTAAGGTTTCCGACAAGGTATGTTGATTTGGACAAAGCAGTCGGAAGATCCAATGGCAAGATTGACGTGGCATAGGTAAATCCATTCGGGGAGTTTGAATTCAAATTAGAATCTAAGTGGCGGGAATATTAAAGCGTGTAGAAGAAGAGAGCCCACCCAAAGGAAAATTTGATCTAGGAGAGAGAAGTGAGAAAATTAGAAAAATTACAACTATAAAGAAGAACAATTTCACCATTTCAGGATTAGCATGACAATGTGCGGAGAGGTTGTGGAATGCACGTGTGAGTGCACAGACCAAATCTGATTGGCTAAGTCTTGTAGGCCATAGATCTAAGTCAATAAAGTATCTAGAAATAGGAGAGACACCGAGAACCCTATAATCTCCATCGATGATGGAGCACCTAGATCTAAGTCAATAAAGTATCTAGAATAGGTTAGGTTTGTAGGAGAGACACCAAGAACCCTATAATACTCCAATGAGTTGTCGAGAGAGTAGACAGATGTAAATGTTGTGAAGGACATTGAAGAAACAACTGAAATATTAACATTTTTCATCTCATTTCATGACTCTATAGGAGTGTTGTGGAGTACCCGACCACTTTCAAACATGGTATGCATCACCACAATCATCTATTTTTCAACCTCCATCTTCAAAGCATGCATTATTTTAGGGATTGTTTCTTTTTTCATCTTGGAATCCTTCTTTAAGTTCCTTATTTTACCATAGACCAAACACATTTTCAGACTTCTTTCTAGAGTATTTGATCTATTTTTCAGCTTGGGTCTCTTCTTCCCTATTTATTTTCTTCTCGCCTCTCTCTTTCTCATGTCCATGAAGTGACAAAGCTTCATTTGAGTGATAGTCATCTGCATACTTTATCCTCGATTTATTAAGATAAAAATTCACAAACCTATCCTTAAGCCTCACTTTGGTCATGTTACTGGTAATTGCCATCACCAAATTTTCCCAAGAGTCTAGTAAATAATAGAGAAGTGTATTACAATTTTTTTCATCACCCATCTTAACATTTATGGACAATAACTGGCTTAGGAAAGAGTTGAAATTATGTGTGTGCTCTACAACCTAATCACCATCATTAATCCTTTAAAAGATATAAATTCCTTAGAAAAAACTTTTCTCTAAATACTTTTGGATATTGTGTTCCCATATTTTTCCACAACTCCTTTAAATTTTTTTCATTGGAAACATTTAGCAACACAGAGTCCATAATACATAACTTGATAGTGATGTTAACCTTCCTATCAATCTTGTCAAACTCTTCCTATGTTAATCCTACAGGTGCATGTTATGTCACATCTATCAACTAATCCTTATTTGTCAAAATATTCTCCATCTTGAGTTTTCATAACTCAATGTTTTTACCATCAAACTTGTCAATGCCAATACTTGTGTACCTTGCCACATTAGAGATTCTAAAAAAGACCAAATCTACAACTCACCATTGTTTAAAGAAAAAATCTAAAATCCCACTGAATCTCAATCTTATCTCGTAATACTACATGTTGGGATTTAGGAAACCATGCATGCAATAAACATAAAGCAAAAAAAAGTAAAGATATGAGATAAATAAAAGCATGCACAAAATGTTAACACAATATATATCATGGGAAAACCCTTTCGGGTAATAAACCTAACCAAAAGTTTGCTTATTGTATTAACTTGAAACAACTTATAAATACAATATCCAAATTTTCTATCTCGCCTCTCACAATGAGAGCATGCATTTTTAACCAAAGCACATCCTATAATTAACCTTTGCTTGTACAAAAAATTAAATCCTAAAATAATAATTTAAAGCAAAGTCATGATTTTCTCCACAAGTCTCTAGTTACAAGCTAAATATAGCTCCACTAAATACGCATTGTTTTTTCCCAACGCTAAAAATAGCCCACTTACGCCTAAGCACAAATCAACACATGGAAGTAGGTCAACATCCAACAATAATCAAACAAATAGTTACCTTAACAATTATTATTTACAACCCCAATATCACTCAAAGTTGCTATTTCAGAGCTACATTAATATTTTAAATTCTTTAATTTCATATATTTTAAGCCTCTTTTTATAACCGACCGTAATGAATAGGTATCTCATCTAATATTTCACCTCATATTTATTTAAAACGATGTGCAAATGAACCAAACTTAAGCCAATGGTGAATTACTATCCACATCATCTTTTCTTCCAACTTGTTTTCTAGAAAATAGAGAGAATTTTTGATTTGAAAAATAAAAACATTAGTTTTCTTATTTATGAAAAAACATTCAAAGATAATTTGATATATTGAGACTCTAAGTAAATATATTTTAAGTTCCTCCTCGACGAGTAGAACTCACTTTGGTAATATTTATAGGTGACTGAACGTATGGAAAGAGGGTTAGTGGATCATGTAAGTGAGTAGGGGAGAGGCATTGATTGTGGTGCACCCTAATTCTGTAGGGTAATTGAGCCACGTCACTGCCACGTGACGAGTAGAAACTTCTCCAAAAAATTCTTCCCCATTTTTATGACTTAAAAAATTCAATTAGAATGTTATGCCGTCAATTATGCCATGTGTCCAAGAAGTTTTATTGGAGTTGTCAAAATGGGCGGCAATTTTGGCTGGGACAAGTTGGTGACTGTTTCCAACGCCAAATGTAGTGCATGCTATGGTTGGTAATTAAAGTAGTTGTGCCAGTAATTAAACCTCTCCATCGCCAAATATTAGACCCGTATGTTTTAAAGATTGAATTGCATGTTTTAATAGTTTATATGGAATGCATTCAATGCCATAACTACAAGGACTACCATAACTATTAGCAAAGACCAGTTGTGAGAACATTTTTCGTAGGTGGTGGCTCTCTATTTTCTCACACCTATGCTACATTTTCATCGGTGATGGCTAGGTCTCTTCCCAAAAGGTGATGGCCGATCTCCATGCTACAGTTTCTCAGACCTAGGCTACATAGAAGGTGAGAAAATTCTCACATAAGAAATGATCCTTCAGTGTTTTTAAACAATGCACTATTATGGGAAATTTGTTGTTCGTCATTTAATTTTTCCTCTATTGAAGAAATTTATTTTTTCCTTTGCCATGTTTTACAAATCTATGCGTTATTCACTTCTAAAATCTATGAGTTATTAATTTATTTGGTTTGAAATTGTTGGTTTTAATCATTTTTAAGTATTAATGTGAAAATCAATTTCTTTATTCTCTGCACATTCATCTTCTTGTTTAGGCGTTTCAGTAAGCTGACTTGAACCTATTATTTTTATATTACTTATATCCGCATGATTTTAGAGGTGTTTTTTTAGAGTGACTTTTTACCTAGTCCAAGATCAATCTTCCTCTTGGAATCAAGGAAAGAAACTCTTTCTTCTTCCTCGGCATGTAGGTAGAAACCTTGGCCAATTTTTACCTATATTTTTGTGTTATGGGTAACATTGTTCTCTTCTAGGATTGCCTAGTCCTAATTTTGGTTCCTTATCTTCCTAGTTTGGATCCTTGGAAATGTATTAGGCATATCCATTTTTAGCTCTTCTGATTCAATGTTTTCCTTCTCTATTGAAAAATGATAACAATGATGGAGGCGGCCATTATTTATTAAAGCTCATTTTTATTGGTTGGGTTATAAAGGATCTTGGTATCCAAGGCGTTATGGGATTGAGTTTAGAATTTTGTGTGATCGGATTTTAGTCAAAATGTCTAGGAATCCCTTTGAATTGCTCAAGATTTCAAGCAATAGAAACTCAATTCAGTTGCATGCTCTCTATCTCTAGTCCTCTTCTATTGTGTTCTTTAAACAATTACATAATAATGTAGTTGTAGATCGACCTACATAATTGCAGCTTCATAGTGTTACATCCTTCTCTAGAGTTTAATGTGTTTATTTGAATGTATGTAGTTGAAGGAACTTGCAATACTTAAAATAATTTGAAAAATAAAAAACATGGTGTAAATCGTAGAGCATCATCATACTGTTATATTAGCATACGTTTAATTGTATACATAAAAATTTGGAAAGTATTTTGATTACATTCACAAAATTTATATTGCAAACATAACTTTTAAAACTACATAGGAAGACACCAATGAATACATCTATAAAAATTGTATATCTAGCAAAATTACTATTGTCATCATATGGGGTGATAAACATTGATTATGATCACATGATCTCTATCTTAAGTAGTATAAGTAATATTTCCCTCTTTTAATATTGTTGTTGGATATTATTTTCCTGTCGATACAAAGTTCAATTACCAATTTGAAAAGGGATTTAGACCTCCTTTTGATAGAGCATTTGGTTTCCCCAACGCTGAAAAAGGATTTGGTTGTCCATTTGATAAGGGATTCGCCCCACTTCGATAAAGGATTTGGTTTCCCGCTTTGAATCTTGCATCCATGGTGGCATTGGAAATGAACTACTAGATTTGTTTGAACTTATACGAAGTAAATTAGGTGATACATACCAAGATGGAATTGTACAAGAGTTATTCATAAGTGATGGAGGTGTTCTAATTTTAGCATAAAATGGGATTTGAATATTTACCATATCTTGAAAAATCCTTCAATTTTCATGATGTGTTGGAGAAATTACACTTATCCTCTTTTCGTATTCCCTTAATTGATTTGCAAGTTCCCTCTACCTCTTCTAAAGTGCTCTTTTTTTTTGCTTATGTGCCTTATCAATCTCTTTTATTTCTCCGTAGCCTACTTCTCCCTTTCTCTTTCAAGCTTCTCCTACATTTTTTTCTTCTATTGCAAGTCTAGCAGCCTTTTTTCTTGTGCCAATTGTTTTCTCCTTAAATTTAGTTTTTCTTGTTCCTCATCCTTTTTTTTCGTATCAACCAATAGCTCTATGTATTAGGTGCCATCAAAATATATGAATGCCTACTTAGCCTAATAGAACCATTTGAATCTGGAACTCTCTTTTTGTTTATGATATCCCTTGGAAGTCAAAATTATTGAGAAAGTAACTTACCATGTCCATTTGGGATTTGAGTCTCTTCGGGGGACTTGAAGTCCATGTTGCCTAGCTTATGATTTTATTTCATTTTCCTTAGCATCCTCTTCAAATTTTAATCCATTTTGTTCATCCTCATCTCCAACATTTGCATAGTAATGAAATATCTCTTGTTGTTCTAGTCCTTTAGGAAAGGAAAGGAAATTCAAGCTTTGATCTTCTGTGTTGGAAGGTATCTTGTAACCCATTTTTTTATGGAATCCTCTAACCATTATGGAAGGTTAACTTGACTTGGTATGGACGTATCATTTTTACTTAGAAAATATGTAGACCCTTCATTATTGTTAATGATATTACTTGGATTTCTAAGAGGAAGATTTAGCTCCACTCCATGTATTGCAGTTGTTTCCATATCATCTCTTGATTCAATATTTTGCATGAATTGAGTTTTAGGTACCACCTCTTCACTATTATTTAATTATCGATTTATTCCTTGAGAGAGGCTCAAAATGTTTGTCACAGAATCAACATCTTCATCACCTTATATGTCAAATGCTTGGTTGTATGCCATGTCATTTACGAGTGAATCATAATTCAATGGCCAAATACTAGTTCTTTAGAAACCTGTGATTATGTTAGATGGTGTTATTGCCTTTTTAAAGGCTCTACTTACAAGCTCAAAATTTCATTCCTTTTCACATTTGCACATATGTTCTTTGTCATCCATTTGGTCCTCTCGGCTCTAGAATATGTCTTGAAAGGGGTGAACAGGACTCACATCAAGAGGTTGTAACTTAAGACTAGTATGTGTTGGTAGTGTTATCAAGTCAATTCCCAATTTGTTGGCCTCCTCCACAATTTGTAATTCTACATGGTTTCTATGGCCATCAAATATTAACAGGTGTCTATTATTTGGAGAAACACCTCTTAGTACTGAACATGCAAAATGACATATCCAATTTAAAAACAATTCATTGGTCATCCATGCATTTGGATGTGCAATCATACATGCTTTAGGTTAATAATTTTTAATATAATTCTTCACCATTATATTTCCATTGAACAAATAAAATCCTGGGATTGAAAAACCTATTGCATTGACACAACACAATATAGTGATCCATTCCCTACTCTTTGGTATTACCTTTGGGACATTTCGAATTCAACTCTTAATAATTACACACATTTTACAATTTCTCCTATCTTGCAAACATGTCTCATCACAATTCCAGATTTTATGAGCACTGTATGCATAGGTTCCATACCATTTGGCCAAATTATCAAAAACTTTGGTCACTGTTGTAGGGCGGAAGTTTAAAGAACTATACCTATCAAGTCCCTCAGTTGTTTGGATTGCAAGGTTTGGATGACGTTTTTGAATCTAGCCCACCATGATTTATGAAGAAACCCATCTCTCGAAGGGTTTCTTTTTCTTGTTTCACAATTCTTAGCAACATTTGCCTTTAACCGCAATAACTCCAAGCCATGACCCATAACAACCATTTCTTAACACCATTCAACAATTTCCTTTTCTTCTTCTTCGATTAGAACTATTGGAGGATCCCTCCTCTTTGTGTGGGTGAGACCATTTATCCAATAGTGTAATGATGTGGGTGGAGGGTAAGTGCACCAAACTTGGGGGTCAAAAAGGGGGCAAAATCAGAAAACAAGTAAAGCGCGTGTACCCATTTTAAAATAATGCTAACAAGTTTTATTTTTCTTGGTTTGGTATTTGTCAAACCTAAAACATGTACATGTTTTAGTTTATTCAAAACGCACGTACGTAGTTTGCATAAGCATGGACTATATATGTGTTTGTGGTGGGCTTATAGTTACGAAAATGTATTTATTTTATTATTTCTTATACTTTAAATTTATTTTAGTAAATATAAGTAGTTAGGGTCACTCTATAGCTGATGGAAGTGGTCCCGTAGCTCTTACAGTTATACTCTACAAGATAGTTTTTCAAAATCTAATATGGTCAGTACTTACTCATTTTCAAGATTTCATCGAAGGACCTAAAACTTTTAGGGCATATATATTGTAGTGGGACTTTGTTTTGGGAAAGCATATAGTCATTTTGTAGGTTTTTTGACCTTCTGGATTGGATTTTGGCCCTAAAACTACTTGAATTGGTACCAATTTTTGAATTGGGTCCATAATTCAATTTAGTGACCATGAATCAACTCTATGATGGCTTTTTATCTTCTTACTAAAATGATATCCTCACTTTGTAGATAGAGGATTGCTCCCTGGATGGGATTCTTGTCCTATGGCCAAGATGAGGTGATTGTAATGTGCCTCCTCCTTAAGGTGTGATCACACTACTAGGTGTTGAATGATTTTTTATGAATATTACCAAGTGAATTGCATCAAGTGAACTCAGATGATTTATCATTTTTAGAAACAAGGTGCTCCATATAAAGATCATCCCCTTACCTTTCCTAGCTCTAAAATCATCCTTTCATGGAATAAAATTCACGATTCTCATACATGTTTTTATTCATATTTCTCTCATGGAGAAAGATGATGCCTTAATACTTCACACATGATGATCCTTGATACCTCGGTGGCATGACTAGCTCATTTTAGCTTGTTCTTTGGAGAGATTTGGATACGATGATAGAGTTAGGATATGATGATCATTAAGTTATTGTTTGAGATCCACATTTCACCTCTCGAAAATGATGACTCCTTCATAATTCAATTTTTTGATCAAGATGACACCTAGGTGTAAGCATGTTTATGGTACATGGACAACTTTTTTCTCAAGTTACTCCTCATGGAAATGGGTTTCCTCCTCTAGATAGGGGATGAATCCTTGAATGAAATTTGAGTATGAGTTACATGTTCTTGACCTCCATAATTCACTGAAACACTAAAAATCACATTTTATGATTAATGAAACTATTCTAAAAATATAATTCTTCTTACAACTCAAAATTTAGGTCATATTTCATTTTGAACTAGGATGGGCAGCTATAGGGTTTTGTAGTACCTAAAGAAATATTTAACCCTTGAATCAATGTTGATTATTCCACCTTATAAAGTATTATAATAGCATTCAAATTACTATTTTGTTTCATCCTAACTCTTTCCAGAACTCTTGGAATCATCCAAAGAATTCATTAATCATCATTTTTCTTTCATTCCCTGCATATGAAAACCCGGTCTTAAACCAATTTCTCCTGAATGAGATTTTATTTCCTAAATTTTCCTAAATTTACTTAGACATCTTCAATTCTCTCTGAAATCACCCTCATATTATTTAAATTTTCTCTCAAAACTTTCTAAGGACGTTCAATTCACTCCTAAATGGGCAAAAATGACCTTTTAATAATTTTTAAGTATTTATGTGAAAATCGTTGTTTTATTCTCTGCACAATCCTGCGCAGTTACTCCCATATGGTATTTGAGTACCTAGATATCTTGTGTTTATCTCCTTGTTTGGGATGTTTCAGTGGGCTAACTTGAACCTATTCATTTTATATTACTTTTGACCTGCATGATTTTAGAGGTGTTTTTAGAAGGACTTTTTACCTAGCCCTAGATCAATATTCCTCTTGGAAACATGGAAAGAAACTCTTTTTCTTCCTCGGCATGTAGGTTGAAACCTTGGTCAATTTTTACCTATATTTTTGTGTTGTGGGTAGCATTGTTCTCTTCTAGGATGGCCTAGTCCTTGTTTTGGTTCCTTCTCCTCCTAGTCTGGATCCTTGAAAACGTATTAGGCATATCCATTTTTAGCACATCTGATTCAATGTTTTCCTTTTTTATTAAAAAATGATAGCAATAATGGAGGTGGCCATTATTTATTAAAACTCATTTTTTATTGGTTGGGATATAAAGGATCTTGGAATCCAAGGTGTTATGGGCTTGAGTTTAGAATTTTGTGTGATCGAGCTTTTGGTCAAAATGTCTAGGAATCCTTTGAATTGCTCAAGATCTCAAGCAATAGAATCTCAATTCGGCTTCATGCTCTTTGTCTCTAGTCCTCTTCTATTGTGTGCTTTAAACAGTTACAGAATAATGTAGTTGTAGATTACCCTACATAATTGAAGCTTCATAGTGTTACCTCTTTATCATGTATTTAGTTGAATGTATGCAGTTGAAGGGACTTGCAATACTTACAATAATTTGAAAAATAGAAAATATGGTGTACATTTTAGAGCATCATCATACTGTTATATTATCATATGTTTAATCGTATACATAAAAAGTTGGAAATTATTTTGATTACATACGCAAAATTTATATTGCAAACATAACTTTAAAAACTACATAGGAAGACTCCAACGAATACATCTAGTAAAATGGTATACCCAGCAAAATTACTACTGTCATCATATGGGGTGATAAACATTGATTATGAGCACATGCTCAATATATTAGGTAGTATAAGTAATATTTACCTCTTTAAATATTGTTGTTGGATATTATTTTCCTGTCGATACAGAGTTCAATTGCCCAGTTGAAAGGGTATTTAAAAATTCTTTTGATAGAGCATTTGGTTTCCCAATTGATCAAGGATCTGGTCCTCCTATTGAAAAAGGATTTGGTTATCCTTTTGATAAGGGATTTGACCCTGTTAGTGATAAAAGAGTTGGTTGCTTTGTTGAAGCTTACATCCATGGTAGAATTGGAAATGAACTACTAGGAATGCTTGAACTTGTTTGAAGTAAATGAGGTGATACATACCAAGATGGAACTGTACAAGAGTTATTCATAAGTGATGGAGGTGTTCCAATTTGATCATAACATGGAATTTGAATATTTAACATATTTTGAAAAATTCTCCAATTTTCATGATCTATTGGAGAGCTTACACATATCCTCTTTTCGTATTCCCTCTCCCTCTTCTAAAGTGATCTTTCCTTTGTTTCTTTTGTGCCTTCTCAACCTCTTTTTTTTGTTCCTTAAACTTCTTCTCCCTTTCTCTTTCAAGCTTCACCTACAATTTTTTTCTTCTATTGCAAGTCTAACAGCCTTTTTCTTGCGCTAATTATTTTTTCCTTAACTTTATTTTTCTTGTTCGTCATTGTTTATTTCTATATCAACCAATAGCTCCATGTATTCATGTGCAATCAAAATATGTTAATTCCTACTTAGCCTAATAGAACCATCTAAATATTTAACTCTCTTTTTGTTTATGATCTCCTTGGAAGTCACGATTATTGAGAAAGTAACTTACCATGTCCATCTTGGATTTGAGTGTCTTCAGGACTTGAGGTCCATGTTTCCTAACTTATGAGTTTTTTTCATTTTCATGAGCATCCTCTTTGAATTTGAATCCATTTTGTTCATCCTCATCTCCAACATCTGAATATTACTGAATTATCTCTTGTTATTCTAGTCCTTCAGGAAAGGAAGGAAGATTCAAGCTTTGATCTTTTGTGCTAGAAGATAGCTTCTAACCCATGTTTTTCATGGCATCCTCTAACCATTATGGTGGGTTAACTTGACTTGGCAAGGATGTATCATTGTTAGAAAATATGTAGACCCTTCATTATTGTTAATGATGTTAGTTGGGTTTCAAGAGCACCATTTAGCTCCACTCCATGTGTTTCATTTGTTTCCATATCATCTCTTAAGTCAATATTTTGCATGAATTGAGTTTCAGGTACCACCCCTTCACTATTATTTAATTATGGATTTATTCCTTGAGAGAGGCTCAAAATTTTTGTGACAAAATCAACATCTTCCTCACCTTCCATGTCAAATTCTTGGTTGTATGCCATGTCATTTACAAGATAATCATAATTCAATGGCCAAATACCAGTTCTTTTGAAACCTATGATTATTTTAGATGGTGTTAGTGCCTTTTTTAAGGCTCTACTTACAAGCTCAACAAAGGCATACCTTTCCACATTTGCACATATGTTCTCTGTCATCCATTTGTTCCTCTCAACTCTAAAATATATCTTGAAAGGGCTAAACACACTCACGTCAAGAGGTTGTAACATAAGACTAGTAAGTGTTGGTAGTGTTATCAAGTAAATTCCCAATTTATTAGCCTCCTCCATAGTTTGTAATGCTACATGGTTTCTATGGCCATCAAATATTAATATGTGTCTATTATTTAGAGAAACACCTTCTGGTACTGAACGTGTAAAATGACATAGCCAATTTTAAAAAAATTCCTTTTTCATCCATGCATTTGGATGTGTAACCATGCATGCTCCGAGTTCAAATTTTTACTATAATTTTTTACCATTCTCTTTCCATTAAACAAATAAAATCCTAGGATTGACAAACCTGTTGCATTAACACAACACAATATAGTGATCCAGTCCCCTGCTCTTTGGTATTACCTTTGGGACATTGCGACGTCAAATCTTAGCAATAACGCGCATCCCACAACAAGTCTCATCACATTTCCAGATTTTATGAGCACCTTTATGCATAGGTTCCATAGCATTTGACCAAATTATCAAAAACATGGTTACTATTGTAGGGAGGAAGTTTAAAGCTATATCCCTATCAAGTCCCCGAGATGTTCGGATTGCAAGGTCCGGATGAAATTTTTGAATCCATCCCACCATGATTAACGAAGAAACCCATCTCTCGAAGGGTTTGTCTTGTTTCACAATTTTGAGAAAGATTTTCCTTTAATCGCATTATCTCCAAGCCATGACCCATAGCCGCCATTTCTTTGCACCATTCAACATTTTAATTTTATTCTTTTTAGTTAGAATTGTTAGAGGAGCCCTCCTATTTGTGTAGTTGAGACCATTTAGCCAATAGTGTAATGGTGTGGGTGGAGGGTAAGTGCACTAATCTCGGGGGCCAAAAAGTGGGCAAAAATCAGAAAATAGGTAAAATGCGTACACATTTTAAAATAACGTGAACAAGTTTTATTTTTCTTGGTTTGGTCTTTCCCAAACCTAAAACATGTACATGTTTTAGTTTATTGAAAACACGTACGTGTTTTGCATAGTATGGACTATATATGTGTTTTTAGGGGGCTTATAGTTACAAAAATTTATTTGTTTTATTATTTATTGTACTTTAAATTTATTTTAGTAAATATAAGAAGTTAGGGCCACTCTACACTTTATTGAAGTGGTCCCGTAGATCTTACAATTATAATCTAGAAGATAGTTTTTCAAAATATAATCTAGTCACATACTACTCATTTTCAGATTTTAGAGAATGACCTAAAAATTTTAGGGCATATATATTGTAGTCGGATTTTGTTTTGGGAAAGCATATAGTCATTTTGTAGGTTTTTTTACCTTATGGATTGGATTTTGGCCCTACCACTACTTGAATTGGTACCAAATTTTGAATTTGGTCCATAATTCACTTTAGTGACCATGAATCTAGTCTATGATGCTTGTCTACTTCTTACTAAAATGAGATCCTCACTTCGTAGATAGAGGATTACTCCGAATGGAATTCTTGTGCTTTGGCCAAGATGAGGTGATTGTTATGTACCTCCTCCTTAAGGTGTGATAACACTACTAGGTGTTGAATGGGTTTTTACGAATGTTACTAAGTGAATTGCATCAAGTGAACTCAGATGATTGCTCATTTTTAGAAACAGTTGCTCTATATAAAGATCACCCCCTCACCTTTCTGGCTCTAAAATCATCCTTTCATGAAATCAAATTCATGATTGATGAACATTTTGTTTTCATATGTCTCTTATGGAGAAATACAATGCCTTAATACTTCACACATCATGGTCCTTGATACCTCGGTGGCATGACTAGCTCATTATAACTTGTTCTTTGGAGAGATTTGGGTACAATGACAGAGTCAGGATATGATGATCATTAAGTCATTGTTTGAGATCCACATTTCACCTTTGGACATGATGACTCCTCCATAATTGAATTTGTTGACCAAGATGACACCTAGGTGTAAGCATGTTTATGGTACATGGACACCTTTTTTCTCAAGTTGCTCCTCATGGAAATGGGTTTCCTCCTCTAGCTAGGGGATGAATCCTTGAATGCAATTTGAGTATGAGTTACATGTTCTTGACCTCCATACTTCACTGAAACACTACAAATCACATTTTATGATCAATGAAACTATTCTAAAAATTTAATTTTTCCTGCAACTCAAAATTTAGGTCATATTTCATTTTGAACTTGGACAAGAGTAAGCTACTTTTTTTGCAGCACATAAAGAAACATTTAAGCCTTGAATCAATATTGATTATTCCACCTTGTAGAGTATTATAGTAGCATTCAAATTCCTATTTTTTCATCCTATCTCTTTCTAGAAATCCTGGAATCATTGAAAGAAGTCATTAATCATCATTTTAGCTTTCATTCCCTACACCTAAAAACTTGGTCTTAAACAAATTGCTCCTGGATGAGATTTTATTTCCTAAAATTTCCTAAATTTACTTAGAAATCTTCAATTCTCTTTGAAATCACCCTTTTATGCTTTATATTTTCTCTCAAAATTTCCTAAGGGTGTTTAATTCACTCTGAATGAGCAAAATGGCCTTTTTAGGCCTTCGAGCGAAGTAGTATCTCATCAAAACTCCTTGATTTCGAATGTACCTTCAAGCATTTTAGCATTCATACCTCATCAATAAAAATGTTCATACTTACCATCTCATATTGTGTTTACCGCCACATTGCACATTTATAATCACATGAATCTTCCAAAACCCATAAAAATAAAACTAGTTGAAAAACAATACATATCGAAATTAAACATGTGTTTTTCTCCATGTATCACCACTTGAAGTTTTTCTTGAACATTCTCATATGCTCTCTTTTTCTTGTATTGCATGCATTGAAATTTCTATTTTGTTTATGTATATAATGCGGGGCATCCCGTGAAGAGACCAAATAAGCCAAAGTGGCATAAAACCTTGCCAACAAGTATGACATCAAATTGACCACCTTGTTTTAGAGTTACAAATTCAATGGTTAGTGAAAACAATTACAATCATAAGGAGGAAATACCTTGTCTTATCAAAGTTAGTATATCACTACCATGTAGTTAATGAGATTTATTTTTACATAAAAAGTAATTGAGTAATCCCATAAAGTTGAGTTTAATTAGATTGACAAAAATGTTTTTCATATCTAAATGTTTGCTAAATTTGACATTCCATTCAACAATCACAAATTAATGAAATAATAACATTATTGTGTATCAATAAATATTAAGTTTCAATAAATGATAAAAATGGTACTAACAATCAACAATTTCATTTTAAAAAATGGAGTCATTTTTGTACTGGATACACTTCTATAACAATTGGTAATATACTATCTATTGAACGCAATTAAACATATAGGCCACCAGTGGCTCACTTGACCTTGACCACTATTTTAGGTTGTTCAAGTTGTGAGCTCGACTCCCAACTTGTCTGTGGGGACTGTGGGTGGCCTAATATTGTACTCCATCAATAGGGTATGAGAAGCTCGCCTTATGTTAGAGCGTAAATTGTTATAGACTTACTAATATGGGGACATTTCACCACCCGTATACTAAAATTATAAAATTAGGGTTTTGGCCAAAAGTTAGATATAAAAATCCGAACGGTGAAAATATCGGCTACGATATTATACGGTTGAATTGGGAGCAATATTGAAACGAATCGGTGGACGAAGACAAAGTGACAAATGTTTACCAAGTGCTTTCGTATACACCAAAATGAATTTTGTGAGAATGAAAATGTACTTACGCTTATGAAAATGTAAAAGATCCGAAGGATGAGAATATCCAACTAGGTGGTCCGAGGGACATGATGCTACAATATTATATACGGTTGCATTGGGAGCATTGAAACGAATCTCGGTGGATGAAGACAAGTAAAAATGTTTACCAAGTGTTGTCTTATACATCACCACATCCATAGATTTGGTGAGAATGAAAATGTACTTACACTTAGAAAGGAAACAAGTCACAAGTCAAACAACTACCAAATGCGTAAGGGAATTGAGTAACCACATCTCATTGTTTTCACACAACCTAAATTGAGCCGCTCTATTCAAACGTCATAAGCGAGAAAACATCGATTATATAAAGAAACAAACAATGTTGTTATATATTGGCATTCAAACATTAATATAACTAGTGGTCGCTCCTAGAGGAACCGAAGTATAATGTAAGGTACCAGTTTAATGTTTGTAATTTTGTAGAGTTGCTTAAAGTGTAGTGTGGAAGATGATGATGGTTGTGGGTGGATTGTATTAGTGTTCCAGGTAAGGGTAAAGCGTAATTGGGGTGGTGGGTGTTTGTAAGGATTGTGGCTATCTTTTTTTTAATGCGAGCGTGGTGATGTTTTGACCATGAGTGTAGGTATTGATTCTTTATGGTAGGGATGTTAAATGGGTTTTAAGTTTAAGGCTTAAATTTATGAATGTGAAATTTGGATGTTATATTTAGACCGAGGCATTGAAGTTTAGAGGTAATTCTATTCGGTTCCATGTAAGTAGTGTTGTGGAACACCTGTTGGCGATATATGATTGAAACTAATAGTTGGTAAGAGTAAAAGACATATATAGCAAGGGCCTTGTAAGTTACAAGAAAATATATGTGCATATCAAATAAGGTTCCAGGTGGCTTAAAAAGAAAGATATCTAGAGAGAGGGTGTTAGTGAAATAAACAACGTGTTCCATGATGGTGAGAAAGTGTTTTGGGCATGTTCTATAATGCAATGAAAAAGGGGTAGGTAACCATCAGGGTATGTGTTTTTTTAAACAATTTATGTGACCAACAATAGGTAAATAGGTATAATGTTTTTTTCGAAAACCCATCAACGTAAGTGTTCGACATAATATGAAGTTGGTATTTGTTAGGTAAAACCGTTTCAATTTTTATTATGTTTTCCATTATAACCAGTATAGGATGAACATTTTTCTTTGTTATTGTATTATTCACAAATATATTTATTTTATGCATGGGTTGTGAACGAAGTCATATGAGTGATGTGTAAAAAAGGAACTTTGTTGAACATCGATTGTTACAATGTGTATGCATTGTAGTATTGGGGTATAGAATCATTCCCTGAATGTTCATATGGTGTTCTCGCTTACAATGGCTGCTTGCTGCAATTCCTGTTTTACGTATTATATTTTTCTTGTGTTAGTAGCATTGTGTAAATTGTATATTTTGTAGTGGTCTTCTGCACATTTCGATAACAATTATTGGATGCAGCTACAGTTAGTAGTAATACATGATGCTATGTTGTCGAAATTGTTCGCCGTCTTTAGATTATTAAGTGCGTGGTCGCTCCAGGAGGAGCAAGGTTACGCCGACGTGGATTTGTTTGGGAGTTATCTTCTAGTGTAGGTTGTGTTTTTTTAGTGGGTCTGGTTGTAGATAGAGTCAATAAGACTGGGGGAAACCCTATTAGAAATTTTGTAGGGGACTTGTAAGAGTTGGTGTACTTCGCAAGACTTGTCTTCCTTTTGGGGAAGCTCCCTTTACCCTAAAATATTTTAAGTCACCTAGGGGAATACGCTTATTTGTGAGAATAGAGACAAGCAAGCGACAAATTGTTGTTTTGGAAATGACTAAGAATAAGGGCACATATATGCATTTCAAATCCTAAGTCATAACTCTAAATACACCAAATGATTCATAACCCATATAGATACCCTTATTCTTGGTCATCTCCAAAGCAACAATTTGTAACATGTTTTGCTTTGTTGTTGCAAATAAGCATATTCCCAACTACCAAATTAGGATTTAAAACTCATATATATGCAATTATTTTGTCATTTCCAAGGCAACAATTAGTTACTTGCTTTGCATTGTTCTTACAAATAAGCATATTCCCCATGGGGACTATAAAGGTTTTAGGGTATGGTGAGCTTCACCAAAGGAAGATAAGTTGCAAGTACAAGGCCTTGGAGATTCATAAATAGGAGTTTTACATCTTGAGAAGTACACCAAGTCTTAGAAGTCCCTTACTATGGTATACAAGGGTTTATTCTATCATTCTTAAACAGAGAAGTCAGGTATGGCACATGTGACAAACACACTATTGAACTTCATTGGACATGGATGGTGACGTTGGCTAGAAGTAATATATAAACAGGATCAATGGGGAGCTTAAAAGTACTACGAGGAAGATAAAGGAGGAACAACTCAATAAGAATGCTCAAGTCGACACCCAACCCCGAATTTGGGAGATAAATGCACCAACATGAATTTGACAAAATAAAATGTTAGTAAAGAACTTCGAGGTGCATTTGAAAGAAACATACCAATCCAATTAAACAAATCCAAATATCATGTCAGATTTGTGCTCTAGAAATTTATTCTGATTCAGAAAAATGCTAGTAGAAAATCTCAAAAATGCCAAAAAATATTGTTGAAATTGATACTTGCAAATATAACCCAACTAATTTACCCTTTTGACTATTTTGGTCAGTAGATGCTCGCAAGTCATTAAGCCACTTTGAAATCTTAGTAGCATTGTTTTTCCTTGATACTTTCTTTTGCACTTGGTTCTGTGATGTGGATTTTGACTCCACTGAAGCTCTTTAATCTGAAAACTAAAATTGAGACCTTTAAATCTACCACGTTGTCCGTGTTTTCAACTATGTACAAATTTATAACAAAAATCATAAACAATTCTAAAACTTTAATCGTTTGAATAATCTGTAGTATCTAGTTAGAAATAGTAGCAATACTATACACCCTGTTGAACATATCCTACATGACAAATTCATGAATAGTGGCTATGATTTCCTCACTCTTTTAATGAGATCCATAGGTTCCATAGCTCAACGAGATTGTTCACCTCTTGTTACAAACTTTGCTTCCTCTGGCATATTATATCAAAACATCCAAATGAAATTTGGTCCAAATAGGATGCCCACTAAATGTTGTTTTTTCCATTTGAATTAATTTTCATTAATATCAACTAATTGTTAGAATAAAAGCACATTGTGATTTCTAAAATGTACATTAACAAGTGCTATGCAACATCTATTAGTCACTTTATATATTGTTTATTGTGAATTAAATGTAAGAACATATCAAGAGTTCATTGTCAAAGAAATTGTAGAGATGTTAATATATGCAATCAGGTGGAAATGCAAAGAACTTTAGTGGGTAATGTACAAATTTCAGCACTCAGTTCTAGGATTTACCAGATAAACCAACGTAAACGACAGGTGCACTAAAGTTTCATTGGAAACTCTAAGAAGTTCAAAGGGAAATAATTGCTTGGAATTTGTTTAATCTAGGTCCTTCTTGTGGAGAATACCAATGGGAAATGAGTAGCAAAAGTGATATTTAGAGAGGGAAGAGTAACTGTAGTTGATTTCCCTCGTTCCTTGTGGTCAAAATAGTACCAACAGTGGCATAGTAGTAAAAACAGGGGTTTTGGAGGGGAAAAGTTATTTTTATGTTTTTTTAATGTAATATTTTAAAAAACAAAAGTTCCAGAGTTTTAGATATGGGCACAAAAATAGCTGCAGGTACTTATATGCCAGTTTTTCAGGGTCCTTACCATACAATGTGGCATGGACACATACATACACACATTCGTACATACTATATTTATATCAAATTAGGGGAAAAGTTTTTAAAAACATAACTTTGAATTATGATCATGAGACAAAGTTGATCAAATCTAAAATTGTTAATGAAATTTCTCATGAACTTTAATGTCTTTGAAATGATTGATGTGGTGCTCATGAACACTTGGAAAATTTACAAACTAGTTTTCTCAACATGAAGAGGAGTTCTTCAAGTAGCTTTATTGGTCTCCAGGCACATTTTAAACTATAATATCCTCTGTTTAATTTTGAAAGCTGCTACTTAACATCTTCATATTTTCAAATAAAAACAATTGGCTGAAAATTTATGGATTGGGACATGTTTGGATTTCCTTTAACTTCAGACATAGAAGAACTATGGGAGTTATTGAATTTTCATGCCACTCCCTGTAGTCCATTGTGAATGACTGCAGAAAGTACCCAACCCAAAATAGAAATTCTTGACATATAATTGTAGTTTATTGGATTTGATATTTCTTGACCATTCTTTTACATCGAGTAGATGAAGGTATATCCAAACCTTTCTAGATGTGATGTGGATAAAGTCTAACAAGTTATCTCTTTCTTGGATCTTCGATCGCACTGCTTTGTCATATCCAAGATATGTCTGCATATGGCCTGAAAAACAATGGCATATTGGATAGTTCTTTCTTTGCCACATGTACATGGATCTGTATTGGATTTGGGGCAATAGATAGGATTACTACATCCCAAATTATTTGGTCATAGAAATGAATTTTTTTCTCCTGATAAGGTCAACAATGAACTTTGAAAAAACACTTTACTTAGATTGATAATTTAATAAGCCACAATTTGAAAAAATGACTATGATTCTACCAGTAAATTCAATATTAATAGATCATTATGAAAATGAAACATATGAAATTATCATCTCAATAATTATTCTCAATTCAATTAGTAAAATTAGAAGGAGACTATTAGTCTTATTAAAGTCCACTTCTACCCCATACTACGAGTGAAACAACATCATCATGCCACCCATTGCATGATGTTCCAGCCGGTCTTCTTGTAATCATTTTCAGAGATAGTAACACAAAAGGAATAAGCCATTACCCTCCATTTGCATTCAAAGAAGAAAAAAACAATACACAAAATTATTATATCCTACAATAGCAGAAATCAATAATATAATTAGCCTCAGCTCAAAAGCGATAGTATCATTAGTTCAATATCAAAAGAAATAATATCATGGGCTTCATCTCAAAATGAATAAAACCATTAGCTCCATCCCAAATGATATTACATCATCATGATGTACCTTGAAAAAGTCCACCAAGACAAAATATCTTGAACTAAGAAAAACAGGTAGATCTGTAATTTCCAGAAAATATAGTAACAATTTAGCATATTGGATTGATAATTCATCCCTAAAAACCCCTAGATTGTCACAAACATATAAGCATTAAAAGGAAATCCTTGCAATCAATTGGAATATTGCAAGTGTTAGATATAAGCGTTAGATATTTTTTTAATGTACAAGTTTCATGTAGAGGCGCTGAAGAGTACAAAGTTTAGTATTAAATGGTTGTTTTTCTAGAATTAATAGTGAAAAGTAAAGCTTCTTAAGTCTATCTCATCCCTTCCAATTGGTTCAAGCAACTGCATATACAATGCAGTTCAAATAAGATTGAAGGCATGTGGTGAATATACTTAAGTCATCCTACATCGTATAGGGGATGGCTTAACATAATTCAATATTCAGCTTAAATTGGATAATACAGTTCTAATGCCTACATAAAAACCCATATTGATTGTCCGAGTCGTTCCGCAGACTAAATTCCATAAACCAAAGTCATGTCTTAGTGTGGTTGTAAGAATTAGAAACTGATTTAGAAGGAGAAGACATGGCTTAACTCTTTGACAAGGAATAATTTTTGCATGCACAATTTGGTCCCATGAGAAACAACCAATGGATTTTCGTAAAGCATAAACACTCAAAAAGTAGGGAAACAAGGCACTGAAGCTTGAGCTTTGCCTAGAAGAGCATTTGTGTTGCTATTATAATTGCTATTGGAACATGATAATGGGCAAGAAGGATCACAAGGACGAAGGCACAAAGTACAACATACTGAGGTGTAGGGCGTATTCTTGTTGTATAAAGGTTATGGTTGTGCAAACTAAAAAACTGTTGGGTGATTTGGCTTGGAGGATTTGACTCACGCTAAACAAGAAAATTGCATTTTTTATTTTCCGTGTTGTTTTTAAAAAAATTCCCCTTTTCTTTATTACATGCTGGTAAGATTTCACGTTGTTACTTCCACTAATTGCAATATAAACACCCTATCGCACAAAAATCAATCAAAATGAAAGGAATAAGGTTATTTTAAAACCCATGGTGGTCAATTTGTCAATGCTATACTATATATAGCAGGTAAGTACCATCTAATAAGCATTATTGTTTTAAAAATAGTTTGAAAATTTTAAGCTTAAAAATACTTGCGTTTGTAAAAGAAATTTCAAGCCTTGGCCTTGTAAATATCAAGATACTATTGAGCATAGTTTCAGAATATTGTGCTCTCCACCAGGAGCAACCCAATGCCCAAAAATAAAACTCAACATATATACTAATGTGTTGCTGGAAAAAATTAGATGGAAACATGAAAGATGATCACCATAATCATTCATACTGGCTTGATAAAGGGATTAAAAATATCGAAATAAAAGAGAAGTAAAAGCGTTGATACCCTTAAAGACATACCATTCACATAATCAGTGTAAAACATTTAACCTAAAAATGGTTCTACCTATACATGTGGCAGTAGCTAGTAGCGGAAGGATAATCCTGAGAAACAGAAACAATATGATTATCATCATCTACTCAATTCGGCCATCCCAAGTTGCTGTAATTATGTGTTTATATGACATCCATAGTGGGAAGCTTACATGTATGGTGGTGCTGGGATTTCATAAATATGTCAAACCCTTACTTGCATTTGGGATTACATAGTATCAGATACACTCAAACTACATAGTAGTAAAACTTCACAAAATATGCCAAACATCGCATAAAAGTAAATAGGATATTATTTCTCACCTTCCATTTGTGTAACTTCTAACTATTAATAGTTATTAGTAGGAGGATTTTCAATCACATAATACAATGTATTGTTTTTGATTTGATTCATTTCTACTGACTTGTCACTTTTAGATATAAGTGGGCATGATAAACATCCTTGCATGATGTCAAACTTATGTCTTCATCCCCACTTATATTAACGTGTAACATTGAATTTTCATCTTTATTATTAATACAAAATTAACAACCACATTTAATAAATGGAAATTTGACAACTGAAAAAACTTAGAAGTGAGGTAAACTGGAAGACTTATTAAATGTCAAGCACTACATGAAATAGATCTTAGGCCTAAAGAAACAATAAACTATTTGAAAAAGGTAAAATGTCTTGCATATCACACAATTGACATTTCCAAGCAATAGGAAGGATATTCCTTCTTAGTCCTAACGGTGTCAAATTCCACTTTGAAACACAAATTGAATAAGATAAAAAATTATGCATAATCATTTTCAAGCAAGCACAGAAGTACAAAACATTGAATCCAAGCACTAAAGTGCAATAGGCCACCATCAAACACACAAAAACAAAAACACATATGCAAATATACAAGTAAGCCAAGAGGTTGATGATCCAAAAATAATGCATTATGACAAGGAAAAATTTATTAGATATATACACTTGTTTTGTACATAAACCACATGAAAGAATGCATAAAAATTAGATTTCGAAACAACTCTAGAATCTGTTATTCTTGGTGAACTCACATTCAATGAATCACTTGCTATTGCTAAACCTCGTATCATGTTAAGTACATCAACCATACCATCTAAGTAATATTTAGCCTTGCTTGGTTTTTGGCCAACAGTGCAAGCAAAGACCTCCCTCTTTGAATTTTTAGGTGAAGATGCCATTGCACTATTAGTAATCTCAAACATGTCTTCATCCGAACGATAATCAGCAATACACGAAACAAAATCAGGAGGACTCCCTTGCTTAGCCATTGTCGTTAAAAGATTTTCAACTACAACACCTTTTGTCACACCCTACAAATTTTGAAGTCAAACAACTTGGCAAACAACCTATATATGATATTTACATGCTAATATTAATTTACATACAACATATTCATACAAATAAAAGTGAGTTTTGTAATGAATGCGCTAATAGGATTATGGTACAATACCTATGGCTTTACTTCCACAATTTTCTGGCCACTCTTAACAACAACCGACTCATTTGCAAGAACGCTCTCAAGATGATCTAGCAACTCCTTTGCTTGCCACGAACCAAAACCTAGATCTGAATCGTGGAAGTGCCAGACAACTGCACTTTTTCATCATTTGATGACACATACAATCTGTATTACTTTAGGAATTGTAGAAAATTAATAGCATTCATTACAAGAAAAGATAGACATTTTTCCTAAAGTCTAGTAACATAATGTATGTACAAGTTGTGTATAGACAAATATTCTTCAAGTATATGAGACCCAATCATTATATATTTGGCCCATAACAAATGCATTGAGAATGATTCTACTTACACCCTCAGTAAGGGAATTCTGGATAGTTCACTAAATTTGACTTTGAGGTGCCATGCTCCTGATTAATTAATTTCTTTGAAATCAAGATAAACTCTAAGACAACAAATAACAACAAACAGAGGATTTTTTCTCATATTTAATCGTGAATCCAAAACCGGTATTCATCACAGGTGTCAACCTCACTGACTGAATTAATTATTTGACCTTAAGTAACCATGAAACTGGATCTAACACCCCAATAAGCAAGAATTTGTTACCAGCACCGCGAAAAAGCATCTAGGATTCTAAAGATTCAACAAGAACAACCACGACTATTTCAATAAGATTGGCATTGAGAATCTATTAGAGAACAAATCCGTTAGTGCAGCAGGGATTGGTTACATTTGGTGCTGCTTTTATTTAACTTCATCCTCTAACTGCTTTCATTGATGCTTCTGGTGCGATTGGAGGAGGTGGGCAGGCCTCAAATTTTTCAGTTTCATGTGAAGTAGGGTTACTAAGAAACCCATGTATATTTTATTTTTATTTATATTTCAAACGGTGTGAGAAGCGAATCGTTGTTTTTCCCCGAACAATTGGGTTTTTGATAGCATCGTGTGGGCGGGCAATCAGGAATATTGGCGTGGGTTTATTTTTATACGAAGTTGGTGTTCTGATTTTAGTTAATATCTGTTTTGGTTTATTAATTGTGCAGTTGGGTTTCTGTTTTTTATGTATGTTTGTTTTTCTAGGTGTTGAAAATTGGTATCAATTAAAAATGGAAGGGGAGTCTGGTTCATCTTCCCAGCAAGGAACAATGAATATTCCTGCAACGGTTTCTTTACCCTCCTCAACAACCCCAACTCCATCCACAGCAGGAGTTTCTTCTCATCAAAACCCTCACAGAGAATTGGTGCAACTTGGGGCCATGCACCCACTGTGATCTTCTCTTATCAAAAGTCCTTGCAAATTCCTCTTACCGATGATGTTGTAGTTCACTTTAGGCATAGAAAATTCATCAACAACAACAACCACCTACTGTCTCTTCAGGGCAGCAAATGCATCAAAATTTTGTGTCCACATCACCCAATTTCCTTCCTGGCCAATCAAGGCCTCTAATGGCTGCAAACAGAAGCAGGCAGCACCCAACAACTTACTCACACTTGTCACCATCTACTGCAATGCACCAGCAAAGAGGGGTAGCAGGAGGTGCAAGCAACACGTTGATGTCGGTGTAGCAAATTAAATCCTTACAAATTCCTCCAATGGGTTCATGGTGACAGTGGCAATACATTGTGAGCGAGTGTCTAAGATAGTTAAGGCGTAGGGCGTACTTGTTTGAGACCTCACCGGAGAGTAGCCACACCTCCGGTGTAATTATATATTGATCAAGACGCATTCAATTATACTCTGTCACAAAACATAATTATAGAGGCAATCTTTGCATTTGTTAATACTATCATATTTATTTTTGGATTGACTTTAAATAGGGCGGCCCTTGCCTCCACGATGATAACAATGCATGCGCATGGAGGCATCAATCAGATCTTGGTGCAATCCAAAGGAATTATTTGGGAGCCGGAGTCCTACACCTTAGTATGCATGTCAAGTGCATGGCACAAGTTTAATGCTTTTCCACTTTTCCTCGATAGTTATTGTTTAGTGTACTTTGTGAATTACGTGTATTTGCTTTGTAAGCAGAAGGAAAACAATAGAAGCCAAATTCCCAAGGAGCAGCAAGTTATATCTTTATATAAGATCAATGCCCAAATTAGTTAATTAATGATTTAGAATTTTGCATTGATGAATATATGATGACTGACATAATATATTGTGGAGTCTAGACGAGCACGAAGCTTGGTGATGTGTTCTCGCTGCAGCCTACACCGTAAAACCATAAATGGAAGGGTGGCCATGGTGGGATTTGTGTCTCGCAATTGGGGTGGAGGTGGCGAGTGGAAGAGACTGTTTTCTGACTCAGCAGTGGAACAACCGGGGTGTCCTGGTTTCTTCTAAGCATGCTCTTGTTTTTCTTTGCATCTTTGGTACCCATGTTGAAGGGTGTGATGACACAGAGCGAGAGAAGGGTGTTGAAGGGTGTGACGGCAAGAGAGAAGATATCATGTCATCCTCTCGCAGAGATTTGGAATGGCCATTTTGCCATGCTTGGCCCGCTTGCGTCGCCTTCACCGAATATGTTGAAGGAGGACCTCTTGTATAATATATCGTCTCCATAAAAATCCTCAAGCCTCGCAAATATCCTCTCCATAAAAATATTGCTGGTCTCTCCCATACCGAAAAGAGTAACAAATATTGCTAGTCTCTCCCATACCGAAAAGTTGTAACATATATTAATTTCTGCACCCACTCCATTACATATATAATACAAAATATGGCCTTCTAATCTAATCAATACATACTTCCGCTTTTACTCCGAGTTATCATACTTGCTTGAATGATTCTCCAAATTATATATGCTTTGAAAATTAATGAAAAGTGCTTTTCATGAAAATGAGTTATAATTGGCTATAATAAAATAAATAAATTGTATGTTTCTTTAATTATTATTTATGTTATGAAAAACAAAGCCGCACACATGTTTGAACACGTTGAAACCTCATTTTCTAATATTGTTATTATTATGCCAAACACATTTCCCCCTTATACGACATTCGCCTTAAATTGCCTCATGATTAACAAAGATCTCATAATATATAATTTAGGATTTATTATACTTATATGTGTTCCCATTTTAGACTAAGGACGGTTGAATCTAACATGGGGTGCCTAATGCACATTGGCGATGTGGGGTGTCATTGACACACGGTGTAATCGTACTTGTCCATATGGATGTGGGTGTCATTAATACCACTTTTTTCAAATGATTGTGTATTGTGAAAAACAAAATATTATGATTGGGTGCTGGTGTCTGAAGCCATAAAAGGTCAACAAATAAAATATCAACTAGGTTGTAGGGAGTGTAAAACCATATAGAAAACCAAAAACACGGAAAAGAGGCCAAAGATAGTCATCAATTACGAATTTTCTTGCTTAGGAATCATATGAATGCTAGTGTGTGTTTAGGATCTAAAAATGTACCCAAGTGCGTGGTTTTGTGTCTGCATTTTCCCCCAATTTATATTTTTGAGTAAATAATTGATAACATAAATTAGTTAGAAGATATGTACCTTTTGTTCCTGTAGAGAGTGATGGCGAACAACGTCTTTGAAGAGTCAAGAGAAGCGTGAAAGAAGTGCAAAATAAAGCATGGAAACTAGGAAAGAAAAGTGAACCAAGGGGTGAAGTGTATGTGTTTTTGTACATGTTGTTGTGCTTGTATTGTTGATGTACGGATTCTTCTTATTACGTATTAAGGATGGGCATGCAAAAGAAGAGCAAAAGAGTAATTAATACTACCGTATATGAAAATTTTCGTAAAATATGTAGAAGTATGTAAAAGTGTGTAAAAAGTAGTAAAAGGAAAGTGTACACTTGATGTGAAATAGTATAAAGGATAAAGAGATGTCTGAAATGATATGAAGAACGGGTTTTTGGAAAATGTCATACCAAATGCGAGTTTTTGTGAGATCTCGTACAATCGAGAGTTTTGGGCGATCTCATGCCAAGTGCAAGTTTTTTGGGTGATCTCACGCCAAAGAGAAAGTGTTGGGGAGACAGGTCTATTTTTCTCTCCTTCTTTGAATTTTCCCAATAAGCACCATTGCGATTCTTTGTGTCCCGATTTTGTTCTGTTGTCCTGATTGTTCCGATTTATTTCCGAGTTGATGATTGAGAGAGATAGAATGCATTTTGTAATTGAAGGATTGTGCTCAGAATCGTAGAACTCTCTCGAATACTTATTAAAGGATAGAAAATGTTTCGGGTTCACAATTTTTAATATAATTCTTTACCATTCTCTTTCCATTGAACAAATGAAATCATAGGATTGACAAACATGTTGCATTGACACAACACAATATAGTGATCCACTCCTTGCTCTTTGGTACTACCTTTGGGACATTTTGACTATAACTCTTGGCAATAACGCACACCACAAACAAGTCTCATCCCAATTCTAGATTTTATGAGCACCGTATGCATAGGTTCCATAACATTTGACCAAATTATAAAAAAAAATTGGTTACTATTGTAAGGAGGAAGTTTAAAGCTCTATCCCTATCAAGTCCCTTAGTTGTTTGGATTGCAAGGTCCGGATGATGTTTTTGAATCGACCCACCATGATTTATGAAGGAACCCATCTCTGAAGGGTTTTTGTCTTGTTTCACAATTTTGAGAAACATTTTCCTTTAACTACATTAACTCCAAACCATGACCCATAGTAGCCATTTTTTTGCACCATTCAACAATTTCCTTTTCTTTTTCTTTAGTTAAACATATTGGAGGACCCTCCTCTTTGTGTGGGTGAGACCATTTAGCCAATAGTGTAATGGTGTGGATGGAGGGTAAGTGCACCAATCTGGGGGCCAAAAAGTGGACAAAAATCAGAAAATAGGTAAAATGTGTACGCATTGTAAAATAACACAAAAAGTTTTATTTTCTTGCTTTGGTATTTCCCGAACCTAAAACGTGTACATGTTTTAGTTTATTCGAAATGCGTACGCATTTTGCATGGTATGGACTATATATGTGTTTGTGGGAGGCTTATAGTTATGAAAATGTATTTATTTTATTATTTCTTATACTTTAAATTTATTTTAGTAAATATAAGAAGTTAAGGCCACTCGTACCTAATTAAAGTGTTCTGAAGCTCTTACAATTATAATATTGAAGATAGTTTTTCAAAATCTAATCTGGTGTCAAGACCTACTCATTTTTTAGGATTTTAGGAAAGGACTTAAAACTTTCAAGGCATATATATTGTAGTTGGGCTTTGTTTTGGGAAAGCATATAGTCATTTTGTAGGACTTTTGACCTTATGGATTGGATTTTGGCCCTACCTTTGCTTGAATTGGTACTAATTTTTGAATTCAGTCCATAATTCACTTTAGTGACCATGAATCAACTCTATGATGCTTGTATACTTCTTGCCAAAATGAGATCCTCACTTTGTAGATAGAGGATTGCTCCCGAATGGGATTCTTGTCCTATGGCCAAGATGAGGTTATTGTAATGTACCTCCTCCTTAAGGTGGGATCAAAATACTAGGTGTTGAATGGGTTTCTACAAATATTACCAAGTGAATTGCATCAAGTGAACTCAAATGATTACTCATTTTTAGAAACAGGTTGCTCCATATAAAGATCATCCCCTCACCTTTCCTAGCTCTAAAATCATCCTTTCATGGAATCAAAGTCATGATTCTGATACATTTTTTTGTTCATATGTCTCTCATGGAGAAAAACGATGGCTTAATACTTCACACATGATGGTACTTGATACCTCAGTGGTATGACTAGCTCATTATAACTTGTTCTTTGGAGAGATTTGGGTACAATGAGTCAGGATATGAAGATCATTAAGTTATTGTTTGAGATCCACATTTCACCTTTGAACATGATGACTCCTTAATAATTCAATTTTTTGACCAAGATGCAACCTAGGTCTAAGAATGTTTATGGTATATGGACACCTTTTTTCTCAAGTTGCTTCTCATGGAGATGGGTTTCCTCCTCCAGATAGGGGATGAATCCTTGAATGAAATTTGGGTGTGAGTTACATGTTATTGACCTTCATACTTCACTTTGAAACACTACAAATCACATTTTATGATCAATGAAACTATTCTAAAAATTTAATTATGCTTGCAACTCAAAATTTAGGTCATATTTCATTTTGAACTAGGATGGAAAGGCAGTAGAGTTTTGCAGTACCTAAAGAAATATTTAAGCCTTGAATCAATGTTGATTATTACACCTTGTAGAGTATTCTAATAGCATTCCAATTCCTATTTTGTTTCATCCTAACTCTTTCTATAACTCCTAGAATCATCCAAAGAAGTCATCATTCATCGTTTTAGTTTTCATTCCTTGCACCTAAAAACATGGTCTTAAACATATTGCTCCTGAATGAGATTTTATTTCCTAAAATTTCCTAAATTTACTTAAAAATATTCAATTCTCTTTAAAATCACCCTTTGATGCTTTATATTTTCTCTCAAAACTTCCTAAGGGTGTTCAATTCATTCCGAATGGGAAAAAATGGCTTTTTAGGCCTTCGAGCGAAGTAGTCTCTCATCAAAACTCCCGATTCCTAATGTACCTTCAAGCATTTTATTGCATTCATACGTCATCAATAAACATGTTCATACTTACCATCTCATATTGTGTTTTGCCACATTGCACATTTATAATCACATGAATCTTCCAAAACCCATAAAAAAATAATTAAAAAAATACATATCAAAATTAAACATGTGCTTTTCTCCATGTATCACCACTTGCATTTTTTTGAACATTCTCATATGCTCTCTATTTTCTTGTATTGCATGCATTGACACTTCTATGTTGTTTATGTATACAATGCAGTCATCACATGAAGAGACCAAATAAACCAAAGTGACATAAAATCTTACCAAGTATGACATCAAATTGACCACCTTGTTTTGGAGTTAGAAATTCAATGGTTAGTGACAATAATTACAATCATAAGGAGGAAATAGATTTTCTTATCAAAGTCACTATATCACTACCATGTACAAATAATGAGATTTATTTTTCACATGAAAAGTAATTGAGTAATCCCATAAAATTGAGTTGAATTAGATTGAAAAAATGATTTACATAGTAAAGTGCTTATTTGAGAGAAGAAACTATAGGTTTTAAAAGAAGATGAAAAGTAGAGTAGTCGAAGAACATGAAATGAGAAGAGGGGGAAGGAAGAATGCATGTGAAGGGAGAAGTTATGGCATTAAATTCGTAAAGAGATTTACAGATAAAGTAGTCTTTGTTCTTGTAATTTTCATGTCAGAAAGTATGTGGCAAGAGCTAACGTGAAGCACCCTGTCAAAGGAAAATGTTTGCTAGATATGAAGGTTATGTAGGCATCATAGTATTGAGATGATTATGAATGTAAGGCCATGTCATTCAACATATTAAATGTTAACAATCATGAATGAGGATATCCAGAAAATCTGCGAGTTTCTAATGAGGAATCCAAGAAGCAAGCAAATATTCACTTCAATATCTCACAAAAAGAAAGGTTGCAAGTGTAAGGGTCTAATCGGACTAATTACATCCATCATCAAGATTTTTATGGTGGAGAAAATTTTAAAGGTCATTTCAAACGATTAAGATGTTTGAGAACACTTCCCATTTCTAGATGAAAACTGCATGAGGATGACAACACTCTCCTTGCTTAATACAATCATAATACTTTTTATTTTTACAAGTGGTTCGATCGCACTGGAAAAAGATGTTGATTCTTGTTCACAAGATTAGGATACGGCTGAGTTATATTCAAAAATGTGATTCTCAACATTTGAAAGCCATTAATGTACTTAATGTTATTAACATTTACGGTGTTATAATATGTATGGCTTCTTACAATGATTTCAAAAGGCTCCAAAAACTGCACAAGCAAGTTCTTCATTCTTTAAACAAACCTGTCGATTCATCCGAATATGCAATGGACAAAAAATTGGCTCGGGAAGCCATTGAAAAGATCTTGAAAGATGCGAGGCGCTTAATTGGATGTGTAGAAGATCTTAATAGTAGCCAACAAATTCGAGGGCCACGAAGAAAACTTAGGTGTGGAAGATTATAATCCATATGATTCAAAGGATTTGGGTGCAATAACAATCTATTAAGTGCCACATACTTAGTGACATGAAATTATTTGGCAATCGCCTTTCGCGTGTGTTTTCGTGCCCATCCCTTTTGCGGCCCTCGTAAGATTGGCACAAAAAACAAGCTAACTGTAAATTTAAAGTAATTGGATAGTTGCAGCGAGTTCAAAGTTCTTCCTTCACATAATTAAATAAAAATGACGTTACGGGAATTATAATGAAACAGAACTCTCACTAATAACCATCCCAAAACCAATGCCATTATGGGTTAAATTAACCTTGCAAACGGAGATAAATCTATGGCCCTGGGGTTAAATTTGACGGCCATTTAGACTTTTGTTCATGTTTTTAACCGTAAAATACGTGCAAATATTTGAAATAACTGTCACAAGTGACTTGCATATTTTATTTATGACCGTCATTTTTCCTATACATTTATATAAAACTATACTAATATATATACAAAATAATTAAGTATATATAAAATATTTTAAATGTATTTTTATTAAGAATGAAAAAAATAACATTATTTGAGATGTGAAATAATTATATGAGTAATATATATAAGAACGGTGTTAAACACATTAAAAATACACACACAAGTATAACCATCTATATAACATATATATTTCCTATATAGAAATTTGACTAAAAGAAATACGAGTATGTTACTAAATGTATACACTGAGTGAGAACATATAATAGAATATGATTATGTCATATGATAGAAAACATTGTATATAATGTGTTTAAATAAACTTATACATTAATATGAGTGTGAGAGTACATACCTAAACGTTACATCGATTGATCCCAGGACATATGACCTAACTATTTTAACACATAAACCTTCGAACAAGTTGGAATCCAAATGATGCACTTATCATGTCGAAATTCACATTCACTTACCCAACAAGGTGTAAGTCCTCGTCTGATTGACTTCTCCCCACATATTTAACAACAAAATAAAAGTTGAGTGAGAAAATAGACCCATGTCAAAAAACCCGCCAATCGGATTACTTAAGTGCTTTTATCCTATACACTAATTCTTTTAAATACATTGTCAACATTTATTACTTGAATCTGAAATGAGTACCATTAGAATGCATTTTTGTTTGGGTAAAGGACATGTGTAAGATAAATCGCATCCCGCATCTAAATATTTGAGTCAAAATATTGAATATATTTGAAATAAAGACTTTTTATATTGTCATTCTTTTGAAATTATATATCATTTTTAAGTAAAAAAATTGCATATATATTTGAAAATATCATATTGCTAATTTTATGATGATTGTGACAACATGTGTAAATGAATTTGATGGTGAATGGTTGTTAAGACTATAAAATACATACTCCAAAGAAAGTAGTTAACGGTACATTTGATTGACTTGACCGAAATACTATTTACACGGTCCCACATCGAAAGCTTTGGGAAATAAAGTTTTGAGTATTTGATAACTTATTTGGGAGTTTGTGGTCCTGAATATGTCAGATCTGGAAGTACACACTCAGCTCTAAAAAAATAAAAGCTTGAAGGTCAAAATTAAGGGGGAGTGTTAGAAAAGAGTAATTTTGCCCCTAGAAAAGCAAAAGGCGAGTTTGTTTTTTACATGCTTTTAATATTAGATGATTTAGTTTTAGATTCCTAGTTTTAGGAAAAGCTATTAAAGCAAATAAATCAAAAGCTTTGTATTGCACAAAAGCATGTGCTTTTTAGTTCTATTTTTAGGAGAGTTGAGTGTTTTATTGTTAGATGAAGCCATCTATTTATTAGAGACAATTGTAAGTGTTTTAATATCAAACACATTCAGAGAGATTGTATTGTGCTGCAGAAGGCGATGGTGCAAATCTTATCCCAATATATCTACGGTGAGACCTGATCTTTGAAATTTCTATCACAAGTCGAGGTCTCTTCACTCGCAAGTTGCTTGGTCGCTTCCTTGCTTTATTTAGAATTTAGAATACACCACAAATGTGGATGAATATGTCGAGAAAACAGATGGGTTTTATACAAAAGAACAGATATGACACGCCCGGTCATTGTGCACACAAGCCGCTTACTTTCAAAACGCAGTCATCAAATGTCAAAACTTAAAGGAATGCTCCACGCAGATTTACGTCGGTAGAAACAAAAACTCCAACTACTTCGCACCCAAGCCCTTTGGTTGCTTGATGGGTCTTTGTTGTAGGTAAGATGCCACGTCCCAAAGTCTTCACAGCCGAGAAGAAGAGATGCCACGTTCAAAACACCTCGAATTTCACGCTTGGCAAGGACAAAATTTACTCGATACCAATGCTATTCGAGAGAAGAAGACTTTGTATTTGTTGATTAAAACAACAACAGGATTAGGAATATGTACAAGGAGAAAAACAGTTCGACTCACCTGGAAGTTCCTCACCGAAAGACGAAAAGGGATAAACAATGTATTATTATTATTCTAACGAGGTTTTACCCCATAATGAATGGAGGATCTCGAAGATCAAAGTGCACACAACACAATTCTTTGGTCAATGACAACAACATGATTTATTAATTGGAAATATTATAATATATAAATATGGTTGAATAATCATTGAGTCTAAAATAGTTAGTTGTTCAAATAACTAACTATTTTTTTTTAGATAAGGTAAAACAAAATTGGTTTTGGGGGGACCACACTACTACAAGAGAGGTCATTTTGAGACGAAAGTTTGAGAAAAATTATACTTTTGTCTCTAAATTCCCCCAAATTATACTTTTAAATCTTTTTATACTAATTTATTCACTTTTGCGCATTTTCCCTTTCATCTCTCGCCCCCTCTCGTGCTGATTTTTTTTTCCGAGTCATGGCACATTGGGATTGAGACACGGCCCCGGACTCCCACGGGGGTCAATAGTGAGGAATCTTGGACAATGGGAAACTACTTTGCACCTAGGCCCTGGTCGCTTGATGGGTCTTTGTTGTAGGTAAGATGCTCCTACACGTCCCAAAGTCTCGCACAGCCGAGAAGAAGTGATGCCATGTTCAAAAACACCTCGGAATTTCACACTTGGCAAGGAAAAAATTTACTTTGATACTAATGCTATTCGAGAGAAGAAGACTTTGTATTTTTGATTAAAACAATAGGGATTAGGAATATATACAAGGAGAAAAGCATTCGACTCACCGAAAGAGGAATAACAATAACCTCACCGAAAGAGGAAAAGGGATAAACAATGTATTATTATTATTCTAACAGGTTTTACCCCGAAAGAGGAAATTGGTTTTGGGGGACCAAATAACCCGCTACAAAGGAGAAAAGATAAATCATTGAGGATCCAAAGAAGTAACCTCTACTAGTAGCTAAAGAAGATACAAACACACTCACAACAAATTTTAAACCATCTTATCCCTAAGTTCAATCCCATGAGATCTCAACTACATTTTTGACAGGATTTAACATTTTCCTTTTCTTCTTATTCCCCACGGTATGACCCAACCTACATCAACATTAGGATTAACATTTTCTTTAGAATGAATCGGGATGATAATTTCGATTCTTTCAATGCTCAATCGAATGCAGTGAACATCATCAATAAGCAGCACCATGAGTGTTTGTGGCCTCCAAACCATCGAAACAGAACATCAACCTCATCTTCCTCTCAATATTGCTACATGATTTGTATTAACAAATCACTATTATTAATAAAATTGAATAATATAATCATGTTAGGACTAATTCCTAACACTTCCCTCCTTAGTTCTAACATGGGCGAGAAACTCATTTGTCGGTTTCATTTAGATAATGCACTCGATTACATAATATAAAAACACCTTTAGGACTTATTTGATGACTCATGAGCCTAAATCCAAACATGACGACATACTACCATATGACCACTATACTTAAAAACTATAAACACACACTTAATTTTAAATACTTGACTACTCTTTCATAAAAACTTTTAAAATTTATATCTAAGAAATATATAAATGAACTCTAAAAAATATCCTAAAGATTTTATCATTAATCTCCATTTTATAGATTGGCGGCATGAGACAATGATCATGTTGAGGCTCTATGAATGTATATTAGGTAGAGGTCGATTCAAATGTCTTCCATTGAGAAGGAAGAAAATTGCATGCAATCAGGCAATATTGTGTTTCTTAAGATGCAGAGGTTCTCGCCATTTGATCACCGAGGGAGAGACCACCTTTGTTGGAATCCTCCATATTATTCTTATCATCTTTCTCTTGAAATTCCTCTTCCGTAAAAGCCCGAGCTCTCGATGTTTTAGTCTCGAATCTGATTAGTGTATTTTTTCTATTGAATGTCATTCTTCAAGGAATTATCCAATCCTTTTGGCATGGTATCAACTATGAGATTATGTGTATCTCCAAGTTGTATCTTGTGTCTATTCTCCTTCAATTATGGAATTTCAAGATGCACACAATTGTTATCAACTTATCTTGTTTGTAATTGGTTGCCTCAAGCTTCTCATCATAATCATCGTTCAAACAAACCTTCATTTTTTGGCTTACTTCAGCTTCATCTGCCACTATAACATACTCATCAATAACCTCATACTTTTTGGTAACAGGAGGAACCAAAATATTTGTAGTCATTCTAGCCCCCCACTCACGCACACTAGTGTCCAATTCCTCTTCCATTGCATACTTTTGATCATAATATCCTCCATCTTCACCTTCAGATTCAAATTTCATTTCCATTTAAGAGAGCGCGACCAAATATGATGCCTAGGTGCATGATGGATCAGGTTTCCATTGCATAATTTTGATCATAATATCCTCCATCTTCACCTTTAGAATCAAATTTCATTTCCAATTAAGAGAGCACAGCCAAAGATGATGCCTAGGTGCATGATGGATTAGGTGACATTAAATACTATTTTTATTTTAGAAGATCCCATAGATTTGTGAAATGTGGATGAGTATTATGAAATGATCAAGCCGTAAATAGAGTTGGAGGAGGCCTTGTTTGCCAAGTTGGAGATGTTGACAAGCTGGTAGGTCAATGCTATAATTGGGGATGTGGACAAGTATTTTTTATTTTTTATTTTTATTATTTTGGGTATTCAAACAATGAACATCATGGAGTGCAGACAATAGAAAGAATGAACATTATAGAAGAGAGAGGAGGATGCAAATGGATGGTGAAGGTCGGTAAAATTACACGAGGTCCACTCTGTGATATTGTTGACAACATGCAAGTAAGGGATAGACGGCTATCACGATAATTGCTGCACATAGTGTACAAAGGCAACACAATTGTGAATCGTTTTGACAAAAAGAACAAACGAATGAAAGGAAAACAAAGAGGTCAAAGAAACGAGCTTTGATACCACTTATGGGTTTTACCCCATACTGCATGGAGGAGACGAATCTCAAAGTGCACAAAACACAATTCTTGGTCACTCACAAAAACATGATTTATTGATCATAAACACTACAATATATAAAAATGTTTTGAAATAATCATTTATTCTAAAATAGTTGGTTGTTCAAACAACCAAATATTAACAACTAATATACGCCTACAATTTCTCCTCTCAATATTACTACATGATTTGTATTAACAAACCACTATTATTAATAAACCTAAATAATATGATCAAGTTAAGACTAATTCCTAACAAATCATTGATTTTATAAATGCTCATCTCACACACATTCATGTCTTTCCCTTATTCCTAATATACCTTAAAGCATTGTGTCACATTCATACCCCATCAATAAACATTATCATACTTACCATCTCATATTGTGTTTCCCATGGCATTGCACATTTATGGTCACATGAATCTGAACCAAAGCCCATAAAAATTATAATCAAAAACAAAAAATTCAATAATTCATATCAAAATTAAACAAGTTTTTTCCTCCATTTTTACATGTATCACCACTTGCATTTTTTCCTAAACATTCTCATATGCTATTTGTTTCCTATATTGTATCTCCTTTATGCATATATTCTAGGGGCATTTTGATCTTCGATATCCGGTGTTCCATTTAATATATGCTAGTTATTTTTCTCTCGTCTTTCATATATCATAGTTTGTTTTATTGAGTCGGTTTCCCGATTCAATCTTGAGTCGGTGCTCTACAATGATACTCGATCTAGGGAAAGGAATGAACTCCATATCCCGTGTTTTGTGTTGATAGATAAGAACATCTATTAGTTATGTTATACTTTAATCCCTTCTCCCACACACCACCACATTCCTTGTGTCGGTTATGCTCTTTTGTCATGTTCTAGTTTTTTTCATTTTTGTTGACCTAACTTTTTTGTGTGTGCTCCACATGGTGAAATTCATTTTCCGCTCACCTCCTTCCTTTTCCTTAATTTGCATTGTCTCCCTAAAATGTGAATACCTTCATCTTGTTATGTGTGCATAGCCAAAGCGTAGAATGCCTCATCTCTCTAATGTTGCAAGTTTTATGTCGATAATGCAAACGAGCCAATGAAGAGACCATATAAACCAGAGTTACATAAAATCTTGCCAACAAGTATGACATCGAATTGATCACCTTTTGTTGGAGTTACAAATTCAATGGTCATTAAAAATAATTTCAATCATAAGGAGGAAAACACCTTATCATATAAAGGTCACTATATCACTACCATGTAGTTAATGAGATTTATTTTTGACATGAAAAATACTTGAGTACTCCCATAATTGGATTGACAAAAAATGATTTTCATAAATTTATGTTTGCTAAATTTGACATGTTCCATTCAACAATCACAAATTAATGAAATAATAACATTAATTTGTATTGAAAATTTGACCAAAATAAATATAAAAATCAACAATTTAATTATTAAAAAATGGAGTCATTTTGTACTGAATACACATCTATAATAATTGTTAGTATACTATCCATTGAATACAATTAAACATGTAGGCCACCGGGGTTGGCTCGCTTAGCGTCGGCCACTATTTTAGGTTGTTCAAGTGGTGGGTTCGACTCCCACTTGTATGTAGTGGCACTGAGTGGGCTAGTATTGTACTTTAGCGAGAGGTTATGAGAGGCTTACCTTGTGTTAGATCTCTACAACTCCAAATCATTCATGAATACGACTGGACTTACTCGTGGGGATGGTGAGTGGCCACTATATTTCGTCCATAAACTAAAAGTATAACAAACTAGTCCTCTAATAACAAGGTCAAGTATGACAAATCCCGCCAAAGGTGGTGTTTTGTGGCATTGCGGGAGGAAGAAATAGGAAATGTAGAAGGTGAGTGATGTTTATCAATTCAAGAATTCCACAATGTTATGTAAGAAGAGTTTTGTTGGGAACGTAAAATTCATTTTGTTGTGCACATATGCCAATTGTTGAAAACCAAGCATATGATGATGGCAAATAAATTGATTTGTTTAATAGAAAGTACAAAGCGTGCAAAAATTACCCAATAGAGGTCAATTTTTTATAGAATAATATAGATGCATATTGAATTTACTATGAATAATGTCTTAGGAATAGTGTCATAGTTAGCATATATGCCTTAAACATATAAAGAGATTTGTCAAAAATGAGGGTCATGAGACCTAAATATAACTTGAATGAAGTTTCATCATGTTTCCATACAAAAATAGGTGGAGTAATAATCCCAACGTTGCGAGATGGCATAAAAATAAGAGCAACAACGTCTAAGATATGGAGTATATAAGTTTGAGGTATTAATCGGTGGTATGGCTAATTCTACCAAAGTAATTGTGTTGTAGTGAAATAATTGAATCGATGTTGAGACATTGTAATGTCAAGTTTGCACTATTTATTAATTCTTGTTAATATTAGACTCAAGTAAGTATAATGTGGCAAAAATGTATATTATTAAAAGCATTCATAAATGATTGAAATTTCTTACAACCATTAGAAATGCTCAATACTTAAGCACGAAAGAGGTAAAAAGTGTTCTTTTGTTTTTGTTCAATGTTCCTATAAAAGCAACGCCATCTTGAAATAAACACTTAGAACTTAGAATAAAGTACAAACATCCTTGAAAGCATAAAGATTGAAGCATTGCATTTCTAAAATTGTAGTAGTTAGATGTGTTAATTGCAAATAAATTGTCTATAAAATTAGTATTATAGTCCAATAAAAATAATCATGTAACCTATTAGCACTAAAGCTGAACATTTTGTGATGTTCTTTACGATTAATACTGTAAGAAACAAGTGGCGATTCACAGCTATTGCTGGTTTTAAATAAAGTTAAAAGGGAAGAGAATTGTGAGCTTAGAAATACAAATATTAATAGCAATTGCTCCAAAGAGTGCAACGTACATGTTGATAGTATGCAACACTTAGGAGTGTGAGATAACTGGAGTGTTTTGAGTAATGGAAAGCTGAGACAACATAATAAAGGTGGAGAAAGGGATGTGGAAGAAGTCGGTGTGTGGGCCGATGTGTGTGCAATGAGTATTCTAGCCAACATTTCCTCCAATTGTTTGGTTAGATGCACAAATATTAGTCCCCAAAGAAATATGCACTGAAATTGAGTACATCCAAATTCCAACAAGAAGTTCTTGCAAGTGTACAAAAGAGTACCGGGTACGAAATAAAGAAATAACTACAACTATGATCATGAAGTGTTGATGCAAAGCTCACTATATTTTTATCCTGATTTATTAATTGAACAGTTGTGCCATTCCTTTGAAGACATAAGTTATAATCGACACGTTTTCCTTCCAAAATAGGTTAGGTATTAGAAGGGTCTGTATTTCCCAACGCAAATAAAAACAATCTGGTTAATTTTTGAATTGTATAATAATATATTACCGGAATACTATGCTCAAAACCCGCTGTAGCAATGGCATATATGCTATTGTCAATGTCAATTTTTTCATTAAAATTTTGAGAGGTAAAGTAAGAGACGCGCGCACATTGCTAAAGAAATAAATTCGCCATTTTAGAGTGAATAATGCATGAGAACATAACGTCTTTAGGGAGACATAAATTGCCGGGTAGATAGCACCACACTTTGGAGTCGCTGAAAATAAGTAATTGGAAATATAGAGGAAAAGAGGCGATCTACCATGTCCACTATAACATACGAGTTGTAATCAAGGAACCGATTTTTACAACTCATCTACATCGAGAAAATTGAAGAGCAATGGGTTACGAGAGGGCAATTGTCATTATGGGCGAGGTTTGATTTATGATGCGGAAGCACGTAGTATGAGCAGAGGCGGCTTATGGCAAAACATGGGACTGAATCAACGTCTTCTCTCTCCATGAAGAGTGAGAACCCTTCCTTGAAGGCATTCACAAGCATGACAGAGGCCTCCTTAATCAAACTACGGTGTTTTCCCTTTTCCTTTTCCCATCGCCTCTAAAGCAGACTAGGGTGAGGACCATCTGACCCGAACACCTTCGCCACCCTTGATGCCATAAGGACCATTCGCGACCATGCCTCGTTGCATATGCCATTGTCAATTTCCAACACCTAAAAATAATGTCGATCCCACGTTGCCAAAGGAAATGCAAACTGGACGCTTCTAAAGTATCACGGTGGCTTACAAGAGTACGTGGTGATCAACAACCAATTGTTGAGTTGAGAGACATTCCGCTTGGTGAATGTAACGGAGAAGCTACATCGGATAGAGAGGTGGAGGAGATCCAACATAGAAACCCGTAATAGAATCTGTAAATGCAACAAACATAGGTGTGAGCTGTCTACACATGCAAACCGCTTTTGACCAACTCAACATCCATGATAATCGCCAATAATTTTCATGATCTCAATGATGCATCAAAGTCTCTATTCTCGAGCCCAAAGCAACACTAATCAAACGTCATAAACAGTGACCATCTTAAATGCTCTAAAATGCAATGAAGGACAAATTTGTTTCCTCACAAACAATGCCAAATAAAAGGGTCGGCCAATGAAATGAAGTTAAAGTACAATATTATTGAAAAATTAAACTTTAGCCTAATTTCAAAATCATCCACATGACAAACATGTGATTGAACAAAGAAAAATAAATTAATGAGTGAGTTGAAACCAATATCTTAGCCTTCGGCGGATAATAAAAGTTCTTAAAAACAAAATTAGGTTTTTGGCTGAAAATTGGATGTAAAAGATCCTAAGGATGAAAATATCCATTGAAACGAATCTGGTGGACGAAGACAGTAACAAATGTCCATAGATTTGGTGAGAATGAAAATGTACGTACGCTTAGAAAGGAAACAAGTCACAAGTCGAACAGCTACCAACTGTGCGGGGAATTGAGTAACCACGTCTCACTGTTTTCACCCAACCAAAATTGAGCCGCTCTATTCAAACGTCATAAGCGGCAAACATCTGATTATATAAAGAAACAAACAATGTTGTTATATATTGGCATTCAAACATTAATATAATTATATATTGATCAAGACGCGCTCAATTAATATACTCTGTCGAAACATAATTATAGAGGCAATCTTTGCATCTGTTAATACTATCATATTTGTTTGTTAGATTACAGCTTTAAATATGGCGGCCCTTGCTTCGACGATGATAACAACGCATGCGCATGGAGGCATCAACTGTACTGGTGCAATCCAAAGGAATTATTTGGGAGCTGGAGTCCCACACCGCAGTATGCATGTCAAGTGCATGGCACAGGTTTAATGCTTTTCCGCTTTTCCTTGATAATTATTGTTTAGTGTAGTGTGAATTTTAGTTACCTAACGTGTATTTGCTTTGGCAGAAGGAAAACAAGAGAAGCCAAATTCCCAAGGAGCAGGCAAGTTATATCTTTATTTAAGATCAATGCCCAAATTAGTTAATTAATGATTTAGAATTTTGCATTCATGAATATATGATGACTGACATAATATATTGTGGAGTCCAGACGAGCACGAAGCTTGGTGACGTGTTCTCGTTCGCGGGCGCTGCACCGGAAACCATAAATGGAAGGCTGGCCATGGTGGGATTTGTGTCTGCAATTGGGGTGGAGGTGGCGAGTGGAAGAGACCTGTTTTCACAGCTCAGCAGTGGAACTGGGGTGTCCTGGTTTCTTCTAAGCACGCTCTTGTTTTCTGCTGCATCTTTGGTACCCATGTTGAAGGGTGTGACGGCACAGAGCAAATCGCAGGATATCATGTCGTCCTCCGCAGAGATTTGGAACGGCCGTTTTGCTATGCTTGGCCTGCTCGCACTCGCCTTCACTGAATATGTTAAAGGAGGACCTCTTGTATAATATATACATGATGATACAGGAGAATCGCATAAATTATATTTATTGGAAACCTCTTCTCTTCGCCCACAATAAAAAGAGTAACAAATATTGCTAGTCTCTCCCATACTGAAAAGTTGTAACATATATTAATTCTGTACCCACTTCATTGCATATATAATACAAAATATTGCCTTCTAATCTAATCAATACATACTTCCGCTTTTACTCCAGAGTTATCACACTTGCTTGAATGATTCTCCAAATTATATATGCTTTGCAAAATTAATGATGCTTTTCATGAAAATGAGTTATAATTGGCTGTAATAAAATAAATAAATTGTATGTTTCTTTAATTATTATTTATGTTATGACAAACAAAGCCACACACATGTTTGAACATGTTGAAACCTCATTTTCTAATATTGTTATTATTATGCCAAATACGTTTCCCCCCTATACGACCTTCGCCTTAAATTGCCTCCTGATTAACAAAGTTCTCATAATATATAATTTAGGATTTATTATACTTATAAGTGTTCCCATTTTAGACTAAGGACGGTTGCATCTAACATGGGGCACCTAATGCACCTATTGATGTATGAATTCTTCTTATTACGTATTAAGGATGGACTGCGAAAAGAAGAGCAAAAGAGTAATTAAAGTACGTATATGAAAATTTGCGTAAAATATGTAGAAGTATGTAAATGTGTGGAAAAAGTAGGAAAAGGAAAGTGTACACTTGATGTGAAATATTGTAAAGGATAGAGAGATGTCTGAAATCTTTGTGAAGAATGGGTTTTTGGGAAATTGCATGCCAAGTGCGAGTTTTTTTGTGCGATCTCACATCAATGGAGAGTTTTTTGGGCGATCTCATGTCAAAGAGAAAGTTTTGGGGAGATAGGTCTAGTTTTAATCTCATTCCATGAATTTTCCTAATAAGCACCAATGCGAGATGGTGTGTCCCGATTGTTTTCCTGTTGTCCTAATCGTTGATTTATTTCGGAGTTGTCTTGATTGAAAGAGATAGAATGTATTTTATAATTGAAGGATTGTGCATGTAAGCTGTAGAACTTCTCGAACACATATGTGAAATGTGTTGATATGATAAGATGAGTGTATGTGCCCCTTAGGACATTAGTTCCCAAGAGGATAGGTGCACAGGCACTCTTGTTTGATGTTGGGCGCTAGTGTCTTAGTTGTCTTGAGGACCCGAATTACATTCTAGGCTATTCGGTGATTGTGTTTCTATGTTGTTCCTATATTCGTAGATCCATGTCTCGTAGCTCTAAGTTGTTGTAGGGGGTGCGTTTTCACCCAATGTATGTCCCCCTCATTTGGGGTGTATGCGATGACTTTAGGAGTGTGCGGCCCAAAAGAGAAGACCTAATGTTGTGTTGTATTGTATCCCTCTCAGGAGCTAGGAATGTGCATGGTAGAAACAAGGGCACATGCAAACAAAGTGGCCAAAGTGACATGTGTTAGTAGAAAAAGTAACAAATATGCAATAAAAGACAATGTAATAAATCAAGTGTGAAAACAAAGTGGAATGTGAAAAGAGGGTTCCAAACATGGGACATCGCTCACAATGTTAGAAGATAATTAGGGTTGAAGCAGCCAAAATCATACAATGAGCATACTAGAAATACGGTGAAGCTTACGCAAATAATAATAGACAATAGAAAATAGTGTTAGGAAAAGTGTATCAAAAAACCATGGTGGTGTATAGTCTTGTAAGGAAAATGCTGCACATGAAGCACCCATTAGCATGTTAGAAAGATAAATTGCATGTCATAATCCTATATAAATTAGTGAAAGGTAAACTAACTTGTAATGACATGTAACGATAGAACCCGTGTAATATGTGACAGTAGAGAAAGTAGATGCCCCCAGGAGCCTCAATGGGACTGGTAAGAGGTACAATGTCAAACATCATTGCAGCATGTAAAAATATGTAAGATATCTACATTCACTCCAAAATACCAAGTGAACAAGCATATATGTATATAGAAAGATAATGACATACTAAGTATTTGACTAGCATAGTAAGCAAAGTGCATCATGTAAGTAGTATAAGAAAGTAAGAGTAAGTGTAACCAAGATATGTAGATGCAATGTATGAGTATGACATAATGGAATGAAAAGTGTGAAGGTGGAAGGCGCTGTGTGCCCCCAACAGATGTGTATAAAATGAGGTTCATTTATAAATGCCCCCTGAGAAGTAAATAATAAACCATAGAACCAGAGTATGTCATCGTGAAATGGTTTGAAAATGTGTGCTAGAAGGATATATCATGAAGCATAGAGTGTGAAATGTTTTTTTAGTATTGGCAAATAGTTTTTGAGAGGGACTATACCCTTTTACAAAAAAAGGCTCAAAAGCCGAGATATTACAAAGAAACAATCCAAAAAGTGATCAAGATTAGATGTGAAAAGATATCACAACAACAATTAACAATTGTCTAGAAAAGTACCAAAACAACTATAGAACCGCCATACAACAACAAGAAAACCACAAATAAATTGCTAGGTTTATAGCAAAACAACTACACATCCAAGCTAGGTGGGAGAAACAATATTCTTGCCATTGGATTTTTTCTTTTTGTTCACCATCTTCCACCCATAAGAAACCTCCTTGATAGGGAGAATAACCTCAAGAGATTCAATCAGTAGATATTTTCTATTTTCCACTGGAAAAGGAGGGATATTTTCCTTTGCCACTTTACACTTTGATAATGCAATTTTTGTATTCTCCATGCTCCCACAAACAGGAATTTCTTTAGTAGGAGTTTATGGGACTAATTCGGCTCAACGTCCGAATTAACATTTTAATCCAAATCATCCTTGGTATCAAAAACCAAATGCTCGGGAAGGACATTTTTCCACCAATTGTTTCTCTTAGTATTACACTTTTCCAGCCCACAATTTGAGGCTATGTGACCAAGAGCGAAACATCTTCGACACTTGAAGGGAAAAACTTCATAATCAAGTGGTTGCATCCATGTTCGGTTTTGTACTTTAAGCTCAATGTTTTCAGGAAGGTTTTCAAAGTGTTAAGTTCAAAAAGAATCCTGGAAAACGTTGTGTGGGTGTAATCTGTTGTTTGGGATTCAATAAAAAGAGTAATGCCCAAAACATTGCCTATGGAGGTCAACCAGTCACAACTCCAGAATTGAATGGGTAGATGAGGCATTCTGATCCAAAAGGGTTTGTGGGAAAAGGATTCTGTGAGTGGGTTAAAAGAGTTAAACCATGGTTTTGATATGAGGTATCATGATTTGCATACCCATAATTTCCACGTTATATTATCTTTATCAATTTTGAAGAAAAAAACAATGAAAATACCTTTAGCACACGGATACAGATCTATCATACCCATAAGAAGTGTAATCCAATGTTTAGAGATCCATTTGTGAAGATCTCGGTAAGTCCGGACATAACCCATCAAGCAAAGAAATTAGAGCATGGTCTTGGTAAAATCGCTCGTAATTCGAGAACTTCCTCCCGAATGTGATGCTTGGGGTAGTGTCTACAGGGTCATAGATTTAAAACCCTGCACAAAATCTTTGAAGGATACGCCAGAGTTCCCTTGGGAATTAGGAACCTTGCTAATTGAGTTCTAAGCACCGTTAATAGCCACCCAAAAATCTGGTGTAAAACTGTATTGCCAACGAAACATGGAAGAGATCAAGGGAAGAGAGAATGGGGCCATCACAAATTCCACTGCCATTAGATCCAAACTCCACATCTCCTTTCATAGTTGAAATCTCTAGACGCAACAAAGATATGCCCAAATCTCCTCTGTTGTTGGTTCCCCATCTCAAATATGTATTCGAGAGGATCATTGGGGCTAGGATGCTGCCGCCATGGTGAAGTCGACTAGGTCCTAGTTTAAGGCTTAGAGGAGGGATGATTTTGTGCTTGGGAAAAACAAGATTAATCCAAGATATTTCTTCTTCCAATTGTTATACATGATGGTTGAGGCCGATATCAGGAGAGCCACCATTACTAAAAGATTCGAATCTAAAATATTTCGTATCCTGAAGGGATGAATCCTTACCAGCTCCACCGCCTTAGAGAGTTAACCATGGCCACCTTGGTTAGGGGAACGTTTTTGAATTTACTGTTTTTGTGGAGGATAGGGCTAGAGGAACCATCATGAAAGAAGTAAAACTACATTAGAAGTTCATTTTGTGAGTTTCTACCATGGTGTGAAATGTGAATGGGGTGACATTTGTTTCATATTTTAGATGTTCAGCAGCTGAGTATGAATTGTGGAACTAGAGTGCATCATAGGGTAACAATGGTACAAGGTATGTCTCAAGTTGTATAAGAATGCTTGGAAATAGGGAGTATGAAGCACATAGCATAATTGTAAAAATGATAGATAATTGATGATATTAGAGGGGGAGTAAGTATTATTCCCCCGCCCCAAGTGTGTGATGAAAGGTAAGCTATCTAATGAGAGTGAAGAGAAAGGGTCCTCCACCGATGTTTGAGGAGATAAATTTGTGTGACATTGCTCTAAAACCGGTTACGTATAAGAGTGAAAATGTATTGGTGAATGAGACCTATGCGATGAAGGAGTTGGTGAACACCTATGTGAAGTAGACCTAGAAGGTGATGAGCATCTATGTGAAGGAGACCTAGGAGGTGATGAGAACCTATGTGAAGTAGGCCGAGGAGGCAATGAGAAATTTTATGAATGGGCTTCCCTAGTGGGGGCTTAGGCCGACAAGGTGGAATAGTTTACCTGATGAGGGTGAGTAGGTCATGTATAAATAGGAGAGCTAGGTGTAGAATGTGCCATAGATTTGAGAAGCCTAGGGGCCTAGATGCTACAACTATTGGAATGATGACCTCAAGAGGAGGTTGAGGTAATGGTGTGCATGGTGTAATACCTTTGAGAGTGAAAACATGCTTATTGTGAATAAAATTGAGGTAAAAATTATTCGTGGAAGGGATGGCTTGGGTGACACGAAGACAAGGAAGACCTAAAAGCATGTCACAACCTACTGATGGTAGATGCCACAAATGGATAGCTTTGGTGAAGTATACCTAAGCAAGGAATTTATATCAGATTATTTTGTTATTGCTGATTTGTGAAAGAGATTAAGTGAAATCTGCAGCTATGTGTCTTTGTTAAAAATGTAACAACTCACATAGTCTGCAATTTCACGAATATCCTTAGAAAAAGAACACAAGCCCGAAGGACAGTGTGTTATCTTGATGAAGACACCGGATTGCAAAGTATGTAAGGTGTATAGTTTTGGAACAACGAGACATAGTGGCGAGTTTTTAGATAATCGATTCATGGTTATTATCTTTGTGCTTATCAGATTTATTGCTCGTGTTCATTAAAGTTTTTGTGATTAATGGTTTGCATTTATCTATGCTGCCATAAAGATTACAATTGACTCCTTTCTGCTACTTCCATCAAGAAAATATTGACAAACAAATGTGTGACAATAATGTCCAAATGGAGATAGCAGGGAAGGAGTCAAAATGAAGAATGGAAGCTAATGCGGTCAAACAACATACAAGAAGACATATCTCATTCAAAGAGTGCTTGCTGAAGTTACGAGGTATTCATTTAAGATTATCCCTTATGTTAATTCATTTTATTGAGATATTGAGTTGCCTACATCATTATACAATCAAAGGAAAACTGAATGCGAAAGAGATAATCAACTCATTATTTCAATTTAATGCTTTATTCATAAGAGATCATAAGTTTTCCCACACAAGTATGTGGGATATGACTAAGTGACTCATCATATACATGGAAATGAGAATCTGCATGTCTAAAGAACAAGAGTAGAGGAGTAAAAGGAACCCATCATTGCCTTTTCGTCTTCTATCCCGCTCCGCATCCTTTCCATCTCCATCTCAACTCTCTCATCTTCGCTTCCATCTCCATCTCCTAATACCTGCAAAATCAAGAGAAGTATTTGTCAAATTGAGCTCAAGGTACAATGTTATTCCAATACTCATGTTCTAAAGCAAATACATATTCTAAGTTCAATGCATCTAATGGTACTTGAAGGAAAGAAATATAGATGAGCTAGCAGCAAAATAAGAGATAGAGCACATAAAGTGAAATGAGTAGCAAGAGAGATCAAAGAAGCTAAGGATTGGGTTAGAAAGGTAGAATTTAGAAAGCTTTGCAAAAAAAGCAGATGTGGAAAATGAAACTTGAAAAAATTTGGAAACAAGTTTTGGAGAAGAAGGAAAGAAGAAGAAATAAAACACATGGATACAAGAGAGGCCAAAAAGCCTATTTATTTCTAACTCATTTCTGAATTTTGTAGGAATATGTTGCAACATTAAATGAAAATCAGTTTAACTATTTAAGAAGGAAACATCTACTGAATGAAGATAAATATCATTTTCAGATGGTTTAGAAGAAAGAAGCATCAGAATGAGTCAAGAAAGAGGTATCTTTGCAAATCAGGATCAAAAATCTAGAAGGAGAGAGAAAAATAGGATTTTGAAAATTTTTTTGCCAGAGTCTCCCCTTGTAAAATTGACTTTTGATTTAAAATAGAATTGAAACACATGCTTTTAAGCTACTACATTGCTTTCTAAGCTATCTGAGCTTCAAAAGGAATAAAAAGTCAAGAAAAATACATGTTTCATCACTTCTAAGTTGATATTATGATCAAATGAAACATATAGGTATTCCAGATTTTCATCATGCTATAGCTATCAAAAGTTCCTTTTAATTTCCAAATTCAAGTGTGAATCAAAGAGTAACTACTTTCAAGATTTTCAGAAGTTGCAATGAATCAAGTAAAGCTAGCATGGACAGCTCATTCAAGTAATCAGACAAGCAAGAGAGATGTTTATATCTTTTCAGAATGAACAAATCATAAGAATCTGGAGAGAGAAGGATTCTAGAAAAATTTTCCAGAGTTTCCCCTTGCAAAATGGACTTTTCCAGAAAAATAGAATTGAGAAATAATGCAAAAATTGAAATATAATTGCTCTCATGACTTATGGAAAGTGAAGTGTCATTACGAGAAAAGAAACTAAGTATTTTCTTTCATTTTCGAAAAGAAATATTTATTTCATTATACGTAAGAAAGTATGCAATCATGTTTGCAACAAATAAACAACATATAACTTCTAGAAAATCATTCGAATGCAAGTGTCAAGCTACGAGAATACACAAGATAGCATTTATCTTCCATTGAAGGAGTAAACTACAAAGCTCAACAAGTGTTCAACCAAAGCATGCCTTTAGAAGCGTAGGATCAACAAGTCAAGTCTAAGAAGGAAGCATGCCAAATACCAATTTTCGTATCTATAGTTAAATGGTTTCAACAAAAAATATGCATCTGCAAGAAAAGATGATACATCTGCAAAGAATGGAGTGAAAGATGAGAGTAGCCAAATATCCAAAAGAGGAAAAGGAAAGAAATTTGAAATGGAGTACTAAGGAGCTTAGCTACTGACCAAATTATAATGGATTACATTTAGAGAAATGAATGAGGAAAAGGATACTAGTGAGAAACAAAAACAACTCGAAACATGCTAAACAAGAGTCCGGACATCATGATGGAAAAGCCAAAAACAAGTCAACATTTCCAAATACCATTAAAGATGTTAAAAAGAAGTATGCATCTACGAATGAAAATAATGCTTTATGGAGTGAGGTTCGTCAACTCACATTACGGAAAATCAAAGAGTATCACAGGAAACAATGTAAAAAGTTTCCCTCAAATGAAATGAGTTCAACAATACAAGCATGTATCTACAGGGAGGAAGCTACTTAAGGAAAAATCATTTTACTTCTGCAGAATGAAGAAAGGGTTCACGAACTACAAGTGTGCATCTACTATAGGGAGATAAAATGAAACAAAGTCGAATATCAAGTTGAAGAGAAAACAGTCAATATTCTGAATGTTGAGCCAGATTTACAAGTTAAATATCAAACCCGAGTATGAAGGAGTTCCCTTACAAATGCCAATGAATTAAGACTTGAGCTTGAGTTTTAAAGTCAGAAAAAACCAAACCCACAAAGCATTTCCATTCAACGAAATTTATAACCAATATTTGCCAAGATTCAGGGTTACAGGAAATAAAACCTGAGCTCGCAAATGGAAAAGAAAAATAGTGTTGGAACTCACCATTTCCCAAGGATGAAACAAGCAGACAAGCAAAAGATGGTGGAAACTTCCTTCTACAGGCTTGTGTTGAGCTCATTAGCTACCAAAAGTAGAGAACCGGAAGAAAACAAGGATTTATCATTCCATGCGAGAAGATACAGAGAAAATAAAAGATGAAAATGATCTTTAGATCATATACCGAAAGGAAGGCCGAGCTACGAAACCAAAAACAAAATAAAATACCTCCAGATCCTTCAAAAAATGCATGCAACAGTCAAGTATCAATGGTGTCGCAGGCTCAGGAACAAAAATGCAAGCTCGAAAACCATCAAATCTCCAAGCATTCATCATAATCATAGAGTGAGCAAAAATTTTTCCGGGCTTCACCCACAGAGTGAAAAAATCAAATGAAGTGACCAAATGCGAGCTCACAAGTATAAACCTTGCATTGAACCAAGGTTACAAAACCCTAACCCACGGTTAAGGATCAACGACCCATCAAATGCCAAGTGCCAGATCGAATGGTGATCGGCCCACACTGGTTCCAAGGTGATAGAGCCCAATTAAATGCCACCGACCATATTAAATGCCAGGGACAGACCCTAACCCGTAGTTAGAAGATCAACGGTGGCGGTGCTACCAAAGCAAAGATCAAGGGCCAGCAGAGCTCGTCAAAAACCAAGTAAACGCAAAGCCCAGTTAGGGTTTCCACCACCTATGATCGAAAGGGTCGAGTCATCATGGAGAGGGCCAGCCCATGTGGACCAACCAATTAATCATTGCAAGAGACTTTACAAAGTCCAAACTATAGTCCATGCCCCAAAAATCAAAACAATATTATATGCCATGATCACCGAAAAGGTGAAAATTGTATTATGTGCCAAGGCTCAAAGGTGGTGAATCAAATTGCATGGTGGGCTAGCCAAAAGGGTAAACCCCTTTATATTATATACATGCTTATGCCTAAGTCCACAATGTGGCAGCATCTAAAACCAAAGGTGGTCCCCACATGGGGTTTCAAACAAAATTTGCAAGTGTCACTCATGTGACTATCCAGAAGTGAAGAAAATCAGAACATGTGCACATAGGAGGTGGTCCCCACTTCATCTTAATTTTGCAAATATGGCTAAGGTTGCATCCTTTTTCCTACACACAGGAGATAATTTTGCATGCCTTCACAATAGGACAGAATAGAGAAGATGATGAATTTGCATGTGCAAAGGAGGAAGACTTGCCTAGCAAGCAATTTGTAATTTTAGCAAATTATTCACCTTTCTTTCTTAAAAATAGAACAGTCAACTTCAGTTTGACTATATTGTATCTAAGGCTGATAATGCCTAATTTTACTACATGCTTTAGTTGTATTATTTTATTCCTTTATTTATTATTAAATAAAGGATAAAATTAGGATGTATGGGTGAGTACAGCCTTTAGGCTATTTTTAGGAAGGGGTAAACTTTTGCTATATATTGTGTGCTCTTGTAAAGCACAAAAGGGGGGATTTTTAGAGAACTTTCCCAGAGAACTTTTGATATGAGTACTGAAGCAATTTCTACCAGTTTTTCCCTTTGAGTGTGAATTATTCTTTGCCTTTCCAAGTTATTCTACAGTCTTGTGTATGCCAGTATTAGTCTTGTGAATCAATATTCCCTGATTAATCACTTTACCCTGCTGCAAATCTACTATTTTCTGCTAAATTTCATTGTGCATGTTAGCTTACTAGTGTTGTTGTGAACTTCCCTCAGTACAAAATAAGTACTTTGCCCTTATTTTCTATAGAAAGTACAAATTGGTTCGTGCACATAAAGAATTCTTCACAAATCAGTTGTGTATTCCACTCAAGTCAAGTTTTCATCCAAATTTGGTGTATCACCTTAGTATTTATTTCATTTTCAGTCACCTCTTAACCCTAAAACTCCCAAAAAACATTTTAGTGAACACCAATAAGGAACCGACCTTTTAACCCTAGAGGTTCACCTCAAAATAGGTATACCCATAGACTGAGGTGTCCCCATTGTATATCTACGAGAGAGAGAGATCTTTGCAGACTTAGAGAACCTACTGCCATCTCTCTATCGGGTGCACTTTCGAGAGATAATAGTTTTTGGCACGCCGGTGGGACCGCGAATCAGATCTACACGTAAATCCTAGATTCTAGAGTAGATCAAAAGCAGATTTACAACAAATAAAAGTTACTTTCAGGAGTAGAGCTGCAGCAAATTAATTCTAAAGATTCTACGATCTTTTGGTGACTCTGTAAAGCTGATTTCAGACAGTATTGTAGCATGTTCCATGCCTAAAGTGACTACAAGATCATCGGTAAGAGGAATTCCTCCTGAATTTGTTTCTTTACCTTTGAATTTTTTTAGAAGGAGAAGGGTTGGGAATACATTGCCTTATAACAAACCTGGTTTTGAAAATCCTCCTGATATTCCTTCACCACGTATAAATTTTTCAATCAATATCCCAGTTTTTCAAATGGCTATTCAACCACCCAAAAATTTTGTGGCCTTCACTAATGGCAGCCCATTAGTAATTCCAGTGTACCATGATATTCCCAACACTTGCTTTGAAAAGTTTGCCATCATTTACTGGTGAAAATCAAGTTACACCTACTGAACATATTAAAGATGTTGCAGCCATATGTGTAGTCCACAATATTACTCATGAAGACGTAGCTTTAAGACTTTTAGTTGCATCTTTTAAAGGACAAGCCTTGCAATGGTATAGGAACCTAGAGATTGGAAGCATAAGAACTTGGGATGAATTAGGAGAGAAATTGCTGGAACAGTTCCAAGACAATTCAGATCATTTGTCCCTGATAGAACAACTATCTACTATCAAGAGAGCCCCTCATGAATATTTGTCTAGTTTCAACATTCATTTTGCTAGAACTTGGGAAAGAATCCCAACAAGTGTTAAGCCTCAAGTGATGATCACGCTTTCCTTTATTACCTCGAGCATTGAATAGTGATATTGCAACTATGATCCAATCCATGGGAGCTTTTACTCTTCCAGGGCCTATGACCTTTGCTATAAAAGCTAAAACAACCTTATTCAAAGTTGGAAAATTAGCACCAAGGCCTATAATGCCATTTTTGGCAGATTTAGCTCTATCCCATAACCTATTACAATCGTAGAGCCTCTTATTGCAGCCCCATCCTGAGATATGTTTAAAGCCTTGCAAACCATGGGAAATAAGTGACATCAATTGAAAATAAGCTTACATTGCCTAATAGGCCATATCAAGCTCCTTATCAAGCAAAACCAAGCGAGAATAGGTAGCCTTACCAACGAGAATCAAAATTACAGGTAACCTTATCAAGCAAAGGTAGTTTGATTCTAATGTTCTAGTGCATCTAACACTTTGGTTCCGAGTTAATATGGCTACGAAGAGTGGTGCCAACCTTGTAATCAACCTCATCAAACCACAAATTGCCCAAATGCATTCTGAACTGAATCTTGTTTGCTGACCTCAATCGAAGCATTGTTCATACCTCAAATGGAGGGTGGGTAGAAGAAAGTCATGTTTAAAAAACACTGAACAAAATTTGGTAACTTTAATGAGGAGGATTTCATTGTTGTTACCACTAGAGCTCAAGAGAAGGCTACCGAAAAATAAAAAACAACAAAATAGACCTATGCTTTGCCCACTATTGCGATATATCAACATCTCTGACCTCAAAACTAGACAACAGTCTTGTTGTCCCTTAGAAAATAGCAAGTGTTGCGGTTGGTAAAGAAGCAAGCAAAAAAGCTTCAAGACCTGATCCAAGAAGATTGTTTATCCCTCGGATATCCAAGGCCAGAAGCGAGAATCGATTTTTTGCTAAAGCTTATGCTAAAATAGTTGAGTCTATCTCTAAGACTGTTGCTTCTTTTAATATTGTTGATGTGATGAAGAAGCACAATGTTAACATCTCGATGTGGGATGCCTTAAGCATTCCAGGACAACAAGATTTACTCTCTCATGAACTAGCTAAACTGTAGATTTCTTCAAAAACAATAGTAAAGGAAGTCCAAAATACATATATGGTCCTTGGAACACTTGATCAAGATCGCGTAAAGGATGTTAGATGGATGGTTCAAAAGGTCTTGAATGCTCATGACATAAAAAATCCACCACCTTTTTATCTATCCCTGATTATTGGAGAAAATTTAGTTCATAACTGCATGGTGGATAAGCGGTGCCAGTAGCACAGTTATGCCAAAGCCAATTGCTGAAAAATTAGGCCTGCAGTATGAGCCAATAGAAAAAAGTGTTCTACAACTTGATGGGACTATAACCAATACAGTTGGTATAATCAGAAATTTGGAGGTAACGTTACATGCTTGCCCAAATGTTTCCATTTTGCAAGATGTTACTGTTGTGGATTTACCTCCATATTTTGCTTTGTGCCTATCTAGAGACTTTACAACAAAAATAGGAGGTTACCTCTCTTCTGATTGGTCTTTCTTATTTTTCACTACATGTTATGGCACTAAAGTTACCATCAATTCAGAGCCATTGGCTAGATTTCATATTGAGCCTCATTCACCAAATGCTTTGGCAAATTATTCCGCTCTAGATCAATCTGATTTTGATGATGTAGCTCAGATTACAGCGCTAGAGGGTGTGTCTAACATGTTTATGGATGAGAAAATAGTTGAAGAACATGCTCATGATCCTTTTAAAGAGGTTGAAGAACATATTTTCAGTGTATATTGCATGCATGAAGAAAATGCAGCAATTCCCTTGCTGTCCAAAACAGAAAATTCAACAGAAGGGATTTGGAAGCTTCATTTTGATGGAGCTAAGAATAAGAAGGGGCAAGGAGCAGGTCTGATGCTCACTTCCCCAACAAACGAAAGGTATTTTACATGCTTACGAGTCTTCAATTTTCATGCACTTGTAATGTAGCTGAGTACGAAGCGTTAATTCATGGCTTACTTTGGGCCAGAAAAAGAGGAATCAACACGTTACAAGTCTTTGGTGATTCTGAGTTAGTAATAAATCAAGTAAAAAACTTCAATGTATGTAAGAATCCATTAATGAAGTCTTACGAGGCATAGAGTTTGAACTTAATGGAAGATTTTGATGCCATTAATATTCGAGTCTATTCCTAGAGCTGAAAATAAACATGTTGATAGACTTGCGGCGAGTTGGTGCTAGTTTGAAGTCTTGGAACAAATAGAAAACAACAAAGTTCAGCCTCATGTTAAGTTGATTGTCGAGGCCTTCTATACGATAATGAATCTAATTGAGGTGTTTGAAAGTGATAATCAAATCTGTAGGTTTTAGCAAGAAGCTGAATTTTCTACAGTAAATTAGGATAAATTACAACATCTATATGGTGACCAAATTGTTCAGTTAAAGACAAACAAGTTTCCTCGAGGACTTGTCACATTGGAAGACATCTTTAGCACTGATGACCAGTTAAGAAAGGACAAAGCTAAGATGTCTACTCATGCTGATAATTACGAAGAGGTTTCATTGATGAAGGAAAGAACTTATTTCTTGGAAAGGTATGTTCCTTATCCGAAAAACAGTCTTTTATTAAGATTTGCATTGAATTTAAAGATGTTTTCACTTAGAGATACCAAGACTTGAAAGGGTTTGACCCTAGTCTAGCACATCATATGATTGAATTACAGCCAAATTCTAAACCAATTAGGTAGAAACAAAGGCCTATAAATCCCATAATAGAACCTCTTATGAGGAAAGAATTATCAAAATTGATTGAATCAGGAATTATTTTCCGGTTAAGCATTCAAGTTGGGTAGCAAATCTTGTTCTAGTTAGGAAGAAGAATGGAGAAATCAGATTATGTGTGGATTTTAGAGATCTTAACAAAGCATCATTAAAAGATCATTATCCACTACCGAACATGGATCAGATTTTGAGAACAGTTTCAGGATCAGATAGACTATCCCTTCTAGATGGTTACAGTGGATATAATCAGATTTTAGTCGAGGAGAAGATAGATATAAAACAACTTTTACCACCAAGTGGGGTACTTACGCTTATAAAAGAATACCTTTTGGTCTTTCAAATGTCGGTGCAATGTTTCAACGTACAATGGACATGGCTTTTCGTAGCCTACTAAATAAATGCATACTTGTTTATTTAGATGATGTCACTGTATTCTCAAAAATTCTGATGAACATCTAATGCATTTGAGACAGACCTTTCAGATTTGCAGGCAGTTTGGAATATCCTTGAATCCCAAAAAGTCTATCTTTTCAGTACATGAAGGTAAGCTACTTGGCCATATTGTTTCTAAACAAGGTTTAGCAATTGATCCTTTCATAATTGAAGCCATATCATAGCTATCATTGCCTCATCACAAGAAGGCATTACAGAGCTTTCTAGGAAAAATCAACTTTGTCAGAAGATTTGTTCTAGATTTTATAGCATTGGTTAAGCCATTGATAGCTATGCTTAAAGAAAGAAAATATTCTCTTGGACCAGTGAAGGGAGAGAAGGTTTTGAATCTATTAAAACAACTATTTCTCAGGCTCCTACTCTTGCAAATCCAAATTTTGATAAGGATTTTACAATGTATGCACTTGCAGGAGCTGAAACAATCTCGGCTATTCTAACTCAAGTCAATGACGAGAATATCAAATAGCCAATTGCTTTCTTTGGATAGAGCTTGCATGATTACGAAACAAGGTACACATTCCTTGAAAAACAAGTACTTTCCATAGTCAGAGGACTAAATAATTTTAAGTACATGCTTTCAAACAATAGAATTCATGTTCTTGTTTCTCATCCAAATGTGAAAGCTTTCTTGTTGAACAAAGAGTTGAATGAGAAAAGAGCAGGTTGGATAACGAAGGTTATGGAATATGATGTTGATATCCGAGTTGCAAGATAGTTCGAGGTAAAGGTTTATGTGAGCATCTAATTGCTGATATGGAGAAACAACAGGATGAAAAACCTGAAGTTTTAGAACACCATGCTGAAACCATGTATCAAGCAATCAAACGTTATGTTGCAACCAGAAAATCAGCAACCTGAACCTTCTCAAGAAATTTAGGAATCAAGATGGATGACTGATTTGGTTGACTATTTACAACATGGCACTTATCCGGAAGGTATGGATAAGAATAAATGAAGATATTTCAGGTTACTGAGCTATTCCTTATCTCTTCATTGATGGTGTATTGTTCAAAAGAGATATAAATGGAATCTTGCTGCGATGTGTCGATTATGACAAGATTCAGAAGATATTATCAAAATTCCATGAAGGACCTATAGGAGGTCACTTCTCAGCACGTACTACAGCTTTGAAGATCATGAAAGTAGGTTACTATTGGCCTAGCATATTTAAGGACTATTTTGAATGGATCAGAAAGTGCAAGAAATGTGCTTTCTTTGTCGAAAAGAACGTTTAGCTTTGTTTCCTTTGCAGCCTATTTCAGTTGATCAACCCTTTATGCAGTGGGGTCTTGAATTTATTGGGATGATTAACCCACCTTCTTCATAAGGACACAAGTGGATTCTAACTGTTACAGATTACTTTACACGATGGACTAAAGTAGTAGCCTTGAAGGATGCTAATGAAACTTCAATACTAGCTTTCTATGAAGGTATAGTATGTAGATTTGGTGTTCTAGAAACTATCATATTAGATAATGATTTAGCATTTCTCAGTGCTAAAATAATAGATTGGGTTGTTAGCCATGGAATCTACTTGATCTCTTCATCTAATTATTACCCACAAGGTAATGGATTAGCTGAAAGCACTAACAAGAATCTTTTAAGAATCATCAGAAGAACACTCAAGGATAATCAAAGAGCTTGGCATCTAATGTTGAATTCAACACTTTGGGCTGATAGGGTGACCCCTAAGAGATTAGTTGGAAACTCACCATACAAGCTTGTGTATGGAAAAGAAGTGAGGATGCCAATTTCAGTTGAGTTACCCACATTGGATTTACTGCATCAAATGGAATTACTTGAGAATGAACCATTACAGGTCCGTTATGCAAAATTGATGGAGCTACAAGAGCTAAGAGATCAAGCTCATTTAAATATGGAGAAGAATCAGAAACAAATGAAGAAGACTTTTGACAAGAAATCCAAATTCAGAATCTTCAATGAAGGAGATATTGTGTTGAAATGGGATGTTGATCATGCTAAGCCAAGAAGACACTCAAAGTTTGATACACTCTGGAGTGGTCCTTACATGATTTTAGCTTGCAAAGAACACAATGCTTTTCAGACTTTCTAAGCTGAATGGAGAGGAACTTCCCATTCCTATGAATGGTATGTTTCTCAAACATTGTTATTGAAAATCTTACAGTGATTTGTTAGAGTAGGATTTCCCATTCAATAAGTGCAGTTTATGCACATTGCATCGTTCTTTATTTTCAATAAGTGCATTCGTGCACGTGGTGCAGTTTTCTAGATATTTTTTCCCAACTTTAGTTTTTATGAAATGGTTGGACCTTTCGAGAAAAAGGGTAGATTTGGTCACATGATTTGGACTCCATACCCGATGGACAAGAGTAAGACACTAGTCTACAAGCTAGCGAGGAAGCTTTCCCCGTAGGATCACCAGAAATGTTAAAATTTTTTACACTTCTGCAAAATGGGCAACTCGAAACTTTGTTACGATGGATAGCTTCGGTGAAGTATACCTAATCCAAGGAAATTTATATTAGATTATTTTGTTATTGCTGATTTGTGAAAGAGATTAAGCGAAATCTGCATTTATGTGTCTTTATTTGTTACAAAATGTAACAACTCACATAGTGACCTGCAATTTCATGAATATCCTCAGCAAAAGAACACAAGCCCCGAAGGACAGCCATGTTATCTTGATAAAGACACCAGATTGCAGAGTATGTAAGGTGTATAGTTTTGGAACATTAGACATAGTGGCAATTTTTAGATAATCAGATTCACGGTTATTATCTTTGTGCTTATCATATTTATTACTCTGTGTTCATTAAAGTTATTGTGATTAATGAGTTTGCATTTATCTATTATGCCATAAAAGATTACAATTGACTCCTTTCCTGCTACTTCCATCAAGAAAATATTGACAAACAAACAGTGACAATAATGTCCAAATGGAGATAGCAAGAAGGAGTCAAAATGAAGAATGGAAGCTAATGCAGTCAAACAACATACAAGGAGACATATCTCATTCAAAGAGTGCTTCTTGAAGTTACAGGTATTCATTTAAGATTATCCCTTATGTTAATTCATTTTATTGAGATATTGAGTTGCCTACATCATTGTACAATCAAAGGAAAACTAAATGCAGAAAGAGATAATCAACTCATTATTTCAATTTAATGCTTTATTCATAAGAGATCATAAGTTTTCCCACACAAGCCGTGGGATATGACTAAGTGACTCATCATATACATGGAAATGAGAATATTGCATGTGCTAAAGAACAAGAGTAGAGGAGTAAAAAGGAACCCATCATTGCCTTTTCGTCTTCTATCCCGCTCCGCATCCTTTCCATCTCCATCTCAACTCTCTCATCTTCCGCTTCCATCTCCATCTCCTAATACCTACAAAATCAAGAGAAGTATCTATCAAATTGAGCTCAAGGTACAATGTTATTCCAATGCTCATGTTCTAAAGCAAATACATATTCTAAGTTCAATGCATCTAATGGTACTTGAAGGAAAGAAATATAGATGAGCTAGCAGCAAAAGAAGAGACAGAGCACATAAAGTGAAATGAGTAGCAAGAGAGATCAAAGAAGCTAAGGATTGGGTTAGAAAGGTAGAATCTAGAAGCAGCTTGCAAAAGAAACAGATGTGGAAAATGACACTTGAAAGAAGTTGGAAATAGTTTGCGAGAAGAAGGAAAGACGAGAAATAAAATACATGGATACAAGAGAGGCCAAAAATGCCTATTTATTTCTAACTCATTTCTGAATTTTGTAGGAACAGTTGCATGACATTAAATGAAAATCAGTTTAACTGTTTAAGAAGGAAACATCTTGAATGAAGATAAATATCATTTTCGGAGATGAAGAAAGAAGCATAAGAATGAGTCAAGAAGAGTATCTTTGCAAATCAGATCAAAAAAGGAAGGGAGAGAGAAAAATAGGATTTTGGAAAATTTTTGCCAGAGTCTCCCCTTGTAAAATTGACTTTTGATTTAAAACGAATTGAAACACATGCTTTTCAGCTACTACATTGCTTTCTAAGCTATCTGAGCTTCAAAAGGAATAAAAAAGTCAAGAAAAATACATGTTTCATCACTTCTAAGTTGATATTATGATCAAATGAAACATACAGGTATTCCATATTTTCATCATGCTATAGCTATAAAAAGTCCTTTTAATTTCCAAATCCAAGTGTGAATCAAAGAGCAACTACTTTCTGATTTTCAGAAGTTGCAATGTATCAAGTAAAGCTAGCATGGATAGATTATTCAAGTAATCGAGATAAGTAAAGGAGATGTTATATCTTTTTAGAATGAACAAATCATAAGAATCTGGAGAGAGAAGGATTCTGGAAAATATTTGCCAGAGTTTCCCCTTGCAAAATGGACTTTTCTAGAAAAATAGAATTGAGAAATAATGCAAAAATTGAAATATAATTGCTACTATGACTTCTGGAAAGTGAAGTGCCATTATAGAAAAAGAAACTAAGTATTTTCTTCATTTTCCAGAAAAGAAATATTTATTTCATTATACAGAATGGGATGCAATCATGTTTGCAACAAAGAAACAACATACAACTTCCAGAAAATCATTAAGAATGAACAAGTGTCAAGCTATAGAATACACAAGATAGCATTTATCTTCCACTTTGAAGGAGTAAACTACAAAGCTCAAATAAAAGTGTTCAACCAAAGCATGCCTTCTGTAAAGGAAAGGATCAACAAGTCAAGTCTAAGAAGGAAGCATGCCAAATACCAAACTGTATCAATAGTTAAATGGTTTCAACAAAACAAGTATGCATCTACAAGAAAGATGAAGTGAATATCCAACACAGAATTTGACAAGTGCCTAAGGAGCTTCTACAACCAAATTATAATGGATTACATTTATAGGGAAAAGGAGCTGAAACAGAGTTTGGACCTCATGATGGAAAAGCCAAAACAATCAACATTTCCAAATACCATTACAGGTCTGCAAAGAAGTATCACAAAACAATGTTATGGAGTGAGGTTCCCTCACTACACTTTTAGAAATGAGTTCAACAATTCAAGCATGTATCTACAGGGAGGAAGCTACTTAAGGAAAAATCATTTTACTTCTACAGAATGAAGAAAGGGTTCACGAACTACAAGTGTGCATCTACCACAGGGAGAGAAAATGAAACAAAGTCGAATATCAAGTTGAAAGAGCAAACATTCAATAACGAATGCTAAGCAGATTTACAAGTTAATTATCAAACAAATCTCGAGTAGAAGGAGTTCCCTTAAAATGCCAATGAATTAAGACTTGAGCTTGAGTTTTAAAGTCGAGAAAAACCAAACCCACAAAGCATTTCCATTCAACGAAAATTATAACCAATATTTGCCAAGATTCAAGGTTACAGAAAGGAAATAAAACCCTCGAGCTCGTAAATGGAAAAGAAAATAGTGTTGGAAATCACCATTTCCCGAGGATGAAACGAGCAAACAAGCAAAATATGGTGGAAACTTCCTTCTCAGGCTCGTGTTGAGCTCATTAGCTACCAAAAGTAGAGAAACAGAAGAAAACAAGGATTTATCATTCAATGTAGAAGATACAGAGAAAATAAATGATGAAAATCATCTTTAGATCATATACCGAAAGGAAGACCAAGCTATGAAACCAAAATACAAAATAAAATACCTCCAGATGCTTCAAAAAATGCATGCAACAGTCAAGTATCAATGGTGTCACAGGCTCAGGAACATAAATATAAGCTCGAAAACCATCAAATCTCCAAGCATTCATCATAATCATAGAGTGAGCAAAAAATTTTCCAAGGCTTCACCCAGAGTGAAAAAATCAAATGAAATGACCAAATGCGAGCTCACAAGTATAAACCTTGCATTCAGACCGAGGTTACAAAACCCTAACCCATGGTTAAGGATCAACGACCCATCAAATGCAAGTGCGAGATTGAATGGTGATCGGCCCCACTTGGTTCCAAGGTGATAGAGCCCAATTAAATGCCATTGACCATATTAAATGCCGAGGAAAGACCCTAACCGCTTGGTTAGAAGATCAACGGTGGGTCTTTGCCAAAGCAAAGATCAAGGGCCAGCAGAGCTCGTAAAAAACCAAGTAAACGCAAGCCCAGTTAGGGTTTCCACCGCTATGATCAAAAAGGGTCGAGTCATCATGGAGAGGGCCAGCCCTTGTGGACAACCAATTAATCATTGCGGGAGACTTTACAAAGTCGAACTATAGTCCATGCCCCAAAAATCAAAACAATATTATATGCCATGATCAGAAAAGGTGAAAATTATATTATGTGCAAAGGGTCTAAAGGTGGTGAATCAAATTGCATGGTGGGCTAGCAAAAGGGTAAACCCCTTTATATTATATACATGCTTATTCCTAATTCCACAATGTGGTATTATCTCAAACCAAAGGTAGTCCCCACATGGGGTTTTAAACAAAATTTACAAGTGTCACTCATGTGACTATCAGAAGCATGAAGGAAATTAGAACATGTGCACAAAGAAGGTGGTCCCCACTTCATCTTAATTTTGCAAATATGGCTAAGGTTGCATCCTTTTGCCTACAAATAATAGGATATGATTTTTGCATGCCTTCACAATAGGACATAACAGAGAAGATGACAAATTTGCATGTGCGCAAAGGAAGAAGACTTACTAGCAAGCAATTTGTAATTTTAGCAAATTATTCACCTTTCTTTCTTAAAAATAGAACAATCAACTTTAGTTTGATTGTATTATATCTAAGGTGATAATGCATAATTTTACTACATGCTTTAGTTGTATTATTTTATTCCTTTATTTATAATTAAAAAGGATAAAATAGGATGCATGGGTGAGTCTGACCTTTAGGCTATTTTTAGGAAGGGGGTGAAACTTTTGCTATATATTGTGTGCTCTTGCAAAGCACAAAGGGGGATTTTTCAGAGAACTTTCCTAGAGAACTTTTGATATGAGTACTGAAGCAATTTCTGCCAGTTTTTCCCTCTGAGTGTGAATTATTCTTTGCCTTTCCAAGTTATTCTGCAGTCTTGTGTATATCAGTATTAGTCTTGTGAATCAATATTCCCTGATTAATCACTTTACCCTGTTGAAAATCTACTATTTTCTCCTAAATTTCATTGTGCATGTCAGCTTACTAGTGCTATTGTGAACTTCCCTCAGTACAAAATAATTACTTTTCCCTTATTCTCTACAGAAAGTACAAATTGGTTCATGCACATAAAGAATTCTTCACAAATCAATTGTGTATCCCACTCAAGTCAAGTTTCATCCAAATTTGGTGTATCACCTTAGTATTTATTTCATTTTTAGTCACCTCTTAACCCTAAAACTTCCAAAAAACATTTTAGTGAACACCAATAAGGAACCGACCTTTTAACCCTGGAGGTTCACCTCAAAATAGGTATACCCACAGACCTTAGGTGTCCCCATTGTATCTACGAGAGAGAGAGAGATCTTTGTAGACTTAGAGAACCTATCTGCCATCTCTCTTCTGGGTGCACTTTTGAGAGATACAAGATATCTAGAAGCCTGATGTAGACATAAGATTTGGGAATTGGATATGAAATATTAGAGAATGGAAATTTAATAGCTAAGAGGAGTGCAATAGAGCACACACTGATAGCATCTGATGGATAAATCATTGTGTTATTGACAGTATTAGATCCAATACAGGCATTGATGTGTAATTAATTAAATGAAAATGTATCATGATAATCGTGATTCGAGAATGTAATGAGTGGTGGAGATGCATCAGTAGTAACAACTAGAAAATCAAGAGGCCCCGATGAAAGAGGAAAAAAATATGATATGTATGATTAGTATAAGAATCAACAATTTTCTTGTCATGCTTATCCAATGGGTTATTTATTTAACAAATATGAGATTTGTAAAACCCTAATTGCGGAAGCACATATAATAAATATATGATAAACAATCTGCTGAAATATAAATGATATAGGAAATAATCTAGATAAAAATGAAACCCTAAGTGTAAGATAGAGGGTTAACGGTTTGTTTGATCTACTCCCGATGCGAGACTATGCATACTTTGGAGACAATGAAAAATAGGAAGGGAAGACTGTCATTTGCAACTAAATAGAGAAAATCTTAGAACTTCCAGATAAGTTGGGACTAGAGCTCTAGACTAGGACAAGGGCACCTAAATGCTAGAGACCTTTGTTAGGTGCTTATGACTACACAAGATCTTGGAAACTAGTTTTTGTTGTGCCACATAAGTGATAATATCCTTCATTTGGTCACCTAAATGTCGTTGGATGATCACCGAATTCTCCTCTAACATGTAAAGCAAAGATGACCTGCAAAACCCTCAAACTAAATCAAATCCCAAAAATAAAATATGTAATATGGGGATTCATAATTACCTCGACGGTCACCGAGATAGAGTGAGCTTATAACCAAGTGCTACACTACATCTCGGAATCCATGTAGTTCTTGTGTGTGTGTGTGATAGAATTTGGCCATATGAAGCTCTTGTGAAAGTGCACGTGATAGAATGCCAAAGTTAGATGTACCAATGTAAATAGAGATGTGGACAGGAAAAATGAACTTCCCCTTCCTATAAAGTGTATATAGAACATGCGGTCCCTTGCCCCTTGTATGATTGTTAGATGAATGCCTTTATGCTCTTAAATGCCTTTGGATGCGACCTTAGGTGATGATAGTGTTAGGTGTGGAGCATGTTTTCATGTGTGAAAGTGTTGAAGACTGTACACCCTAATAGTACCCTAAGAGTATTATTACACCAAACACGTTTCCCGCTATACGACCTTCGCCTTAAATTGCCTCTAATTAACAAAGTTCTCATAATATATAATTTAGGATTTATTATACTTATAAGTGTTCCCATTTTAGACTAAGGACGGTTGTATCTAACATGGGGTGCCTAATGCACATCGGCGATGTGGGGTGTCATTGACACACGGTGTAGTGGTACTTGTCCATATGGATGTGGGTGTCATTAATACCACTTTTTCAACCGATTGTGTATTGTGAAAATAAAAGATTATGTTTAGCGTTGGTGTCGAAGCCATAAAAGGTAAACAAGTAAAATATCAACTGGGTTGTAGGGTGTGTAAAACCATATAGAAAATGAGAAACACGAAAAAAGAGGCCAAAGACAGGGCGTCAATTACTATTTTTCTTGCTTAGGAATCATATGAATGCTAGTATATGTCACATAGTGTAATAGTAAAAATGATCGATAATTGATTATATTAGGAGGGGGAGTAAGTATTATGCCCCGAGTGTGTGATGAAAGGTAAGCTATCCGATGAGAGTGAAGAGAAAGGATCCTTCACTTGATGTTTGAGGATATAAAGTCGTGTGGCAATGTTCTAAAATCGGTGGTGTATGAGAGTGAAAATGTATCGGTGAATGAGACCTATGCAATGAAGGAGGTGGTGAACACCTACATGAAGTAGACCTTGAAGGTGATGAACACCTATGTGAAGGATACCTAGGAGGTGATGAGAACCTATGTGAAGTAGCAAGAGGACGTGATGAGAACTTATATGAAGGGGCTTCCCTAGTAGAGGGCTTAGACCAAGTGAGGTGGAATAGTGTACTCATGAGGACGAGTAGGTTGTGTAGAAATAGGAGAGCTAGGTGTAGAATTGCCTAAGATTTGAGAGGTCAAGGGGGCCTAGATGGTACACCTATTGGAGCGACGTCCTTAAGAGGAGGTTGTGGCAATGGTGTGCATGGTGGAATACCTTTGAGAGGTAAAACATGCTTATTGTGAATAAAATTGAGGCACAAATTATTCATGGAGGGGATGGATTACGTGAAACAAAGACAAGGAAGACCTAAGATAATGTTACAACCTACAATGGAAGGTGCTACAATGAATGACACAAACATTGTGAGAGGCCCAATTTGTAACTAGAAGCTTGGTGTAGCCATAAGATTTGGGAATTAGATATGAAATATTAGAGAATGGAAATTTAATATCTAAGAGTGCAATATAGCACACACTCATAAAGCATCTGATGGATAGATCATCATGTTATTGACAATATTAGATCCAACAGAAGTATTGATGTGTAATGGATTAGAAGACAATGTATCATGATAATCATGATTCGAGAATGTAATGAGTGTGAGCATAGTCTACATAGTATTTTATTATTAGGCTAGTTGTTATTGTTTATTCCATTATTCAATCTTATTGTTAGTAATAACTCCATCCATTCTAGGGAGTATTGTTTGTACATGTCCCTATAAATATTGTAGAAGACTAAATAAGAGATATTCAATATCTATTTATTCTCCTTAGTAAGATCCTCACAATTTGGTATCAGAGCTAACTTGATCTCTGACCTGTGCGTTAGAGGAATCCTTCAAACTCTGAGACCGGAGCTTATTAGCATACGTTGAATAGTTCATATTTTAGGAGTGTTTGTTCTGTTTTATCCCTTTATTATCTCTTCCTTGGTGTATTCCATTATTCTCTCACCTTCATCCAAATCTTCCTCCTTGATTTAGGTTAATATAGTTAATTATTTATTCTATATAATGGACGTGCTTATTTATAATAAGATCAAGGTGTTGAGAGCATTTCACTCCACATTCTTCTTTGCTATCTACTTGCTACATTTTGGTATCAGAGGACTATAATATCTCCACATTTTTGTGTGTAAGTATTTGAAGACATAATTTGATCTTTGCATTCTGCTGCGGGGAAGACGAGAAGCTACTATGTGGTAGAGGAGAAGCTACTGTAGTGAAGAGGAGAAGCTGCTGCGTGAAATATAACAAAAGAAAATGTGGAAGAGTTTGTATTATTTCTGCGTGGAAAAGAATCCTCCTCTATGTGGAGATTAGATCCATGTGCAACCAGCCAAGCACCTACAATTTCAACAACCTGCACTTTGAAATTGGAGCGTGGAGGAAATGGAGCGGCTTTGAAGTCACTGGAATGTGCGTAGAAGAAATAACGGCCTGCACTTTTGTCTCTTTGCTGCATTTAGCCTACGTGGAAGTATAAAATTGGTGCGTGAAAAGCTGCATGGAAGGAAAAATGTGGAAGCATCTCTATACATATAACTGAGTGAAGACATTCACCTGCATACGTGGAAGAATTTGTATTCTTTCTGCGTGGAGAGTCTTTAAACCTGCGTGCAAGTTCAATACAAAACTCTGCGTGGGAATTTGGGAGTTCTTCAGTTCCAATGTAAAAAAAAAGAGTCTTCAACTTCTGTGTAGAATTTCAACAAAATCTCAGTGTGGAAAGGTTGTCTGCTGCAAGGTTGTGATGCGTAGAATTCCAACTACTGCATCACCGCAAGATGACTACCCGACTGTGCGTGGAGAGGAGAGAGGATGCGTGGTGCTGCGTAGAAGATTCTCAGCCTACGTGGAAGTTGAAAGTTGCATGTAATGTGCAGAATCCGCGTGAAGAGTGAGAGTGGCTCGAGAAGAGAACAATTTGGCTTTGTGAAGCCTGAAGGTCATATTTATTTATATTTTAAAAATAGTGCCATTAGTGTCTGAAACAGACCTCTCCACCAAGACAACGAAGGACAAGAAGTGGATCCTACAACACTTTCATCAAATGTCAAGTGTAGACAACTCGATTGAGAGCGTCAATAACACGGTCGCCACAGCTGAAAGCTAGAACATCAACTCACCAGTTAGAGAACACCATGAAGAAGCCCCTACGAGCTCGGGGTTCTACTTTTCTTTGCTGAATGAGCTTCAGAATACCAGCAATCTAGCCTTCAACAAGCTAGTTCGAGAAGGACTTCTTGAATACTTCCTTTTCAACGTCAGCTGCCAAGCAAAGCGAGTACGGGAAGAATTAGAAGTCGGGTATGACACCGAATGTGACGACGAAGAAGAACACCCTACAAAGCATCGCCGTCTCATAGCACGTGAATATCGCGAGCATCTACGAGCTAGTAATTCTCATCAGTGAGTCAAAGTTGTAATAACTCTTGAAATAAATAAATAAATATTTTTTATTACGATGTCTACTCTGAAGTTACTTCTTTCCGATGCTCAGTTGCTCAAAGGGTCCAATTTTGCAGCCTGGAAGACAAAAATGAAGACAATCCTTCAGTTTGAAGGATTATGGGGCATTGTCACAGGGTCTGTGCCTACTCCCACACCCTTGATGAATTAATAAAGTATGAGATGGCTAGTGCAAAATCCTTGATGCTGATAATGCTCAGTATCAGTGATGATGTGCAACCGCATGTTCGGAATGTGGAGAAACCCAAGGAGGCCTGGGACAAGTTGGCAACCATTTATGAAGCCAAAAATCAGACGAAGATACTTCATCTTCAGTCAAAGCTACACACCCTCTCTATGGGGTCAGATGAGAAAGTGGAGGAATTCTTACGTCACGTGGTTGAGCTGAGATCAGATTTATTAGCGCTTGGTGAAACGGTGGACGATAAACTTCTCGTCACAATCACCTTGAGAGCACTCCCTTCTCAATTTCAAGTGTTCGTTATGACATTGAATGTGTCTAAACAAACAGTGACATTCGAAGAGCTTGTGAATTTGCTACAACAGGAAGAGGCCATCACTTCATCCCATGAGGAGTCTCAAGATAAATCCCTATTCTCAAAGCCTTACCATGGCCAGAAGAATCGGAAGGGTCCCCCAGAGAAGCCAAATCAAGCGCAACCAAAACCACAACAGAAAGATCAAAAGTCAAAGAGATGGTGTCACATTTGCAGAACCAATACTCACGACACTGATCACTGCTGGCATAATAGCTTGAAATAGGGGTCTTCAAGTCATACAAGCACATCCGAGCGCGAAGATTTTCAAAAGTCCAAACGACATCCCCACTAGAGAAAGCAGAAGGGACATCTCACAGCCCAAGAAGATGATGAATTTGATGAGGAGACATCAGAAGGAGCCCATTGTGGTAAGAACCTTGTACTCATCTCTCAAACTTCTCAGCCCATGAAGAAAGTCTGGTTGATAGACTCTAGTGCAAGCAAGCATATGTCAGGTGACAAGAAGCTGTTTGATTCACTACACGAAGAACCAACTAGAGATCGGGTTTGGATAGCCGATGATAAAGAATATGTTGCAGAAGGAATTGGAAATGTCACCATTCCTCTGGGACCATGAAAATGTACACTTACAAAGGTACTATAGGTTCTTGGCTTGACTAGCAACCTCTTGTCAGTTACTCGGCTCCTTTTTTATTATTATAGGTAAATAGTTTTGAAGGGACTATACCCTGTGAATAAAAAGGCTCAAAATCCAGAAGCCAAAAGAGCTAACATTACAAAACAACCAACATCAGTGGGCTCAATAGCTATATTATACAATACAGTAACAAAACAGGATCTAGACATACGGTGATCCATACAAAGTAGAAGAGACAAAAAATGAACAAGAGAAAACAATCACCGGTGATCTCACCAAAAGCAGCACCAAAACCGCCACCAACAAAGCAAGCCAATAACAACTTCACCGCGAAAAAATGCCACGGTTCCCACATCACTTGATAGCTCGGAGTTACTCGGCTCTTGAATCATCACCTTAAGGTAGAATTTCTTCTTCAAAATGGCATTAAATCATGCTTAATCTCTCGAGAAGGTATGGTTCTTGCTAAAGCTTTTGTAAAAGATAAGTTATTTTCTTTAGATATTGTTTCATCTTCTGCAGTAGCTTTATCTCGCATCTGATAGAATCAACTACCTTATGGCATTTTAGCTATGGACACTTGTCGGTTAGTTCACTGCACCAGATGAGTTCAAAAGCAATGGTCCATGGATTACCCAAATTGTCCAGTTCCTTGCCTATTTCCCCGGCTTTCTTCCGGAAACCAACACAAAGATCTGTTTTAGGTGAGCACCTTCCATGCCAAGAAGCATCTAGAGGTAGTTCATACCGATCTGAATGGCCCATTTCTGCTTCATTTTCAGGATACAAGTACTTCCAACTATTTGTGGATGACCACTCTCACAAGATGTGGGTATATTTCCTAAAGAAGAAAAGTGAGGCTCTTTAACATTTCTAGAACTTCTATCATCGTGTTGTAAAAGAGTTGAGACAACCACTTCTTCTACTTCGCTCAGATCAAGGGGAGGAATTCACATCAAATAATTTCTTAGCCTTCATGAAAAACAAGGCATTAATCAACACCTGATTGCTCCCTACACGCCCTAGCAAAATGGAATTGTTGAGCGCCGTAATCGCACATGATGATGGAGATTGCTCATTTTATGCATGCTATCAACTAAAAAGCTAGAAGAATGTTATTAGGCTAAAGCAAGTACAAATGACTGTATATCTTCTCAATAGGGCACCAACAAAGATTCTACAGAACAAAATACCAGAAGAGGTATGGAGTGGTAGAAAGCTGTCAATTTCTCATTTGTGAGTATTTGGTTGCACATCATACATGCATGTCCCAGCTCAGAAGAGAAAGAAGGTAGAGCCAAAAACACTCCGTGTATCCTTCTTGGCTACAACACTACCTTGAAGGCGTATCATCTCATGGATCCTGAGACAAAAAATATACGAGAGTCGTGATGTGGTTTGTAATGAGTCATCTTTTGTTTGAATAATATCAACGAGAAGATCCACTTCCAACCACCTCTCACCGACTAGTCTCGAATCAGATGATGAGCCAAAGGAGACTACTCAGAGAAAAGAAATGCTGACAAGAGAGCTATTTGTGGACCTTGGAGAATTGGAGAATGTGACTCCACATCAATCCACATGGCAACGACACAGTTCTTCTCAAAAGCAGCCAAGTTCTCGTCCGAAGTGGGTACAAAGCACCATCAAGGACTCACATTTGCAACAACTCCTAGATACATCATCCAGAGTCAAAACAAGGAGTCAAACAAGAAATGAGGTAAACTTTGCACTCATGAGTTCACTGATTAATAGCTTCGAGCCATAAAATGTTCGTGAAGCACTCAGTCAACCTTAGTGGAAGGAAACCATGGATATCGAAATTAATTGCCATTTCATTTGAGAGCACGTCTTGAACCATAAAATTCAGCTCCAGTATTGTCCTATAGAAGCACAAGTTGCCAACATTCTCACTAAATCTCTTGGAAAAGTGAAATTTGAACTTTTCAGGGGTCACATTTGCAAGAATAATGTAATAAGGGGGGAATGTTAGCATACGTTGCATAGTTCATATTTTAGGAGTGTTTGTTCTGTTTTATCCCTTTATTATCTCTTCCTTGGTGTATTCCATTATTCTCTCACCTTCATCCAAATCTTCCTCCTTCAGTTTAGGGGAATATAGTTAATTATTTCTCCTATATAATGTACGTGCTTCTTCATAATAAAATCAAGGTGTTGAGAGCATTTCACTCCACATTCTTCTCATCTATCTGCTTGCTACAGAGCTTCATTGAAGGCATCTAGATGTGGAGAGGTTGCATGGAAGTTTTAAAGGAAATATTTTTGACAATAGGACAAAACCTTCTCTTGTTGCATGCATGTTTCAGGGACTTGTTCTAAACTTTGTCTCTTGCTGCGTGGAAGTCCCCAAAGCCTACGTGGATTTTGGCTTGACTTGCAGAACGTGTAGAATACAATTTTGTTTTTCTTGGACATGGGAAGAAAGCACCACTAGCATCTAAGCACTACTGCGTGGAAATATTTTATTTATCTTTAGTGATATGTGTGGTGCTCTTTCAATGCGTGCAAATTTAATCCATGTGAAGAAAACAAAGAATCTACAATTTCAAGGCAGGAGGTTAGTTTAAAGCCTAAAAAATTATAGTGATCTGTTTGTGATAAGGCATACAAATGACCTTGACCTACACAGTTCATTCTTGCCCACGTGTGGAGAGAAAAAGGAAAAATGTGTTGCTGCTACGTGGAAGAGAATGAGTTTTGAATTGCAAACGTAAAGGCATTTTTGGACCTGTCCACATTCCAACGACCACCATTATGCAAAGTTTGGACCTGGTTCTTCATTTCTTAGCCTGGACGAGGGAGCAAAGAAGTCTTCCAGTATAAGGTATCTGCATTAAAATAAAGGGGAATGTTTCAATGTTACGTGGAAGAATTTTTTTTATGCATGAACGTTAATTGGTGAAGGTGAGCAATGACATGCTTGCTAAATAATTAAAAAAATGTGCCATTATTTCTTGGAGAAAATCCTACAAATCCATGTCGTATGTCAAGTGTGAATGAAACGATCGGGACTGTTGAAAGCCACAACATCGAATCACAAGTAGAAGAATACCATCTAGAACCTCCTCAAAGCTGCAGGTTCTACTTTGTACTCTTCAATGAGCTACGCAACACCGGCAACCTTGTCTTCAATGAACTGGTTTGCAAAGGACTCTTGGAGTATTTCATTTTTGCGTCACTACCAAGAAAAGTGATTAGAAGAAGAGCTAGAATCTAGGTATGACGCCAATTGTGAAGACGAAGAAGAACGCTAGACAAAGCATTGTCGTCTCTTAGCACGTGAGTATCGTGAGCATCTACGAGCTCGTAATTCTCATCAATGAGTAAAGTTGTAATATCTCTTGGAATCAATAAATAAATAATTTTTTATTTATTACAATATCTACACCAAAAATTCTTCTTTCGGATGCTTAGTTACTCAAAGGGCAAAATTTTGCGGCCTGGAAAACAAAGATGCAGAGGATCCTTAAATTTGAAGGATTATGGGGCATCATCACTGGATCTATTCAAGACCCCACCGTCGTTAATGAACTTATGAAATATGATATGGAAAGTGCCAAAGTTCTAATGCGATAATGCTCGTATCAATGATGATGTGTAACTGCATATTCAGAATGTGAAGAAACCAAAGGAGGATTGGGAAAATTTGGTAACCATTGATGAAGCCCATAATCAAACTAAGATCCTCCATCTTGATCAAAGTTACATACCTCTCTATAGGTTCGGATGAGCAATTTGATGAGTTCTTACGTTGTATGGATGAGCTGCGATCGAAATTATTAGCGCTCGGTGAAACAATGGATGAAAAAATTCTCATGCCGATCACCTTAAGATCACTCCCTTATCAATTCTAACTGTTCGTTATGACACTGAATGTATCTAAACAAATAATGGTATTCAAAGAACTCGTGAACTTGCTACAGTAGGAAGATGCCATTAATTCAGCCCAAGAGGAGACTCAAAATAAAGCCCTATTCTCAAAGCCATACCATGGCCAAAAGAATCGATAGGTTCCCCAGAGAAACCAACTCAAGCACAACCAAATCAACAGTAGAAAGATTAAAAGTTAAAGAGGTGGTGTCACATTTGTAGAACCAACACTCACGACACTAATCACTATTGGTATAATGGTTTGAAACAAGGGTCTTTGAGCCAAACAAGCACATTCGGGAGTGATGATTTTCAAAATCCAAACATCGTCCCCATCAATGAAAGTAGAAGGGACATCTCACAACTCAACAAGATGATGAATCTGATGAGGAGACATCAGAAGGAGCCAATTGTGGTAAGAACCTTGTACTAGTCTCTCAAACTTCACAACCCACGAAGAAATTATGGTTAATAGAATCTGGTGCAAGTAAGCATATATCAAGGATAAGAAACTATTTGATTCACTAAACAACCAATTGGAGATTGGGTTCGGATAGCATATGATAAAGAGTACGTTGCAGAAGGAATAGGCCAAGTGACCATTCCTCTGGGACCACAAAAATGTACACTTACAAAGGTACTATATGTTCCTGGATTGACTAACAACCTCTTGTTAGTCAGTCAACTCTTGAATCATCATCTAAAGGTAGAATTTCTTGTTCAGAATTACATCAGATCATACTTGATTTCAAGGAAAGGTATGGTTCTTGCTAGAGCATTTCTAATAGGTAAGTTATTTTCTTAAGATATTGTTTCATCTCTATGTAGCTTTATCTTCCTCAAGTGAGTAGAATATACAATCCTTTGGCATTTTAGATATGGTCACTTGTCGGTTAGTTCATTGCATTAGATGAGTTCAAAAGCAATGGTCAATGGACTACCCAAATTGTCTAGTTCTTTACATATTTTCCTGGCTGTCTTGTAGGAAAACAACATAGGGATTCATTTCAGGTGAGCACCTTTCATGCTAAGAAGCGTCTAGAGGTAGTTCATACCGATCTAAACGGCCCACTTCTGCTTCATTTTTAGGATACAAGTACTTCCAACTGTTCATGGATGACCACTCTCACAATATGTGGGTGTTTTTCTTGAAGAAGAAAAGTGAGGCTCTTCAACATTTCAGAATTTCTATCATCGTGTTGTGAAAGAGACTGGACAACCACTTCTTCTACTTCACTTAGATCGGGGAATTCACATCAAATAATTTCTTGGCCTTCCTGAATCAACAAGGCATTAAGAAGAATCTAACTTCTTTGTAAATGCACCAACAAAATGGCATTAATGGCGTTAAAATCGCACAATGATGGAGATGGCTCACTGCATGCTAACAACAACAAAGCTAGAGGAACGCTATTGGGTTGAAGCAGTACAAAAAGTTGTATATCTTCTCAACATGGCACCGAAAAAGATTCTATAAAATAAAATGCTAGAAGAGGTATGGAGTGGTAGAAAGCCATCAATTTCTCATTTATGAGTATTTGGTTGCACAACATACATGCATGTCCTAGCTCAAAAGAGAAATAAGGTTGATCCAAAGACACTCTCGTGCATCCTACTTGGCTACAACACTACCTTAAAGGCATATCATCTCATGGATCATGAGATGACTAAAATATATGAGATTCGAGATGTGGTTTGTGACAAGTCATCCTTTGACTCAGTAGTAACAACAGAAGAACCATTACCAACCACCTCTCACCTACTAGTCTCTGAATCAAATGATTAGCTAGAGGAGACTACTCAAGAGAAAAGATGTGCTGCAAGGGGAGCTATATATTGACCTTGGAGAACTAGAGAATGTTACTTTGCATCCATCCTCATGTCAACACAACATTTCTTCAAAAAAGCATCCAATTTCTCATCCAAAGTGGGTACAAAGAACCATCAAAGACTCTCATTTGCAACAACTTCCAGATACTTCATCCAAAGTCAAAATGAGAATTCAAACAAGAAATGAGGTAAATTTTGCACTCATGAGTTCAATGATTAATAGTTCGAGCCTAATAATGTTTGTGAAGCATTTATTCAACCACATTGGAAAGGAGCCATGGATGTAGAATATGACTCACTCATGCAAAATCGGACATGGGAACTTGTCGATCTACCTATAGGAAAGAAACCCATAGGCTGCAAATGTGGTTTCAAGACAAAATATAAGGTAGATGGATCCATCGACAAACATAAAGCATGACTTATAGCAAAAGGATATGCTCGTAAAGAGGGAATCGATTATGAAGAAACATTTTCACCCACGCGAAGATCAAGACCATAAGAGTAGTTTGCGCACTTGCAACACATAAATGATGGAGACTTTAGTAGATGGACATCAAGAGTACTTTCCTAAATGGTGATCTGAATTAAGAAGTGTACATGACCCAACCTAGAGGATTTGTTGATGAAGAGCATCCTAATAATGTATGTTGTCTCATCAAATCATTTTATGGACTGAAACAATCTCTAAGGGCATGGTATATCAAGATCGATGATCACCTTTTGTAGCATGGGTTCATTCGTAGCCCCTCAGATTCCAATTTGTATATAAAGAATGTAGGTACAAAAAATTTCATTCTTTCTATGTATGTAGATGATCTTATGATCACTTTGGCGATTCAAAAGACCAGTTGATATTGTTAAGAATGATCTCAAAAGAACCTTCGACATGACATATTTGGGGCTACTACATTACTATCTTGGCTTGGAGATATGGAAAAAGGGCATCACATTTTTTCTCCTAGATAAAGTACACTAAGATACTCCTGGAAAAGTAAAATATTTCCAATTGTAAACCTATATCCACTCCCATGGAAAAAGGCTTGCAACTTTCAAGATTCAGGACTCACCACAAGTAGATTCTACTCTCTACAGGTGTAATTTGTTGGAGGGCTCATCTGTTTGAAATATACCAGACCATATTTATGCTCTGCTATCGGCCTATCTTTCTAGATTCATACGGGGAGTGAAGAAATGTCATTGGATGTAACAAAGAATATTTTGAGATATGTCCATTGAGCAGATGATTATGGTACTGTAATATAAGAAGAATGATCAATTCTTCTTATAGGGATACATCAAATTGGACCACGCCAGATCTGTTGATGACAGGAAGTCAACCACATGATACATATTTCATCTCAGATCTGGACCTATCTTGTGGATAAGAAAGAAGTAAAATGTTATTTCTATCTCATCCACAGAGGTAAAATATCACACCGCATGAGGAGTTGTGTGTGAAGCAATATGGCTATGTCATATTTTGGATGACATGGGAATTCCTAAAAACAATCACCTATTCTCTATTGTGACAATCAAAGTGTGTTGAAGCTCATGTAGAATCCATTTTTTCATGAACAAACAAAGCATATTGAGATTGATTGTCATTTCATTTGAGAGCACGTCTTGAACCATCACATTCAGCTCGATCTTATCTTATGAAGCACAAGTTGTTGATATTCTCACAAAATCTCTTGGCAAAGTGAAATTTGAACTTTTCAGGGGGTCACAATTACAAGAATAATGTAATAAGGGGGAATGTTAGCATAGTCTACGTATTATTTTAGTATTATACTATTTTTGTTGTTTATTCCATTATTCGCTCTTATTGTTAGTAACAATTCCATCCATTCTGGGGATTAACTCCATCCATTCCAAGGATTATTTTTGTAAATGTCACTATAAATATTATACGTGATTTTGATTAAATAAGACTGAGTAAGATATATTCAATCTCTATTTATTCTCCTTAGTAAGCTCCTCACAATGAATGGTAGAGACACATCAGTAATAACAACTAGAAAATCAAGAGGCCCGATGAAGGAGGAAGAACAATGCGATATGTATGATTAGTAGAAGAATCAACAACTTTCTTGTCATGCTTATCCAATGGGTTATTGATTTAAAAATATGAGATTTGTAAAAACCTATTTTCAGAATCATGTACAATAAATATATGATAAACAACTACTAAAATATAAATGACATAAGCAATACGCTAGATAAAAATGAAACCCTAAGTGTAAGAGAGAGGGTAAAGGACTTATTTGATCTACGCCTAATGCCGAGACTATGCATACTAAAGACATTGAAAAACAAGAAGGGAAGACTATCACATTTGAGTAGAGAAAATATTGAAACTTCTAGATAAGTCGGGACTAGAGCACCTAGACTAGGGCAAGGGCACCTAGGTGCTAGAGACATTTGTTAGGTGCTTATGACTACATAGGATCTCATAAACTAGTTTTTTTGTGCCACACAAGTTTTAATACCTTCATTTTTGGTCTCCTATATATTGTTGGATGATCGAAAAATTCTTCTCTAACTGTAAAGTGAAGACGACTTGCAAATCCCTCAAACTACATCAAATCCAAAAAATAAAAGATGCAATATGGGGATTCAAAATTACCCCGATGGTCACCATATAGAGTGAAATTACAACCAAGCACTACACTAAATCTCAGAATCTATGTAGTTCTTGTGTGTGTGTGATAGAATTTGGCCCTAGGAAGCCCTTGTGCAAGTGCATGTGATAGAAGGCCATAGTTAGATGTACTAATGTAAATAGATGTGTGGACGAGAAAAATGAACTTCCCCTTCCTGTGAAGTGTATATAAAAAATGCAGTCACTTGTCCCTTGTATGATTGCTAGATGAATTCCTTTCATGCTCTTAGATGCCTTTGGATGCAACCTTAGGTGATGATAATAGATTCTTAGAGCTTGGTCTTTTATTTTGGTCACATAGATTTGTATTTATATGATTCCCTTGTTTGAATTTCATAATTGAAAACTAGAAGGCTGGCCCATAAGAAAATAAGATTCCCAAAGAGGAAAAAAAAGCGAGTAAGATTGAAAGAGGTTGGGGGCACCCAGAGGGGACAGGGATGCGACACGTCATCCCTGGCTGGCGCCAATATCCAAGTCATGAAAGATAAAGCAATAAAGTATCGACTAGAATGTAGGGTGTAAAAGACCAGAAATAAAACTAGAAACAAATCGAAGAGGAAAAATATAGCTATTAAATTACTAGTTTTCTTGCTTAGGAAACATTTGAATGCAAGTATGTGCTTATGGAAAAATAAATGTACCAAAGTGCATGATTTTTTTCTACATTTTACCCAAAATTATGTTGTTGAGTGAATACTTAATAACATAAAGTAGATAAGAGATCCGTACTTGATAACCATGTAAAGTGTGATGGTGGTAATGTGTCAAGGAAACAAATGAAAGAGTGAAGTGAGAAAAAGAATTATGGAAGCTAAGGAGGAAATGCTCGTAGGGGTGAAGCGTATGAGTTGTGTCGTGTTGTACCTGTTGTTATTGTAGCTTGATGAAGGGTTACTTTTTGTTGTGTATTAATGACCTACCTATAAAAGAAGAGACAAGAGTAGTGAAAGTCATGTGTTATGAAAATTCTTGCAAAAGTATGTAAATTTGTGTAAACATTAGTAAAATTGAAGTGTGCTCCTATTCTATGAAGAGTAAAAAGGATAGAAAATATCCTCAACTACTGTAGAAGAGTTAGTTTTTTTAGCGATCTCATGCCAAGAGTGAGTTTTTTGGGTGATCTCATGCTAAGAACACGTTTTTTGGGAGATATCATGCCAAATGCAAGTTTTTTGAGTGATCTCGTGCCATGGCTATAGAGTGTTAGGGATAGATGTCTATGTTTACTATCCTTCCATGACTACTCCCAAATTTATACACCACTACAACTAGTGTGATCCATGTTTAGTTATGTGTTTGATCTAATTAGAATAAAAGGATATAGAATGCATTGTGATTGCTGGAGATTTTTTCCTATACTGTGAAAAATAATCTATAAAGTGTTGTCAACTGTGTTGATTTGAGAAAGTAAATGTAACTACCCCTGGTCATAGGCATCATGGAAAATTCAAGAGCGCCCAGGTGCTAGTGTGTATAACTGGGCTATAGTACCCATGCCTCTTCGACACATATTTTTGATATAATCATGATTATTAGCTACTTAGAGACATGGAAATTATAACGATATTTTTTATAGCCTATTGCTTGATACTATGCACATTATGATTATTAGTTTTTATGTGAGTTTTATTATGGATTGTATGGATTCCTAACGAGGCATTGATAGATTTTGTAGTACATGATGATGATTTAGTGTTATTTTGTTATATGCTAACATGGGGCACATTTTGCACATCGGCTATGTGGGGTGTCATTGACACACGGTGTAATGGTACTTGTCCATATGGATGTGGGTGTCATTAATACCACTTTTTCAACCAATTTTATATTATGAAAAATAAAAGATTATGGTTGGGTGTTGGTGTCTCAAGCCATAAAAGGTAAACAAGTAAAATATTGATTGGGTTGTAAGGTGTGTAAAACCATATAGAAAATGAGAAACACAGAAAAGAGGCCAAAGACAGGACGTCAATTACTAATTTTTTTCTTAGGAATCATATGAATGCTAGTATGTGTCACATAGCGTAATAGTAAAAATGGTAGATAATTGATGATATTAGGAGTGGGGAGTAAGTATTATGCCCCGAGTGTGTGATGAAAGGTAAGATATTTGATGAGAGTGAAGAGAAAGGATCCTCCACCGATGTTTGAGGATATAAAGTCATGTGACAATGTTCTAATACTTGGTGGTGTATGAGAGTGAAAATGTATCGATGAATGAGACCTATGCAATGAAGGAAGTGGTGAACACCTATGTGAAGTAGACCTAGAAGGTGATGGACACCTATGTGAAGGATACCTAGGAGGTGATGAGAACCTATGTGAAGTAAAGGAGAGCACGTGATGAGAACTTATATGAAGGGGCTTTCCTAGTAGGGGGCTTAGACCGACAAGGTGGAATAGTGTACTCATGAGGACGAGTAGGTTGTGTAGAAATATGAGAGCTAGGTGTAGAATGTACCTAAGATTTGAGAGGCCCAAAGGGCCTAGATGCTATAGCTATTGGAACGATGTCCTTAAGAGGAGGTTGTGGTAATGGTGTGCATGGTGGAATACCTTTGAGAGTGAAAATATACTTATTTTGAATAAAATTAAGGCACAAATTATTCATGGAGGGGATGGATTACGTGAAACAAAGACAAGGAAGACCTAAGATAATGTCACAACCTACAATGGAAGGTGCTACAATGAATGAAACAAATATGGTGAGAGGCCCGATTGTAACAAGAATCCTAGTGTATCCATAAGATTTGGGAATTGGATATGAAACATTAGAGAATGGACATTTAATAGCTAAGAGTGCAATAAAACACACACGCATAGCATCGATGGATAGATCATCATGTTATTGACAATATTAAATCCAACAGAAGTATTGATGTGTAATGAATTAGAAGAGAATGTATCATGATAATCATGATTCGAGAATGTAATGAGTGTGAGCATCGTCTACGTAGTATTTTATTATTAGGATAGTTGTTATTGTTTACTCCGTTATTCACTCTTATTGTTAGTAACAACTCCATCCATTTTGATGACTATTGTTTGTACATGTCCCTATAAATATTGTATGTGTTTTTGATTGAATAAGACCGAGTACGAGATATTCAATCTCTATTTATTCTCCTTAGTAAGATCCTCACAATATAGTATCAGAGCTAGCTTGATCTCTGACCTGTGTGTTAGAGGAATCCTTTAAACTTGGAGACTGGATCTTCATTGAAGGTGTCTAGATGTGGAGAGGTTGCATGGAAGTTTTCAAGGAATTATTTTTTGACAGAAGGAAAAAACCTCTCTTGCTGCATGCATGTTTCAAGGACTTGTTCTCGAACTTTATCTCTGCTTTGTGTGGAAGTCCCCAAAGTCTACGTGGAGATGTCTTGAATTTGATGAATATTGTTATAAGAAAGGAATCCATAGGCGAAAGAAGGTTCTAGAAATTTGAGGATGGTAGTTATATTATCATGTGTTTGTATGTGGATGACATGTTGGTTGCGAGTAAAAACACACAGAAATAAAATTACTCAAGAGGTAGCTAAGTGAATCCTTTGCTATGAGGGATTTGGGGGCAGCCAAAAAAATCCTTGGTATGAGGATATCTCGGGATAGGAAGGAATGGAAGTTGACTTTATTTCGGGGAAGAGTACATTAAGAAGGTATTAGAGAGGTTTAATATGCATGATTCTAAACTGGTTGAGACTCCTTTGGTAGGGTATTTCAAGTTATCAAAGGAGAAATGTCCCAAGATAGAGCAGGAGAGAAACCAAATGTCTAAGGTATCTTACTCATCGGTGGTTCGGAAGGCACGATATTTCCCATGCGGTGAGAGAGGTGAGTATATTTATGAGTGATCTAGGTAGAGATCACCTGGTAAGTGATAAAGTAGATCCTTCGATATTTGAAAGGGACTATGAGGATAGTTTTTGGTACAATGGATAAGACACCACTTTGTGTGGTTATGTAGATTTAGATATCACTTTGGAGATGTAGACAAAAGGAGGAACATGATAGGTTATGTTTACACCTTTGTAGGTGGGACAACAAAGTGAGATGGATTTCATGACTACGAAGATGGTGGATTTGTTAACCATGGAGGCTGAGTATGTTGCTGCAATAGAGGTAAGAAAAAAAATGATTTGGCTACAACAATTGCTTGAGGAGTTGGGGCATAATCAGAAGGAAGGAAGGATGCATAGTGAAAGTGAGAGTGCTATACACCTAGCTAAGAACTTTGTTTTCCACTCTAGGACAAAGCATATAGAGTTAAGGTACCATTTCATCAGGACAACTTTGGAGGAAGACAAGTTAAAGATGGAGAAGATTCATACCATTCAAAATCCTGCAGACATGATGACCAAGGTGGTCACAAGGGAAAAAATGAAGTTGTGTTCAACTTTGGTTGGTCTTCACGGAAACTAATGAAGTGTTGAGAATCTCATTCAGAGGAAAACTAGTCTCCAAGTGGGAGATTGTTAGGTTGTGGAGCCTATTTTCATGTGAGAAAGTGTTGAAGACTATACACTAAGACTACTGTACACTTTCCACAGATGTCTCGTAGAGTTTAGGGTCTAGTCGGTCCTTGATATTTTTTTTTCCTTGAGACATGCCCAATATACTAAGAAACATGCTTTTCTCATATGGGTGAGATTTTTGACCCATAGGTTTATAGGATGGTTTCGGCCCATGGTTTTGATATCCACTATTTTGTAAAAATTCTCAAGCGATTGTCTACTTATGTGTTTTTGCATATGGTAGGTATTATGTAACATTACTGATGATGTGTCCGAATTTGGTTGTGAGTTCTATAGAGTTGTTGAGCATATCTCCAAAAATATTTGGGTATTGTATTGAGAGAGCGGTGGCTTATAATAAAATATGAGTAAGTGATTCTTGGTGGAAGTTTCCCAAATTGGGGAACCACGTTAAATACTATCTCTTTGTGTTGAGTTATTTTATTCTCGCACTTTGATTTGAGATTTGTAATATTTTCGCATATTAGTTTTTATTGTTGTGATTTTGTGAGGGACTATTCCACATATTTTATCCCTTATTTCCTAACAAGGAGAGCCTCCATTACTAACAGATCCAACTCCAAAATATATCACATCCTAAAGGGATGACTCCTTACCATCTCCACCACCTGGGAGAGTCTACCATGGCTGCCTTGGTTAGGGTCATGTTTTGCATTTACAGGTTTTACGGAGGATGGGGCCGGAGGAACCATCATGAAAGAAGTAAAACTACATTAAATGCTCATTTTATGAGAGTCTACGATGACATGAAATGTGAATGGGGTGATATTCATTTTATATTTTAGACGCTAAGAAGTTGAGTATGAACCGTGGAACTAGAGTGCACCATAGGGTAATGATGATACAAGGTATGCCTCAAGTTGTGTAAGAATGATTGGAAATAGGAAGTATGAAACACAAAGTGTAATAGTAAAAATGATAGATAATTGATGATATTAGAAGGGGATTAAGTATTATGCCCCCAAGTGTGTGATGAAAGGTAAGCTATTTGATGAGAGTGAAGAGAAAGGTTCCTTCACTTGATGTTTGAGGATATAAAGCTGTGTGACAATGATTCAAAACTACTGGTGTATGAGAGTGAAAATGTATTGGTTAATGAGACCTATACAATGAAGGAGGTATGTGAATTAGACCTAGAAGGTAATGAGCACCTATGTGAAGGAGACCTAGGAGGTGATGAGCACCTATGTGACATATACCAAGGATGTGATGAGAACTTATGTGAAGGGGCTTAGACCTATTAGGTGGAATTGTGTACTGATGAGGATGAGTAGATCGTATACAAATAGGAGATCTAGGTGTAGAATGTGCCCTAGATTTTAGAGGCTTAGGGGGCCTAGATACTACAACTATTGGAATGACATCCTCAAGAGGAGGTTGAGGCAATGGTGTGCATGTTGGAATAACTTTAAGAGTGATAAAAAGCTTATTGTGAATAAACTTGAGGCATAAATTATTCATGGAGGGGATGGCTTGGGTGACATGAAGATAAGGAAAACCTAATAGCATGTCACAACCTACAATGGAAGGTGCCACAATGAATGACACAAGCATGGTGAGAGGCCCAATCGTAACTAGGCGCTGATGTAGCCATAAGATTTGGTAATTAGATATGAAATATTAGAGAATGGACATTTAATAGCCAAGAGGAGTGTCATAGAGCACACACCGATAGGATCTGATGGATATATCATCATGTTATAGACAGTATTAGATCCAATAGAAGCATTTATGTGTAATGAATTAGAATAAAATGTATCATGATAATCGTGATTTAAGAATGTAATGAGTGGTGGAGATGCATCGGTAATAGAAACTAGAAAATCAAGAGGACCCGATGAAATAGAAAGCACAATGTGATATTTATGATTAGTAGAAGAATCAACAAATTTCTTGTCATGTTTAGCCAATGAGTTATTGATTTAATAAATATGAGATTTGTAAAACCTTAATTACAAAGTCATGTACAATAAATAAACTATAAACAATTGCTGAAATATAAATGACATAAGCAATAAGCTAGATAAAAATGAAATCCTAAGTATAAGAGAGAGGGTAAAGGACTTATTTGATCTACGTCTGATGTCGAGACTATACATAAAGGAGACACTCAAAAACATGAAGGTAATATTGTCGCAACCGAGTAGTAATGCAGATCCTTGAACTTTTAGATAAGTTAGGACTAGAGTTCCTAGATTAGGGCAAGGGCACCTAGGTGTTAAAGACCTTTGTTGGCTGCTTATGACTGCATAGAATCTCAGAAATTAGTTTTTGTTGTACCGCACAAGTGTTACTAACCTTCATTTTTGGTTGCCTATATGTCGCTAGATGATCGCCAAATTCTCCTCTAGCCTGTAAAGCGAAGATGACTGCAAAACCCTCAAACTACATCAAATCCAAAAAGAAAATATACAATATGGGGATTTGGAATTACCTCGATGGTCACAAGATAGAGTGAACTTACAACCAAGCGCTACACTACATCTCATAATCCATGTACTTCTTGTGTGTGTGTGTGATAGAATTGTTCCCTAGGAAGCCCTTGTGCAATTGCATGTGATAGAGGGCCATAGTTAGATGTACCAATGTAAATAGATGTGTTGAAAGAAAAATGAACTTCCCCTTCCTATGAAGAATATACAGAAAATGCAGCCCCTTTTCCCTTGTATGATTGCTAGGTGATGATAGTAGATGCTTAGATTTTGGTCTTTTATTTTGGTCACATATATTTGAATTTATGTGATTCCCTTGTTTGAATTTCATAATTGACAAATAAAAGGCTGACCCATAAGAAAACAATATGCCCAAAAGATAAAAGAGGCACAAAAAGAGTGAGTAAGATTGAAAGAGGTCGAGGGCACCCGAGGGGATGGGGACATCTAACATTGGCATCATGGATGGGCGCGGTGTCTAGTGTCGTGAAAGATAAAGAAATAAAGTATTGACTAGAATGTAGGGTTTAAAAGACCATAAATAAAACTAGAAAAAAATCTAAGAGGTCAAAGATAGTTGTTAATTACGAGTTTTCTCGTTTAGAAATTATATGAATGCAAGTATGTGCTTATGGATAAAGAAATGTACCAAAGTGCATGATTTTGTGTCTATATTTCCCCCACTTTATGTTGTTGAGTGAATACTCAATAACATAAATTAGATAAGAGATGCATACTTGATAACCATGTAAGTGTGATGGTGTTAATGTCCCAAGGAGACAAATGAAAGAATGGAGTGATAAAAATGAAGTGTGGAAGCTAAGAAGGAGGAGGTGACCCTAGGGGTGAAGCGTATGAGTTGTGTTGTGTTTTAGCTTTTTTGTTCTAGCTTGATGAAGGGTTGCTTCTTTTGTGTATTAAGGACCTACTGTAAAAGAAGAACAAAGAGTAGTCAAAATCATGTGTTATGAAAACTCTTGCAAAAGTTTGTAAAAGTGTGTAAAAAGTAGTACAATTAAAGTGTGCACCTAATCCGTGAAAAGTAAAAAGGATAGAAAATTTCCTAAAGTAGTGTAGAAAAACAAGTAATTTTGGTGATCTCATGCCAAGAGTGATTTTTTTGGGGGATGTCATGCTAAGAATGGGTTTTTGGGTGATCCGACGCCAAATGCGAGTTTTTTAAATGATCTCATGACATGGCTATAGAGTGTTGGGGAGAGAGGTCTAGTTTTACTCTCCTTCCATGATTACTCCTAGAATTTATACACCACTGCAGCTAGTGTGATCCATGTTTGATCCAAATAGGAAAAAGGATATAGAATGCATTATGATTGCTGGATGTATTTTCCTATCTTTGTGAAAAATTTAGTATAGTCTACATAATATTTTATTATTAGGCTAGTTGTTGTTGTTTATTCCATTATTCGCTCTTATTTTTAGTAACAACTCCATCCATTTTGTGGAGTAACTCCATCCATTCCAGGGATTATTGTTTGTACACTTCACTATAAATATTGTATATGCTTCTAATTAAATAAGACAATGTAAGAGATATTCAATCTCTATTTAATCTCCTCAATAAGCTCCTCACAATTTGGTATCAGAGCTAACTTTATCTCTGACCTGAGCATTAGAGGTATCCTTCAAACATGGAGATTTGTTTTTAAAATCCTGCATAGGCGTGTGGTGAACTGTTGTTTGATTAAATTTGTCTTTGGTTGTATACATTGGAATTTATACAGACTGAAGCTTCATTGAAGAGCTGGACGTGGAAATTTACCAGATTTATAACCTGTGTGGAAATCTTCTCTGTGTTTTTCTAGTGCAGATATTTGAAAATCCAATCCTGGATGTGGAAATTGGTCCTTTCATATTTGCTTTAGCGTGTAAATTAGGGGTCAAACTCACCTCTATGAAACAACAATTTTTCACGTGGAGTTTCTAGTATGCTGGACATTGCATACTTCTATTTTTTGTTGGATGTGGTATGTTGTTTGATCTAGTTTGCTGCGTGGGTGTAAAGAAAGGTTTTGTATCAACCATCTACCTGCTGCATGGAAGAGGGAGAGAGAAGAGTGACATACGTAGAGGAGAATTGACTTGATCCACCTGTCACAGGGTTGGGTTTGGAAGCTTTGCGAATATGAGTTGAAATTTGGGTAATGAAGTGGCTGCCAGTGCTGGCATGGAAAAATAGTAAGATGATGTCTTTTTATGTAGCAAGTAAATGTGCAAAGACTGTAGCATAGTTAACTCATGCAGGTTGGATGAGTCATGCTTGGAAATATACTGTGATTATAATGGATCTATTTAACTAGAAAATGGTAGAAATTGGAATTTACACCAAATTGGCTACGTGTATCCTGAAAGACATATGCCAAAGTAATTTACTACGATTCTAGCGCTAGGACGTGTCTATGTTATCTTAAAATTAAAAGCCTCTGCCAGATACATTTGAGTGATCAACATTATTAAAATACACCCGAGTGCAGGAGATAACAGTGGTGCATTGAAAAAGAAGAGGAGTGCCATTATTGTTTGAAAAAGATGCCTCCACCAAGGCAACGGTTATTATTTCATGCCAATGCTGAATGTTGAATGTGCATGAGAATATCGAGACTATCGGGAGCCAAACCGAAGACTCACAAGCACAAGAACACCATCAAGACAATCAAGAGAGCTCCAAGATCTAGTTTTCTTTTCTCAACGAGCTTCAAAATACCGGAAATTTATTCTTTGACGAGCTAGTTAGGAAAGGCATTCTAAAATATTTTCTATTCGATGTAAGCTGCCAGGTGAAACGAGTATGTGAAGAGCTCAAATCCAGCTATGATGCCGATTGTGAAGACGAAGAAGAACACCCCACAAAGTGTCGTCATCTCTCAGCACACAAGTATCGAGAGCATCTACGAACTAGTACTTCTCATAAGTGAGTAAAAGTTGTAATATCTCTTAGAAATCAATAAATCAATAAAAATTTATTTTATTTTATTACAATTTCTACACCAAAACTTCTACTCTCAGATGCTCAGTTACTTAAAGGGCCAAATTTTGCATCCTAGAAAACAAAAATGAGGACAATCCTTCAGTTTGAAGGATTATGGGGCATTGTTACCGGGTTTGTGACCATTCGCACAACCCTTGATGAACTCATGAAATATGATATGGAAAATGTCATCCTTGATGCCGATAATGCTCAAAGTATTAGTGATGATGTGCAACCGCATATCTGAAATGAGGAGAAACCGAAGGAATCCTAGGATAAATTAGAAACCATTTATGAAGTCAAAAATCAGACTAAGATTCTCCATCTTGATTAAAGCTGCACACCCTCTTTGTCGGGTTAGATGAGAAAGTTGGGGAGTTATTACATCATGTGGTGAGTTGTGATTGGAGTTATTAGCACTCAGTGAAATGGTGGAAGACAAACTTCTCGTGCCGATCACCTTGAGAGAACTCCCTTCTAAATTTTGAGTGTTCCTTACGACACTGAATGTATCTAAACAAATAGTTCCATTTGAAGAACTCATGAAATTGCTACAGTAGGAAGAGGCCATCAATTCAGTCCAAGATGAGGCCTAAGATAAAGCCCTTTTCTCAAAGCCACATCATGGCCAGAAGTATCGAAAAGGTCCCCAGAAAAGTAAACACAAGCACATCAGCATCAAGGGCAACAAGCTCAAAATTCCAAAAGGTGGTGTCAAATATGCAAAACCAATACTCATGACATTGATCACTGCTAGTATAATGGCTTGAAATAGGGGTATTCGAGTCAAACAAGCACATCAGGGCACGAAGATTTTCAAAAGTCCAAATGACGTCCCTACCGATGAAAGAAAAAGGGACATCTTGTAGCTTAACAAGATGATGAATTTGATGAGGAGACATCAGAAGGAGCCAATTATGGTAAGAACCTTGTACTAGTCTCTTAGACTTCACAACCCATGAAGAAATTATGGTTGATAGACTCTGGTGCAAGTAAGCATATGTCAAGTGACAAGAAATTGTTTGATTCACTAAACGAACAACCCATTGGAGATCAGGTTTGGAGAGCAGATGACAAAGAGTACGTTGCAGAAGGAATAGGCCAAGTGATTATTCCTCTGGGACCACAAAAATGTACACTTACAAAGGAACTATATGTTCTTGGATTAACTAGCAACCTCTTATCAGTTAGTCAGCTCCTAAATCATCATCTAAAGGTATAATTTCTTATTCAAAATGGAAACAAATCATGATTGATCTCAAGAAAAGGTATGGTTATTCCTAAAGCATTTACAAAAGATAAGTTATTTTCTTTAGATGTTGTTTCTGTAGATTGAGAAACAGGATGGAAGCATGTGTAGTTTTATTAATCTCAATCAACTAAAAAATTACAGTGAATAGGCTACAATATTTATAGATATTGCACAGCCAAATACATCCAAGAAAATGAGTTGCACAGGTGCAACCAAATGCCAGAATAAACAAGCTTCCAAATCACCCGGGAAGCAATAATTACATAAAAACAAATATATTGTTTAAAACAATATAACAATATGCATACAGACAAATATGGTTGATTAACCATATAACAATATAACCATTTAATTAACAAAATTAATTAAATAATTCAACTATGCATAATTAATATTTAGGATAATAAAATTTATCCTAACATTCCCCCCCTTAATTGTGCATTGTCTGAAGAGATGAGGAGAGAAATGCTCTGAACAACTCGAACTTGTCACGTGCAAGTGACTTTGTGAAAATATCTACTCGTTGTTCACCGTTAGTTAGACAAAAATCGAAGTTGGATGTTGTGCTTCAACACATGTTCGCGTATGAAATGAACCTGAACTTCAATGTGCTTTGTTCTCTCGTGAAAAACTGGATTGCGAACAAGTTTGAGAACACCTTCATTGTCAACATACATGGTGGTTGGTTTGTCTGTGGTATTCCAAGTCCTTCCAAAGATGCGACGTAGCCAAATCGCTTCACATATGACTTCTCCGTAGAACGATACTCGGCTTACGTGGAAGAGCAAGAAAAAGTGTGTTGTTTCTTACTTCCCCATGATATTGGTCCAGATCCCATAAAGAATACAAATCCGAAGTGGATTTTCTATCATCAATGTTACGCATGATCGAATCCGAATATCCAGTCAAGAAGAAGTTTTCGTTCTTCTTGTATTCTAGACTAAGATCCACTGATCCTTTGAGATATCTCAAAATGCGCTTTGCTGCTTTCCAATGACAAATTTTGGGTTCTGCATGAACTGGATAGATAGCTCACCGCAAAGCTGATATCTGGTCTAGTGTAGGTCAAGTAAATGAGACTCCCAATCAACTGCCGATAGAGAGTGGCACTTACCTCAGGAGATGGATCTGAATGAGATAATTGTAATTTGTTCTCCATAGGTGTAGCAATTGGTGTGCAATCCATCATCCTAAACTTCTCGAGCGTTGTCTTGGTATATTTCATCTGAGAAACAAAGATATGATTCTCTTTCTGCCATACTTCTAGTCTAAGACAGTAGTGCATAAGCCCGAGATCTGTCATGTCGAATGATCGCTTAAGATATTTCTTTGTTTCATCAATCATCTTCATTGAATTGCCAGTGATGACTAGATCATCAACATAAACTACAACAATCACCATCTCCCCCCCTTGCTTTTTGAGGTAGAGATTGGGATCGTATGGATTTCTGACGAATCCATGTTGTACGAGATGCTCATCAATCTTGATGTACCATGCCGGGGTGCCTGTTTGAGTCCATACAGAGATTTCTGAGTCTCGCATACCTTTTCTTCTTGACCTGGTACAACATATCCCTCGGGTTGAGTCATGTAGACTTCTTCTTGTAAATCTCCATTCAGAAGGCACTTTTACATCCATTTGGTGAACTTTCCAACCAAATCTGCAAAGCTAGAGCAAAGATCATTCGATCGTTTTGATCTTAGTTGGGAGCAAATGTCTCCTCATAGTCAATGCCTTCTTTACGTGTGTACCCCTTTCTTTCTACAAGTCTTTCTTTGCACTTGTCCATTGTCCCATCTGCTTTGTACTTAGTTTTGAATATCCATCTGCAACCAATGGGTTTCTTCCCTAGTGGAAGATCAACAAGCTGCCAAGTGTTATTCTTCATCACTGATTGATATTCAGAATCCATGGCATCTTTCCAAGCTTTTGACTGTAGGGCTTCCTGGACTGTAGAGGGCTCGTCTGATTCAATGACTCTACTCATCAAAGCAAAGTTAACTTCTTCTCTTGCTTTACTGCGAGTCCGTGGTCCAGGGGTGGATGTATCCGGTGGAGCATCCAGTCTTGCATCTCGTAATGTGCTTGTACACCATTTAGGCATACGTTGACCTGTTCCCATGGGTTGTGGTTCTATCTGATCAACACCATCATCCCCATCATCACTTTCATCTTCTGAGGGAACATTAGCTTCAATTTTACAACTGGTGAAAAATCTACATCTTGCGAGTCCGGAGGAGGAGTCTCTGCTTCCTTCTTCTCGAAAAACTCAACATCTCTGCTTGTGTAGACTTTTTTGGTCTTAGGATCCATCAATCTATACCCAAGAGTCTCTTCACTGTATCCAATGAAGATGAGATTTTGTGACTTCATGTCCAATTTCTTTCTGTTCTGTTTGGGTATGTGCATGCTTTGGCTTTGCACCCGAATACTCGAGGTGTGCAATGGATGGTTTCCTTTTTGACCATGCTTCTTGTGGTGTAATTCCATCAAGAGCAGTTGTGGGTGCTCTGTTTAACAAATACACTGCTGTTTTTGCTGCTTCTGCCCAAAATGTCTTTGCAAGTTCGGAATCATCGATCATGCATCGCACCATTTCCATGATAGTATGATTTCTTCTCTCAACAACACCATTTTTCTGCGGTGTGTGTGGAGGAGGCATTTGTCGACGAATCCCGTGAGTTTGTAGGTAGTCTCTGAACTCATCACTGGTGAATTCCCCCCCTCGATCTGAGCGGAGAGTTCTGATGTGATGACCAGTTTCTTTCTCAACTACCACTTTGAACTTTTTGAATGTTTCAAAGGCTTCACTTTTCTTGCGAAGACAAAAAATCCACATTTTCCATGAATAGTCATCAACACAAAGCATGAAGTACTGGAACCCTGAATGACTTGGCTGCATTAGACCACACAGATCGGTATAAACCAGGTCAAGTTTACCATGAGCTCAAAAAGTACTCATTTGGAATGAAACTCTGTGTTGTTTTCCTGCTAAGCAGTGAGGACACTTGTCTGTATCCTTCTGAAGAGATGGTAGCCCATGTACCATATTACACCGGCGAAGTGTTTCGAGATATTTGAAACTTACATGACCAAATCTCCGATGCCACAACTGAGCTGAGGTGGAGTTTTTAGCCACAAGTGCTTGATCATTTTTGTGAATGAAATCAAGTTGAAACATTCGTCCCACATTTGAGGCTTTTGCAATTATTTTCGAGCCTCTGGATTTATCTCGAATCAAACACATTTTCTTGCCGGATTGACTATCAAAGTCAATTTTTAGGTTGTGATCTAGGAGTTGACTGACCGAAAGAAGGTTCTTTGTCAACCCAGGGACATATAGAACATCTGATAGTCTGCATTTGCGTGAACCAAGGGGTAGAGAAATGTTTCCAATCCCCTGAACTGTATATGAAGAATCATCTCCCAACGAAACATGATTTTTCGATGGCGTGTCCCTCATTGAAATAAACTAGTCTCTGTGGCTAGTCATGTGTCGAGTGGCTCCCGAATCAACATACCAGACGTCACTAGATGACGTGGATGGTTCACTTGATCGAGCAGTGAACAAGAAGTCTTCATTGTCTGACTGATCTTGTTGCTCAGCAATATTACCTTGCTGGTGGGGTCTTCTTTTCCAGTTCCCCTTTTTCTGCCCGTGATAGTTGTTTGAATGTCCCTTGTAAGTTTTGTTGTTGTGGTCCGAATTGCTTGATGAACCTTTCTTATATGTGTTAAACCAACATTCTTGCAAGTCATGTCCTCTTTGCAAATTGGACATCGCTTCTTACATTGATTGTCCCCATGATACTGATTTTACGATGTGGGGACTTGATAGGATTTAGGTTTTCCTTTACCTTTTCCTTTCCATTTTTGATGTGAAGACAAAGGTTGCACTGCTCCTCTTCATCATCCTTGTTGTGCATTGCTTCCTCTTGTTGCAAAGAGGTTTACTAGCTTGTCAAAACTAATTGTTGTATCTGACAAGTTTAGAGTTGTGACAAAAATGCGGTAAGAAGAGGGGAGAGCTCTCAGAACAATGGGAATGAGAGATTCATCTTTGACCTCTTCTCCTAGGGCTAGAAGTGAAGCCCTCAACTCTGCAACTCTTCTTAGGAAGGCTTCAATTTTCTCATTCTGTTTGAATTTCAATGTATGTAACTGACTCTGCAAATTGAGTATGACATTCTTGTTCTTGGCCTCATATATTGTGCTCAGCTTATCCCACGCTTCTTTTGCTGATGTGGCATCGCGAATGTGGGCTTGCACATCATCGAGACACTCCAAACAAGATGATGAGTTTTGCTTTCTGATCTGCTCTATCAAATTGTCGTTGTTGTGTTGCATCCGTTGGTGATCTGGTTAGAGTACCAGTCACAACAGGCCAGATTTCTTCAAACTCAAGCTGTGTCTTGATTTTTGTCTTCCAAGCAGCATAGTTGCTTCCTCTGAGCAATTGTGAATCCGGAAGAAAAAATTTGGGGGCATTGGTGCCCATTTTGCAGAGATCACTGACAGGGTTTGGCTCTTATCACTCCAGGTATTAGGTCTCCCAATCTATATACCGTCAGTCCGATATACCGAACCTTTCTATATACGTGCCCTTCCGATATACCCGTCGGTACGTGGAAGAAGCTCGCCCTTTCTATATACCCGGCGGTACGTGAAAGAGGCGTTAACGTACGTGAAAGAATTCAATACGTGGTACCAAGACAATACTGATGGGGTCTGTGTGATTATTGACACCGGCTCAAAGAAATATCCTCATACGCGCGCGTAACTTCGCTATATACTTGGATAATTTCTTAGTCCTGGATTTATGTCGTGCAATCGTTCACAGACGGATGGGATGGTTCATAGTGTGTGCACTGTGACCTTATTACTCCCCGTCGATTTATAGGGACGATGCCAGACGATGTTGTTGCAGCTATATTAGGCATTAAGTGCAGTAGTAGTCGTGACGGCTTTACCCGTAAGCGCTTCCCAGAGGCACTGTATATACCGAACGCTGCGAATGAGATCTAGGATCTCGTGAGTGTTACAGAACCAATTTTACTGTTTTTTTATTACAATTCTGCCAGTTTCTGAGCAGTTACAAAGTTTTGCAGTTGACTATGGCAACCTGCAAATTAGTACAATATACAGTACAATTTGAATGACAGGCCAAAAATTTCAGTTTCGGGGTCCTGGTGACCTCCTGAGCCCAGTACGACCCAAAATGCTAAAAATTGCAAAAAAATAGCTGAAAATGCAATTTTTAGATGGGTCTCCTTTTGCAAAAAATGTCTGGAATGAAAAAACAGACCAGTTGGGAGAAATTTTTTTACCCTAAATTAGGGATTTCTCTGCTAAATTTAGTTAGTTGTAACTAAATTCAAAAAAGTCTGCTAAATTTAGCAGTTTTGCCAAAAAATCCGCCAGATGCAAAAGGAGAGTTTTTGAGTGTTTTTGGTGGGATTTGACCCTCAAACCTCTCACTCCCAAGGCGCATGCACTAGCCAACTTGCCCACTTAGGGCGCTTGGGCTATGAAAGGAAGCAAATTGTATTTAATGATAAGTAAAATTGACTTACCTTTAAAAAAATGCGACTTGGTGAGCCTCCACATGGCGCATGCTGGTGAAGGGGCGTTTTTAGGGTTGTATTTTCCTAAAAAACGGATCTGAAGCTTTATTTCCTTGCTCAGGCCGCATTTTCTCCTTTTTCTCCTTCCTTTCGCCGTGTTTTTTAGCTTGGCCGTGTTTTTTTATTGCCTTGGCATTGTGTTTTATTACGGGCGTGTTTTTGCTATTCCTCCTTCCCTGGCCGCGTGTTTTCCCTTGCTTGGGCGCATTTTTTTTTTTATTTTATTATTTTCTTGGGCCACGTTTTTGGTGTTTGGGGCGTGAGTTTCCTCGCTTCATCTAAGTGTGCGGAGTTACCATGGAGACCGAGAATGGCACGGCGAGGAGAATGGCGCCTCTTTTGCTCAAAAAAATGTTTTTTATCTAGTGCAAGCAGCGCATGGGCACATTTGTAAAAAAAAATGTTTTTATCTCCTTCCACCGTATATTTTTTATGTGGTCCATTCAGCGTGGGGCGCCTCCTTCTCCTTTTTTTTTATTATTCTTTGCTCTGTTTGATTCTTGATCACTGTTTGGATTTCTTCTTGTGCAGGTCACGAATGGACCAAGCTTTTAGCACTACCAGATTTGATCAAAGTTCCAAATCCAGTCTGAGGAGGCTGTTTGTTCACTGTAGCAATTTTTGCCTGGTGCAACCAGCACCAGTGAAAAAAAAATTTGCCTTCCAAGCACCTGGAAGGAACAGGAGGATGTGGGGGAGGCAGGGACGGGGCTGGGAGTTTGCACGAGGCTGCACAGGCTCTCAAATGCTGCAAACACGTCTCCAATCTCCTCTCTCTCTGCTGCTCTCTCTTCCACACCTTCACAGGGCCAGAATTTCACTGGTACCAAATGTAGATTGAGAAACAGGGACGGAAGCCTGTGTAGTTTTATTAATCTCAATCAACTAAAAATTACAGTGAATAGGCTGCAATATTTATAGATATTGCACAGCCAAATACATCCGGGAAAATGAGTTGCACAGGTGCAACCAAATGCCAGAATAAACAAGCTTCCAAATCACCCGGGAAGCAACAATTACATAAAAACACATATATTGTTTAAAACAATATAACAGTATGCATACAGACAAATATGGTTGATTAACCATATAACAATATAACCATTTAATTAACAAAATTAATTAAATAATTCAACTATGCATAATTAATATTTAGGATAATAAAATTTATCCTAACAGTTTCATCTTCTACAGTAGCTTTATCTTCCTTGAGAAGAGAATCCACTCTCTCCTCCGGCATTTTAAATATGGTCACTTGTCAGTTAGTTTATCGTGCATCATATGAGTTCAAAATCAATGGTCCAAGGACTACCCAAATTGTCAATTCCTTGCCTATCTCGCTTAGCATTGTCTTGTAGGAAAAAATACAGGATCCATTTGGTGAACACATTCCATGTGTTAGAAGTGTCTGGAGGTATTTCATACCGATCTGAATGGACTATTTCCTGCTTCATTTTTAGGATATCAGTACTTCCAACTATTTGTGGATGACCACTCTTGCAAGATGTGGGTGTTTTTCCTAAAGAACAAAAGTGAGGCTCTTCAACATTTCCAAAATTTCTACCATCGTGTTGTGAAAGAGACCGGAAAACCACTTCTTATACTTTGCTCAGATTGATGGGGAAATTCACATCAAAGAAGTTCTTGGCCTTCATAAATCAACAAGGCATTAAGAATAATTTGACTTCTCCCTACACGCCCCAACAAAATGGCATTGTTGAGCATTGCAATCACACAGTGATGGAGATGGCTCACTGCATGCTAACAACAACAAAGCTAGAGGAACGCTATTGGGATGAAGTAGTACAGACAGCTATATATCTTCTCAACATGGAACCAACAAAGATTCTAAAGGATCAAATGCTAGAAGAAGTATGGAGTGGTAAAAATCCATCAATCTCTCATTTATGAGTATTTGGTTGCACAACATACATGCATGTCCCATCTCAGAATAGAAATAAGGTTGAGCCAAAGAAACTCTCGTGCATCCTGCTTGGCTACAACACTACCTCAAAGGTATATCATCTCAAGCATCCGGAGACGAAGAAAATATATGAGATTCCCTTGTATGATTGTTAGGTGATGATAATAGATGCTTAGAGTTTGGTATTTTATTTTGGTCACATATATTTGTATTTATATGATTCCCTTGTTTGAATTTTGTAATTGACAACTAAAAGGCTGGCCCATAAGAAAATAATATGCCCAAAAGATAAAAGAAGCACAAAAATATCGAGTAAGATTAAAAGAGGTCAGTGCACCCAGAGGGGATGCCGACACCGACATCTTGGTTGGGCTCCAGTTCAGAGTCACGAAAGATAAAGAAATAAAGTATCAACTAGAATGTAGGGTGTAAAAGACTAGAAATAAAACTAGAAAAAAATCTAAGAGGAAAAAGATAGTTGTTAATTACTAGTGTTCTCATTTAAAAATCATATGAATGCAAGGATGTGCTTATGGACAAAGAAATGTCTTGAAGTGCATGATTTTGTGTCTACATTTTCCCCACTTTATGTTGTTTAGTGACTACTCAATAACATAAAGTAGATAAGAGATGTGTACCTGATTACCATGTAAAGTGTGATGGTGTTAATGTACCGAGGAAACAAATGAAAGCACAGAGTGATAAAAATGAAGCATGGAAGCTAAAAAGGAGGAAGTGACCCTAGGGGTGAAGTGTATGAGTTGTGTCGTGTCAGACCTATTGTTGTTGTATCTTGATGAAGGGTTGATTCTTGTTTTGTATTAAGGACCTACTTGTAAAAGAAGAGCAAAGAGTAGTCAAAGTCATGTGTTATGAAAACTCTTACAAAAGTATGTAAAAGTGATCGGGGATCATTTTTGAAAGTTCCCTAAACATCCCTAAATGGTGTCAGTGTAGAAGATCATCTCGAGAGCTTTCCAATGACTATAAGAATGTGACAAACATGACATCGGGAACTCTAGATATGTTCGGTCAAAGTTCGGACAGGGAGAAAGTCAACTCTGGTCAACTAGTCAATATTGGACCAATCGCACTGCGACACGTGGTGAAAAGACAAAAGGGAGTTGTTTGTTGGTTTTCAATCACCGATCTTTGATGAGTGTAAAAATGGTGCACGAGAACAAGAGGCTCAACTTTTATTACGGAGGGGAGCCCGGCCACCGTGTGGACTATGGTATTATCGCCAACGTGGTGGGTCCACAAGCCACCATGTGGCTTGCCACCACTCGTCGAATTCGATCGATTTGCCTATCGGGAGACGACAAGTGGAATATATACTATTGACTGAGTTAATTATTTCCATACCACATTACATGGTTCAAAATTATATTTACTTGGTAAGTCCACTTTCCATATTCCACGCATTTAATCCAAATCCATATTACATATTCCATGCATTTAATCCAAATCCCTATTACCATATTCCACGCATTATATTTGGCTTAACCTCCAAGCATTATTCAAGGCGCCTAAAAATACTATGTCTATACATAGCCATGCTCATCCTTATCCAACCAGCAAATGAACCCACACTCCAAGTGGCTAAAATGGCTCACAAGCCAATACAAAAGTGCCCCCTTTGCATTATTAAATACCTCCCTTCATTCACGCACCCACAATGTGGGATAAACCTCTTGAAATCCGCCTAAGGAGAAGGAAGTGGAGATATGGGGGGGATTTGAACCGTGGTCTCCATGGTAAAAGATAAGGGCTTTGACCGCCATGCCACTTCTTTAGAAACAATATAAAAGGAGTGTTATTTTATTTGAATAGCAGTGGTACAGTCCATGCAAAGCAAAGATAAGGACTAGATCTCGAGAAAATGCCATTTTTGAAGACCTTGCACTCAGATTGGAAACTCGGAGAAAAAGATGAAATGAAGGAAATTCTGAGACAATTCCAACAATGTAAGATTTGATAATTTTTTTGAGTTTTAACCTGTTTTGGAAGCTTTGAATGCAGTTTTTAACAGGATCTACAAGACAGGTGAACTAGTTGGAAAACATGAATTTCAATGCACTTCTGGTCTGAAAAGTGACTTGGTGTAAACATGAAAAGTGTTCAGAATTTAGAGATGATCTCAGATATATGATTTTTTTCATAGAATATTTTTAAATCTCCATTTTTAGGTGTTTTTATAACACAGTTGCAAGGAGATCACATTGTGAAAACACTGTAGGAGCCACGGATCGTTCTTGGGACAGTTTCTGCTATTTTTCAGAGTTCTTGGGACATTGATCAGCTCATTTTCAGGTTGTGATTCATTATTGGTTGTTTTTAAGAGTTATTTTACTTACATTTCAATATTATTAATGGATCGGTTCAATCCGAACCCGGGGACGTAGGAATTTCCGAACCTCGTAAACAATCTCGTTTGTTATCTGAGTGTTTTCAATTTTCTGATTATTTATTTGCTACACAAGTTTTCCACACTTCTATGGATGCATAATAATCAAAATTTAATCAATTTGTGGAGTTTAGAATACTTAAAATTGATTAAGAAAATCACGATCTTTGGAAACTTTTAAAAGTGAAAAAAATACAACACACGTTTTCAGATCAAGTTTGGTATCAGAGCAGTTAGATTTCCGGATTAGCTTCTAATTGTGTTTGAAAATTTGGCTTCAGTTTCAGTATTGATTTCACTTTTCTGTGTGCAGACATTTTGGGGCTTGTTAATCTTCTTTTGCAGTGTGTAATTTTGGAAGTACATGTTGTGTTTGCAGGAACCAGGAATCATGGGCAAGTCATCCAAACAGGAGCAACTGGATGAGCTTGAAGCCATAAACCGCCAACTCCAAGAAGAAAACTCTTTCTTGAGAGATAATTTTTATTCCTTGGAAGAGGAAATAGTGTGGTTAAAATTTGAGCCACAATCCTCTATAACCAAGAAAGAGGAGTATGTCAATAAGATGCTTGAAGAGAGCAAGAAGTTGATGGGCTTTGTTAAAGAGTTGCAGGATGAAATACGGACCAAGGATGCTCTCTTGGAAAAGTTGCAACAAGGTGAACATAAGAAGGAAATGCCTTCCAAATCAGATGCAGGTACTATGACATAATGCACTGTAAGTTGTTCACATTTTAATTCTTCCTCTCATTCAGTTTCACATATTCCTTTGGGTAGTTTGAAAAACACACTAAGGGAATTGGGTCTAAGCTAATGGTTAAGATGGGATTTAATGGAAAGGGCCTTGGTAAAAATGGACAAGGTGATGCTAACCCAATATAGGTAGAGGATCAACCTCGGTTTGTAGGTTTGGGTTATTCTAGTGGGAAAATGGAAATTGGAGAAAGTTCCAAAGCAGCTGAAGGAAGACAAGCTTCCAACAACCAAGGATCTATGCCACTAGAATTACAGGATTCCGCCATCAGGAGGAACAATGAAAGGTGTAAGAAAATAGGTAAAAGAGGTAATTAGATTCCACCTCCTTCCACTTACACTAAAAATAGCACTAAGGGAAAATCAAATCCTAAAACTTCTAATACACTCTTTCAGTTGGAACAATATAGCTTTGGTAGGCAAAAATATGCTTTCCCTTGCACATTTTGTGAAGGTACTAATCATTCTGTTGCATATTGTTGGAAGAGGAAAAATTTGATTAAGAAGTTAATGCCTTTTGTGAATGATAAGGTAGGTGCTAAAGACTAATCTCACCAAGGAAAGGTGAGAAATGGCAAGAACGTTACCTCTCCTAAACAGGGGAATCATTTTCGTAGATAGATATATGAGAATGGTAAAATGGGTAAGACTCCTAAAAATAGGGAAGTTAAATTTTGTTCCCATTGTAATAGGAAGGGTCATGATGTTAAGGTTTGTTGGTTTGTTCCTAAACAACAAAATTGGAAAGTTGTTAAAAAGAACAAAGTATTGTAAAACCAATAGTGCTAAACCTAACTAAAACTCATTGGTATTGAGAAGGTAAAACAACCAAAACGGAAAAACCCAAGTGATTGGTTGGGAAAAACACTCCTCAACTTTATATTTGCACTACAATAAATTGTTGATGGTAGGCAAGCAAAAATTTTTAGAGCTATATTTTAGGGATTCCTGTTGATTGATAAGGATTTGTTCCTAAGTTGATATTTAAGCTTTGAAAATGAATGGAAACAACTAAAGAGAAGATTTGAGTAATAGGTTCATCATACTCATGTTTTATTTTCTCATATTGGTTGGTAGTTCCATTGTTGAAAACACTATGCAGGGATAGGCATCAGCAGCATGTCTAAATTTGAAACTTGCAATTGTAATCAGCATAATCACAAAGTGTCAGTTGAACACTAGCTTCCATTATAGATGGGTGTTATTATCTGACTTATTATTTGTGATGGTGATACAATGTTTTGGCATATTCATGTGGATTCAGTTGTTGACTATAGCTATTTTTGGGTGTTGATAGTCTATTATATTCTGATAGTGAATACTTGCAGTTGTTACAGTTTTAGATGGGCAGTGGGCACTAGCCTAATTGTGGGTAGTTTAGATGTCTTGTATACTGATCTGTGTTATGGAATTGTAATTTTTGGTAATCGGCCGTATCACAAAGTGACAGTTGAACTCTCGCTTTCTGTAATAGAATGGGTGTTATTATCTAGTCAATTATTTGTGATGGCATCACAGTGGGGTATGACAGACACACGGTTGTGTGCAGAGTTGACAGTGGTCAGCATGATTTCAAATTGAACACTAGCTTAATTGGGTGTTATTATCGATCGGTTATGTGACTAGCTAATCAACTATTTGCATTTATTTAAACCTATAATGTTATTTTGGGTTCTTGTATGTGTTTGTGCAATGTAGGAAGAGATAGCATTATTTGTGGGTTGATACACAACTTTTTGTGGACAAAAAGCCTTCTTAGTAGGGAGGTGTGATCAGGGGATCATTTTTGAAAGTTCCCTAAACATCCCTAAATGGTGTCAGTGCAGAATATCATCTCGAGAGCTTTCCAACGACTATAAGAACGTGACAAATGAACATCGAACTCTAGATATGTTCGGTCAAAGTTCGGATAGTGAGAAAGTCAACTTTGGTCAACTGGTCAATATTGGACCAATCGCATTGCGACACGTGGCGAAAAGACAAAAGGGAGTTGTTTGTTGGTTTTCGATCACCGGTCTTCGACGAGCATAAAAATGGTGCACAGGAACAAGAGGCTCAACTTTTATTATGGAGGGGAGCCCGGCCGCCGTGTGGACTATGGTATTATCGCCAATGTGGTGGGTCCACAAGCCACCACGTGGCTTGCCACCACTCGTCGAATTCGATCGATTTGCCTATCGGGAGACGACAAGTGGAATATATACTATTGATTGAGTTAATTATTTCCATACCACATTACATGGGTCGAAATTATATTTACTTGGTAAGTCCACTTTCCATATTCCACGCATTTAATCCAAATCCATATTACATATTCCACGCATTTAATCCAAATCCATATTACATTTTCCACGCATTATATTTGGTTTAACCTCCAAGCATTATTCAAGGCGCCTAAAAATACTGTCTATACATAGCCATGCGCATCCTTATCCAACCAGAAAATGAACCCACATTCCAAGTGGCTAAAATGGCTCACAAGCCAATACAAAAGCGCCCCCTTTGCATTATTAAATACCTCCCTTCATTCACGCACCCACAATGTGGGATAAACCTCTTGAAATCCGCATAAGGAGAAGGAAGTGGAGATATGGGGGGATTTGAACCGTGGTCTCCATGGTAAAAGATAAGGGCTTTGACCGCCATGCCACTTCTTTAGAAACAATATAAAAGGAGTGTTATTGTATTTGAATAGCATTGGTACAGGTCTGTGCAAAGCGAAGATAAGGACCAGATCTCAGAAAATGCCATTTTTGAAGGCCTTGCACTCAGATTGGGAACTCAGAGTAAAAAGATGAAATGAAGGAAATTCTGAGAAAATTCCAACAATGTAAGATTTGATAATTTTTTTGAGTTTTATCCTATGTTTGGAAGCTTTGAATGCAGTTTTTAACAGGGATCTACAAGACAGCTAGTTGGAAAACATGAATTTCAATGCACTTCTGGTCCGAATTGTGAGTTGGTGTAAACATGAAAAGTGTTAAGAATTTATAGATAATCTTAGATATATGATTTTTTTGCATAGAATGTTTTTAAATCTCCATTTGTATGTGTTTTTATAACACAGTAGATTAGGGGAGATCACATTGTGAAAAACACTGTAGGAGCCACGGATCATTCTTGGGACAATTTCTGCTATTTTTCAGAGTTCTTGGGACATTGATCAACTCATTTGCAGGTTTTGATTCATTATTGGTTGTTTGTAAGAGTTATTGTACTTAAATTTCAATATTATTAATGGATCGGTTTAATCGAACCCAGGGGACGTAGGAATTTCCGAACCCCGTAAACAATCTCGTTTGTTATCTGAGTGTTTTCAGTTTTCTGATTATTTATTTGCTACAAAAGTTTTCCACACTTCTATGGATGCATAATAATCAGAATTTAATCAATTTGTGGAGTTTAGAATACTTAAAATTGATTAAGAAAATCACGATCTTCGGAAACTTTTAAAAGTGAAAAAATACAACACACGTTTTCGAGATCAAAAAGTTTGTAAAAAGTAGTAAAATTAAAGTGTGCACCTAATATATGAAGAGTAAAAAGGATAGAAAATGTCCTTAACTACTGTAGAAGAGCAAGTTTTTTGGGTGATCTCATGTCAGGAATGAGTTTTTTGGGAAATCTCACAGCAAGAATGAGTTTTTGGGTGATCTAACGCCAAATTTGATTTTTTTAAGGGATATCATGCCATGGGTATAGAGTGTTGGGTATATAGGTATAGTTTTACTCTCCTTCCATGAATACTCTCAGAATTTATAAACCACTGGAGCTAGTGTGATCCGTGTTTAGTTCTTTGTTTAATCCAAATAGAAAAAAAGGATATAGAATGCATTGTGATTGTTGGAGGTTTTTCCTATACTGTGAAAAATAATCTGTATTGTGTTTTCAATTGTGTTGATCTGAGAAAGTAACTATAACTACCCCTAGTCATAGGCATCCAAGAAAGGTAAAGAGCCCCCAAGTGCTAGTTTTTATATCTGGGATGTAGAGCCCACTCCTCTTCGACACCTATTTTTGAAATAGTCATGATTATTAGCTGCTTAGAGACATGGACATTATTATGATATTTTGGATAGCCTATTGTTTGACATTATGCACATTATGATTATCAGTGTGTTTGTGACTCTTATTATGGATTGTATGGATTCCTAGCGGGCATTGATAGATATTGTAGTACATGATGATGATTTAGTGTTAGTTTTTATATGCTGACATCTTGGACTTTTGAAATGGTGATTATCTTTAGGTGATTGGACTAACCTAGTGTGTACATTGATGCTATAGTTTATTAATAATATGATGATAATGAGTGATCAGTTGTAGGTTTTCAAATGCATCTTAGTAGGTTTAAATTTGTAGTAATTATGTGAATTGCATGGTTATCGTAAAATATGAATTGTGATAGATGGTTATGCTTAGGCGTAGGGTGATATTAAATTTTAATGGATATGGTTAAATTGTGATAATTAGTAATTGTGAATAATTGATTTAGAATAGAATTACTTAACCATGATAATGATGTAGCTATGTCGCATGATGATCTTATGTGATAGATGATATACATGTTTTAATTTCTTGATGTATTGATATGGCCTTGAGGTAGAAGGTGGTATTATCTTGGTTGTTTGCAAGGAATAAAATCACAATAAACAAAGGAGGGACTAAGAAGACCAACCATGAAGGAATGTCGTGTGTTTACAACATGGTCAACTTGGCAACCGTGTGTGTGTGTGTGTGTGTCGTCATGTTTCTTGTTGTTTGTTAGGAGGGCTCCAAGGGGGAGAAACCTCATAAGTGACCATGGGTGTAAATGTTCTTTTTCCTTTCTACTTATTTGTCTTAGTTTATGTTGTGATTTTATTAAGTTGTAATGTTCTCTCGTGTTCTTGTGTTTATTAATGTACCCTTGTTTAAGAAAGTAATTTTTGTGTTTATTTTAATTATATGATGTGACATATGGGGGTGAAATGATTGTGTGGGATATACCTTATTTTCCTTATGCTTTTTATTGGATTTCACTTCAACCTTTATTTGTTTGCCCTTCCCCATCTCCAAAATCAGATTTGGGCTTTGAGCCCATATTTGGAGACTTATGGGACAAGCTTTACTTGTCCCACATTCCTTAAAATCTCTGTCCAACCTAACCTATGGTATGAGGGGTCAAATTTAGCCCTAATCATGTGATTTTGAGAGAAAATAGGCCATTAATACCACCTCTTTCTTAATTCCCTAAATTTGAAATCTTTAAATGTGGAATGAGGATTTTGTATGGGAAGGAATGTGTCATGTCTCACCTTCTTCATTTATGGGACCTTGGTTTGTGTGTTGGGTTGTGAGGTGGATTGAGGGGAAATGAGGTGGCATCCTACATGGATCCACATCACCATCCTCTCCACCAAATTCTATTTATTGGAGTCTTTTAGTTGTTTTAGAGGTTACTTGCTTGGAGATTTGGGGGAGCTTGCATGTGAGTTGTTTGGATTGTGGAAATAAATTGGAGCTTGGATGATTGAAGATTGAAGGAGCTCTATGGAAAGGCATGATCTAAACTTGGTATTTTGGTTTTCTTATTTGTGAATGGAGTTGTGAAATGTATGAATGCATGTGTTTTTGTATGGGTTTGGGTAGAATTAGCCATAGGATGGTGTAGGGAGATGGAAATGGGGTCAATTTGGAGATAAAAGGGAGTGTGTGAGGTCTTCTAGAGGGTGTGTGGGAAGGGTAATCCACCTATGGGTGGATATAAGGAAATCTATATTATTGTGTATTCTTCAAAATGGAGAGATAAGGAGTTTGGTTCAACATTTCTTTGAGCCTATTTGTTTTTATATGTTGAATATTCTTCAATTGCTTTATTCTTGTGTGTGTTGTAGTTTTATTGTGTGTGTATGTGTTGTTGAAGCCAATTTTGTGAGGCTTCCATGGTTGTGAACACCCCTCATTCCTTCTTGGTTGGGGCTCGAGGGCCAATGAGAAGGTTGGCTTCACCTTCTCATTGGATTAAGGTTGGGAGGTGAGTGTTGCCTAGCTCCCTACCCTTTGTTGATGTGTTGGAGATGTAGAAAATGTGGATTGCATACTTACCTTGTGTGTTGGAGCCACAGGATGGAGTTAGGAAAAGTTTTAAAAACAATTGTCATGTTGTCTCCACCTTTAGGTGGAGGGCTTGTAAACTTGTATTTTATTTTCAATTCTCCTTGTAAAGAAATTTAATTAAGGCTATTATGAATGTTGACTTATGAAATATAGAGGGTTGAAGAAGGATAAAAAGAATGCATTTTATTTTATTGTAAAATCTGCTTCATAATGCAAATCTGTAACTTATTTGAAGGTCTGTAATTTATTTTAAAATTTGCCTAGTATTGTAGGCTTAAATCTGAAAATGGTTCTTCCATGAATTTGAGATGTGTAGAGATATATATTTACTCTTTTTGAATGTTGTTTAAAGGAAATGGAAATATGTTTTGGGCTCAAGTCTCCTTCAATTAAAATGAAATCCTTGAATTAATTTTATTGTCCTGAATGGTGGGATATTTGATTTACACTATATATTTTCCTCCGATTTTCTTTTATAATATATTTCAAAATTAGACTATCATTGCATACTTGTATTATGATGAAATATTTCTATTTTAATTTGTTTAAAAATTGTTTCCAAGTAATGCTTCTTATGGAATTAAATACAAGGAAATAGAAGTATGAATATATGGATATATATATACATATATATATATATATACACACTTATATATACTTAGAAATTCATATAAAAATATGTTTTATTTCTACTGTGTATTCTTTTACATTATATAAAAAAAGGTTGAATAAGATTTTAAAAAATATACATATACAATATCAAAATAAAGAGGGAATTGATTTTACTTATATTGAATAGTTATTAAAGTAAATTAAAAAAAAATGTGTTGGGAGGGCAAGAGGGGGCTGAACCCCCTGTGCTCCCCATGATAATATTGGCATTGTTGGATGAGTGGTGTGGCATTTCCACACCACTGTATGTGGTGCCACGTCTAGGCCCATATGGCCTGTGAAACCCTTGCGTGCAACCATATAGGCGTCCGACCTTATATATACAAAAAAGAGGTTTGATACATCCATTCGTGACAAATAAAATACTTTAAGGTAAATACAATACCCAAAACCAAGAGATCCTAGTAAATAAACCTGTAAAAAAATTTGTAGATCATACAACCCTACGAGGAAGTATAAAACATATATAAGAAAATAAGGGGAGAATTTTCCCCATGCCTGCAAAAATATAGATCAAAACACTAGAGCCATAGCTCTCCACATCTTCCATGGCCTCCATCTTCTCCTCCATTGCAAACCAACCTGTGAAAATGGAGGCACATTAGGGAAAACAAAGGAAATAAAAGAAAACTTAAGAGAAATTAGGGATTATTTTAGAATACATATGATCTAGGGTGAGGATTAAATCGATTATATGACTTATATTTAATCCTCATATCTTTAATTGATGGGAAATAATTTTTCAATAAAGTTTGGGGAAATTTAATTAAAAGGAACCCTAGGATTCATTCATGGGTAATAGTTAGCTTAGATTATATTAGGACATTTTGATTAAGGGTAAATAAATAAATGTCGTGCATGTGTATTTTATTATGTTACTTAAGGGGATTAAAATGAATAAATTTAAATGTGTAGCTAACTAATTAAATGAGTGGCATGGGTATTATTTATTTATGAAATGAATTAAAATAACTTAGTAAATAATTTTAATAAATTTCATTGGAATTTAAGTGGGTGAAACTAACGAGGTTAAGTTAGAAATATTTGAAATAAAATTTGATTTAATATAATATGAACTTAAGGAAAGAAATTAAATAAAATTAATTTATGGATAAATTAAACCTTAATAATTATAGGTAATAAAATAATATTATTTAAGGAAGGGGATGTATTAAATAAATGAAGAAGTGCTTGAATATATGCAACACAATTATGTTTTATATATTAAAAACATTTGCCACACATTTTCGAAGTAATGTGATGTAGTTTTGGTGTGGTTTGACATGGAAAAATGTGGGTGTCACACTTTGGTATCTGATTCGTGGGTTCAACACTTGGACCTTTGTAAAACATGGAAGCACAATAAACCACTTAGCACAACTTTAAACTTAGGACACATAACATTGTTGATAACTTAAAAACATAGGAACTTAGTAAAATAAAACACACCTAAATAATGATGGACTAACTCCCACCTTGTTCTGTGAAGGAGGCACGGATCAGATAAGGGATTCTTACACATTGAGTTAGAAGGGCCATCCCCTCATCAGGAAATCATTGTCATACTACAAAAATCTACAAACCTTACAGAAGGTAAATGCCACCATACATGGAGGTTCAATTGGGAAATGACCTAGCTAACGGTGAGAGAGAGTTGTCACAAGAGGCTTAGGAATCTCCACTACATAGTGAGGAGAAGAGGGTGGAGAACTCCCATGTGGAGGTAGATAGACAAGACTCTCATAGAGAGATCAGAGAGATAGGGTTGTGAGCAAAGGGAGAGATCTAAGAGCCCTAGGTAGAGAGATGGCCATGAGGAGAGACCCAAGGGAAGATATACATCATTGTCACCCACATTAGTGAGATAATGAAGATTCATCCACCTCACTTCATCAGAGACATAGGAGGTTTCCAGGATGAGGCTTGGCTAGTTAGCTTGAGCGGATGCTTCAAGCTATGTCCATGAACTAGTAACACGAAATCTCCTGTTACTATACATCTTATGAGGGGCAGGGCTGGAGTATGGTTGAGGACAAAGGAGAAGAATCTCCACCTAGATTCAGAGACCATGACATGGGATATCTTTGAGGAGTGATTATGGATTAGATATATATCTAGGTGGTTCATTCTGTAGTGGATTAATGAGTTCCACGATCTGTGATAAATGAGTATGACAATGGAAGAGTATGAGAGTATGTTTTTGACTTACTACAATATGTCAACTATATACAAGATGAGAGCAGGGTTAGGTTCATCAAAGGGGCCTAAATTTAGATCTCGAGCGGTGGTGTGCATGCATTTTCCATAGACTCCATATGAGGCCATTAAGAAGTTATATATTACAAAGGAGAATAGATGGAGAAGACACAACAAGCGAGAAATAGAGTGAGGAGTTGCATATAACTAATGCAGGAAAGTCATTCGAAGGGGGTAACTCATCCTCTCATGGTGGACAAAAATCCACATAGTCCTTCTTTCAGCCACAATAATAGCCATAGTAGTAGCAACAAACCTACCCACCATTCATGCATCTACCGAGATATGATGCTCAAAGAGGGCGGAGTTTAGGGCCTCCAACTAGAAGACTTGTTAGGACACAGGCACCACCTAGATCTCAGTTAGTCGGAGCTTGTCCACAACAACCACAACATTCTAAGAGCAGGGTCATCAGGGGTCTATAATGTGGACTACTAGAGCACATTGAGGAGTCTCTTCTCATTGGAGGGGACCTAGAAGTTGTTATGGATGTAGTGTATAGGGGAACCATTGGAAAGATTCTCCACATAACCCAAGTAACAAGGGCAAGGCCCTATTTCTGATCCAACGGTTTGAGATATGGAAGGGAGTCATAGGATCTATGCATCAGTTGAGAACCACTAGGAAAAGGACCAAAGCAATGTCATTGAGACCTCATGTAGCATTGGTGGTATTCCTATCTCTATCTTATTCGATTCAGGTTCTTGGAATTCTTTCGTTTCCCCATCTTTAGTAGATCGATGTAGGCTGGTGTGCAATCAGGTAGGGTTATAGTTGGGATGTAGAGATGGATTCTAGAGCCAAGCTCATATGGACTCCTTAGTCAAGGAGTGTGTAGTAGACCTAGGACCCTTCACCATGACCTTGGATCTTCGCATCTCTCCTTGGGATCTTATGGGATTATTTTTGGTATGGATTGAATTTTAATGAACAAGGATAGATTGGATTGATACAGTAAGGTGATGTCTTGTTTAGATGATTTGGGAGTTGATTTGGTGATTATTGGGGTTAGGAGGCCTATTTACATTTGCACTATATCCACTATGAAGCTTAAGCAGTGTGCGTGTCGGAGATGCTAGTTATATGCCATTACAATTAGTGGTAGGTCAGAGGATGAGACTAGTGGGCCTTCAATTGATGATCATCACATTTTTGGAGGAGTTTTTATGTCTTTCCCGGTGAGTTACCAAGCCTACCTCCCAAAGTGAGGTATATTTCCATATAGACTTGGTTCTAGGAGATGAGCCTGTCTCACGTGCGCTTAGCAGGATGACTACCCCTGATCTTTGTGAGCTCAAGTCACAGTTGAAGGGCCTCTTGAGAAGGGCCTAATCCATCCTAGTGTATCTCCTTGGGGTGTACTAATGATTTTTGTGAAGAAGAAGGATGGATCCCTTAGATTTTGCATTAATTATAGGAATCTAAACAAAGTAACGATCAAGAATTGTTACCCCCTTCCACCCATTGATGATTTTTTCAATCAGATGAAGGGATTTAATGTGTTTTCAAAGATATACCTTAATTAGGATATCATCGGCTAAATTTTGTGGAGGTAGATATCCATAAGATAACATTTTGCACTAGATACAATCACTATGAGTTCACAATTGTTCCATTCGGACTAACGAATGCCCCCACAATGTTAATGAGTTTGATGAATGGGGTATTCAGGATGTTCTTGGACCATTTTGTGCTCATATTCCTAGATGATATATTGATATACTCATGCACATGTGAGGAGCATGAGGAGAGCACCTTTGATAGGTTCTGTAGTGTCTTTGAGAGAACAACTATATGAGAATATGGAGAATTATTTGTTCTTTAAGAAAGAGGTTCAGTATATGGGTCACATCATTTATGGGGAAGATATCATAGTCAATCCTTTCAATATTCAAGCTATCATTGATTGGCTGGTACCAACCAATGTGACCGAGGTACGTAGTTTTATGGGATTAGCAGGATATTACAGGAGGTTTGTGTAGGATTTCTCAACATTTCTCATCCCATCACTTCCTTGCAGTGTAAAGGGAAGAAGTTTGTATGGTTAGACAGATGTGAGCATAGCTTCAGGAACTTGAAGGAATGCCTTACTATAGTACCTATCCTAGCAATACCGGATCCTCAGAGGAACTTCTTTGTTTGTACGGATGCTTCATTAGTAGGGATAGGAGGAGTAATGATGTAGGATGGATGCGTTGTCACATTTGAGTCTCAAAAACTCAAGGATTATGAGCTTAATTACCCGACTCATGACCTTGAGCTTGCAAAAGTGGTGTATGCATTAGTACGATGGCATCACTTTCTTTTGGGTAGGAGGTTCACACTTAGGATAGATCATTTGAGCCTACGACACCTTTCACGTAGCCCATATCTAAACACCCATCAATGGTGTTGGATGGAGCTCTTGTGTGAGTATGATATGGATCTAGAGCATGTGAAGGGGAAGGATAATGTGGTAGAATACATCTTGATTCGATGGAGACACCTTGTTATGGCTACAACTAGTGAGTATAGATTTGCGGACCAGGATCTTATAGAAACTTCCACTCGACAGATACTATCTTTCGGCTAGAGAAGAGATTGAGTCACACAAACCCCTTAAGAGGAAGTTTTAGGGACTATCATTGGATTAAGATGTGATTCATAGACATAGGGGTTAGATATATGTTCCCTAGAGATGGAGGTTTGTGACATGAAATTCTAGTAGAGGCTCATCGTGAACCTTATTCAACCCATCTAGGGGTGAAGAAGATGCATGCTACACTGAGATAGTTATTTCATTGGAGAGAATTTAGAGGGATATATCTCGGCATGTGTCTCAGTGTTTAGAGTGCCAAAAGGTGAATATCGAGCATTACCATCCACTAGACTTCTTTATCCTCAAGATATACCTGAGTGGAAATGGGACACCATTTCCATGGACTTATTTCTTGGGAAACCTATGTCAAGATATCACCATGACGCGATCATGGTCATGATGGATAAATTAAAAAAAGTGGCTCATTTTTATCTGGTTAAGACCACCTACACAGAGTGTATATGCACGTGTTTATTTGATGAGATAGTGAGATTACATGGGATTCTACAAAAGATCATCTGTGACACGACCCCTTATACACTTCACACTTTTGGACCACCATGCAGTTTGCACTTGGGACATAAAGATCAATTTTAGTACTGCATATCACCTTGAGAAAAATGTTAATACTGAGTGGGTGAACCAGATACTAGAGGATATGTTTTGGATGTATGTTATGGATCATCAGTCACATTGGGAGGAGTATTGTATCTGGTAGAGTTTGTATATAATAATAGTTTTTAGAGTTCTATCGGCATGGCACCTTTCCATGCATTGTATGGTAGAGAGTGCAGGACTCCATTGAGTTGGGACAAATTAGAGGACAAGGTTACTATTGGGCTAGCTATGTTACGGGATATGAGCAGCAACATGTCACTTTGATTAGGTAGAGATTACAGGAGGCACAAATTAGGAAAAAGAAATATGTGGATCAAAGGAGGATAGACCATAGTTATGAGGTTGGCATGAAGGTGTTCCTAAGATTCAAACCTCATAAGATCCCCATCCATTACGGAAAAGGCTCTAAGCTAGCTCTAAGATTTGTGGGTCCATTTGAGATCTTGGAGCGGATCGGTCTCGTAGCCTACCACTTAGCCTTGCCACCCAGCTTTCTCACATCCATGATGTCTTTCATGTTTCTATTTTATGGAGATATATACAGATCCATCTCATGTATTGGATTGGACTACTTTTCAGGTGTAGGATCAGGGATAGGTAATTATGGAGCCTGTGTGCATTCTAGAGCATAGGACCCTGGGCCTTCTAGGGCATGAGATTGACTAGGTGCACATCCAGTGGGATCAATATGATGAGTCATCACCTACATGGGAGGATGCCACACTGCTACAAGCACAATTCCCACATCTATTCTAGTGACTTCCAGGAGGAAGTCAAGTCTAAGGTAATGGGATGTAGTGCTCACTCCTCTTCGACACCTATTTTTTCTATGATCATGATTATTAGTTGTTTAGTGACATGAACATTATTATGATATTTTAGATATCCTATTGTTAGACATTATGGACATTATGATTATTAGTGTGTTTGTGACTCTTATTATGAATTTGTATGGATTCCTAGGACATTGATAGATATTGTAGTACATGATGATGATTTAGTGTTATTTTTTTATATGCTGACATCTTGGACTCTTGACAATGGCGATTATGTTTAGATGATTGGAATAACCATGTGTGTACATGATGTTATGGTTTATTAATAATATGATGATAATGGGTGATCAATAGTAGGTTGTCGAATGCATCTAAGTAGGTTTAAATTTGTAGTAAGTATGTGAATTGCATGGTTATCATAAAACATGAATTGTGATAGATGGTTATGCTTAGGTGTAGGGTGATAGTAAATGTTAATGGATATGGTAAAATTGTGATAATTAGTAATTGTGAATAATTGATTTAGAATAGAATTTCTTAACCATGATAATGATGTATGTCATATGATGATGTTATATGATAGATGATATATGTGTTTGATTTCTTGATGTATTGATATGGCCTTGAGGCCAAAGGTGGTATTTTCTTGGTTGTTTGTAGGGAACAAAATCACAATAAACAAAGGAGGGACTAGGAAGACCAACCATGGAGGAATATCGTGTGTTTACAACATGGTCACCTTGGCAGTCGTTGTGTGTGCATGTGTCATCATGTTGCTTTTCATTTGTTAGGAGGTCTCAAGGGGGAGCAACCTCATAAGTGACCATGGGTGTAAATGTTGTTTTTTCTTTCTATTTATTTTTCTTAGTTGATGTTGTGATTTTATTAAGTTCTAATGTTCTCTCATGTTCTTGTGTTTATTAATGTGCCCTTGATTAAGTAAGTAATTTTGTGGTTTATGTTAATTGGATGATGTGGCATATGTGGGGGCAATGATTGTGTGAGATATACCTTATTTTTCTTTATACTTTTATTGGATTTATTTCAACCTTGGTTTGTGTGCCTCATCCCCAATCTCCAAACTCTCGGATTTGGGATTTGAGCCCATTTTGGAGACTTGTGGGACAAGTTTTACTTGTCCCACACTCCTTAAACCTCTCCCTCCAACCTAACATATGGTATGAGGGGTCAAATTTAGCCCTAATCATGTGCTTTTGAGGGAAAATAGGCAATTAATGCCACCTCTTTCTTAATTCCCTAAATTTGAAATCTTGAAATGTGGAATGAGGATTTTGTATGGGAAGGAATGTGTCATGTCTCACCTTCTTCATTTATGGGACCTTGGTTTGTGTGTTGGGTTATGAGGTGGATTGAAGGAAATGAGGTGGCATCCTACATGGAGCCACATCACCATCCTCTCCACCAAATTCTATTTATTGGAGTCTTTTATTTGTTTTAGGGTTACTTGCTTGGAGATGTTTTGGGAGCTTGCATGGGAGTTGTTTGGATTGTGGAAATAAGTTGGAGCTTGGGTTCTTGAAGGTTGAAGGAGATCTATGGAAAGGTAGGATCTAAACTTGGTATTTTTTTTTTCTTTGCTTGTGAATGGAGTTGTGAAATGTATGAATGCATGTGTTTTTGTATGGGTTGGGTAGAATTGGCCATATGATGGTGTAGGGAGACGAAAATGGGGTCAATGTGGAGGTAAAAGGGAGTGTGTGAGGTCTTTTGGAGGGAGTGTGGGAAGGTTAATCCACCTATGACAAGATATAATGAAATCTATATTATTGTGCATTATTAAAAATTGAAAGATAAGGATTTTGTGTATGAGTATAATGCACTTGGAGGTTTTGGGTGGATCCCTGTCCCACTTGGGAGGTATAAGGTGATGGAAACTAGGTTTCCTTTCTCCTTTGCTTCAATATTTTGAGCCTATGTGTGTTTTTGTATGTTGCAAATTTTCCTATTGCTTTATGCTTGGGTGTGTTGCAATTTTATTATGTGTGTATGTGTTATTGAAGACAATTTTGTGAGGCGTCATGGTTATGAACATGCCTCATTCCTTCTTGGTTGGGGCTCGGGGCCAATTAGAAGGTTGGCTTCAAATTCTAATTAGATTAAGGTTGGGAGGCGAGTGTTGCCTAGCTCCTACCCTTTGTTGATGTGTTACAAATGGAGAAATTTTGGATTACATACTTATCTTGGTGTGTTAGAGCCACCAAATGGAGGTAGAAAAAGTTTTTAAAAAATTCTCATGTTGTCTCCACCTTTAGGTTGAGGATTGTAAACTTAGATTTTGTTTTCAATTCTCCTTGTAAAGAAATTTAATTAAGGTTATTATGAATGTTGATTTATGTAATATAGAGGGTTGAAGAAGGATGAAAAGTTTGCATTTTATTTTATTGTGAAATATGCCTCATAATATAAATCAGAACTTATTGAAGGTCTATAATTTATTTTAAATCTGCCTCATATTGTAGGCTTAAATCTGAAAATGGTTCTCCTTGAATTGCAAATGTGTAGAGATATATATTTACTCTCTTTTGAATTTTGTTTAAAGGAAATATAATTTTTTTTGGGTCATAAGTCTCCTTCAATTAAAATGAAATCCTTGAATTAATTTTATTGTTGTGAATGGTGGGATCTTTGATTTACAATGTATATTTTCCCTGTAATTTTCCTTTATAACAGATTTTGAATTAGAATAATATTGTATGCTTGTATTGTGAAGAAATATTTCCATTTTAAATCAAAAGAAAGAATTTTTTTCAACTTGTAATGTTTCTTATGGAATTAAATACAAATAAATATATATATATATATATATATATATATATATATATGTGTGTGTGTGTATGTATATATATACATTCATATATTTTTTTTTCTTTCTACCTATGTATTCTTTTACAAAATAAATTCTGCAAAAATGCATATATATATATATACATACACACACACACACACACACACACACACACACACACACACACACACACACACACACACACACACACACACACACACACACACACACACACACACATATATATATATCGAAAGAAAGGGGGAACCCAACTCCTCATGTTCCTCCCCATGGCCTCAATAATGCAATGTTGTGAGTGGTTTGGCATTGCCACACCATTGTGTGTGGTGTAGAAATACCACACCACCTACCCCTTTCCATTGGAGCCACCGCATGAGCCCAGGCCCCTGCACAATGAAAGCCCTACTACACGTAGCCATATAGGCATCCACCTTGTATATATATATATATATATATATATATATATATATATATATATATATATATATATATATATATATAACATATAAATATGTATATATGTGTATAAATAAAAAAGACGTAGGATTCATCCCGTAAAAATACAATACTTAAGGTAAATACAATACAATACCCCACAACGAGAGAGATCCTCGTAAATAAACCAAAAAATTTTGTAGATTATCCAACCCTCGGAGGGAATATAAAACATATATAAGAAAATCGGGGAGAATTTCCCCCGCTGCAAAAAATCCGGATCAAAACCTAGAGCCATAGCTCTCCACATCTTCCATGGCCTCCATCTTCTCTCGCCTTAGAAACCAACATGTGCAAATGGAGGCACATTAGGAAAACAAAGGAAATAAAAGAAAACTTAAGAGAAATAAGGGTTTCTTTTAGAATACCTAGGATCTAGGGTGAGAATAAAATCAATCCTATGGCTCATATTTAATCCTCACATCTTTAAGTGATGGGAAATAATTGTTTCAATAAATTATGGTGAAATTTAATTAAAAGGAACCCTAGGGATTCATTTGCGGGTAATAGTGAGCTTACATTATATTAGGATATTTTAATTAAGGGTACAAATAAATAAATGTTGTGCATGGGTGTTTTTATTATGTTACTTAAGGGGATTAAAATGAATAAAGTTAAATGTGTAGCTAACTAATTAAATGAGTGGCATGGGTATTATTTGTTTAGGAAATGAATTAAAACTAACTTAATGAATAATTTTAATAAATTTAATAGGAACTTAAGTGGGTAAAACTAATGAGTTTAAGTTAGAAAATATTTGAAATAAATTTGATTTAATATAATATAAATTTAAGGAAAGAAATTAAATAAAATTAATTTAGGGATAAATTAAACCATAATAATTATGGGTAATAAAATAATATTCTTTAAGGAAGGGGATGTATTAAATAAATGAACTAGTGCTTTAATAAACACAACACATGTATGTTTTATATAAAACAATTCCACAATTTTTCTAAGTAATGTGATGTAGTTTTGGTGTAGTTTGACATGGCGAAATGCAGACGTCACACGGGCAATGGTATATGTACAATAACGAGAAGGATATGAAATTTCATGTCATGAATAAAAGGTATATAAACTAAAATTAGGTGCTCTATGGACTCAAACAAGCTTCCATAGCATGGTAATGTCGCATTGATTCTTATTTAATTAAAATTGGCTTGAGTGGGTGCAATAGAAAGCATACTTTATATATCAAAATGGATGAGAAATGTAAAATATCGATTGTGTGTCTTTATGTACATGATTTAATTTTCATAGGAGACCTTTCCATAAATTCTTTTAAGGTATCCATGTTGAAAGAGTTTTAAATGTCTGACCTTGGTCTCATGAAAGAACAAAATAGAAGTCAAGAAATTATCTGAAGGTATTTTTATTTCTCAATCAAAGTTTGCAAGTGATGTATTGAAAATATTTAATATGTTGAGTTGTAATCAAGTGCCTAAATAAGTTGTTACAGGGCTGAAGTTGAGCAAGGAAGATAGTGGTTCAATTGTTGATCCTAGATTGTTTAAAAGACTATTTGGTAGTCTCATGTACTTGATGGTCATAATGCATTATATTATGTATGGTGTAAGCCTTCTTTTGAGGTTCACGGAGTCTCAAAAAGGCTCCCATTGGGTAGCTAGAAAAAAAATACAAAGGTATCTTTTTGGAACAAAGAACTAAAAATAGCTCATTGGATATATGGACAACAATTTTGTTGGCAGTGTTGATGATAGGAAAATTACCTCTGGTTATGATTTTCATTTTTAAATAGGGGTAGTATCATGGGCTTTAAAGAAACAACCCATTGTAACTCTTTCTTTAGGAGAAGCAGAGTATGTGGCAGTGACAAGTGCGACATGTCAATTCATATGGATGAGGAGAATACTAGATGAGTCAATGCATGAACAAGAAGAAACAACAAAAAATATTTTTGTGATAATACCTCAGCCATTGCATTGTCTAAATACCAATTTTTTCATAAAAGGAGAAAGAACATAGACACTAGATATCATTTTATAAGAGTCCTGGTCAATAAAAGGGAAATATGTCTAGAATTTTTTAGATCACAAGATCAATTCACTAATATTTTTACTAATCCATTGGGAAAATATGCATTTCAATATATGAAAAGTTATTTGGGTGTCTATGCTAAAGATGAAGTGAAGAATGGGAGATATGGAAAAGGTAACAATAACTATGGAGAGGATACATATATTTCTGATAAGGATGACAACGAGTTAAGATTAAGGGTGAGTGTTGGAGATATAATCTCAACCCCCACATTTAAATTTGACCTCTAACAACTAGAAGTGTCTCAAAAATGCCGATTTTGGCAAAATGGAAAAGATTTTCATTAAATGGAATGATCAGATTTGATCTCCGACATTATCTCTCATTTTGGAAACTTGATTTGTCTGTGTGCTACATTTTTGCATGGAGGATTGAAGAGAGAAAAGATTATGTAAGGGAAAAAGAAGAAAAATAGAGTAGTGAAGCTCTGCTGAATATTTTCCAAAAATCTAATATTTATTTAGTTGATTTTTATTTTTGATTTTTGATGTGCATTTTGTGTGTTGTATCCTCCATTATTGTGCATTTATTTTATCAATTTTTATTGTTATTGAATGCATTTTGAGTTTGTTGTTGTCTTCCCCTACCTCTTCCCTTCATAATCTAAAGTTGTTGGATGCTCACCCCATAGTAGATTTTTGGAAATCTAGGTGGGTAGACAAACATTGATTTCCTCTTGACTTATGAAAAAATGATGTAAACTATAATACTTATATGTAGTGAATTTTTATTTAAAAACGTATAAAAATTAGGTTTACCAAAGGTTGGATGTGAAAGATCCAAACTATGAAAATATCCAACCTGGGACATGATGCTATAATACTTATCATATGGTTATAGTGGGAGTATTGAAAAGAATCTCGTGGATGAAGAAAATGACAAATTATGTTTATCAGTATCTTATAAACTGCACATACGCTCTCAAAATGGATTTAACATGTCCTTAGCTTACAACTATGTGGGTAATTAAGTAACCATGTCTCACTTAATTTAACCAAACCAAAATTTATTTGTAAACTCACGGAACAAGATCAGCCACTCTATTCAAACATAAGTGGAAAACATATCATTATATAAAGAAACAAACAATGTTGTTATATGTCATTCAAAAATAATTATATATTGATCAAGATGTGCTCAATTATACTCTTAAACATATTTATATAATGAAAGTCAATATTTACATCTGTTTATATCATATTTGTTTAAATATTACGACCCTTGCTTCCATGATAATAACAACGCATGTGCATGGAGGCATCAACCGTGGTGCAATCTAAAGTAATTATTTGGGAGGAGTCCCACACCACAACATCCATGTCAAGTGCATGGCTCAAATTTTCTTTATTTTTCGCTGATGCATATGCTCGATAATTATTGTTTATTTGGTGTTTAGTGTAATGTGAATATTAGTTACCTAACATATATTTTCTTTGGCTGCAGAAGGAAAAAAACAACATTAGCCAAATTCCCAAGGAGCAGACAAGTTAATGCCCAAATTAATGTTTTAATGTTTTACAATTTTTCATTCATGAATATATCTGACTCATGACAACATGGCATCCAGACCAGCACGAAGCTTGGTAATGTGTTCTCGTACATCGGTGATACACCGTAAACCGGAAGGAACGAGGGGAAGATAATTGAAAAATTAGAATGAATTCGAGAGATGCAATAAAAATGGTAAAATAAATGCTCAACATTGGAGGATGCCATATAAAAATAAATAGCAAAAATTAGAAATAAAAACATATGCATATATATACCTATATATACACACACACATATATAGGTACACACACACACACACACACACACACACACACACACACACACACACACACACACACACACACACACACACACACACACACACACATATAGTTTTCTGGTCAAAATTCAGCAGAGCTTCAATGATATGTATTTCTTCTTCTCCACCTTTTTTTCTTTTTCTCTTATCCCTTCTTACATACAAAAATACAACATACCCAATTAAAATAAACAATGTATAAATTAATTCCACACATAGATGCCCGATAGAGTCAAATACAAAAATTAATACATTTTCCAAAATGAAAGAGAATGTTAGAAATCAAATTTTAACATTTAATTAATGAAGATCTATTTCCCTTTTGGAAGATACCTTTTTTCACATCTCAGCAGTGGAGCCGAGGTGGTATGGTTTTTTCTAAGTGTGCTCTTATTTTTGTTGTATCCTTTGTACCCATGTTGAAGGGTGTGACGAAACGGAGAAAATCGCAAGAAATCATGTTGTCATCTGTAGAGATTTGGAATGGCGTTTTCTATGCTCGTCTTGATCACACTTTCCTTCACTAAATATGTTAATGGAGGAGATATTGTATAATACCTAATAACCTACATAAGTTTATATATAGTGGGGTTACATGATATAGGAAAAATCACATAAATAATTATTATAAACCTTTGCCCATAAAAAGAAGTAGAAATATTGTTGGTCCCTTCCATACTGCAAAGTTGTAACATATAATTTTGTACAAACTTCATTTACATATATAATACAAAATATTTCCTTCGAATGTAATCTATACAGACTTCCACTTTTACTGCAGATTTAACACACTTGGTTAAATGAATTTCAAAATAATAAATGCTTTGCAAAATTAATGATGCTTTTCATGAGACTGAGTTATAATTGGTTGTAATAAAATAAATAAATTACATTTTTTAATTATTACTTATGTTATGACACGTAAAACACCGAAGCTTAGGTGGGGTTGGTGATGATGGGTGGACTATGGTCTATCAAAAGAAACACAAATTTAGTACATTTGACCATGTTACGTGGACCCTCTCTTCGGTAGCTCCTAGTGGTAATGTTTAAGGTTCAAGATCTTATACATTATTCACCAAACTATATTATAATGTGAAGCACTAATAATAATTCCTAACATTCCCCCCCTTAGTGCGAACATGGTAGAAAAACATCCACACACTCCTCTGCAGTATGCTCACCCCTGTGGCATGTCCAACTCTGTGACTCATGACCTTGATCCAAAAGAAAGGCTCTCTCCTTCCATGGTTTTAAACAGGCTTACCACAAACCTTGAAGTGACAGGAACCTCATCAACTGTCGACCTCGTGTGGTTTTTTGGATCCTCCCACAAACCCTTTCAAGATCCATGAACTGACTTACTCTGGTGCTACTGTTCACCACTATGCTTATACATCAGGGAATAATGTAGGAAACACAACATGCATATCACAAAACTGCACAATAGAAGATATACTGAAAAATTTCACATTACTTCCTATAAGAATCGTAATGTTCTTAATCGTAGTCTCTGTCATTGATCGTTGCCACTCGATCTCGAACAGCATAGAAAACTGCCACTGCCACTGGAAGCTTTCCTTGACTAAGTCGTTTTGGGTGCAGAATGGGAATGGAACATTGGTATGTATTCCCCCCCACAATGTGAAATTCCACACATATAGATACTGAGAAGCAAACTGCATCGAAGAACATACTCCTGAATGGATCTTGCTAGTTAGGTCTTGCTGCACATGGTCACTAATGCTAGTGAACGTATTCTTCTAGCTGACCATCTTCCAACGAAGTACGGTAGTCAGAGGACCAAGTCAGTCAGAGGATCACTGACAGTCATCTGCGCTCCAACACAACTCTCTTTCCAACATCCATCAAATACCAAACAAAACAGGAACACTGCAAATAGAAGCACTCTGAGAAAATGGAAACCACACTGAAAATCATATACTCACACTGCACACCTGTGCCACCAAATCATTCTGTGCGGCCCCGTCGTTGGTGACTGACGAGAGGTCGCTTGTTTGACCTCCTTCCTCCGATGCCTCCTTCCTCCATCAGATCTGCTGCTAACTCAGCCGAATGTGATCATGGGGCTCAAATTTATATACTACAATTAGACGTCGGATTCCACCGAAAATGCGTCTGTGAGGCAAATTTTTTTATTTTTGGACTTTTACAATGACACGACTTTTGACTTTTTGACAATGACGCTACTACTCAACGCAACAAATAACGACTTATGTTTATTGACTACGAATTAAAAAATATTTTAATTACACAACACTTGACTTTAACACATTTGACTATAGACGACAATAACAAAATGACTCAAAATGACTCTTATAACTTTGACATAAAATAATGACTAAAATAATACTAATGACACCTATACTCGGCTCTCTCGTTGACATAGAGTAATCCTAACCACTATTGAAAACATTTACATGCCTTTTTAATAAATTTTCAAAAAAACTTGCTCCACGTGGGCAGAATGAATTAGATCACAAAACTATGCAAACAAAAACTAAATAAGACTCACAATTAACAAAACCGACCTATTTTCTCCATTCGTGGCTGTGTGAAATCTACACGATTCTGTGTATGTGGATTGAGCCTGGCATTCGAATATCTTGGATCTGACAGGAGAAGAGATTTGTGTCACACCGAGATCATATAGTAGCGTCCTCTGTGCATCAACTGAATAGATAATAATTAGCTCTTGCATGTAAACGATGTAAACCTTGTTGCGAGTAGCTATTTTCTCTACAGAACAGGTTGTGTAGCCCGAACGTGAATAAGAAGCGAGGATTTGATTGAATGCATAGGAAGCTTCGAACGTGGATGGTAGAGGCTGCAGACCACGTTTTTTTCTTTTTTTTCTTTGCACAGGAATCGAACTCGAGTCAGATTGTGAGATCCACTTCGTATGGATCGGCCTTTGAATGATCTGTCACGCCTTTGATGGATCAGTTAGAATGCGCAGAGACCAATGATACACGTTGAATGCAAATTCCACGTGGATGCTAGCCCAACGGAAGAAATGGAGAAGACTGTAATGTGTGCGCAGGATTCAATGCAACTCTGTCAAATGTGCACAGGCCGCATGGAAGAATTTGATATTGCTCATATACGGGACAACAAAGAACATCTAATGTCCCTCAAAATAATTTTTATTCCATCACAGGATGAATAGAATCAGACTGCTCTGATGCCAATTGAAAGCTTTGAAAGAGATTTACACAATAATTTTCTTCACACTATATTTCATCATCCGTGATATTACAAATATATAGGCAATGTTGTTCCTATAAACAAGGAGGTGGCTACAACCACTCTTCCATAAATAACAGTAAACACACGTACACAACAAACTCCTAATATACATTATTGTTACATAACAATAATGTCACCAAACTATATTATAATGTGAAGCACTAATAATAATTCCTAACATATATCACTATGAGATGGGTGATGAGGGTGTATGAAGTGTAAATAAGTAGGCATTAGATAATAGAAGTGATGATTTTACCGTTAAGAGTAGAACACTATGTTATTAATAAGGAGAGGGTGGTGATTTAGCCTAAAGTGTATACCACTAAATGCTAAGTAGGAGAAATAATGATGTGGTGAGAATAACTTAGAAGAGGATGATAGAATAGGTGATGATTGGATGTAAGAGGATAATTTGTATACCACTACATGATATGATGATGAGTATGGGTGATGATATAGCCTAGAGCATTGGTCACGAGTCCGAGAAATGTGTCATGATGACATATTGAATCTAGGTAAGGTCCATTTGATTAGTAAACCCTCGGTGGATAAGTATGAACCTAGGAACTAGAGTGCATAATAGGGTGGTGAGTGCGGTGTGTAGAAAAATGTAGTGTAGATGACCAAGGTATATGAATGTGTTGTGAAGTATGTGGGTAGGTAGAAATAGAATGTGTGCTGATGAGATGAAGCTAGACCCAATTATAAGGAAATATAGTGTAGGGTGTAGAATAGGTAGGATGTATGTAGGCAATGTGGGTATGGAAGGTGTAATGCAATAAGTGTGTAGATAGGAATAGAATGTGTAATGATAATAGATAAAACTAGACCCAAGTATAAGGAAATCTAGTGTAGCACATGTAGAATGAACAAGATGTGTGGATGACATAGAAAACTAGACTCATATAGGATGATGACTAGTGTAGCGTGGATGAGATAGATGATGTAGAAGTGACTACTAGAGGAGGTATGTATAGGATGATGTAGGATGTATACGTATGGGTCCGGTAGTGTAGTGTGTGGGGTTCAAGTGTAATAGTAATCCCTCAATAGTCCAGTGTGAACCGAAGCACTAGGGTGCATCATCGGGTAATGAGGGTGTGATACCATATATTAGAAATGTTGATATGCAAGGGAAGGAAAATTGTATGGGTGTGAGGGGTATTAATAGGAAAGTGCAAGAGGAGGGGTGGGGTTTGTCTAATGGTTAGCACCCCCAACTATGGAGGAAAGAGGAATCAACAAATGAGGGTGGGGGATGGATGTCCATAGATCCATACATGAGAGGAGGATGGCAGAGAAGGATGCTCTAATAATGTCGATATAGGAGATAAGTGTTGTGTAGGAAAATGAGGCCAATATGCATGCGGGGTGTATGTAAGATGAGCATCGGGGTGTATTAAAATGCATAGGTGAGGGAGATCAAGGAGGTTTCATGCATAAAGAGGATGATAGTTGACGTTAAATAAAACATGGTGGTGATTTATAATGAGAAGCGGTAATAGGTTTAGGAATATGCCTATTTCAATGTGCAAGACTAAGGGTATGGAATGCTCATGTGGGGGCCAATTGAGGTGGTGATAGAAGAGGAGCTATGTTATTGGGAGATAGAGGTACAGAGAAGTCGAACAAGAGTACAAGGATGCTGGAGGTGAATGAGGGATGCCATCAATGGAGATAACTTGGTTGATGTAGACAAACTAGAAGGCACAAGTATTTTATGGAGATAATAGCTTGGGCTTTACGGATCCAATCTAATCCTAGAAGTAGGTCATAGTTGTGGACAACTTGATTAATGATGTAAGAAAGGAGAAGAGTGAGAGGACCAACTGTGATAGGTAACTTAACGACACCATAAGGCCTCTTGAATAGAAAGTCAATTTGCGATGGAGGGTAACCGATAGATCGTAGAAGAGATAAGGAGCCTATGCTAATAGGAGAGGATAGATCAAACTTAGTGTTGTTGATGGGGTTTGATGTGATAAGGGCATGTATGTATACATCGTCGATGCAAATTTATCATGATAGTTAGCGTGAGAGAAATAAATAACAGGTGGGGTCGTGTTAGTGTGCTAGCGACTCGGAACTCAAGTTCTCCTACATCGGGAGGTGGTGTGGTATGGTATGCATGATTAGTAGAGGATTCTATAGCCTTTTTGTCATGTTGGTTAGATTATTTGTTAAAAATGTTTACTTTACCCTTCTCCTTAGTGTGAGGAGGGCTAGTAGGTTCATGGAATTCGAGTAGTTCATTGTCAATTAGATCTTGGATAAGTTTCGAAGTGTCATACAACGGTTAGTCGAGTGGCCTACACAACGATGGTAATCATAATGGAAGATTCCATTGTAATTTCATCATTTAGGCTGTGATGGGTCTAACTCGAGTGGTGGCGGTAGGGTGATGTGGCTACAATCGAGGAGTTTCTGCAAGATGAGATGTGGTGGCATAGGGAGGGTGGTAAATATACACCTTTGAGGAGGTTTGGGATGGTGTCTCCTTAGAAGGTGTAACAGTGTTGACTGTGAGTTTATTATTGATAGGCTTAGACGTAAAAGGTTTAAATGTTGACTTGGTTGGTAAATGAGAGGATGATGAAGATTGTTCTTGATACTTTAGCTTTCCAATAGAGATAGGCTTAGATTTTGAAGCTTAAGAGTATGACATAGTTGGTCAAAGGAAGGAAAGGTTTCAAAGAGAAGACTTTCTTAGATAGGTGGTAAAATGATTTGTATAAATAAATCTTGTAAATCTAAATCGGAAAGGACATTAGTCATTTTTGCTACAAGTGAAGTGCTCATTGGGTCCCTATTTAATTTGCGCTAATTGGGCATAGGTCATCTTAGAACCGATGTTGATGGAAAATTGTGTGAGAAAATCATCGGCGAGATGAGTAAAGGAGGTGATGGAATGAACAAGTAAATCATAGAACCAATACATGGCGTATTCCGGAGATTGTGAGGAAAACGTTTGGCTAACAAGAGGTGATCATTAGCAAAATCAAGATAGGCAACATGAAATGCATGAAGATGCTCTTGTGGGTCACCGTGTCCATTAAAAATGGGCAATTTAGGGGTGAAAAAGTTAGGAGGAAGAGGGTAAGTAGAAATAAGAGGTGAAAATGGGGTATGCAACAACAAGGTAGAATCTAAAGAGGGAGATGTGGTGGCATGTTGCAACTTGCGAATTTGAGCCTGGAGATCATGATACAAGGAGGTTAAATCTTGATTTCCAGTAGAGGATGTTTGTCATTGATGTGACACAAAAGGAGGGGTGAATTAGTTAGTGGGAACCAAAATTGGAACAATAGAAATGGGTGGAATCATAGAGGTGAGAAAGGTTGTAAAATGGTTGAGCTCAGCCAAGTTAGTGGCCTCTTCACGAGCCACATGTAGAAGTAAATCTAGATCATATGGGTGTTCAACAAGGTGATCGTTGATGGATTTAAGGTGGGCTTTGGTAAATTCCTCATGAGTTTGGGCCATGGTAAAAGGGGAAACTACACCTTAGAAAGTGCGATAAAGAAATGATGGGTTCACCAAAATGATTAACAAAAATGAATTTTCCTAGAGTCCTAAATGGGGGTATTTAGGGTTCTAGTGTTAATCTAAATAGGACTAAAATGTTGTAATAAAGAGGCTAAAAAGTAATAAATAACTGCAAAATAATATCCTAAAGCGATATAAATTAATTGCATGATTTGATCTAATGGAAATAAAACCCTAGAATACAATAGGGAGTAAGGAAAAGACTCAACTGATAATAGGAGATTGTCACAGGTTGTTACAGATCTAGAACTGGAACTTGGTAGTGTAGAAAAACACTCAAGTTCTCTGCAGAGGGAAAATTTTGACTATTTTAAGTGACATAGGTGCATGGGAGTGTATTGGGGCATCCCAGGGTGCCTTGGTCTACATTCTGGGTGCACAGAACAATAGAAATGCTCAAAACCCCAATTTGGAGCGGTCGCTAAGTGAATGTTAATAATATATGTTTGTCACATTGGATTCGTAGGATGAACTGGATGACACCCCATACAAGAAGAAGAAGAAGGGGTCGACCGACCTTAGCCGCCAAACCGGTGGACTTATTGCTAAGAGTTGTACTACGTTCTGAGACCCTGATGTAGTTATGGTGAGTGTGTATATGTCATTCCCTAGGTGCTCTTGTGATAGTTTCACTTTGTGAAATAGTGAGCTATGATAGCTATGGAATATGTAGATAATAAAGTAAAATGAATAGAATCCCTCCTCTAAGAATGTGTGTGATGCAAACATTCCTAGCTTGAATGTATGGTTTTATGTGGATGTAAGTGGTGCAATGTATGTAAACCTATATGGAGTGATAGTAGCGATAGGATACAATGACATAGGACCATTATTATGGTCTTATAATCTTTATATTTATAGGGATCTCAAGTTTAAATTCACAATTAAACCCGATAATGCTAATGAGAAAAAGATAAAGATGACCAACGGCTAGAAGTGACCTAAAAGGAGCGAAAGAAGATAAGCATCAATGGGGTGACTAGAGTGGGACTAGAGCACCCTAGTATAGGGTGGGACACCCGGAATTAGGACTAGAATCTTAGGGAAGTTAGAAAATGGGATGATAAGTATCGGGAAATATGTAGGAAAGACGAAGTAAAACATAAAACAAAGATGGAAAAAGTGGGATTAATTGGTACTTTGTACACTTGAGAACCTTCTAAATAGTAGTATAAGACTAGGCTAAATATTGTCTAATGTGTAATATTTGTGTCTATAGTCATTGACACAAAGTGTGATCCCACTTGTCCATATGGATGTTGGTGTCATTAATGCCACTTTTTTCAAATGACTCTGTATTGTGAAAAATAAAAGATATGGATTTGGTTATGCCTATTGGTGGAAATTTTTTGAGCTAGTCCCATTAAAACTTCCCTATGCAAAGGAGTGCTATCTCAAGGTTTTAGACTTGCAAAACTACAACAAAAATAATGGATCTAATTTTATTAATGTTTTTTTGTCTCTTAAGAACAAGTATTAGTTGGATGACAAGGATGAACTACACGACATGATGGGAAAGCCCAAAAGCATGAAGGAATAAGACATATGTACGATTCCTATCTACTAGTGTGGTAAATCCTATTATAAGAATCCTTATGGGATGGGGAGGATTTGGATATGAGATGATATGGCAAAAGGATTTTCTCCTTTAGAAAAGATCATCACGTACCCTCGATAGCTTATCAAGAGCTCAAATTTGAAATTAGGTAGTACATTTCACAAATATGTTTAGAAAGGTTTCATTTACATTACCATCCATGCTGAATGAAACATGTCTTCATAAGGTTTTCATTTTCAATCCTTTATAATATTGGTTTGAGTTTTTATTATTACGTAGATAGTATATTCTTTCAAGCTTGGTATTATATTATTTGATTCTAGTGTCACTATTAAAAACTGGTCAAACTTCATTAATATAATGTGATAGTTTTTAAAGTCATTCTAGCTATTAGGTTACCAATATTTAATTTTTCAAATTTTTTATTGTCATGTCAAAATAGTTTGCATATAAATCTAGTTCACCATCAAAATATTAATTAAGTTATAAGGCGTTATTGTGAGTCAAGTGTCAAAAGTCTTCAAATAGTTTGTCTTGTAAATAATGTTATTTGATGGCCGTTATGGACATGACTTGGCTTCCTATATATTTAAATGTGTAAAATAAATCCTTAATTAATATAGTGTGAGAAGAATTATATTAGTGATTTTATTGTGTTCGTGTTTGCATATATCTATCCATATGCTCTCATTTATTTTATTTTTCACAATATTGTTGGCCTCTACAAACACTACCAAAGTCATCTATATAGGTCTCCTAACATGTCGATGCATTAATATACAATTTCTATTACCAAAACAAGATTTATTTACCGATACATGGACACTAAAACCATGTATTTATGATTTTGAAAGTTGTGAATTATTTATTTTAAAATTTCTAAAAAGAATAATTACATTGATGTGAAAATTAAGAGCATTGTTGATATGAAGGAGAATAATAGACAACCTGATTTTTGCTTCTCTTCTTGACACAACATGGTTTATAGTTTAAACAAGTGCAATTCTATCTTATGTCCAAACTCTCTCATATACACTTTGATGCCTTCATCAAATTGAAATTCATGTAAAAAGACACTTGTCATCAGGGCATGGGTCATTTTGTGGATTTATGATCTATGTGTTATAATTTTTGTGCGATACATGTTGTGATAAGATATCATTAAACATATTTGTAATTTCCACAGATACTTCATACATGACATTAATTTATTGAACTTTTGTATACCTATAAGGTATTGGTGACTCTATGAGGTCCAAGTCTAGTCAAATTGTGTAATATTAAAATTTCAAATCAGTTGTCCTTTTTCATGGTGTTGCCATTAGTAATACTAAATTTTGAAATGTGTAGGGAATGCATTCTACTTTCAAATAAAACCAATCTACAAATTTTCATTTAGAAATATATTTTTTCAAATCAACATCCAAAGAAAGAAATTATTGAAGCCTATTGAAGGAAAAAGTACTTTTCATTCCCAAGTTTCTCAACGTTATAATGATTTCTTTTTTGAATCATTATGGTGAGAATATTTCTATTCAAAAAAATCTTGAAGATCATAATTTGTTTCTAATTTATCTCAAACATTCAATAGAGTTGTCAGTCCTAGAGATCCTTCAACTTTTGTTTTTGGAATCACTAGTAAGTACATTTCTTGTAAAAATGATATTTGCATTTTGACCTCTCATCTATTTTAGAAACCAAGAGAGTTTTAGTGACACCTTTATCACATGTAGCAATATGTCCTTAACACTCCCCTTACATCTAGAAAAATACTTTGAAAAAGTGAGAGAATTGTCACTAAGAGACCCCTTTGACCAAAATCTTACTCCTTTTTACCCCATATTTTTTCCACTAGTATCTTGTTCTTATTTTAAATCGCACCATCTAAGTCATTGTATATAACAAAACTATAATGAATTAGAAATGGATGAAACTAATCCTAACCGAGACACATTTTTCAAGAATTTTAAATCTATTAACCTAGATTTCAAAAACATATAGAAACCTAGATTTCAACAAACGAAGGGTTTTTCTTATCCATGATGATTTTATGTAATTATATTGATGATTATGTTATTGTGTATGAATATGTGGTGATTAATATCTTTATCCATATGTTGTAAGAAAATGTTGATGATTGGTTTGATGTCTATCCCAATGATAATATTGATTCCTACCCTTAGATGAAGAGAGAATTTAAGCTTAAATGTAGTTATAGAATGAATCCAAAAAAATTATTAGTACTGAATTTGAAAACATAAAATGCATCATAATGAGTTTGTTTAGGATTTTAATGGAAGATTTAGTAATACTATGCTAAGATTTCTAAATAATGTTATAATTCCTAATGCTACACATTTGATAAAATAATGTGAGGCTTTTAATGCTAAATTCATATTATATCTTAGAGATAAAGGCCTAGTCATATTGAGACATGCCCATTTCATGACGATCAACATTATTGAAATCCCGCCAAAAGAGATGATGTAAAAGTTCTCCCACTAAATGAAAAATAAACACCGAGTAGTTCACGGTTTTTGTAAAATTTCTCCCACTATAAATGAAAAAAAAACTAAATAGTTCATGATTTGTTAATGAAAATCTAAATATTAGGACAAGATATTTGAAATATTTTTCTTATTGAGTGGCTCGTAATGATAAGGGATTTTCTCAAATGTAGGATAAGAAGCACATAAATGAAAAACCAAAACAATAAAGATAGAATTCGATGCAGGAGCATCAAGGACCAAGGCATAATAAGGTCATACAAGACCATGATAAATGTTGTCTATAGGTGTGTTAGAGTTAAATATGTTGTAAAAATGAATATATGCTTGTAAGAAGTTGATAGGGTGACTTGACTTGGCATTTAAAGGGTAATATGGGCTAAATAAGGACTTCAAATGCCATGTCATCATGTTTGTTAGTCCATGCACGAGTTGGAAGAAGTATTGGATTGATATCCATTAATATTCTAGGATTAGAATATTGATTAAGTCTTGTTAGGGTATTGTGGAGTCAGTTTAGGGGCTGTTAGAGTCTATTCTTAGCTAATGAATACCTATTTCATAGGTGATTCGATGGAGATGAAGTAGAACAGGGGTTCTCAAGGTTTTTAGAAGGTGGAACAGTGAATAACAACATGTGTAGGATGTTTGAAAGAAGAATTATACTCTGGTTTGCATGAAATAGCTTGTTTCAATGGACTGTGCACAAGAACCCTGGCAGGACAGCAAGATAGAAACCCTCCATGACCTTCAAATGATGTAAATCTCTTGATTGTTAGCATGGAAAGATTCTACAGGTGATGTGGATCACATTGGTAATTTTTGTATGTTTTGAAAATGCATAGTTTGGATTTTATAGCAAATTGTTGCCTCTCGGGCCTGAACTAGGGCTTTGTATATCTTTTTATTCCATGGATAGAATTACTTGAAAATTTTACAATATCTCTGCATTGATATGATCTAAAGATCATCCAAATTTGGTGAAGAATGATCTTGTGTCGCTCAAGCTATAGGTGACTGTGTATTCGAGATATAACAGTGATGTATAGTTCACAGTCAAATAAAGAACATACACAGTTTTTGCATTATAACATGACTAATCATGATGATAGATTGATATGATGGACAAAATAGGGGTATATTGGATGTATTTGCATGATCTCAGGTTTGAATGCATGAAGCTATTACCTTGTTAGCATACAAAAGATGATTGCACAGGATTAGGACTGTATTTGGCAAGAAAGGAGGACTGCAAACATGAAGGAGATGGACACAATATGATGAAAATACACTAATGGGAGGGAACCTATCCAGGTATATTTGTTGAAATGAATGACATTGGGCATATAGGTACAAGGGAAATTCCTTCCCTCTAGTCTGTAATCAGACTGTACAGTGGTCTAGGACTGTGTTAGTCCACAATAAAATGTTCAAAGGGCTAATGTCAAGGAGAAGTAGAGTTAAGTACCTGTGCATGAATGTTGGATGATGACTATCCTAGTACTATTAATGTGTTCCATGATTCTAGAGAGAAATCTACCAGTGATTTGGAGTAAATGTAGACTGTGTAGGGGTTCTAGGGCTGTATAAGTCACTTCAAAAACATACAAGGGAGGTGATAAAGGAAAAACCTAGATCTAGGACAGTATATGGAGCTCATGAATACCTCAACCATTGTGAAGGGAGGTCTGTTGAGCTGTTGGTATGCCCTGGGAACCAACTAATTATGTATTAAGAGTTTGAGTTGGATGCTTTTAGACTAAGTTCAGTCTTGAGGGCAGAGTGTTGAGATTGCACACTAGTAGAGAGATGCTTGAGCATTCATAAAGGAACTTGAAACATTGGTTTGTTGCCTTGGTCATGTTCAATCAAGAAGAAAAGAGCTTGTGACTATATTGAAGAAGAGCTCCATTTGCAAGCAAAGGTGTATGGTAAGAGAACTCAAGAAGGTATGAATGCTAGAGACTTTATGAACGGATTTTGTAGCTTGGGACAGTCATGTAGATTAATATAGAAGTTCTTTACATCTATTATATATTGTTTCAGTGATCACAAGGTGATCACCTTTGCTCATCAAGTTAACCCTCCTCCAGTTGTTGTCTTCAAGAATTAGAAGGTACTAGGTCTCATTGGATCTCAAGGAGATAAGAACAAACAGATGATGTTGCATGAACATCAATTAATGATCCTCTAGTAGGGGTGGATGGAGTAATAGAGCAAGTTCAAGCTCTTGAGTATTGTAGATAAAGATAAAATCTAAATGACCCCCGCATCAAACTCCTCCACATGAAGGATCGTCAAATAAAATAAAGTAGTAGTATCATAGAGATAGAGAGCCTAAGAATAAGAATAGTGAAATAGAGATTCCACACCCTCTTGATACGATTATTGATGAGATGAATCAAATTTAATATTTTGAATGGTGTGAGGATTTTTTCCTTCCTCACCCTTCTTGTGGTATCTCTACAATTACTACATGTCTCTATAAGGATGTCGATAGCGATCTGGCGAGCTTAGAATTAGTGTGATTGATAGATTTTAGAGATGACCAAATTAATATGGTTCATATCTATGATACATGATTTGTAATGTTTTGGATTTAAAATTATTAGGAATTAGAAAGTGGGTGACCATTTAAAGAAGACATCCTTCCTTTGAATGATTCTACCTAGTCTTAAGTAAAAATTTAATGTGGTTTGATATTACATGAAAGGTTAGACAAATCACGTTTTATGGGGATCCATTATGCAAGATTGTATTCATGGCCAAACCTTCACAATTACGGTTTGACACGATTCTAGCCGAGAATAGGTTTCGATACCACTTGTAATGAAATTACTTGTATAAATCTAACTATCAACAAAAAAATAACACCAAAGAACACAATATTTTAGATAATTGATAGTAATATACAAGTATAATAACTTAGCCACTTTGAGGGGCGACCTCCAAACCATACAATAAGACTAAAATGCTCAATATGATATTAACTACTCCTCCTACCACCTATATAGACCAATCCTATGTTATGGAAAAATGCCGACCTACTAAATATATGAAAGTGTAAATGAATAACATATGACAATAACAAAGATTATGTAAGCCAAAAGATGACACTACATATCCAATATAAACTATAGGACTAAGGGCATAGCACAAACACATTTTAAGACTTCTTTTTGGAGTCTTTAATCTAGTTTTCGACTTGAATCTCTTCTTCCATTTTTTCCTTATTTCCTCTCTCTTTCTCATGTCCATGAAGTGACAAGGATTCATTTGAGTGATATTCATCTACTGATTTTATCCTCATCTATTCATACAAAAATTCACAACCATATCCCTAAGCTTCAATTTGTTCATGGTACTAGTAATTTCCATAACCAAATTTAATGAAAAGTTTAGTAAAGAATAGAGAAGTGTATTACAGTTTTTTTCATCACCCATATTCACATCTATAGACAATAACTAGCCTATGATAGAGTTGAAGTTATTTATGTGCTCTACAACCTAATCACCATCTTGCATCCTTTAAAAGATAAAACTTCGTTAGAAAAATATTGTTCACTAAAGACTTTGCAAGATACAATGTTAAGCCCGGAGGTGCATGTTGTGTCGAGATATAAACACTTATCCTTCTTTGTCAAAATATTCTCAATCTTGATTTTTCGTAACTCAATATTTTTATGATCAAAGTTTTCAATTTCAATTCTTGTGTTTCTTGCCACATATAATTAGATATTTTACAAAAGACCAAATCAGAACTTAACATTGTTTAAAGAAAAAAATCTAAAAGCCCATTCAATCTCAACCTTGGATCTAATACTATGTTGGGATTTAGGAAACCATGCATGCAATAAACATAAATAGAGAAGAAAAACAAGTAAAGATATGAAAAAAAATGCAAATAATTTTAACACAATAGATATCATGGGAAAACCCTTTCCAGGTGATAAACATAACCAAAACTTTTCTTATTGTATTAACTTGAAAACAAATTACAAATACAACATCCAAAATTTAAACTGACAATGTATATCGCCTCTCACAATGAGAACATGCATTTTTATAACCAAATCACATCCTATAATTACACTTTTCTTGTACAAGAAGTTAAAGCGTAAAATAAGAATTTAAAGCAAAGTCATGATTTTCTCCACAAGTCTCTAGTTACAAGCTAATGATAGCTCCACTAAATAGGCATTGTTTTTCCCAATGCTATAAATAGCCCACTGCCCAAGAATAATTCAACACATGGAAACATGTCGACATCATGTTGGTGCTCGGATCTATCTCGCCCCATTTTCCATTATTTTCCCTTGATCTGCGTATTGTGAAATTTTATGTCTCTCAATGTGGGTTTTTCAAAAGTTTTTATTTCCATTTGAGATGCTTAAAGTTGCTTGTAAAATCCATGGTCATGTCCCTCCTCAAGAGGTCCGTGAGTTTCCCTATTTTTGCCCCAATTTCTTCAAAGTCTATGGGCTCTGCCATTTTACCTATTTGAAAAATTGGAAAAATCCGAAAGGTGGGCTCATCTGGTGTTTTACGCAAAAATAGGATATTTTTAACTTAGGCGGTCCGCATGGACACTTGGGATGTAGGTGCTGTGGGATGCGCAAAGATGAAATGGCCGCAGGTAGTGAAAATTGGCAAAAATAGACATTTTTTTCCTAGGCGGTCCATAAGACAGTTGGGACATAGGTACGCGCAAAGGTGATAAAGCTACGAAAGGAACCATACATTGTGGAGAATGTGGAGGTCAACGACCCTCACGACCTAGTCAACAGTGGACGTGTAAGGACAAGGAAGCTCAAATTGGGTGATGTGGAAGAATGTTTCAGGACAGCGTAGGGACACGCGGACCCGATTTTTCCGAAATAGCCATAGTAAAGATAAAAAGTCAATGTTTGACCTCCCGAACTTCAAACATCCATAAATTTTGACTCCGATTTCGATTTTCATAAAATTGGACTTTTGGAATGAACACGACATCCTCTACATAGAAATATATATATTAAAATAAAAGAAACATATTCATCTCCAGTTAATTAATGCTCATTCCCGTCAAATGAGAAGATGCTTCAGCAGACCCAAAATAGATGCTTGCAGACTCGAAGGCCATAACTTTTGCATTTCTCAACAAAATCGCACAAAATTGGTACCGTTAGAATCATGGATTCAATCCTAACGCACCTAAATAAATAAACTCTAGATTATATGAATGATAGATATATATTTTGTAGAAAAATTTGATCGGGTTTAGAATAGTGTTTTATTTGGTTGTTGGGAGTGCAATTAAGAGGCATGGTTATCATTCTTTCACTGCTGCAAGTCATGGGACAGTATGGGGAGACTTTTGCAAGCAAAAAAACATCATTTCACTCCATTTAATACCTCTTACTAGTGGTTGAAGGACATATTTCAAGATTTCCATTTTCCCTCTCTCTCTCTCTTCTTATTTTTTCTATAAGTTGGAGTGTTAGAGGTCAAAAAGTAGGAGGAAGGAGAAGAGGAAAATTGTACAAATCCTATCTTTTGAGAAGCTATATGAGAATCATGTATATCTCTTTTGTATTAAGTTTGATCATGTCAAGGTGGTTGCAAGTGTACACCATTGACAAGCTCTAAGATTGTTCTAAGAAACTTTCCCCTGCTGATAAATTTAATCAAACTCAAGTTATTCTGTGTGGATCTTATGCAAAATGTGTTTGTTTTACTTCTGAATGTATGCAAATAGTTTTTCTTGTTCCTGTTGCAATCTTGTATTAAAATCTATTCCAATCACATAGGTCTCAATCCTTGTGACAGTTTAGTGGCATCTGCAATTTCATTTCTTGGAAGAGCATTCATCTGGGAGTGAAATAAATGATTTAAAATCACTTTTCTTTCATCTATTTGATAGAGATTGTTTGTAAGCCTCTGGGTGTACCTCAGGCATGGTTTGGCTCAGATCTTGATGCTTTGTTGGGTCTTTCCAACTTGATCCTTCGTGTTAGAGTCTCATAGATTGTATGAAAAAGTGCTAATCTAGGCCTCCATTGAAGCACATATTCTGGTTAAAGGAACACCCTAACTACTCTGAAAACATTATGCTTGAGCCTTCCATTTTTGTAAAATCTCTCAAAGATTTGGTATAATCAACTTTATCCTGCTTCACCTCCCACAAAAATTCATTCAAAACAATTAATCATACCCATACTACCCCTGTTTGTCATGTGTGTATACAAATGCATAATTTTTACTACCAAAACATGTAGAAACAATCAAGATTCCAAATGTCTTTAGTAGCCTAAACCTTGCCTAGAGAATATCTCCACTATCTAGAGTGACAACTCGTGAGAGTTAGATTTTGTTGCATTGATCATATTTTCTTCAAGGTCTCCTTAACAACTTCATTAGGAAGGATATCACCATCTCCTCCATAAACAACATGATACAAAAGGGTTCTCTTACCTTGGTTGAAAGACACAACCTAAAATAGCAAGGATAGATCAAATCCTCTTGAGGGTGCTATCCATTTCTCCACATCTGAGTGACTAAGGGCTAGTTAGATCCCATCCCCAGCTACAAAATGAATCATCATGATCTATCTGTCTCTAAGCTTCCTGATAAACCTGTGATGCCACTCAGACTTTGAGGGAGAATAAATTTGGGTACCAACACATCCAATAGATAGTAACCTTAAAATTATTAATAATTACAACCCAAATATCACTTGTGGCTACTATTGTAGAACTACATAAATATTTTAAATTCTTTAATTTCATATATTTTAAGCCTCTTTTCTATAACTAATTCGTAATTAATTTAGGTATCTCATCTAAGATTAAAATAGATTAAATCCAATGGTGAATTATTATCCATGTCATCTTTTCTTCCAACTTGTTTTCTATAAAATAGAGAGAAATTTTGATTTGAAAATTAAATAGAGTGGTTTTCTAATATGTGAAAAAACATTATAAGATAATTTGGTATACTTGAGACTCTAAGAAAATATTTTTGAAGTTCCTCCTCGGCAAGTAGAATGCACTTGGGTAGTAATTATAGGTGACTAGACGTATTAAAAGAGGGTCAATGGTTCTCGTAAGTGAGTAACCAAAATTTTGCTAATTATATTAACTTGAAAACAACTTATTGTAATTTTTCTTATTGTTTTGGGGACATCCCATGAACCCTATGACAATGCACAAAAATATTTGAAGGTGAGATTCAAACATACAAGTATGCAACATAAAGAGATAAAAGTGTGGCGTAATAGGGCAAGGAAGGAGTGCAGAATAGAACGAGTACTTGGAAAAAACAATAAAATATGTCATAAGGTTTCCAACAAGGTATGTTGACTAGGACAAAATAGTCAGAAGATCCAATGAAAAGATTGACGTGGCATAGGTAAATCTGTTCAAGGAGTTTGAATTCAAATTTGAATCTAAGTGGCAGGAATATTAAAGCATGTAGAAGAAGAGAGCCCACCCAAAGGAAAATTTGATCTAGGAGAGAGAAGTGAGAAAATAAAAGAATTTGCAACTATAAAAGAAGAATGATTTCACCATTTCAGGATTAGCATGACAATGTCTGGAGAGGTTGTGGAATGCACATGTGAGTGCGCAAGAACCAAATCAGATTATATAAGTCTCTTAGGCCATAGATCTAAGTCAATAAAGTATCTCAACTAGGTTAGATTTGTAGGAGAGACACCAAGAATCCTATAATACTCCATCAGTGAGTTACAAGCTTTGAGAGAGTAGTTGTATGTAAATTTCATTAAGGTCATTGAAAAAATAGATGAAACATTAACAATTTTCATCTCATTGCATGACTCTATAGGAGTGTTATGGAGTACCCAACCATTGTCAAACAAGGTATGCATCACCACATTCATCTATACTTCAACCTTCATATTCAAAACATGCATTATTTTAGGGATTTTTTCGTTTATCATCTTGGAATCCTTCGTGAATTTCCTTATTTTACTATAGACTAAACACATTTTCAGACTTCTTTCTAGAGTATTTGATCTATTTTTGACTTGGGTCTCTTTTTCCCTATTTATTTTCTTCTTTCCTCTCTCTTTCTCATGTCCATGAAGTGAAAAAGCTTCATTTGCGTGATAGTCATTTGCATACTTTATCCTCATCTATTAAGACAAAAATTAACAACCACATCCTTAAGCTTCACTTTTGTCATGGTATTGGTAATTGCCAAAACAAAATTTTCCCAAGAGTTTAGTACGAGAATAAAGAAGTGTATTACAGCTTTTTTCATCACCCATATTCACATTTATGGACAAAAACTAGCTTAGGAAAGAGTTGAATTTATGTGTGTGATCTACAACCTAATCACCATAATTCATCCTTTAAAAGATATAACTTCCTAATGTATTTAATGTTATTAACATTTACGGTGTTATAATATGTATGGCTTCTTACAATGATTTCAAAAGGCTCCAAAAACTACACAAGCAAGTTTTTCATTCTTTAAACAAGTTTTCTAATTCATCTAAATGTGCAACCGATGAAAAATTGGCTCGGGAAGCCATTGAAAACATATCTTGAAAGATGCAGAGGTACAATTGAATGTGTAGAAGATCTTAATAGTAGCCAATAAATTCGAGGGCCAAGAAGAAATCTTAGGTGTGGAAGATTCTGATCCACATGATTCAAAGGATTTGGGTTCACTAACAATCTATTCAGCGCCACATACTTAGTGACATGAAATTATTTGGAAATCACCCTTCGGCGTGTGTTTTCATGCCCATCCCTTTTGTGGCCCTTGTAAGATCGGCACAAAAACAAGCTAACTTGTAAATTTAGCAGTGATTGGATAGTTGTAGAGAGTTCAAAGTTCTTCCCTCACATAATTAAATAAAAATGACATTACGAGAATTATCATGAATAGAGCTCTCGCTAAGAACCATCTCAAAATCAATGCCATTGTCAGGTTAAACTAGCCTTGCAAATAGAGATAAATCTTTGGCCTGGGGTTAAATTGGACGACCGTTTAGACTTTTGTTCATGTTTTTAACCATAAAATACCTGCAAATATTTAAAATAACTATCACAACTGACTTGCATATTTTATTTATGACTGCTGCTTTTTCCTATACATATTTTAAATGTATTTTATTAAGAATGCAAAAAATAGCATTATTTGAGATGTGAAATAATTATATGAGTAATATATATAAGAATGGTGTTAAACACATTAAAAATACACACACAATGTTTAAACACATAACAATAATATAACCATCTATATAACATATATATTTCCTATATAGAAATTTGCCTAAAAGAAATACGAGTATGTTATTAAATGTATACACCAAGTGAGAACATATACTAGAATATGATTATGGCATATGATAGAAAACATTTTATATAATGTGTTTAAATATGTTTATACATTAAAATGAGTGTGAGGGTATATACCTAAATGTTACATCGATTGATCCAAGGACATATGACCTGACTATTTTAACACATAAACCTTCGAACAAGTTAGAATCCAAAGGATGCACTTATCATGTTGAAATTCACATTCACTTACCTAACAAGGTGTAAGTCCTCATCTGATTGAATTCTCCCCACGTATTTAGCAACAAAATAAAAATTGAGTGAGAAAATATACCCATGTCAAAAAACCCGCCAATCGCATTACTTAAGCACTTTTATCCTATACACTAATTCTTTTAAATACTTTGTCAACATTTATTACTTGAATCTAAAATAAGTCCCATTAGAATGAATTTTTGTTTTGGTAAAGGACATGTGTAATATAAATCCACATCTCGCATCTAAATATTTGAGTCAAAATATTGAATATATTTGAAATAAAGACTTTTTATATGGTCATTATTTTGAAATTATATATCATTTTAAAGTCAAAATATTGCATATATTTGAAAATATCATATTGCTAATTCTATGATGATTGTGACAACATGTGTAAATGAATTTGATGGTGAATGGTTGTCAAGACTGTAAAATACATACTCCAAAGAAAGTAGTTAACATTACATCGATTGACTTGATCTGAAATAGTATTTACATGGTCCCACATCGAAAGCTTTGGGAAATAAAGTTTTTGAGTATTTGAGAACTTGTTTGGGAGTTTGTGGTTCCAAATATGTCAGATCGGGAAGTTCACACTGAACGCCAAAAAAATAAAAGCTTGAATGTCAAAATTAAGGGGAGTGTTAGAAAAAGAGTAACTTTTCCCCTAGAAAAGCAAAAAGTAGTTTGCTTTTTACATGCTTTTAATATTAGATTATTTAGTTTTGGATTCCTAGTTTTAGGAAAATCTATTAAAGTAAATAAATCAAAAGTTTTGTATTCCACAAAAGCATGTGCTTTTTAGTTCTATTTTTAGGAGAGTTGAGTGTTTTATTGTTAGATGAAACCATCTATTTATTAGAGGCAATTGTAAGTGTTCTAATATCAAACACATTAAGAGAGATTGTATTGAGCACGAAACTAATGGTATAGGTATATGATAGAAAGGATGCAGGAAGCTCCTCCACGGATTTTCTCCTATGTCTTCTATATTTGCTGAGACTGATCTTTGAAATTTCTATCACAAGTCTGAGGTCTTTTAGCTCGCATCGCTTCCTTGCTTTTCTTAGAATTCAGAATACACCACAAATGTGGATGAATATGTCAGAAACAGATGGGTTTTATACAAAAGAACAGATCGACACGTCTGGTCATTATGCACACAAGCCGCTTACTTTCAAAATTCAGTCATCAAATGTCAAAACTTAAAGGAATGCTCCATGCAGATTTTTGTCAGTAGAAACAAAAACTCGGATGATCGTGCACATTGGGACTCGAGACACGGCCCGGACTCCCATGAGGGGAATCTTGGACAATGGGCAACTACTTCACACCTAGGCCACCTTTGGTCGCTTGATGGGTCTTTGTTATAGGTAAGATGCTCCTACACGTCCCAAAGTCTGCGCACAAGCCGAGAGAAGAGATGTCATGTTCAAAACACCTCGAATTTCATGCTTGGCAAGGAAAAAATTTACTCGATACCAATGTTATTCGAGAGAAGAAGACTTTGTATTTGTTGATTAAAAAAACAACAGGATTAGGAATATATACAAGGAGAAAACTGCTCGACTCACCGGAAGAGGAATAACAATAACCTCATCGAAAGAGGAAAAGGGATAAACAATGTATTATTATTATTCTAATAGGTTTTACCCGAAAGAGGAAATTGGTTTTGGGGGATGGCGGAAAAGATAAATCGTTGAGGATCCAAAGAAATAGCCTCTACCAAGTAGCTAAATAAGATACGAAACACTCACAACAAATTTTAAAGCATCTTATCCCAAAGCTCAATCCCACAAGATCTCAACTACATTTTGATAGGGGATTTAACATTTTTCCTTTTCTTATTATTCCCCAAAGTGACCTAACCTACATCAACATTAGGATTAACATTTTCTTTAGAATGAATCGGGATGATAATTTCTAGATTCTTTGAATGCTCAATCGAATGCAGGTGAACATCATGAATAACAGCACCATGAGTGTTTGTGGCCTCCAAAACTATCAAAACAAGAACATCAACCTCATCTTCCTTATCTGAATCCATCACACGAAAAAAACTAACTATTAACAACTAATATACTCCTACAATTTCTCCTCTCAATATTGCTACGTGATTTGTATTAACAAATCACTATTATTAATAAAATTGAATAATATAGTCATGTTAGGACTAATTCCTAACATTCCCCCCTTAGTTCTAACATGGGCGAGAAACTCGTTTATCGTTTTAGTGGATAATGCATTCGATTACATAATAGAAAAATGCCTTTAGGACTTATTCGATGACTCATGAGCCTAAATCTAGACATGAAGACCTATTACCATATGACCACTATACTTAAAAACTATAAACACACACTTAATTTTAAATACTCGACTACTCTTTCACTAAATACTTTTAAAATTTATATCTAAGAAATATATAAATGAACTCTAAAAAAACATCCTAAAGATTTTATCATTAATCTCCATTTTATAGATTGGTGGCATGATAAAATGATCATGTTGAGGCTCTATGAATGTATATTAGGTAGAGGTCGATTCAAATGTCTACCTTTGAAAAGGAAGAAAATTGCATGCAACCTGTGGACAATATTGAGTTTACTAAGATGCAAAGGTTCTCCTCATTTGATCACCGAGGAGAGACCACCTGTTGTTGGAATCCTCCATATCATTCTTATCATCTTTCTCTTGAAATTTCTCTTCCAAAAGCCTGATCTCTCGATGTTTGAGTCTTTGAATCGATTAGTGTATTTTCTTTTATTGAATGTTGTTCTTCAAGGGAATTATCCAATCCTTTTGGCATGGTATCAACTATGATATTATGTGTATCTCCAAGTTGTTTCTGGGTCTATACTCCTTCAATTATGGAATTTCAAGATGAGACAATTATTGTCAACTTATCTCATTTGTAATTTGCTGCCTCAAGCTTCTCATCATAATCATCATTCAAACAAACCTTTATTTTTGGCTTATTTCAGCTTCATCTGCCACTATAACATACTCATCAATAACCTCATACTTTTTACTAACAGGGGAACCAAAATTTATATGGTCATTCTAGCCCCCACTCATGCACACTAGTGTCCAATTCCTCTTCCATTGCATACTTTTGATCGTAATATCCTCCATCTTTACCTTCAAATTCAAATTTCATTTCCATTTATGAGAGCGCGACCAAAGATGATGCTTAGGTGAACAATGGATCAGGTTTCCATTGCATACTTTTGATCATAATATCCTCCATCTTCACCTTGATTCAAATTTCATTTCCAATTAAGAGAGCACGGCCAAAGATGATGCCTAGGTGCACAATGGATTAAGTGACATTAAATACTATTTTTATTTTAGAAGATCCTAGAGATTTGTGAAATGTGGTGAGCATTATGAAATGATCAAGTCGTAAATAGAGTTGGAGGAGGCCTTGTTTGCCAAGGCGGAGATTTTGATAAGATGGTAGGTCGATGCTATAATTGGGGATGTGGACAAGTTTTTTTATTTATTGTTTTTATTATTTTGGGTATTCAAACAATGAACAACATGGAAGGTAGACAACAGAAAGAATGAACATTATAGAAAGAGAGAGGAGGATGCAAATGGATGGTGAATGTCACTAAAATTACACGAGGTCCACTCGCAATATTGTTGACAACATGCAAGTAAGGGATAGACAAATATCACAATGATTGTTGCACATAGTCTACAACGATTGCACCATAATTGTGAATTGTTTTGACAAAAGAACAAATTAATGAAAGGAAAATAAAGAGGTTGAAGAAACGAGCTTTGATACCACTTATGGGTTTTACCCCATAATGCATGGAGGAGCTGAATCTCAAAGTGTACAAAACACAATTCTTGGTCACTCACAAAAACATGATTTATTGATCATAAACACTACAATATATAAAAATGTTTTCAAATAATCATTTATTCTAAAATAGTTGGTTGTTCAAACAACCAACTATTAACAACTAATATATGCCTACAATTTATCCTCTCAATATTACTACATGATTTGTATTAACAAACCACTATTATTAATAAACCTAAATAATATGATCATGTTAAGACTAATTCCTAACAAATCATTGATTTTATAAATGCTCATCTCCCACGCATTCATGTCTTTCCCTTATTCCTAATATACCTTAAAGCATTGTGTCACATTCATAACAGAGGCTGAAAATGTTTGTGACAACATCAATATCTTCCTCACCTTCCATGTCAAATGATTGGTTGTATCCCATGTTATTTATAAGAGAATCATAATTCAATGGCCAAATACCAGTTCTTTTGAAACTTGTGATTATGTTAGATGGTGTTAGTGCCTTTTTAAGGCTCTACTTACAAGCTCAACAAAGTCATTCCTTTCCACATTTGCACATATGTTCTCTCTGTCATCCATTTGGTCCTCTAAACTCTAAAATATGTCTTGAAAGGGATGAACACACTCACATCAAGAGGTTATAACTTAAGACTAGTATGTGTTGGTAGTGTTATTATGTCAGTGCCCAATTTGTTGGCCTCCTCCATAATTTGTAATGCTACATGGTTTCGTGGCCATCAAATATTAATAGGTGTCTATTATTTTGAGAAACGCCTCATGGTACTTGAAAGTGCAAAATGACATAGAAAATTTAAAACAATTCCTTTGTCATCCATGCATTTGGATGTGCAACAATGCATGCTCCGGGTTCCCAATTTTGATATAATTCTTTACCATTCTCTTTCCATTGAACAAATAAAATCATGGGATTGACAAACATGTTTCATGACAAAACACAATATAGTGATCCACTCCCTACTCTTTGGTATTACCTTTGGGACATTTTGACTTCAATTCTTAGCAATAACATGCATTCTAGAAACAAGTCTCATCACAATTCCATATTTTATGAGCACCATATGCATAGGTTCCATAGCATTTGGCCAAGTTGTCAAAAAAATTGGTTACTTATGCGGGGAGAATTTTAAAGATCTATCCCTATCAAGTCCCTTAGTTGTTCGGATTGTAAGGTCTAACAATGTCCTAAGGGTGTTCAAGTCACTCCTAAATGGGCAAAAATAAACATGTTCATACTTACCATCTCATATTGTGTTTACCACTGCATTGCACATTTATAATCACATGAATCTTCCAAAACACATAAAAATATAAATAATTGAAAAAATACATATCAAAATTAATCATGTGTTTTCTCTTGTATCACCACTTGCATTGTTTCTTGAACATTGTCATATGCTCTCTATTTTCTTGTATTGCATGCATTGACACTATTATGTTGTTTATGTTTATAATGTAGGTCATCCCATGAAGAGACCAAATAAACCAAAGTGACATAAAAATCTTGCCAACAAGGATGACATCAAATTGACCACCTTGTTTTGGAGTTAGAAATTCAATGGTTATTGAAAATAATTACAATCATAAGGAGGAAAATACCTTATGTCATCAAAGTCACTATATCACTACCACGTAGTCAATGAGATTTATTTTTACATGAAAAATAATTGAGTATTCCCATAAAGTTGAGTTTAATTAGATTGACAAAAATGATTTTCATATATTAATGTTTGCTAAATTTGACATTCCATCCCACAATCAAAAATTAATGAAATAATAACATTAATGTGTATCAACAAATCTTAAGTGTGTATCAATAAATCTTAAGTGTATTAAATAATAACATTAATACACTTCTATAACCATTTGTAATATACCACTATTTTAGGTTGTTCACATTGTGGGTTGGACTCCCAAGTTGTATGTGGGGTCACTGGGTGGCCTAGTATTGTACTTCAACAAGAGGTTATGAGAGACTAGCCATTTGTGGATTTGACTCTAGACTTACTCGTGGGGATGGTGAGGGGCCACTATGTTTTGTCCATAAACTAAAATTATAACAAGCTAGTCCTGTAATAATAAACCTTAATAAACACAAAATTAGATTTTTGGCCTAAAATTGGATGTAAAAGATCCGAAGGATGAAAATATCCAACCAGGTGGGACGAGGGACAAGATGCTACAATATTATATACGGTTGCATTGGGAGCATTGAAACGAATCTGGTGGACGAAGACAGTAACAAATGTTTACTAAGTGCTGTCTTATACACACCATGTCCATAGATTTGGTGAGAATGAAAATGTACTTACACTTAGAAATGAAACAAATCACAAGTCACAAGTCACAAGGAAATTAGGTTTTTGATCTGAAAATTGGATGTAAAAGATCCTAAGGATGAAAATATCCATTGAAACGAATCTGGTGGACGAAGACAGTAACAAATGTCCATAGATTTGGTGAGAATGAAAATGTACGTACGCTTAGAAAGGAAACAAGTCACAAGTCGAACAGCTACCAACTGTGCGGGGAATTGAGTAACCACGTCTCACTGTTTTCACCCAACCAAAATTGAGCCGCTCTATTCAAAGGTCATAAGCGGCAAACATCTGATTATATAAAGAAACAAACAATGTTGTTATATATTGGCATTCAAACATTAATATAATTATATATTGATCAAGACGCGCTCAATTAATATACTCTGTCGAAACATAATTATAGAGGCAATCTTTGCATCTGTTAATACTATCATATTTGTTTGTTAGATTACAGCTTTAAATATGGCGGCCCTTGCTTCGACGATGATAACAACGCATGCGCATGGAGGCATCAACTGTACTGGTGCAATCCAAAGGAATTATTTGGGAGCTGGAGTCCCACACCGCAGTATGCATGTCAAGTGCATGGCACAGGTTTAATGCTTTTCCGCTTTTCCTTGATAATTATTGTTTAGTGTAGTGTGAATTTTAGTTACCTAACGTGTATTTGCTTTGGCAGAAGGAAAACAAGAGAAGCCAAATTCCCAAGGAGCAGGCAAGTTATATCTTTATTTAAGATCAATGCCCAAATTAGTTAATTAATGATTTAGAATTTTGCATTCATGAATATATGATGACTGACATAATATATTGTGGAGTCCAGACGAGCACGAAGCTTGGTGACGTGTTCTCGTTCGCGGGCGCTGCACCGGAAACCATAAATGGAAGGCTGGCCATGGTGGGATTTGTGTCTGCAATTGGGGTGGAGGTGGCGAGTGGAAGAGACCTGTTTTCACAGCTCAGCAGTGGAACTGGGGTGTCCTGGTTTCTTCTAAGCACGCTCTTGTTTTCTGCTGCATCTTTGGTACCCATGTTGAAGGGTGTGACGGCACAGAGCAAATCGCAGGATATCATGTCGTCCTCCGCAGAGATTTGGAACGGCCGTTTTGCTATGCTTGGCCTGCTCGCACTCGCCTTCACTGAATATGTTAAAGGAGGACCTCTTGTATAATATATACATGATGATACAGGAAGAATCGCATAAATTATATTTATTGGAAACTCTCTTCGCCCACATAAAAAAGAGTAACAAATATTGCTGGTCTCTCCCATACTGAAAAGTTGTAACATATATTAATTCTGTACCCACTTCATTGCATATATAATACAAAATATTGCCTTCTAATCTAATCAATACATACTTCCGCTTTTACTCAGTTATAATTGGCTGTAATAAAATAAATAAATTGTATGTTTCTTTAATTATTATTTATGTTATGACAAACAAAGTCGCACACATGTTTGAACACGTTGAAACCTCATTTTCTAATATTGTTATTATTACACCAAACACGTTTCCCCCCTATATGACCTTCGCCTTAAATTGCCTCCTGATTAACAAAGTTCTCATAATATATAATTTAGGATTTATTATACTTATAAGTGTTCCCATTTTAGACTAAGGACGGTTGTATCTAACATGGGGCACCTAATGCACATCGGCGATGTGGGGTGTCATTGACACACGGTGTAATCATACTTGTCCATATGGATGTGGGTGTTACTAATACCACTTTTTTCAAATGATTGTGTATTGTGACAAAAAAAAGATTATGATTGGGCGTTGGTGTCTGAAGCCATAAAAGGTTAATAAATAAAATATCGACTGGGTTGTAGGGAGTGTAAAACCATATAGAAAACCACAAACACGGAAAAGAGGACAAAGACAATTGTCAATTACTAATTTTATTGCTTAGGAATCATATGAATGCTAGTATGTGTTTAGGATCTAAAAATGTACCTAAATGCGTAATTTTGTGTTTGCATTTTCCCCCAATTTATATTGTTGAGTAAATAATTGATAACATAAATTAGTTAGAAGATAGGTACCCTTTGTTCCTGTAGATAGTGATGGTGAATAGTGTGCTGAAGAGACAAGTGAAGGATGGAACGAGTGCAAAATGAAGCATGGAAACTAGGAAAGAAAAGTGAAGCAAGGGGTGAAGCGTATGCGCTCTTTGTACATGTTGTTGTGTTTGTATTATTGATGTATGACCGCTTCATATTACGTATTAAGGATAGACCTGCAAAAGAAGAGAAAAAGAGTAATGAAATTAGTGTATATGAAAATTTGCGTAAAATATGTAGAAGTGTGTAAAAAGTAGTAAAAGGAAAGTGTACACTTGATGTGAAATAGTATAAAGGATAGAGAGATGTCCTAAAATGCTGTGAAGAATGGGTTTTTTGGAAAATGTCATGCCAAATGCGAGTTTTTGGGCAATCTCATGCCAAGTGCAAGTTTTTTGTGTGATCTCACGCCAAAGAGAAAGTGTTGGGGAGAGAAGTCTATTGTTCTCTTCTTCTTTGAATTTTCCCAATAAGCACCATTGCAGGTGGTGTGTCCCGATTTTGTTCCTGTCGTCCTGATTGTTCTGATTCATTTATGAGTTATACTGATTGAGAGAGATAGAATGTATTTTGTAATTGAAGGATTGTGCTTGTAACTGTAGAACTTCTCTGAACACTTATGTTAAATGTGTTGATCTGATAAGCTAAGTGTATGTGCCCCCAGGACATTAGTGCCCAATGGAGGACACAGGTGCCAAGACGCCACTGTTTGATGATTGATGCTAGTGTCTGAGAATAGAGGTGAGATCCTAGGCCATTCTGTGAGGGTGTTCATGTGTTGTTCATGTATTGTGTAGATATGTATTGTAGCTCTGACGTGTTGTAGGGGTGATGTTTTCACCCAATATTGTATGTCCCCCTTGTTTGGGGTGTATGTGATGACTATAGGAGTGTGCGACCCAAAAGAGAGGACCTAGGGAATGGGCATGGTAGAAACTAGGACACATGCAAAAAAAGTGGCTAGTAACATGTGTTACTAGACAAAGTAACAAACATGCAATAAAAGATAATGTAATAAATCAAGTGTGAAAACAAAGTGGACCGTGAAAAGAGGGTTCCAAACATGGGACATCACTCACAATGTCAAAAGATAATCAGGGTTCAAGTGGCCAAAATCATACAATGAGCATACAAGACATAGGTCAAAGCCCACAAATAATAGTCGACATTAGAAAAAATGTTAGGAAAAATGTATCGATAACCATGGTGGTGTACACGGTTCTGCAAGGCAAATGTTGCACATGAAGCACCCATTAGCATGTTAGAAAGATAAATAGTATGTCATAAGCCTCTTTAAATCAGTCAAAGGTAAACTAACTTGTAATGAGATGTAACAATAGAACATGTGTATTATGTGATAGTAGAGAAAGTAGATGCCCCAGGAGCCTTAGTGGGACTGGTAAGAGGTACAATGTCAAACATCATTACAACGTGTAAAAATACCAAAAGACCAAGTGAACACATGTGTATATAGAAAGATAATGACATACTAAGTATCTGACTAGCATAGTAAGCAAAGTGCATCATGTAAGTAGTATAAGAAATCAAGATTAAGCTGCAACCAAGATATGTAGATGCAATGTATGAGTGTGACGTAATTGAATGAAAAGTGTGAAGATTGAAGGAGCAAGCATGCCCCCAACGCAAGTGTATGAAATGAGGTTCATTTATAAATGCCCCTAGGAAGTCAAAAATAAACTATAGAACCTGAGTGTGTCACCATGAAATGACTTGAAAATGTGTGCTAGAAGGATATATCATGAAGCATAAAGTGTGAAATGTTTTTTTATTATTGGAAAATAGTTTTTGGGAGGGACTATACCCTTTTACAAAAAGGCTCAAAAACAAGATATTATAATGAAATAGTCCAAAAGTGATCAAGATCAAATGTGACAAGATAACACAACAACAAGATTAAACAAATTCCTAGAAAATTACCAAAACAACTACGTAACTACCATACAACAACAAAAAAACCACAAATAAATTGTCATTCTAGAGCAAAACAATTGCACATCCAAGCTAGGTGGGATAAACAATATTCTTGCCATTGGATTTTTTATTTTTGTTCACCATCTTCCACTCATAAGAAACCTCCTTTATAGGGAGAATAACCTCAAGAGATTCAATCGACATATATTTTCTATTTTCTACTGGAAAAGGAGGGATATTTTCATTTACGGCTTTACACTCTGATAATGTAATTTTTGTATTCTCTATGCTCCCAATAACAAGAATTTGTTTAGTAGGAAGTTTTGGGATTGATTCGAATCCAACATGTGAATCAACATTTGAAACCAAATCATCCTTGGTATAAAAAACCAAATTCTCGGGAAGGGCATTTTTCCTCTAATTGCTTCTCTCAGTATTACAATTTTGCAGCTAGTAATTCGAGGTTGGTGACCAAAGAAAAACATCTTCGACACGAAGGGAAAACCTTCATAATCAAGTGGTTTCATCCATGTTTGGTTTTTTACTTTAATCTCAATGTTTCTAGGAAGGTTTTGGAAGTGTCAAGTTCAACAAGGATCCTGGAAAATGTTGTTTGGGTGTAATTTGTTGTTCGGAATCAATGAAAAGAGTAACGCTCCAAAACATTACCTATGGAGGTCAACCAGTCATGGCTCGAATTGAATGGGTAGATGAGGTAGTCTGATCCAAATGGGTTTACGGGAAAAGGATTCTGTGAGTGGGTTAAAAGAGGGAAACCATGGTTTTGATATGAGGTAGCGTGATTTGCATACCCATAATTTCCGTGCTATATCATCTTTATCAGTTTTTAAAGAAAAACAAACAATGAAAATCCCTTTAGCACATGGATATAGATCTAGCTTACCCGTAAGAAGTGGAATCCAATGTTTAGAGATCCATTCATGTAGATCTAGTAAGTTGGGATATAACCCACTAAAGTAGCAAATCAGAGCATGCTATTGCTAAAATCATTCAGAATCTAGAAATTCCTCCCCGAATGTGATGCTTGTGGTAGTTTTCGCAAAGGTCATAGATTTGTAGCCCTACACAACATATTTGAAGGATACGCGAGTTCCCTTATGAAGAAGGAACCTTACAAACTTGGTTCAAGCCACCATCAAAAGCCTCCCCAAGAATATGGTGTAAAAATGTATTGCCAAGAAAAGCATGGAAGATATCAAGGGAAGAGAGAATGGGGCCATCAAAATGCTATTTTTGTTAGATCTAAACCCCAAATCTCCTTCCATAGTTGAAATCTCTGGATGCAAAAAGATCTCGTACAAATTTCCTCTCTTGTTAGTGCCCCATCTCAAATTTGGATTCGTAGGATTGTTGGGGCAAGCATTCTCACCACCATGGTGAAGTTGATTAGGGCTTGGTTTAGGGCTCAAAGGAGGGATGGTTTTGCACTTGGGAAAATAAAAATCAATCCAAGATATTTCTTCTTCTAATTTTTCTACATGATGGTTAAGGACGGTATCAGGAGAGCCGCCCTTATTAATGATCCAACTCCAAAATATTTTGTAGCTTGAAGGGATGACTCCTTACTAGATCTACCACCTAGGAAGAATCTACCATGGCCGCCATGGTTAGGGAATTTTTTTTCATTTACGGTTTTTTGCAGAGGATGAGGCTACGGGAACCATCATGAAAGAAGTAAAAGTACATTAGACACTCATTTTGTGAGAGACTACCATGGCATGAAATGTGAATTGGGTGACATTCATTTCATATTTTAGGTGCTCAACAATGAGTATGAACCATGGAACTAGAGTACACCATAGGGTAATGATGATACATGGTATGTCTCAAGTTGTGTAAGAATGCTTTGAAATAGGAATCATGAAGCACATAACGTAATAGTAAAAATTGTAGATAGTTGATGATATTAGGAGGGGGAGTAAGTATTATGCTGCCCTAAGTGTGTGATGAAATGTAATATATCAGGTGAGAGTGAAGAGAAAGGGTACTCCACCTGATGTTTGATGATATAAAGACATGTGACAATGATCTAAAACTGGTGGTGTATGAGAGTGAAAATGTATCGGTGAATGAGACCTATGTGATGAAAGAGGTGGTTAACACCTATGTGAAGTAGACCTAGAAGGTGATGAGCACCTATTTGAATGAGACCTAAGAGGTGATGCGAATGTACGTGAAGTATACCAAGGATGTGATGAGAACTTATGTGAAGGGGCTTCCCTAGTAGGGGGCTTAGATCGACAAGTTGGAATAGTGTACTGATGAGTATGAATAGGTCGTGTATAAATAGGAGAGCTAGTTGTAGAATGTGCCTTATATTTGAGAGGCCTAGGGGTCCTAGATGCTACAGCTATTAGAACGATGTCCTCAAGAGGAGGTTGAGGCAATGATGTGCATGGTGGAATAACTTGGAGAGGCAAAAATTGAATAAACTTGAGGCAAAAATTATTCATGGAGGGGATGGCTTGGGTGACATGAAGATAAGGAAGACCTAAGGGCATGTCAAAACCTATAATGGAAGGTGCCACAATGAATGGCACAAGCATGGTGAGAGGCCCAACTGTAACTATAAGCCTTTATATAGCCATAAGATTTGGGAATTGGATATGAAATATTAGAGAATGGACATTTAATAGATAAGAGGAGTGCAATAGAGCACACAATGATAGCATTTGATAGATAGATCATCGTGTTATTGACAATATTAGATCCAATAAAAGCATTTATTTGTAATGAATTAGAATAAAATGTATCATGATAATTGTGATTCAAGAATGTAATGAGTGGTGGAGATGCATTAGTAGTATAAACTAGAAAATAAAGAGGCCCCAATGAAAGAGGAAGCACAATGCGATATGTATGATTAGTAGAATAATCAACATGATTTATTGTCATGTTTAGCCAATGGGTTATTGATTTAACAAATATGAGATTTGTAAAACCCTAATTGCAGAGTCACGTCATAATAAATAAATGATAAACAACTGCTGAAATATATATGACATAAGCAATAAGCTAGATAAATATGAAACCCTAAGTATAAGAGAGAGGGTAAAGGACTTATTTGATTTACATTTGATGCCGAGAATATGCATACCTGGAGACACTAACAAACACGAAGGGAAGACTCTGCAACCGAGTAGAGAAAATCCTGAACTTCTAGATAAGTCCTGGACTAGAGCTCCTGACTAGGGCAAGGGTGCCTAAAGCGCTAAAGACCTTTGTTGGGTGCTTATGACTACACAAGATCTCAAAACTTGTTGTTTTTTTACTGCAAAAGTGTTACTAACCTTCGTTTTGGTCACCTATATTTCATTTAGATGATCGTCGAATTTCTCCTCTAGCCTTTATAAAGTGAAGATGACCTATAAAACCCTCAAACTACATCAAATCCAAAAAGAAAAGATGCAATATGGGGATTCAGAATTACCCCAATGGCCACGTGATAGAGTGAACTTACAACCAAGCATTATACTACATCTCAAAATCCATGTAGTTCTTGTGCGTGTGTGATAGAATTATGCCCTAGGAAGCCCTTGTGCAAGTGCACGTGATAGAGGGCCATAGTTAGATGTAAAATTTTAAATAGATGTGTGGATAGAAAAATGAACTTCCCCTTCCTATGAAGTATATAGAGAAAATGAAGCCCCTTTTCCTTTGTATGAATTCTAGATGAATGCCTTTCACAAAGTCTTAGATGCCTTTGGATGCGACTTGTTGGTGCTCGAATTAGTCTCATCCCATCTTCCATTAAGATCCCTCGCCAGTGGCCTCCGTAACATTCTTGTCTTCCCGTGTTGGTACCTAAGGAATCTGTCCTCCATTTGGTTGCCATGATTGGTTCCTCCTTGGTCGAAGGTCACTTAAAAGCCTTGAATTTGTTGATTTTTTCCTCTATCCATTTGAAGGTGTCTGTCAATTGGGCGTAAAACTCGGGTTGTTCCTTCCCTTCTGTTTTCTGCAGTCATGTGTTGTTGTCCTTGCCATTTTGTCCTGTACTTGAAGAAATGTGAATGGATATAGCTCGAGAGGGTCATGTGTGAACCTTACAATATTTCCAAATTCTCTGTCCTTGAAGAAAATTTCATCTCCGGCTCAAATAGTGGTTTCCCTACATTTTTACGGCTTGACGGGTGTGTTTCTCCCATCCAAGTTGATGGACAAATATAGGGTCATCCGTGGACGTCATATTGCAAAAAACAGTGAAATCTCAACTTGTAGGGATTATTAGCTATACATGCACTCTAAATTAGAAAAAATTATATAAATATGAATCGTAGCATTCGGAATCTAGTTTCTAAAATACTAATTTTTGTAAAAACGGACAAGTTTAGCTATATTAAACACTTAAAATTATATGACTTAGTTTTTTTTTTTGAAAAAACTTATAAGATTGTAGTCCGTTTGCCCGCATTTTGGATGACCAAATCTTGTTATTTTTTTTTTTTCCTTTGGTGAAACGTTAGATGTAGTTGTCTATCTTGGGATGGATTTTATTTTGTATTTTTTTTAGCAATATTTTTTTTTTTTTTTATGATTTTTTCCGTGAAAGTGGTCTGAAAATATTTAGAAAATGGAGCGCTTTCCGTTTGCCCGCCATAACTATATCAAAAAATATCGAAATCAAATTTTTTTTTTTTTTTAAGGTGTATAGAATTTGTCCACGCTTGGGATGGTATAATTTTTATCATATTTTGATAAGCGAAACAAAAGTTACAGTCTTAAACGTAGACATGAACATTCACGGGAAAAAATGTCTTAAGGACCTATTGTTAGTAATAAATTATAAAATGATATTTATCTTATTCTATTCACTTTAAAAACAATATTTTTACAAAGCTAAGAGTCTACCCTACGTGATGGCACCATTTTTGTGAAATGTTTTCAGTTTTTTAGCATGGTTCAAGTCTTTGGAAGAGCAGATTTGAGGTTTTTTGACCTTTTGCACTTCATAATGACCTTCCATAGCTTTGGTTGGGGAAAAACAAAGATTTTCCGAGGCTAAGGTTCGGCAAATAGCTCGCGATCGATCATGGTTTTTGTAAAAATACCGCGAACGCGATTTATAAAGCGCGCTCGCGGTTTATAAAGCGCGCTCGCGGTTTATAAAGCGCGCTCGCGCTTTATAAATCATATTTACACACATCCCAATGTCCGAATTACCATGTGATTTTTACTCTCTGACCTTACCGTATGAATTACTGTGAAATTCTGTCTTTTTCCAGGCACGTTTTTTTATCACCGAAAGCAAAAACATCATGGGAGACAAAAAACGAAGTCAAAAAAGGAAGTCATTAAGTAAAAAAACACCAGACGAATTAGAGGCCAACAAAATTGAAAATGCTGAGCGAATGCGGAAACTTCGTGAATCTAGAAGAGGTTCATCTTCAATCCCAACTACTGTAAGCAATGAAGAACTAGGTAATGTTTCTACTGTCAATGTTGAAGTTGAATTAAATACTCGTGATGAAGAAGTTTTTACTGTCAATGTTGAAGAAGAATTAAATACTCATGATGTAGCAAATGTTGAAATTGAAGGAGACAATGAAAATGTGAATAAGGAAATTCATGTTGAAACTAGTAGACAAACAAAATTTGACAAATACACCTCTAGGATTTTAATAAGAAACCTAATTTTTTTGAACGAATTGATGAAAACATTTTGAAACCAAACACAAACTTTAGCGTTCAACGCCACCAAACGAGAAGAAAAGCGGTTCGGTGCCACGGCCCAATTTGGAAAATCATTTTGAAATTTTAAATGGCTCCAACCGCACCATTTTGGTTAGTTTGATGAAACATTAGGAAGCGAGAGCACCGAAATGAGAAGGAAAAGAATGAGAGAGCTATTGTAGAGGGTCCGTATGCCGAGGTGTCGGATCGACGAGGCCTCTCTAGGTGCCATTGAGTCCGACAGTCACCCGTCGAATTTGAACGATATTTTGGTCTCGGGGCTCTTAAGGACTAACGCCCGAACTAAGTAGCCCGAAGCAATGACCCTTTCGCGCACCGAAACACCACCTCCTCTAGCGTTCACCGCCACCCAGACGTGTAAGTGCGGTTCGGGTCATGGCCCACCGTTTGCAAAATACTGCGTTTGACAACCTTACACTCAAGCTCCAATGCACTATTTCGCGTTAATCGAAAAACATTAGGACAGCGAGAGCACCGAAATGAGAAGGAAAAAATGAGAGAGGCTATTGTAGAGGGTCCGTATGCCGAGGTTTTGATCGACGAGGCCTCTCTAGGTGCCACGATAAGTCCGAGTAGTCACGGACAATTTGAATGATATTTTGGTCTCGTGGCTCTTAAGGGACTACGCCCGAATGAAGTAGCCTGAAGCAATGACCCTTTCGCAAGACCGAAACACCACCTCCTCTAGCATTCACACCGCCACCTCTGGAGATGTTATAAAAGTTCGGTGCCAGTTGCGCACCGTTTGCAAAATACGCGCATTTTGAACCTTACACCGGCTTTCGCACTATTTCGCTCAAACATTAGGACAGCGTAGAGCACCGAAATGAGAAGGAAAAAAATGAGAGAGGCTATTTGAGAGGGTCCATATCTAGGTGAAAATCAACCATGCCTCTCTAGGTGCCACTTGAGTCCGAGTAGTCACATGTTGAATTTGAACGATATTTTGTCTCTGTGGCTCTTAACGGACTACGCCCGAACGAAGTAGCATTCGGAAAGCAATGACCCTTTTCGCAATGTGCACCGAAACACCGCCTCCTCTAGTGTTCACCTACTATGCCCACCCGGAGTATCGTTAGGCGGTTTGGTGCCACGGCCCACCGTTTGCAAAATACAGTTGTTTGACAACCTTACACTGGCTCAACCGCACTATTTCACGCGTTTGCAAACAGTAGGACAATGAGAGCACCGAAATGAGAAGGAAAAAAATGAGAGAGGCTATTGTAGAGGGTCCGTATGCCGAGGTGTTGGATTGACAAGGCCTCTCTAGGTGCCATGGAGTCCGAGTAGTCACCGTCGAATTTGAACGATATTTTGGTCTCAGGGCTCTTAAGGGACTACGCCCAAACGAAGTAGCCCGGAAGCAACGACCCTTTCGCGCACCGAAACACCACCTCCTCTAGTGTTCACCTGGCCACCCGGACGTGCCGGCATAGGTGGTTCGGTGCCACGACCCACCGTTTGCAAAATATAGCATTTGACAACCTTACACTGGCTCCAATCGCACTATTTCAAGCGCGCGTTTGCAAACATTAGACGAGAGCACCGAAATGAGAAGGAAAAAAATGAGAGAGCTATTGTAGAGGGTCCGTATGCCGAGGTGTTGGATCGACGAGGCCTCTCTAGGTGCCACAGTCCGAGTAGTCACCCATCGAATTTGAACGATATTTTGGTCTCGTGGCTCTTAAGGGACTAAGCCCGAACGAAGTAGTTGAAGCAATGACCCTTTCGCGCACCGAAACACCGCCTCCTCTAGCATTCACCTTCCCACCTGATGTGCTTTGGAGCAAAGCGGTTTGGTGCCACGGCCCACCGTTTGCAAAATACAGCGTTTGACAACCTTACACTGGCTCCAACTGCACTATTTTGCGCGTTTGCAAACATTAGGACAGCGAGAGCACCGAAATGAGAAGGAAAAAAATGAGAGAGGCTATTGTAGAGGGTCCGTATGCCGAGGTGTCGGATCAGACGAGGCCTCTCTAGGTGCCACGGAGTCCGAGTAGTCACCGTCGAATTTGAACGATATTTTGGTCTCAGGGCTCTTAAGGGACTAAGCCCGAACGAAGTAGCCCGGAAGCAACGACCCTTTCGCGCACCGAAACACCACCTCCTCTAGTGTTCACCTACCCACCCGGACGTGCCGGCGTAGGCGGTTCGGTGCCACGGCCCACCGTTTGCAAAATACAGCGTTTGACAACCTTACACTGGCTCCAACTGCACTATTTTGCGCGTTTGCAAACATTAGGACAGCGAGAGCACCGAAATGAGAAAGAAAAAAATGAGAGAGGCTATTGTAGAGGGTCCGTATGCCGAGGTGCCGGATCAAGATGAGGCCTCTCTAGGTGCCACGGAGTCCGAGTAGTCACCTGTCGAATTTGAACGATATTTTGGTCTCAGGGCTCTTAAGGGACTACGCCCGAACGAAGTAGCCCGGAAGCAACGACCCTTTCGCGCACCGAAACACCACCTCCTCTAGCATTCACTTAGCCACCCGGACGTGCCGGCACAGGCGGTTCGGTGCCACGACCCACCGTTTGCAAAATACAGCGTTTCCTTATTTATTTAAATTAAATTACAATGACTTGGTTGTTATGTTATCTGTTGTTGTCATCTTGTCCTTGGTAGGATGATATACATCCAGGGCTATGAGTGTGATCTAGGATGTGGTTAGTTGTATTCAGATGTGTGTCTAGAGTATGACAAAAATTAGGTATGAGTATTTTTATCTAGTGGATATACGGTGCGAGATAGATCAAGAAGGCGCCTATGGTTGTTAAAACAATGCATAAATGAAGTGTATATCAAAATAAGTACAAAATTCTATATTTCCAAGTTCCCAAACCAAATTTTGGGTACTAAACATTTATATCTTAATGAATTCAACACTACATGACACTTTTACTATTGCACATGTGCACCAATTAAATTACAACCCTTTTGATCAGAATATTTTAGTGAATTTTATATATTAAAGATATCCTAAAAATTGACACAAATACACATTATATCCAGCATGGTGTTCTATATGGCATGGCATGGTGTTATATCCTAAGTAAATTGTTTCTCTCATATTTGTTTATCAGATCAAATTTATAGCCTTACATCAACACCACTTTTTTGTTAACATAGTAATATAATTGGTTTGAATTGAGCATCCAATATTATAAATAAGGTGTGGAAGTTATGGAATCAATATAATAATTCATATTTTTAGAAGTGACATGTAAACAAAATAAAAAACTAGAGAAAAATAATGAGAAAAATAAAAAGTAATCAACCTACAAAAAATATCCAACATGTAAAACTACAAATGATTGAAGAGAGGGAGAGAAGCAATATTTCTCACATTTAAAAAATATCCAACATGTAAAACTACACATTTATTGACTATGCTTAAAGCATCTTTCTCACTCCCAAATTCTAAGTCCGCCATTTCATTACTTTTTCTTCATGTAAATTGGTACCTCAAGAATCAATGCACGTTATACATAGCACATCTCTAGTTACTAATACTTAAGTTGGCTTGATATAGAGCTAACAATATTGTTTTAGTTTGAAAAATAAAAATTCAAAATGCCCATGGCACGAAATATACCACAAATAATAATCAGAAAGATACTAGAAAATATATAACTAGAAGTAATACACTAAATCCACCGAACAGAGATCAAAACCCACTTTCTCAGAGTTAGCAATAATACCAAAATAACCAAATTTATAGCCTTATTTAACCAACACACATATATATATATATATATATATATAAGAATCAAATAAAGTGTGCTCCAGACGCGCACGTCTCTGAAAATATATATGTACATGTATAAGTTCATAATGTATGTATACATCTCGAACTAAGCACGTGTCATAATGTACATATGGGACCACATGCGGTCGCAAAAGGCTAGATATATATACAATGGACTGTGAATAGATGTACTCATGACCACATATATGTGGCATCCAAGTGGACTATAAATCTACTCATGAAACATCTTCCCTCTCTTCGCCCTGCTAGAAGTAGCACGTCCACGACCTGGGGATGTAGTGGAGGGAGATGCCACTACGGATTTCATCCGTGTGGTCCTAGGTGTCTCCAAGCATGCCTGCAACCTAACCTGCACATTCATAAACAACAAGTTTTTAACACCCAAAATTTTAAAATACCTTCAAAATTTAGAAACTTGTACAATTTAGTTAAAATGCATGTGCAATCTTACCGCAATGTCATGATCCCTATCGATTTGTTGTTGACGCGTCGCAGGGACAACAATAGACTCACGAGGGGTAAGCTACATACAAATAATTAATTTTCAAATTAAATATTTCACACATATATATACCTACAAAATTTGATATTGTAGATTTAAGTTTAATAAGAAATAATGAACCTCCAAAATTTAACAAATTTAAAAAATTGTGTACCTCGGTTAGTGGATTTGCAGATGCTATGGCAAAGATCTCTACAGCCTCCACACCGTGCATATGTGGAGGAGTCTCTGTAGCAGTCATAAGCTATACAAAAAACATGTACAAATCAATTTATTAAAATCTACTTAAGAGCTATACAAAAAACATGTACAAATCAATATTTAGTTACTCAAGAAAGAATAAAAATACATTATTAAATTTTATCTTCTATTTAGGCTAAATACATAGGATCTATAAATGTTAGCACGGAGGCCATCTATCTTCATAAGATTTTGACAAACTTTTGTATTTAATCTAGGTAACCCATAGTCATCTTCTATGACAATTAGAGCATCATTCAAATTTGAAGAACTTTTAAATCTAACATCACCAGACCAAACATATAGATCAGACGAAGAGTAGACTAGAGTTGTATATCCTTGGTGGGCAAGTGTGTTGCAAATATATAGATTATAATGCACTATTTATATGTATTTGTGTCCAAAGGTAGCTGAGTTTGAGTTTTGGTGCACGAGCCTAGAGGATCTTACTTGTGTGTTATCCCTTTGGAAATAAAGAACATAACCTCCTTCCACCTTGCTGGCTTAGAGATCTTTATTTCGGGTTTTTATGTCCACGGAATTGTCCACCAACTTCGTGCACTTACCCTGTCAAGCGGTTGGGAGTCTGACTACCCAGGGTGGTCTAGCATCAAACACACACATATTTTTCTCCTTTGGTTTTTTAATGCTTTGATGAAGGGTTTTGTAAGTTATTAGGGTTTCTACTTTACTGTTGATCATTACAGGTCATCTCGATGTTGTGTGAAAAAGAGCAACACAATGATCACACAATTTCTAAACAAGCAAAGCACTAGAAAGTTGAGAGCTCAACTACCTTATGATCTAAGACTGTAAATTCCTTGTATTAGACTGTACAACTACTACATAGACCATACATATCATGTATGGTCTTGAACCTACATGTTTTCCAGTTCTATAATCTTCTTTGTAGAATCTAAAGTCTTATCTTCTCCTGCTCCGCTACCTGTCACATCTAGCTCATCCCAGAATCTTCCTAAACAAGCTAAGTTTCTCTCCCCTCTTGTATATTGATAAAGTTATTGTTTATCACTTAGTCCATTTCAAGTTGGAATGAATTATTTTTGTCATGCTTAATTGATGTTGGAAGTTAATTAGATAATAATTGTCTACCTGTTTATAATCCTTGTACCTTTTTCAGTAGAAATTTTAAATAAGGGTATAAATATGACCAATACATTATAGCTCCTCAAACCCATTATGAGGTGTGGCATAATATATAATAGAATACAAGCCCTTGATTCATCCCTCACACATGGAAACATGCACAAATTTAGCTCATGTTTGATCTATGGGAAGAAACATGGATAACTTCAAACTGGTAGTTTGTTGTTGTTATGGGTACTCTTAAGGAATCAAATGGTCCAATGTTTCTTCTTAATTTTATTAGAGTGAGAATAGAGGATCCTTGAATTTTCCAAGGTCACCCTACTAGGTTTTAGTGAATGAATATTTATATATGACCAATCGTTAGATTTCTTACTCAACAAACCTAAAAGTACTACCTAGGTTGACTAAGCCAAGTAACCCTTTTGAAAAAGTTAATATTAGAAGTGTATGGGATAGGTTCGTAGGGGGTGGATAGGTTGGAGTTTAACTTATCCTAAACCTACAAACATGTCCATGATGTCTAATAAATTAGGTCTGAGACACATGGAGGATTATGCATATGTTCAATAACATGTGCAGTGATTTGTGAGGGGTTGGGATGGAGAATACTTGTTATCTAGTAGAAGCGAAGTGGATATAGAGTGAGACATTTCCTTAAGTTGTTCAAGTTATGTGTGAATGAGATATATATCATTATAGTTGTAACACACGTCATGTTTCCAAGTGTTGGGAATACATTTAGGTACTACAAATTACCCCCATTTCAATATAGTATTGATAAATGTTGGATTAATAGATAAGAAACAAGTAAATACAAACCTCACTTCTTGATCATACAATGATGTTGTAAATTCTTAAATCTCAGTACACCAATCCATATAAAACTTATAATCATATGGAAAGGACGCATAGATTTTTTTAGATAAAGGGTACAAGAGGATTTAATAACCTTTTTTACATTTCTTCATCACTCTTATCATTCATTTTGATTACGAGTTGATCGCTTCCACCTTGTCAAGTATCTTTTCCTTCGTGACTCATGGTGTTACATATCTAGAGGTAGTTATTGAGAATCAAGATATAGTCTAGGTAAATAAGTAGATATGGGAAGATATCATTTTACATTGGATTGAGAAGTTCATCATGTACAAATAATATACCTATGACAGTGCAGTACGTGTCATTATTTTGGATGTTGGGAACATGTAGACCATGTGTATCCAGTTTAGTACTACAAACGAGACATAAGGGAATTTATCAACTGGCCCGAGAGGATCAAGAAGATCAAGAGGATTGGGTCAGTAACCACCTAGAAAAAATACTTATGAGATTTCTATTTCTGGATCTAGAGGATAGGGTCCACATCCATAATAATCACTTAATAATCCTCTTCACCTAAAGTAAGCACCTCAAGTCTATTATGACATGTATCTCCAATTACAAAAATTTTAGAGGTATTGAAAATGCAGCAGAGCATGTGTACAAGTGTGAGATACTATGGTATTCTAAGCAAATTACAACTTTATATATGGTAGCTGTTGTATGTATTTTATATACGTTGAGTATAAGAAAGTGAAACTCATGTACACAGAGGTCCAAGAATTAGAAACAAAGTGTTTAAAGAGATTTGTAACTAACCTGCGTAAAACTCATGCGAGGCATGCCAGTAGCTTCAGTTCCCTGAGCAGATGATGACCCGCCAGGCTCCTGTGTATAAAAGAGAAAAATATTAATACATGTACAACATACACGTGAAACAAATTATAATAATAATCTAGTGCAATTAAATGATTTATTAAAAATGTAAGTTTGTACAACTTGAAACTTACGTTTGAAACACGCCCAACCGCAGTAGCTAGCATGTCAACACCGGATGTTTCCTTCACCGGCTCTTGCTATTTAAAATAAAATAAAAAATTAGTTTTTTACATGTATGTACATGACGTACAATCATATATATATTAATATCTCAAACATGTGAATTAAACTATTGTACATATATATATTATTTAAATTTATTTAAAATTTACCTGTGAAAGACCAATATCAGTGGCTCCAGTTCCAAAAACATTCCCCAGCATCTCATCTATAGAAAAAAAATCCTGTGAACCAGCAAATGATGTCTCGCCTGCAGTGCATACGGCACCACATGATCCACAGTGGTGTGGTGCACTAGAACTGGCGCCTCCACCAACATCACCGGATGCAACGGGTGCTATCTTTGGTGAGAGTGTCAGTGAGCTCCCTCAATGCATGCAATGTATCAATCTCCACAACCTCCTTCACTGTAGGAGGGATAACTGAAGGCAAGTGGGGGTTTTGGGGCATGGGGGATCCTAGGCTGACCTACGCGTGCACCAGGTCTGCTCTGTGCAGAGCCACCTCCTCGACCAAAAAAGTCTGAAAAGTCAAAATAATTCGGGACCTCATTGAGCACAAACTCACAATATAATTTCTTCAAAAAATAAAGAGGAACCTCATTGTTGTTGCATGGTGGATAATCAAAAACCATCCACCATCGGTCCCAAAAATTGTTTTTGATTCTATCATCATGGCACCAATGGATTGGGAACCGTTTGCAAGTAACTGCAGGGGGGCATTGGTTCTAGGGTCGGTAAATAATGCACAAATGAGGTCTTTTCCAATTTTTTTGTCTTTGATGGCCGCATGAGATAGTTTATCCGCATACCACCGCCTACAGTCACTTCTAAAGGTGTTCCATCTATGTATTTGGTTGGTTGCAGACTCGACTTCGCCAATCAATGTTTGCAATGTATTGGCTAAAGTCATGCGGGATGGATTTGTAGCATGATTTTGTCTTATAGTTTGAATTAGGTTCTCAATGACAATTTTATTTTCTTGGATTCTTCCAATGATATTATCTTGCGTTCCTGTTGGCTCAGTGGGGATAGAAGGAGCCACAGGGGCGGATCTATGTTTGGAGGAGGGTTTTGAGGAATGTTCGGAGGGTTTTGAGGAATGTTCGGTGGGTTTTGAGGAATGTTTTGACGGTTTGCATGAGCCCGAGCTTGCCGACCAACTGATAAAACAATAAAATTGTATACATAAACAAACAATTCACAAAACCCATGAAAATGCCAAAAAAAACCTAAAATGCAAAAAAACAACCTAAAATGCAAAAAAATGATTACAATCGGGGACTTACCTCCTCGTCTTGGCGGCATGGTTGAATCTATCGCTATCCAGAAGTCCGATGAGCAATTTTGAGATAGTATTGAAAGTGCGAGTGAAAAACGTTTAGGAAAAGTCGCGGTTCGAAATGAAAATTAGGAAAATAACGAGTCGCGGATCAAGTAAATTTTGTCTTAGTTCCGCGATGCGGTTTATCGAGTTTCGCGATCCGCGAGAACTAGGTTCGGTAATTACCGAACCTAGAATTCAATAACCGCGATCGCGGTTTAGGACGCGCTCTCGGTTTTAAAACCGCGATCGCGGTACCTTTATTTCGGGTTTTTCTCCTAAGCATCGGGCTAGTATTTCTCAAAAACCTCCTAAGAAACAATCCTTCACACTTTGTTCACCATCTCTTTCTCTTCAACCTTCTCTGACAATGCAAACTCAATCCTCTACCAAATTTGGTTCACCATTTCCTACTAATAAGTCATCAATCCTATCACCGGGACAACTATTTTTGGCCTTATCATCACCGCATGTTGCTACACTCTAATCTTCATCATACAATAATCCTTCACATGCATATAGATCTCATTCACCAACACCGTGTTTATCTCCCATACCACCACTTTAAGATCGTGGCCCTCTATTTCATCCTCGCACACATCGGATGGAGGACCTCTATCTTTCACTCTCATTGGTTAGTTTACATACTTGGGGGCATAACATATAATACACCCCCATTCTAGCATATGTGTGTCATCATCAATTCATCTTCCCACATAGGCATACTAATCACACATCGTAGCATTGTCATTATCTTATGACACACTCTTGTGCTTTGGTTCACACTTGAGTGTTGAGGGATTACCATTACAGAACCCACACACTTTGCACTATAGGCACTACACATTTACACTTTATCACACACATTGCGCATCATACACCATCCATTCTACACTTAGTCTATATGCTACATTATAATACATTCTCATCATGCACATATTATTCATTCTACGCATTATATACACCATTAGGCTATTTCACATGGCACATTTATACATCATTTATATTCTGCATACTACGCTAGTCTACATTACCTATGAGTCTAGTTTTACATTTCATTCCTACATTCTACATTACTAGTCTATCTACACCTATTATTACATTTTACACATTATATCTCACACCTTTAGCATCGCATTCAACATACCACACATTTACATACCCTATTCATCACTTGGTCATTTACACTACATTGTCTTCTATGCATTGAATTCACCACCCTATAATGCACTTTAGTTCCTTGGTCCATACTCGATTGCCGAGGGTTTACAAATAAAATGGAGCTCACACCCGTCATGCAAAATTTCATCGTGCGACATTCCTAGGCTTCGATATATGCTTTAGGATGAATCGTCACTCACCTCCATCATTTCCTCTAAGAGTGGTATACGCTTTAGGATAAATCACCATATCCATTATATCATCTTGTAGTGGTATACACCTTATGTTACATCACCACTCATCCATTCATCATATAGTGATATGCGTTTGGGGCTAAACCATCACTCATCCTTTCATCATATAATGATTTATGCTTAGAGCTAAATCATCACTCATATTTTCATCTTCTAGTGATATACGTTTAGTGTTAAATCATCACCCATTCGTTAATCATATAGTGATATAAAATTAGGAAAAATCATAACTCATCCATTAAAAAAAAATTGATATGCACTTTAGCTACAAGGTTCACACACATATTTTCTACATGTTGCATTTCATCACTACACGTACACATTCATCGCAGCGTGCTACACATAACAAACACTACTCGGCGTCCCGATGATGCACTCTCATTTATAGTTCATTATTGACTACTAATGGGGAAAACAAAATGAACCTCATTGCATACACTTCCATCCATTCAGGGGGCATGTGGCTCTTATCATTCCATCTTGCATTCCATTCCATCCATCCACAACATACTATATTTTCTTGGGGGCATTTACTCTTGTTTGCTAGTGTTTTGCATGATCACTTTACTACACATATTATATTGATTTCTTATATGTCATTATCTATATCATCCACACATGCGCATTCATGCCTTTATTTAGTGTGATCGCATATATAGGACTCCTACACGTGGGATGGATGTTAGCCTTCTACCCTTCCTATACTTGTCACTAGGGGCGTCCACATTCTTCTCATTGAGGTGTTCTTGTTTCATTTTGTACTTAGCATATTACATTACTTGATCATACACGCTTTGAAATATTGGTTATTACTCTAACATGCTAATGGGTGTTCCATGTACATCACTTGAATTTTAGGATTACATGTTTCCATGACTACTTGTTTGTTTATCTATGCTTGTAAGCTATTTTTTACCATTGTATGTGGGCTTTGCCCTATGTTTGTGTGCACACTTGTTTATTTTTTGCGGCCATGATGACCTTATATTTCTTGTAACATTATGAGTTATGTCCCATGTTTTTAACCCACTTTTTGTAGCTTACTTTTTTTCTTGCGTGTTTAAATTTACTACATTATCGTGTAGCTTAAACATGTTTTCTATATGCATACATTATTTTCTTTACAGTTTTCTTTGGCTAGCCTTCTTGTTTGTGCATTCCTTGGTTTCTACCAAGTACTTTCTATGATCATAGTTCATGTTGTGGTTGTTCCTCTTTTGGGCCGCATTCTCTTATCATCGACGTCACATGTACTCCAAAGAGGGGGGCGTCATATGCGTGTTTACATACTAACACAATGCAACTACACCAATTTAATACACTATACTTTCTGTCATTGGCATTGTGGGTTCACATACAACAAGTGGGTTCAGACCAGTCTACAAACCCCATACACATTGGCTTTTATAGGACATGGTGTCCTTAGCATTTATGGGAAGTAGTTAAAGGCTTAGGGGCTACAGTGGGTAAATGCCTCTCTATACTACTTCGGTCAATGGCATCGATCGCCCAAAAATTAGGATGTTATAGAGATCTCTTCATACATTTTAGTAGAAGTGGTTAGAGTTTGAAGGACATAGAGCATTTCCTCCCTACACTTCTTTAGCCAAGGTGGTGTGAGATCACCAAAAAAACTTGTAGCAATACAGGATATGCTTCTACACCCTTCTCTCGACATGGATACTGGTGCACATGTTTTACATACATTTTCATTTAGTGTATTTTACACATTTTTATGCACATCCAAGTATTTTACATAACATTTTTTCATACATACATATTTGACTACTTTATCATTTTCTCCTTGTTGGTCCAAATTGTATGAGTAACAAACAAGCAAATTGGAGAAACAACAACAACATCATTAAAAATAACATTCCGCTACAGCACATGTTTTACTAACCATGCAGGTACACTACACACCACAGCAGCTACACATGCGTTCCACCGTAGGTTCACTCTCATCACTTTTTATTTGTGCATTTTTCATCTTTAGATTCGATGCTCCCTCATCTTCTTTTTCATTCCACACTTTATTCTAGTCCTTCGGCGAGTTTCTACTAGACTCTCCATGGATATTAGCTAGGCACTTTTATCTACTTTATGTTACCGAGCTTTCAACTCACCAACATAAAGTGGGGGAAAAATGTATTCATAAAATCATGCACTTTAAACATTATTTACCCTAGTCTCATACTATTATTTAGAAGGTTCTTGAGTGAAGAAAGTACTAATTAATCCCATTTTTTGGCCATCTTATTTTCCTTTTATTTTTCTTTCCCACACATTTTTATATGCATGCCTAGTCTACTTTGGCACTTTCTTGTCATTTTAGCCTAAAGCGAGGTGCTCGGACTGTCTTGGGCACCTCGATCCTTATCTACTTTCTCGCCACTTTTTGGTCCCTTTCTAGTCATTTTTCATCATTATATTTTTCCTAGTCATCCATGTCGAGGTTAATTATGAAATTAGATCAAGAGAACCATATATATATATACATACATATATATACATATATACATACATACATATATACATATATATATATATATATATATATATATATATATATATATGAGACCATAATGAGGTTCCTAGAATCATCCACTACTATCACTTCATCTAGAGTTGCATCACTTGCATCCACATAGTTCAATGTATCAAGGCTAGGAGATCTGCATCAACACACACTTCATAGGAGAAGGGATTCTATTCTATTCCATTAACACATGTTATTACATTTTTTTACATTTATTTTTACTTGCTACTTCACATAGTGTAACTAGCATAAGAGCACCTAGGGCACGACACACACACACACACACACACTAGAACTACATTTGGGTTTGAAGTGTAGTAAAGACTCGATTTAGTAAGCTTACTTATTGTGGCGATTGAGGTCAATATGAACCATTCATTGTGTATATTTATTTTTAGGGTTTTGATACTTCCTTTACCTTTTGCAGGTCTTCACTTCATCTTCCATTATTTGATACATTTGGCACAGTTCAACAAATCTAGTGTGATAGACAGTGAAGGTCACAGGTCATCTTCTGACCCTAAAAGAGTCAAGTTCTAAGATTGTTTAGAGGTTAGGGAACCTATTCATACACACCAGGCACCCGAGGCACCCTAGTACCTTCATGGGTGCCTGTCTCACGCTCGAGATCTTCCAAATCCACCCTTTTTGGGACCTCTGTCAGTCATTCCTACCAGAATTTCCAATTAGACTGCGACACTCTCTGACAACAACCTTCTATAATCAGCTAAGTTCTTTCCTCACTTTATTCTTGCACATTAGGGTTTCATTTCTATTAGTTTAATTATTTAATTACTTCATATTGTTTTAGTGCATTTATTTACAACATTTATGTCCTCCTAGATTAGATTAACTATTACTATACATCTCTTAGTTTAGTTAATTTTAGTTAATCAATCATATATCAAATAAAAAGAATCGATCCATCATTTATTACGTAAGTATCATAGCAATTCGACCAATATAGAAAATGATACATTTGTGTCAAAACTTATGGGTTCCATTGCCTATAACTTGCGGTACAACCTCGGCATAAAAATATAATTTTGTGCAATAATGAAATTGACTAAATAAAATGTTTGGAGAGTATAAGATTTGGAAAATATAGAACCTAGACTATAGATCTATATAAATAAAAATTAACGGTGATATTTTAATTTAAATATGTAGTTTAGAAGCTACGTTTATTCAGAAAAATGGTAAATAATTTAGGGCTAGAAACATGAAAAACCTATAAACGGGCATCAATATTTAAAAAGTGGAAAGTGGGAGACGGCTGCAGGAAATGCCTTCACATTCGTAGTTGTCAGCGTGACATATGGACTATTTGAGTGAGAAATGGTGCCTCCATATACATTTTTATTGGAAACACACCTTCAACATAATTAAAGGTAATCTACAAAGTCATGCGTTTTAATTTAATGGTCATTTGTTAATGAATTTTGGTGTCCCCAAAGATTTCACTTAGAAATCTTAGGATACCCCTTTTAAATTTTTGTGTATTCTTGCCTTGTGGAATGCTCTATAATTATTTAAAAGGTTGTAGGGGGGTTGTTTGGAAGCAGTTGATAAAATACCCATGTGCTCAAAATGCTCTTAAAGTCCCTAAAACATTGATTACTTGTTCTCTTAAGCAATCATATTTCTCAAAGTGTTTTACTTCTAAGTAACAAGTAACTCATCCTTCAAAACCTGATTCACATTATTCTCCTTCTTTGAATTAAATAGAAGTGATTTTACTTATTAGAATTGATAAGTAAAGTAATTATAAAACCCCAAAAAATAGCATTTACCTCTAAGTTTTGTGCTGATTCGAAGTGCTTCTACTTCACAGTTTTGCACTAAAACAAAGTAATGTTACTTAGCAAAGTTGGTAAGTAAATTAGTTTTGAAAACCCACATAACTATTTTTTTAGTTTATCGGGCTTTTGGGATTACTTTACTTGTTCAAACTTGATAAGTAAAGTAGTCCTTAATCACTGCAAAACTAAGCCTTTTCTTTTCCTTCATGCACAAAACCGATACCCTATTACTTGTCTTCTTTGCATTGAATTGGAACTACTTGACTTTGTAAAGTAAAGAAAGTAAAGTCATTTCCAAACACCGCATAACTAAAAGCTTAATTCATCAGTGTTTTTGGATTGCTTTACTTCTTTAAAAAATAATTAAGTGAAGTTGTCCCAAAAATCCAAGTGTTGTTATTGCCAGGGTTTTCCAACTAATGTTATTGCAAGTGTATTTTCGATTGTCCAAAAATCAACTTGAGGAAAAAATGGACTTGAGTGGTTAATGGAGCTTTAATGGAGGAGCTAAAATTTTTGGGTAATTTCTATGTTTTGGGCACTTCCAGGTTATTTTGGGCACTTGGAATCATTTGAAAGCATTTCCCTTGGCTTCAAAACTTCATTCTTAGCCAAAAATTGAGTAAAAATGGAAAAAATTGGCTTGAGCACTCTACTATTTTTTCTAACTCCTCAGTCTAAGAGAAATCTTAAAAAGTTAGAAAAAATAGAAAAAAAAGAAGTTTGGAGTAATGCGGAGTTTTAATGCAGCACAACTACAAAGTAAAGCTAAAACCCAGTAAAGTAGTCCAAAAACCCATGCAAAGAAGAGGGAAGAAAGAAAGATTAATCCGGGAAAAAGACTTTACTTTACTTTATAAAGTAACTACGTAAAGCAATTGCAAAAACCCGTAAAGAAGAAAAAATAAGAGAGTAATGTGGAAAAATGGAGTTTCTTTACTTCATAAAGTAACTAAGTAAAGCAATTACAAAAATCCACAAAGAAGAAAAAGAAAAGAGTAATGCGGAAAAATGGAGTTACTTTACTTCATAAAGTAACTAAGTAAAATAGTTGCAAAAACTCGCAAAGAAAAAAATAAGAGATTAATGTGGAAGAATGGAGCTACTTTACTTCATGAAGTAACTAAGTTGAAAAATCGCAAAGAAAAAAGAAGAAGAGAGTAATGCAAAAAAATTGAGTTACTTTACTTCATAAAGTAACTAAGTAAAGTAGTTGCAAAAAAATTCACAAAGAAGGAAAAAGAAGAGAGTAATGTAGAAAAATGGAGTTACTTTACTTCATAAAGTAACTAAGTAAAGCAGTTGTAAAAACTACAAAGAAGAAAAAAGAAGAGAGTAATGTGGGAAAATGGAGTTAATTTACTTCATAAAATAACTAAGTAAAGCAGTTGCAAAACCTGCAAAGAAGAAAAAAGAAGAGAGTAATGCAGAAAAATGAAGTTACTTTACTTCATAAAGTAATTAAGTAAAGAATTTGCAAAATCCCACAATACAAAGAGAAATTGCTTTACTTTTACAAGTAATAAGTAATGGGGTCGAATTCATGCAAAGAAGGGAAATTTGACATCGTATTTTGGCCATAACTTTTGTTCCAGTACTCTGTTTTTCAAGATCTTAGACTTTCTGGAAATCTCTCAACCTCCTATATGCAATGGAATCATGAAAATCAGTTTTTGGTGGGAGAAAGTGGGAAAAAATGGAAAACAAATTCTACATTTTAGTGTGAAGCAAAAGAATGCAACCATCGAAACCTACAATACACTGGAAAGCAGTAATGGGGGTCAAAAACTCAATTGGCCATAACTTTTTCTCCAGTGCTCCATTTTTCGAGATCTTGGAATTTATGAAAATCTCTCAACGTCCTCTACACCATGGAATCATGAAAAACATATTTTGGTTGGAGTACGTGGGGAAAATGGTAAAAAAATTATGCAGTTTAGTGTGAAATAGTAATGTAGCTGGTGAAACCTGCAATACACTAGAAAGTAGTAATAGGGGGTCAAAAACCCGATTGGCCATAGATTTTCTTCGGTGCTCCATTTCTCAGGATCTTAGAATTTCTGGAAATCTCTCAACCTCCTCTGCATCATGGAATCTAAAATTTCTAAGTTTGGAAAGGGTAGATGGGAGAAAATATGTAAAAACACTGACAACATGAAATGAATAGTTACATGAAGTAGTGCTACCAAATTTAATGCAATATGGGCTGATTTCCTCTTTGCAAAAAAAAGGATAAAGTAAGAATGACATTCTACAATTGGAAAAACTTCTTCTTCTTCTTCTTCTTCACTTTCTCTTTTGTTGTAACTCATGTAATCGGATCAAATTGTAAGGCTTCGAGTAAGTGGGACAAAATCCATTACTTGAATTCATTTGACAAAGTCAATTACTTTGTGATAGTGGTGAGTTAGTTATTCTCGTTTTAAATAACAGAACATTCCAAATTCATATGTGGCATGCAATGAGAATTTCGAGGAGGAAAATGCTCAACTCTTCGCAGTTTTGTAGTTAGGCACTTATGGAAGTATAACGGATATTTTCTATGTTTTTTTCCTTACGGAGGCTATAAATAGAAAGAGAAGCCTATGGGCCAAGTGATGGAACTTTTTGGCAACCAGCTATTGTACTTTGTGCATTGATATTTCAAACTTTGTGTTGGAATGCTCTCATGTTCATTTTGTAAATTGGTTGTAATTGAATAAGAAAAAGGCAAATTTCTGGAGAACTTTGTGTTTGATAAGTCTCATTATGAATTCCATGAGGATTTTATGGTAAACTTTGTGTTACTTAAAATCTAAATATGGATTTATTTATTTTCATTTTCTTAAATTGTGACATTTTAAAAGTATTTATTTATTTTATACTGGCTGCAATAAGCTTTTTGGTCTACTTATTGCGATGTACATCCTCTCTTTTTCTCACCATTTGTATACATCATTTCCTTTCCTACATTATTTCCAAAGTATAGTTGCTTACTTGTTGCAAAATTTCCAAGTTATGGTTCATGAGCTTCGCGATTAAAGTAATACCCCTAGAAAATAATTAGAATAAATAAATACCTTACACGGGAGCTTCACCGTTAAATGAAGGGGATTTATCCTATGACAAACTAGGTTTGTGTATATAAAATATAGCCAAAAAATTTCAAATTGTAATGCAACTATTTTATATTATTGTGGCATTGACATACGAACTCTTAGAGTGAGCAAGGGTGCCTCTATATACATTCCGACTCAAAACACGCCTACTGCTCCTGATGGGTCAGGACTAGTTTGAAAATGAAATTATTGTTTGAAAACTATAACCGTTGGCTTAGTTTTTTTTTGAGGTACTCGGTACACTTGACTCAGTTTCCATGTATCTTGCTTACCCAAGTGTTCCCTTCACTTATTATATTCTGAAATCCCAATTGTTTGTGCGACATGAAAGGAAGGTAAAAGGTGAAAAATATGAAAATGGGAAGGAACGATATCTTACCATATATGATCCTAACTCTCTTATATATGATTCTACCACAAAATTTTCATCTATTAGTTGTTCATGGTATATTGGCATCTGGTATTCCTGATTATGAGAGAAGGAGGTCGTTTGGGTGGCTAATAGGGTCACTCCAGTGAGATACATGCCTGGTGTTTTGAATCTAGGACTGTTTAACAGACACATGCGAGATTTTTTGGTCAGTCAATGTGACGAAGAAGGCATCTGTGGGTATAATATTAGATTTTTGTAATTTTTTCCTATTGGTCAATTACGATAAATCTGATATTGTTTGACAGAGCTTCGATCGTCCCGTAGATACCTGGTTTGTTGGGATGAGGTTTGGTGGACCAAAAAATCTAGTTGGTTAGAGGAGTTCTTTGGATCCATCTTCGGGGCTTTTATCCTTTTCGGAAGATCCAATTGGGATCAAATGATTCGTGTTACAATGGACCGACTTTGTGTAATATTGGGAAAGAGGAAATTGGGATGGTAAGACTTTCAATTAGATTCAGTAATTGTCAGGTTTCTACAATGTCAACGTCCAAAATTCTAGTTTTAGCTTTGATTTTAATTATAAAATGATGCCTACAATCAATGTTCTCCCATGTTTCATCCTAGACAAGGATGGAGGAATTCTACTGTATACGTTGAACGATGGTCATCATTGGAGAGTGACCTTGTTTCAACCTATGGATCAATGCATTGTATATGGCCCTTTTGGTGCTTATGGAATTTGTGATTATGAATATATCTATAATTGTGTGAATATATTTTTCCTAGAGATAGTCGCACCTATTTTTATCACGAGTGGTGGACCAGCGGGATTTTCACTAAATCCAGTTGAACTGTGATGCCAAAAATGACAACGACGGTTTCCTGAGGTATGGGAGACCCTTGGCCGATCACCAAATTATTTAATATTCCAAATAGCAAACAATTGAAGGATGTCGTCTTGTATGTTTCAACAACTACCTCCACATGAGTCTTTGCAAATATTTTATATTATTGTGGCATTGACATACTTAGTGTTAGAGTGAGCAAAGGTACCTCCATATACATTCTAACTAGAAACATGTCTTCGACGTAATTAGTAGACATATTTTTGAATAATAACAACTCTAACACATCATTTATTAATCTTAAGAGGATTATGGTGTGTTTTTACTTGACTATAGCTATAAATAATGCAAAAAAATCAATGTAGTGGGTAAATGCATGAAGATGGGGGCCAAAAAGTGGTCACAAACATGAAAATAAATTAAATGTGTCATGAGTTCTAAATAACACAGTCATGCTTTTACGTGTACGGTTTGGTGGTTATAACTAAAATTGCATGTGTGGAATAACACGTACACTTCCCTGTGGTTAAAGAATGTGTACATGTTATAACACGTATGTGTATCTTGAGAATATTTGTGAGGATTTTGATATGACATATCGAATGAGGGGCATATTTACTAAAATAATTTTTTGAGTATAAAGAAATAATACAAGAATTCTTATACTTTAAATTTATTTTAGTAAATATAAGAAATTAGGTCACTCTCCACATGTGAGAACTAGTCACGTAGTTCGATAGTTATAATCTAGAAAATAGTTTTCGATATCTAATTTGGTCAATACTTACTCATTTTTCAGGATTTTAGCAATGGATCTAAAGCTTTTAGGGTGTAAATATTGTAATCAATTTTTGTTTTGAGAAAACATATAGTCATTTTGAAGGTTTTTTAGCCCACTAGATTGGTTACTAACATTTATAGGAGTTTTGGATGCATCAAAAATAGATTTGACAAATTTCACAACTCATAGAGATAATAACACTTGCTTGAATATATATACTCATGATTTTCCCCATGGGCATGGATTTGAAGCCTTAATTTTTTCTTGGAAGTAGGGTAGCATAATATCATGAATGAGTACATACTTTACAATTCGGCACTATCTAATCAACTATGTAAATAGGGAAATCGGTGAGGTAGATCTTAGCTATCTCACCACACATGTCGATGCATTCATCTTGAGAGGGAGTTAGAGATATTTCCCATATGAGATGAGCGATTGATAACAAATCAACATATTCAAGCCCAATAAATGAAACTCTTTCTCATGAGATATCTCTGGTAAATAGAATATAGAGAGCCCACCCTAGATCTATATATAGGGGTGTCTACCCCATATCTATATTTTAGATAGAGGACCTAGGGAGGAGTGAGTAAATATAGGGGTGCATGCATCTTGGATGACCACTAGATAGAGAGAGAAGGGTGTGGGAGTGCCAACTAACTATAAACAAATCCATAACTACCCTCCCCTAGTTCTCTCAACCAATCAAAGGTACATTGGGGATAACATGATGATGATTCCAAAGAGATCTTATCAATGAAGTTGTTTAGTGTCATATGAGGAGGGGGGGGATGAGTGGAGGGTGTTATATCAATTGGTTCCCTATGTTAAGCCATATTGATATAGGGGCCCTACCCCTCCTCAAACTGATGCCAAGGTTGAAATTTGGTTTAGGCTTCATCAATTAGAAGGACACTAATTTGAGACACTTAGACATAAGGACAATGTCGATTACTAGTTACTTATAAATAATGTGCAAGGCAAGGTAGTCACTTATATAGATACAAAGGCACACCTGGTTGATTGAGAGAAATAATTCATATACATGGAGGTGCACATAAACATTATGGGTCTATATTTTATGTCGGTGAGCCACAAAATTAGCCAAAGATTGAGCCATGATTTTGAAGTTGAAGTTTCCATATACACTATGCTTTCCAATCCGGAGGCATATGTAATGGGCCTATGCAAATAATATGCATAATTAATTATGTAGGGGATTGACCTTAGTGCCCATCTATGCACAAAGATAATCCTTTAATCATGTGTTTTCATACAAATGTGTTGCTTAAAAATTTCAAACTTTCAAGCATGACAACTAAGCTAAAATTAAAAAAATCTCTCGAATCTTCCTGTAACCCCCTCTTGGTTAGTTTTTAATTTTTTTCATGTCCATTTTTACCTTACACGTACTTCCAAGATGATTAAAAATAAATTACAAGTGTTTTAAATGATAATACAAGTTCAAAATTTTCATTGAGTAAGATGCTTCTAATATTGGCTAGTCTCTCTAAAAGCGAGGCCTAAAAAGACCAATTTTGACCTTCTCAAGATAAGTGTACATACTCTAGGACTGATCAAAAGGCTAAAAATAATTAATATGTGGTGTTTATTAGTCTTAAGAGTGGTGGAATTTATTTTGGAATATTTAGGAAAGTTTCGAGAGTCTTGGAGAAGTTGTAGTGAAAGCATGTTTTTCAAGGGTGCAGAGCTTACAGTCAAAAATTTTACCTAAAATTCAAAAGAGTATTTCAAGAGCTCCAGGATAAGTTAAAAGAAAAAAATTGACCATTTTAAATATTAAAGATCCCTCTTCATGATGGAATCACAAAATTCTTTGCAAGACATGGTTTCTTCTCGAGGTAGAGCCGGTTTGTGCGAGACTCATCTTATTGTCCGAATGAAAAAGTGGAATTTTTGTAGAAGGTTTAAGAATCAGAAATTTACACCCATTCCATTAATCTTGTAATTATATTTGGAGTCAAAATGATATAATTTTTTGCATGAAAAGACCTCTTGGAGCTCCAGGAAAAGTGTTTTCAAGTTTCAAGGACTTAGTTATTTTCTCAATTGGATATGTGGTAGGATTTACCATCTCAAGCTGCCCCTGGGATAGTGGGGACAAAAAAATGTGTCTCAACCTTCATCTCCTTTCATATTTCTTCACATGACCTCAAAATATCTCTTCCCACACATCCAAAACCCTTCTCCATAACCTAGCTACTGTCGCTTCAAATTTTACTGTTTGACGACCGTCAAAACCTGAGAGTGCATAGTTGTCAAGTATTTTTCATATAAGAATTAATTTTAGCATGTTAAAATATTTAATCCATCATTAATTTCCATCATGACACAATATAAAAAGGATAGTGAAACACCTCTTCATTTCCTGAGGATCCGACAGGCAGAATCATCTGAAAATTTGAGGAAACAATCCTTGTAAAAACTCGTTTTACATGAACTAGTTTTCATGCCATGAAAACCCTATTTCCTATGGATATGGAGGAATATGTTTCTCATCATAATTCTTCACTCCTCGAATAAATTTTCAAATTCTCAAAGATCCAGCAAATGAAATCATCTAAAAATCAGAGGTAAGGTTCTTTGAAAAATCTAGTTTCATTAAAACTAGTTTTTATGTGATGAAGTCGCTGATTTTTGTAGATGTAGATGATATATGTTTTTTAGTATGCTTCCCCCTATGATGAAAAAATAACTTTCCCAGTTTTTTAGATGAAGGAATCATCCAAAATTTGAAGTGAGGAATCCTGAAATTAAACCTAGAATTTTGAGACCTTTTTCGTCACAGTTCGACACCCGCAGTGCACTTCTTAAAAATAGCATGTGTCCATAACGGGTCATATCTAAAAATATCAAGTGGTCAAATAAGGATAATTCTTGACATTATTCATCCTTCGAGAAGGCCAAAAGAATTAAGGAATGAAAACAGGGCCAAATTACTAAAAGTAGTAGCTTCTTGATGATTTAATTTAATTTGAATTAAATATAATATTGTAGAGTCACTACTGAACCAAATGATGTATAAATGTTAAAATATAGGAATGACACAAGATAGATAATATTTAAAATATGAAACCATAAGTAAGAGATGAGATAAGAATACTTAGTTGATTTACACTCGATCTCGAGACAAATTTGGACTAGGAAAAGTGTTGAACAGATTGGGTAGAGTGTCGTTTTTGCTCACTGTAAATTCGAGATGCGAGGAATTTGGTGGGACACGAGTGCAGGATAGAGAAAGGGCACCTTGCACTGAAGACTACTTCTAGGCATATGTGACTACATAGGAGCTCAGAACCTACTTTCTAGTGCATCACTTGAGGTCTTTGTTGTTGTTCCCTTTTGATCACTTAATAGTCACACATTGAATGATAAAGGTACCTATAAGTTGAAAAATAGAAATTCAACTATACAAGCCCACAAACCACATCAAAAATAATAAAAAAGATGCAGAATGGGGAGTTAGATTGACCCCAGCATCACCCTGAGAGTGAACTTACGACCAACCACTATACTACATCTCAGAATCTATGTAGTTCTTCTAAGTGTGTGTAGAAATTGTGCCCTAGGATGTATTTGTGCAAGTTTCACTGGATAATGGGTTGTAGATAGAATATAGCAATGTAGTGTAATGTGTGGATGGAAAAATGAATTTCCCCTTCCTATGTAGTGTATGTAGAGTTGATGCAGCCATTGTCCCTTGAATGGATGCTAGATGGATTCTTTAGAGTGCTTTAGGTGTCTTTTGGATGTAGGCTTAGGTGGTGATAGTAGTTCTTAGTTCTTGGTCCTTTATTTTGAATACATAACTATGTATTTATATGATTCTTTTGTTTGAATTTTGTAATTGAAAACTGGAAGGCCGACCCATAAGTGAAAAATATGCCCAAAAGATAAAAGAAACCCAAAATAACGAGTAAAACAAGAAAGGGTCAGGGGCACTCATAGGGAATAGGAGCACCTAGATGTTGCTATCTTGGCTGGGTGTTGGTGTCTGAATCCATAAAAGGTAAATCAGTAAAATCATAACTAGGTTGTAGGGTATGCAAGACTAAATAGAAAACAAGAAATGTAAAAAAGAGGCCAAAGACAATTGTCAATTACTAGTTTTCTTACTTAGGGATCGTGTAAATGCTAGTATGCTTTTATAACCTAGAAATGTAACCAAGTGCGTGATTTTTGTCCACATCACGGGTTCACTGCTAAAAATAGAAAGTTTTAGTTTTTGGTGCAAAAATTTGTAGTTGGCTCTGATTTCACTCATCTCTCTACTTTTTGACATCTTCATAGGGTTTTGAGGTTGTTTCATTGCTTAAACAAGGTAATTAATTCTTCACAGAGGCCTTGAATCATTATTTTGAGCTCAGTTGTGTCCAGAAGTAGGCATTACATTACAGGGTGCAGCAATTAAAACCTCGGGGACATTATGTAGTTAAAAGAGATCCAAAAAGAGTCCAATTTTAGTTGAAATCTGAGTTAGGAGGTCCTCATAGCTCATTGGTCAAGATCATCCACTCGGTGAGATAGGTAAGACAATGAGCTCGGTGAGATGGGTGAGTTAAAGTGAGATGATTGATTTGATTTGATTGAGTTAGCCGATACAAAGTGAGCTAGGATTGAGCTATGAAAGATCTCACATCTCTCAGAGCAGTTAAGGAAAAGTTTGTATTCTTGTAGCACAATGTGCGAGATAGAGAATACAAGCATCAATATTTTTTTGCATCATGAATGACAATTATAAAATACTAAGGAATAAGAGATTGATCATCACTCTCATTGTGAGATTAGGAATGCATCATCATGGGTAAGTTCGTGTTCATCTCAAGATCACATTGGAAGGTCTCAGAACATGTTTTCTAAACACTCATTCAGTAGCCTAAAGTATCCATGCATCTAGAAGGAGGATGAAATTGAGAACATCATGTATCAGATCAGATAGTTCTACATCGAGAGGAGCTTCTTTATTAGATCATTCAATCCCCTTCCCTTCCCCTCTCCTTTCCCTTTCTTCTAAGTCTTCATTATATAGAATCATGGTATTTTATACCATTCACTTAAGTGACAATATTTGTAAATTGTAAAATTATTCTCTCAAAAATTATAAGATATATACTTAATTTGTCTCATCTAAGGGTAAGTGAAAGGTCACAAGTGTAATTGGATCATGAAGATTCATGTGGGGGGAGGTGAAAGATCAATTCACAATGTTATAAATTGAGGTGGCTTCTTCATTCCAAAAGATCCTAGAAAATATAGAGTAGATAAATTTTATGGCCATAATTATCAATTATGGAAGATCCAGTGGAGTATTATCTTTATCAAAGAGATTTATATTTTCCGTTGGATGACAAGGCAAGGCTTGTAAAGATGATCTGACGAAGAATGAAAGATTCTTGACATAAAGGCTCTGGATTGAGCTTGGCTGAAAGCATCTGTAGCTTTGAATATAACAAAAGTAAGAACCACCGGTGAGATTTAATGAAAGCTTTAGCAAACTTATATGAAAAACAAAGTGCATCGAATAAATTTTATTTGATGAAGAAATTATTTAATTCTAAAATGCAAGAAGGTGGATCTATGTCTAATCATTTGAATGATTTTTGTTATAATTAATCAATTAAAATCGGTTAATATTTTGTTTGATGATGAAGTGAAAGCACTTTTATTCTTATGCTCTTTGCAAGATAGTTGAGATAATTTGGTAATGGTTGTTAGTAATACAACATATGCTTCTAATATTTTAGAGGTTGATGATGTGGTTAGTATAATCCTAAATGAAGAAATACGAGGAAAAGTACAGGAGAATCATCATCTAGGAATGCTTTGAATGTGGAAAGCAAGGGAAGATCTAAAGAGAGATCTAAGAGAAAGAAGAATGGTAGAACAAAGAATGATAGATCTAGATCCAAAGTCAAAGATATAATCTACTAGAATTATGGAAAGAGAGGACATGCAAAGGAGTGTTGGTTCAAGGAAAACAAAGAGAATATACTAGAAAAAGGTAAAGAAAAAGGTAAAGAGGAAAACATTGCAAGTGAGGTAATGCAAGATGTTCTTATTCTCTCCTTGGATAATAAAGTAGAATCATGGGTTTTAGATTCTGGAGCTTCTTTCCATGCTACCCCTAATAAGGGTTATTTTAGAAATTATGTTCAAGGTAATTTTGGACATGTTTATTTAGGAGATGATGAACCATGCATAATTACTGGTAAAGGTGATGTTCATCTAAAACTGCAAAATAGAAATAAATCAATATTAAAAGATGTGAGGGATGTTCCAAGCCTCAAGAGAAATCTAATTTCTGTGGGGAAATTAGGAGAATCTGGATGCATGGTTACATTCACAACTGATTCTTGGAAATTTTCTGAGGGATCCCTTGTTGTAACAAGAGGAAAGAAGATAGAAACATTGTATTTTATGCCTGTATTACTAATTCATTTTCTGTGCTATCTACTTCAGATTCAGATGCACGCATGTGGCATTATCAGATAGGCCATATGAGTGAAAAAGAAATGTAGATCTTAAAGGTAAAGGGTAAGTTATCAGATTTGAAAAAAATAGATCTTGATTTCTATGAGCATTGTATATTTGGAAAGTAGAAGAAAGTGAGATTTCTTAAGGTTGGGGAAACAAAGAAGGAGCAGAAATTGGAGCTTGTTCATTTAGATGTATGGGGACCAGCTCAGGTTGCTTCTCTTGGAGGATCCCAATATTATGTGACTTTCATTGATGATGCCACAAGAAAGGTATGGGTTTATTGTATTAAGCAAAAATATGATGTTTTTGAGACTTTTAAAAGATGGAAAGCCCTTGTGGAAAATGAAATAAATTCAAGGTTCTTTAGATCTAACAATGGTTGTGAGTACTATAAGAAGGCTTTCAATGATTATTGTTTAGAAAATGGAATACACAGAGAAAGAATGGTTCCTAGAACTACACAAGAGAATGGATTTTCTGAAAGAATGAACAGAACAATCATGGAATGTACTAGAAGCATGAGACTACATGTTTTTTTCCTTTAAATTTTTGGGTAGAAGCAATAGATACGATGGTATATTTAATTAACCATGGGCCTTCAAGTGAACTGGATGGTGGAATACCAAAAGAAGCATGGTGGAAAACATGTAGATCTTTATTTTATTAGATAAATTTTTTCAAAAGATTTTGTGCATGTTGATAAGGAAAATAGGAAGAAATTGGATGCTAAATCCAAGAGATGCACTTTCATTGGTTATGGTTCTAATGATTTTGGATTTTTTTTTGGGATTTAGAAGATACTAATATTTTTAGGAGTTGTAACATCGATTGGAATGAAAAGATAATGTATAGGGATCATGTTCTAGTACCCAAGAATAAACTGGGTGAAGAGTTTGTTGAGAAAGATGCATTCTCAGATTTAAAATTAAAATCCATAGACACTAGCATTGGTCAAGGTGATTGGTGTTGGTCGAGTAGGACACGTGTCGGTTGGGTAAACCGACATCAGCTACTAGGAAGCGGCATCGATTACGGTGGTGACCGAGATCGGTCATTGTCAGAGATCGACACAAATGTGCAATAAGCACAGGATGAGCCCCAAGCACCCCAAATCTCAATGAGAAGGTCACAAAGGGTAGGTAGACCTCGAGAAAGCTTTACTCCTTCATTATCTTATTTATTATTTACTAATAATGGTGGACCAAAGTGTTTTGAAGCATCAATGCAATAGGATAGCATCAATGAGGAGATGAAATCCTTGGAAAATAATCGAGACATGGGATTCAATCAAGTTGTCAAGTAGTAAAAGGACATTGTAGAACAAGTGGGTTTAAAGGATCAAGGAGGAAGAGTGTGGAAAGAAGAGATACGAGGCAAGGATTGTGGTAAAAGTATTTGCACAAAAATTAGGTATTAAATTTAGTGAAATATTTTCTCTGTTGTTAAAATGACATTGTATTGTTCTTAGTTTGGTTGCAACAAAATATTTTCATTTAGAATGGCTTGATGTTAAGAAAGCTTTCCTTCATGGTGATTTGGAGGAAGAGATCTATATGAATCAGCCACTTGGTTATGAAGTCAAGGGTAAGGATAAACTTTTGTGTAGATTTAAAAATAGCTGGTATGGTCTCAAACAAGCGCTAAGGAAATAGTATATGAGGCTTGAAAATTTTATGCATGAGCATGGTTATATGAGATGTGAATCTAATCATTGTTTTTATTTCAAGAAGCTTAAAATGGGAGCTATATGATTTTGTTCTACATATGTATGTGGATGATATGCTTATTGTAGGATCTAGTATGCAGGACATTGGTGAGCTTAAAGAAAAGTCAGCTCACACATTTGCAATGAAGGATTTGGGAGATCAAAAGAAAATCCTTGGCATGTAAATTCATAGAGATAAGAAAAATATGAAATTGTATTTGTCTCAGGATAATTATATCAATAAGTTGTTGGAAAGATTTAAAATGCAGGATGCAAAACCCGTATGTACACCTATGTTGGACACTTTAAATTGAGAAAAGATCGGTGTCCTTAGTCTCATGAGGAGGTTGAGTACACGGCACGAGTTCCATACATTTCAGCGAGTTGGAAGTCTTATGTATGTTATGGTTTGTACCAGACCATACATTGCACAATTAGTGGGAGATGTGAGAAAATTTATGGCCAATCTAGGTAAAGGGCATTAGAAAGTAGTCCAATGGATTATCATGTATTTGAGAGGGACATCCAACATGTAGTTATGCTACGGAGGGTTAGATACTTCTTTATGGGGCTATGTTTATTCCGATATGGCTGAATATTTGGATGGTAGGAGAAGCACCAAGGGATATGTATTCACAGTAGGTGGGATGGAAATTAGCTGGATTTCTAGATTGTAGAAGGTTATGGATTTGTCTACTACAAAGGTCGAGTATGTTACAGCCTACTGAGAGGCTTGCAAAGAGATGATATGGATGAGCAAGTTCATGGAAGAGTTAGGAAAGGAGCAAGATGATTGTAGGTTGTACATGATAGTCAAAGTGTGATTCATGTGGTAAAGAACTCAACGTTTCATTCAAGAATGAAACACATTCAAATCAGATATCACTTCATACGGCAGTGTTGGAGGATGGGCAGCTGAAGTGAAGAAAATTCATAGAAATGAGAAGCCTGCATGGATATGTTAACGAAGTTGTTTGCAAAGGATAAGTTAGAGCTACACACGATTTCTATTGGTATTCAAGTTTAAGACTTGAAGAGTGATAAACGAGCCAAGGAAAAGGATTCAATGATGGAGTTGTATTTTTAGTGAGAAAGTTATCTCCAAGTGGGAGATTATTGAGTTGTGGAGCTTAATTTCTTCACATTAACATGCTTTAATAACTTGTTGGAATACATAGTAACCGGCATTGGTCAACGGACCCGCGTTAGTCACTTGGGGACCAATATTGGTCAAGGCAAGGAGGAACTGACATCGGTTAGGGTAACCGATGTCAGTTGTATATTTTTGAATGTTTATATTTAACTCACAGGAATTATATCTAATCTTTATTGTAAAGTTGATCTAATGGTTGTAATTGCATAGCTAAAGCACCCTAAGTTAGTATATGTATAAAGGCATGAGAATTAGGGTTATAAGGTAGGTTAAATGCATTTGTTGAATGTAAGTTTCCTTAGAGAGCAAGAAAGAGTAGATGGTGAGGAGAAATCATCATACATCTTGTGAGGTGTGGAAGATCATAGATCTTTATTGTATTTCCTATGTAAAGCACTGAATAATAAGATTAGTTGTTTCTTGGTGGATGTATCCCACTTTGGGTGAACCACAAATTATATTTGGTGTTATCTTTCTCTTATTTATTTTATCTTACGGTTAAATTTCGTGTTTATTTTTGTATGCTTTAATTGATTATAGATGCATACAACACTATTTTATGGTTTAACCCCTACAATATCCTCACATTAGGCATATTCATCATACATTCTAGTGTCATTACCCGATGACACACTCTTTTGCTTCGGTGCACACTTGACTATTGAGGGCTTACCGCACATGAACCCCACACACTACAATATAGGCATTACACATTTCTTTTCGTCACACATTATGAATAATACACCATACATTCTACATTTACGCTACAACCTTTTGGCACTTGTACATTCATGCATCATACATCATGCTAGTTGTCATTATGCCTACACCATTATCTATGCATCTTGCATATTCCATTTGTTATAGATATATAGTTATTATTAGTGCTCACATTAGTTTATTATGGATTATATTGTTTATAATGTGTGTGATGAGTTGTATTTACAACTCATAGCTTTGTAATATTATTATTAATAGAGTTTTCATGATAATACAACTCATTGATAATAATATAGGATTGTATTTGTGTACGTGAGTTTATCTCACCACTAGAATAGGAGTTGTTGAGAGATTCTAGTGAGTTAGTTTAGGGATTTGAGATGATGTTTGACTCCATGGAATAAGGAGTAGAAACTACTATATAATGTAATCTCTATTAATGAATATATCGTCCCAATTGAATTCAATAGAAGAAAATCATATTGTGTGTTTATATTCTGCATTATTATTTTGAGTTTAATATTAAAACTCTGACCAAATCTACATTTGGTATTAGAGTTGGTATTCACATCTATTTCATAAGTGTGTTAAGTCCTTTCCATGATGGATGCGTAATGGATTTGTGAGGGGTTGTCATACTTATCTTTGCCCCTAAGAATGCAGTTTATTAAAGTATGAATTTTGAACTTGCGTATTTAGCATTTGTGATAAAATTCAGGAGCGTGATTGTACATATAAGGGAGTTTCATTGCATTGGCTTTGGCATCGATTCACTGGTATTTTGGTTTAATCCAAATGAATTCAATTGTGATTTTTGTTGTGAAATTTTTATTTCATTGAACGTATTAGCATTGCATTAGCCACCTGGATGTCATTTAATAGTACACAATTTGCATAACACAATCCATTGATTGATTAAATAAATCGACTATGTTCCTTGCTCATATTCTTTATTTTGTCGACCATAGCCTCCATTGCTAATTTTACCCTCTTCACAAACCTCCAATTGCATTTTCTCCACACAATAGTCTCCACTTGTATCATTTCTCTCTTGTGTATTATCATTTTCCTCTACCAGTGACGCCATTTGTTGTTCCATCCATTGTTCACATGTAATTTTGTCACATCTAGCAGATTGTCACATTTATTTCTTTTACATCTGTCAGATATTCCCGTGGACTACATACTTCACGCCTTTTGTCTTGTTGTCTTCCATCTTCAATTAAAAACGACTGATAAATTTATTATTTTTGAAAACCCAGATTGATAATTTTGTAATATTTATTGGGTTTGAAGATACTTGCGTTGTTACTCTACAATTCAAATTTTAGAGAAACCCAGTTCGTATTTTTTGAGAAAATGTGAAAACATCTCGTCAACTTATGTTCCTTTGTATAAATCTGCAAATTCATTGTCCAAAGTGTGTTGTTCTCCCATCTTCATAGTATTCATGTTTTTTTATATTCATTAAATCTTCATGTATATTCCATCTTGGATATTTTTTGGTAAATTTCATTCTTGGAAGTCATTAAAAAGTGAAGTGATTTAGTTCATAAAGATTTTTCCTTATAAAGGTTGTTTATCGGGTTCATTATTAAAGTAAAAAAAATTGCCACTTTTATCCTGTATGATCTCCATTATATGGGTATTTTATATTCAAAATCCCATGTCATAATTTTTTTATTTTTTAATAGGTTTTATTAATTCTATGTTATTATTTGGGTCATGTCAATGAGTGTCACAATATTATTGTCTTGTTTTTGTCCTTTGTCTAAAGTGGAGTCAAAAAATTTAAGTTATTTTTGTGTCATTTAGGTGATCATTAGGAAAATTGTAAAGTGGGGGGGGGGGTTGCCCACATTTATCCTAGTTTCATTTTCTCTTATACGTGATGACCAAGTTCAAATTGGGGGAAATTTTATATTGAGCTTCATTTTCAAATTTTCTAAGTACCTAAGCAGTTTCGAGATGGAGGACGGATGCAATGAGAGGAAGGTCAATCAGTGACCTCTCACCAGCCACAAGCAATGGGGCTGCACAATGGTGTTGTGGCATTTTATTTCAGTTGTGTGTTTACTTTTTGTAAATAAGAATAGATGGATCATACATGTTCAACTATTGTAATAAGTGAGCTCCTATGTGAGTGATATTTCTTGCATTTTCCCTTGATGTCAGAACATTGCAGAAGATCAGAAGCACAATGTAAGTCAGTTCATGGATCTTGAAAAGGTTTGTGGGAGATCCAGAAAACCACATGAGGTGGACAGTTGATGGTTCTGTCACATCAAGGTTTGTGGTAAACCTATTTAAAACCATGGAAGGAGAGAGCCTTTCTTTTGATCAAGGTCATGAGCCAAGTTGGGCATGCCACATGGGTGAGCATATTGCAGATAAGTGTGTGAATGTTTTTCCACCATGTTCACACTAAGGGGGGAATGTTACAGATATATAATTGTTGTTAGTGATCATATTATTTTATTATGAATTATATTGTTTATAATGTGTTTGATGAGTTGTATTTACAACTCATATCTTTGTAATATTATTAATAGAGTTGTCATGATAATACAACTCATTGATAATAATATAGGATTGTATTTGTGTACGTGATTTTATCTCACCCATAGAATAGGAGTTGTTGAGAGATTCTAGTGAGTTAGTTTAGGGATTTGAGATGATGTTTGACTCCATGGAATAAGGAGTATAAACTGCTATATAATGTAATCTCTATCAATGAATATATCGTCTCGATTGAATTCAATAGAGGAAAACCATACTTTGTGTGTTTATATTTTTGTTATCTGCAAAATTGACAAGGAAATTTTATAGGTAGCCTTACCAAATTTTGTTTTGTTTCCTCGTAAAGGTCCCTCAAGATTCGAAATGGTGTAAAATCCCTTTCCAGAAAATTGGTTTCTCGAACTTAGTCATTTTGGTCCTTTTTAGGCTTGGGGGCAGATTTTGTCCATGCAACACAAAGCTTATTTGTGCCCCCTTTTATTCCTTTGGCGCACCCTTTGGAGTGTTAACACAACAATTTTGCGCCTCCCCATGATGTGCCTTTCTTTCTTGCGCCAAGGCGCATGCGCCGACATGTCAACAACAAAAATGTTGCACCCTTAAATGGTGTGCCAAAGCGCTCAAAATCCCATGTTGACAGTCCTGAATCTGCGCCAAGGGCGTAGATATTTCCTTGTTGACAGACGCATAACCGTGCCAAAGGGCGCAAAGGTTTTCATGTCGACATACTTTTTTGTGCGCCCTTTGTAAAATTTGGTGGTGCATTTATTGCGCCTTTTTCTATATAGGCACATCCACCCTGTCATTTTCACAATTGAAAACACATGAAAATCTTATTTCTCTAAACCTGTCAGCACCCTTGTGTCACATTCGTGGACCCCACTTCGTTCCTCTCAGCCTATATATCTCGGTAAGTGGCTCTTGCTTTTCTTATGGTTTTGCTTGTTACTGCTATGGTTTTGTTTGTTATTGATTAAATATTGAAACCTAAGTGGCTTCCCCCCAAACCAGTCTTCCCCTCCTTCCATATTTGTTGGCCTGGAGGGCTCTGTCTCAAAAATGAACCCAGATCTTCTCTGTTGTGTCCCCCTTCACTGTGAAGATTCATGTTGAAGGAGGCCTAAAAAACCACAAACCCATCAGGAAGGAGAGAAAACCTAAAAGTTGTCATTTCCACCCGCAGTTTTCTCTTGGCGCAATCACCTACCTTGTTACAAAAAACACAGTCGTGCCAAGAGGGCACACTATCCCCAATTGCAACACGAATCCTTCATGCACCAAGCAAAACCAAGTAAATCCTAACCCTAGCGCAGGCGCAATCCTGCTTACAACAACAAAGTGTCATGCAATCCTTTCCTACGCCACACTTAAAGTTAGTGATACACCTTTTAATGTTGTGCCCCATTTATTCCTTGGCACACCAAAATTCCATGCAACATGTCCCATATCTACGCCCTTGGTGCATCCTGCCCTCATGCAACACCAAATTTATTTGCGCCTAGTATAAAACCTCATATAATGGCGTAGGCACACATCTGTCTACAACAACAACAATGTTATATGTAAATTTCCTACACCCTACGCCCTTTGGCGCTGATTTCTTCCTTGCAACACTCCACTTCAGTGCACCATACTTTTAACCCTGCAGCCTGTAACTTTCCTGTGCCCTACACCCAGAGGCTTTTAAATTACTAACTCCTCATTCTGTAGAGCTTTGATGGAAGATCTAATAGCTAACATGGCTCTTCTGTGTTGGACTTCACTCTTCTTGCAGATCAGCAATTGAACTCAGATCTGCATATGTCTACATCAAGCAAGAGGCCAACCAAGTCAAAGGGTAAGGCCAAACTCACAGAGGAAGAGATGAAATACAAATATCAAAGGGTCAGAATGCCCGAGTCCCAGGTAGAATGTGACCTAGACATCAGAGATTCTGAACTTGGCCACATCGACATGGATGATTTTTGGGCCAGAACCAGGAGGGTCACAGGCAGTCCTTGGATGCACAAAGCGGTAGCGTGGTCGCATTTCTCCAGTGGAATCCCCGTCAGTGCGGTAAATAATGAATTTATGATGGTGGTGGCCTCGTTGTTATAACAAAGACATAAGGTGTGTCGAGAACAAAAAGGGCGAGGTCATAATCAACCTCACTACCCGAAACTTCAAGATTATGCTAGGTATTCCCCACCACCGGAATTTTGTGGCTGTAAGCCAAGAAGACTGCACCAAGGCATGGGAGGAAAACAAAGACAAGTGCATGCAATTAATGAATGAAGTGTACTTAAAGAATAAGAAGGTGATAACCGGTGGTACAGTTTATTCACCGTAATGACTTCTCTGAAGAACTGAGTGATACCATCACCTTCCTAAGCAGAGTTTTGGGCTTTCTGATGCCCATTACTTCCGTAAATGGATGCTCAGGTATCTGGAAACCATGAATAAAAATGTTCTGACCAGCATTTTGAATGGGTAGAAATCATAAGCAGCACCATCTCTGAGTAGCTCCAACAACTCACCACAACAGGGGGTTCTACATGAACTCCTACATAGTCTACGTTGCAGCCTCAGAGAGGGACTATCCAGTGCTAAGCCGATGTGGGGTTTGGCCTCAGGTAAAAATATACGAATACTACCTAGAGTTAAAGCTGGAGAACAACATCCCACAGTTCACCAAGATCAACGATGCCTTTTTCTACAGCATCATCTACCTATTGAGGCCCAATATGACTCATGGTCGAACGACCAAGAGCATAGTCATGCAACCGAGAAGTGGGGGGCATTGTTTACACAATTCCCCACCTTCACCTATCTCAGAGCAGCCAACTTCTTGGGGGAGCCCACTAAATTACCAAGGTATGCAGGCCCTAAGTTGATCCTGTTGGAGCTTTCAGGCAGCTTATAACATATCACGAGAAGTGCCTGAAAAGGAAGAAGGGTGGAACTCCTTTCCCCCTTATAGTGGGCAGGTACACTGCACTTCTCACACCAAATCCCAGGAAATGTTCGCAGAGTTGGAGCTGCTTAACCTAAAACACAATTTCCGGAAAGGCCCACCTTTGATCCAAGAAATTTCCTCCCAAAGGAAAAACTTGATCCGATCCATGTTCCATAGATCGAGGACATCTACATCGACCTGTATCACGAGGTCAAACTTAGGAGAAAGGATCACTCCCACCTGGCCCTAGCGGAAATTATTCAATATGGCATGGCCATTGTTCCAAAAGGTTTCCAAACAACCGATCAAGAAGTTGATCAGGTATATCTAGACATGGATGGGGACAACTGGCTGTTTGCTACAATTGACAGGACAAAGGCACCTCAGACCATCGAGGAGAGGGTTAAGGACACACTGCGGTGAACAGAGCATTGGTGCAGAATGAATGGCCTTATCTACCTTGGAGTAGATTTCACCACGTCCCCTTTGGGCAACGCACTGCCAGTCAAAGCATCTGCCAAAGGGAAAAGGAAAAGATAAAGAGGGAGAATCAAGCTCCGCTCAAGAAGAAGCTCCTGAGAGCCCTCCTTCCGCCGCACAGGAACAGGTTGTAACTCTGGTATCCCCAGAGAAAGAAGTGGCAGAGAGTGTTCCAATGGGCACATCCACTCAGGATGTTGCCACTACTACAACCATGGAGGTTCCCACCATCCCTTCTCCCCCTCCTCATGTGACTCAAGCGACCATTCCTTTGGTCGTATCCTCTCCCCCATCTTCTACTGTTCCCCCTTCCTCTTCCTCCATTTTCTCTTCCCTCGTGGAGCTATCCCCCACCATTTCTTCTCTCATCTCTCAGCTCCCTTCCACTCCCATGACTACCTCCCCTGCAGTGTCTCTTCCTCCCGTGAGCACTTTCTTGGCCTCCCTCTCGATGCCGCCACCAAGTGTCTCGACCCATTTCCCCTCATCCACTGCAGCTGCTCCCTCTTCCACCTCTGGTCCCACTCCCTTAAGTCTAGCATGGATCTCCCAACACCTGAGTCAGCATAAGAGGAAAGTCCCCATTGCACCAATGGACTTTTCCGTTATCCCAGCAAAAGGGGCTAAGAAGAAAAATCCTATAACCCACTTCTCTTAGAGTGCATCGGGAGAAAGAGTGATGGAGATTGCGTATCCCGATCCTACAAAGGATAAAAAGGATCTGTCCCCTACAGATTATACAGTGACGCAGGTCACAATGGGAACGTCATCCGAGAGCCTTCAAGGAGAGGCCCTATCTACGGTGGATGCCCTTTGCAAGAAGCTTTAAGAAGCAAAGGAAGAGAAGAGGCTACTAAAAGAGAGAATAAGCATCTTCTCCACACCCTGTAGAAAATGGGCAGTGCACCTCCTACAACTGCCACTGAAACTCTTGAGGTCCTTAGTCAGGATAAGATAAATGAATATGCCAAGATTGGTGAACAAGGCATGGCAAGTATCTTCTGGAGAGACCAGATCCTCAAAGACAGTGAGGAAGTAATTGTCAAGTTCACCGAATTATATCAGAACATTAGTCGGGTGAACAAGGAACTCCAGGTGATTGCGGGACCTATCTCCAAAGAGTTGGACCATGCTAGGTTGCAACATGAGACATTCTAGAAGATGCTCGACTACTCAGTCGATGATTTAGTTAAATTCAGCATCTTCGATCACCCTAGGGTACCCAGCAAAATCCTTGTTGCTTTGGACTACTGGGTCGATCAGATGGAATTTGTCCTGGAGAAGATAGACAAGGTCAAGGAGGAAGCCCTGGATGCAATGCATCAAATGGAGAAAATTTTCCTAAGAATGTCTCTGGGCTTGCTCACTCCTTCATTCACCTTGAGGAAGGCAGATGAAACCATTCGGATCTTCAAGGAGATCATCTCTCAAGGGCTAGGGCCAGAAGTCACTTTCGACACTGAATCCATCAATAACCTTCTGGCCTACCGCGATTTTGTGGGGTACCTGATGGAAGTAGGTAATGAATATTTCAAGCTCCCCAAAAAACTTAGAGATGAACGGGAGACTTGTGAGGTCATCGGCGATCATACTAAGGGTCCTACCCAGGATCAACTGCAGTCGATGGTCAGTAAATTCATGGAATACCGGGCTCAATTCCACATTGTCTCTCCTAAGTAGAAGCAAGATACTCCCTTTCAGCCACGAGATGATGATGAATAGCCTTCTTCCTCTTGGCTTTCATTTTGTAAATATCTAAAAGTATGTTGGCACAAATGATGACATCATCCATGTTGCACCATGGGATGTTGTCATCCACCAAGTTGCCCAAAGTCAACAGTTGACTTTTAGATATTTTGTAGTATTTTGTAATTAGTTATTGGTTTCTTTTTCATTCTCTCTCTTCTCCTCCTTCTATAAATACTTAAATAGTTGTTGTATTCAGGGGGTGGACACTTTTTAGATAAAAAATAGAAGGAAAAAAGGTTTTGCACTTTTTGCAATAGAAGAAAATACTAATACAATATTGAGACTTTGTGCTGAATACCTTTGTTATGCATCAGAACTTTCTTATGTTAGATCTGTATGTTTATTCTGTTGAATCTACCTCTGCTTTTTTGTCATTTTTCATCAGTATTGCTTTGTTCGTTTATGCAAGTAGGTTTGGCTCCATTTATTACCAATCCCAAAACATAGACCCTCTGATCTTTCTGCTTTGGAATTCATTTCTTTTCTCCCTTCGGATCTATCTATCCTATCTTCATCTTTCCCTTCTTTCCTTTCTTTTCATAGTTGGAAACACCTCAACTGGGATAAGATCCCAAACCCCCAAAGGTGGAATATTGTGAGACTTGCACAGATTCCTGCTAGTAGAATAGCAATAAACCAGTTTCACTTTGTTGTCTCAAAGAGGGGCTATGCCCTGCACACTGTTGGCTCATCTATCCATAGATCTGCCCACCCGATAGATTTTCGGACCAACAATTTTGCATTATTATTCTAAGTTTAATATTAAAACTTGACCAAATCTACACCATTTACATAACATGCATATTACACTATGCACTTTCACACATATTCTACATATTATACTAGTCTTCGTCATCTAGAGTCTATCATTACATTACTATTTTTACATGTCATTCTATGCATTACCCCTTACATGATTTACATGGCTAATATTACATATACATACTATATGCTCTTAGGCATATTACATCTATTTCACACTACACTATACATTGCATTACTATACATCACACATAGTTACACATTCTATTCATCTTGTATTTTACACATCCTACACATCTTGCATTTGCATTTTACACATAACATATTTATACATTATACACATAGCATACTTACACATTCCACTCATCATATGGTCGTATTTCATCCTTACATACACTACATTATATTTTACGCATTTCATTCACTACCCGATGATGCACTTTAGTTCCTCGGTCCATACTCAACTGCCAAGGGTTTACAAATCAAATGGACCTTACACATTTACTATTCAACCTTTCACCATGCGACATTCCTAGGCTAGTGACATATGCTTTAGGCTAAATCATCACCTATTCCATCATATTGTAGTGGTATACACCTTAGGTTACATCACCACTCCCTATCATTCATCTAGTAGTGACATACGCTTTAGGATAAATTGTCACCTATTCTATCATTTTCTAGTGGTCTACACCTTAGGTTATATCACCACACCCTCCTTAAATTTTTTAGTGACATACACTTAGTGCTAAATCATCACTCATTCATTCATCTTTTAGTGATATACACTTAGGCTAAATCATCACTTATACATTCATCTAGTCATCATATACGCTTTGGCTATTGGGTTCACACAAAAATCGTCCCTAGGTCACATCTCATCACTACACATACACATTCATCATAACGTGTTAGACAAAACACAAAATTTTCAACCATTCCCTGATGACACACTCTCATTTATGGTTCATTCTTGACTAATGAGGGGGAAAACAAAATAAACCTCACTACATAAACTTTCATTCACTCGGGGGCACGCGGTTCCTACCACTCCATCTTATATTCCATTCCACTCATCCATAGCATGTTGCATATTATGGTTACTTTTATTCTTGTTTACTTTGGCTTATTCATGATCGATTTATTACACATGTTAGTTAGCTTACTTATATGTCATGTATCTATATCATTCACACATGTGTGTTCACTTCTTCTTCTAGTTGTGATCACAGATACAAATATTTTACACACAACATGGATGTTCACCTTCTACCCTTCCTAACCTAGTCACTGGGGGCATCCACATTCATCTCTCATAGGTTTTATCTTTTTATTTTTTACTTGGAACTTTATAATAATTCCATATACATGGTTTTGACATACTAGCTATCTTTCTAACATGTTAAAAGGTGCTTCATGTGCAGCATTTGATATGTAGGGATATTTATTTCTATACTTGTTTGATTACATTGTCTGTCATTATTTGATATTATTTGTGGGCCTTGCCCTATGTTTTTTGTGCACACTTGTTTGTTTTTTGTAGTCATAATGGCCTTGCGTGTCTTGCGACATCGTGAGTGATGTCCCATGTTTGCAACTCACTTTTTTGGATTACTTGTTTTCTAGCATGTTTACTTTATTTTTCTTGTTAGCTTACACACTTTTTGCATAGCTTATAAACTAATTTCTACATGCGTGTGTGTTTACACTTGTCTTTGGCTAGCCTTCTTGTTTGTACGTGTCTTGGTTTTTACCAAGCACTTTCCAGGCTTATAGTGTACATGTGGTTGGTCCTCTTTTGGGGCCACATTTATCCTATCAATGATGTTGCATGTGCCCCCAAAGAGTTGGGCATCATTTGGGGATTTTACATACTAACATAACATATTTACACTAGTTCAGTTCAGTGCATTTTCCACCCTTGGAATTATGGGTTACATACAACGAGTGGGTTCAGACCAATCTATGAACCCCATACACACTGGCTTTTATAGGACACGGTCTCCTTAGTATTCTAGGAAGTATTTACAGGCTTGGAGGTTACATTGGGTGTGCCTCTCTACACTATTTTGCCAATGGCATCAGATCACCCAAAAACTAGATGATACAAAGATCTCTTCACACACATTCAGGGAAGTAGTTAGAGCTTGGAGGACATAGATCATTTCCTCCCTACACTTCTTCGGCCTATGGTTTGATATCACCCCAAAAACTTGCAGTACATGCTCTCTCTCTCTCTCTCTCCATGGATTAGGTGCACATGTTCCACTTACATTTGCATATTTTACATTTACATACACATGTGTCTTTTACATAGCATTTTTATACTTACAGACATATATAATTGACTACTTGATCATTTTCTATTTGTAGGTCCGACCATATGAGAAACAAGCAATAAAATGGGGGCAACAACAACACTTTTTTATAGAACATGCTTTACTAACCATACACGGGTACATCACACACATCACTAGCTACACACACATTTACGCCTTAGGTTCAATCTCGTCACTTTTTATTTGCGTATTTTTCATCTTTAGTTTCCATGCTCCTCGATATTTTTACCATTCCACACTTTTTCTAGTCCTTCGGCACACCTTATTCATCATTCTACATCGGCATCAGGTACACATCTCTATCTATTTATGTTACCGAGCTTTCCACTCACCAACATAAAATGAGGGGAAAATGTAGTCACAAAATCATGCACTTTAGACATTTATTTATCCCGGTCTCATATTACTATTTATAAGGTTCTTGAGGGAAGAAAGTAATAATTAACCCCCATATTTTGGTCACTTTATTTTATTTTATTTCATCATTATGAACCTCTTGTACCCTTATGTCCAGTTAGATTTTGTCATCCCACATTATTTTAGCCTCGGCTAGGGCACCCAGATTAGTCTTGTGTGCCTGCTGTGGGCACCCTAGTCCCACCATGGGCACCTTGATCCTTATAGAGCTTTTCCCGCCTCTTTTTGGGCTCTTTCTAGCCATTTGACATATTTATCTTTCTTGTATTCAACCTTTTTGGGATTAATTACTAAATTAGACAAAGATAACCCTATAAATATAAAGTTATGAGACCATAATAAGGGACCTAGCATCATGTACTACTATCTCTCCATCTAGACTTGCATCCATCCATTTCATTGAAGATAAATTCCATCCACATAGCTCCATCATCAAGGCACGAGGCTAGGACATTTGCATCACACTTCATGTGGGGATTATATTCTATTCTATTATATGCATACTTTTTATTACATTTTCTACACGTAGTTATTGCTCGTTAATTCAAAAATTGTGATGGGCATAAGAGAAAACCTAGGGCATGTTCACACACACTTTGCACATAGAACTACATTAGGTCTAAGATGTAGTGCAGCGCTCATTCAGTAAGTCCACCATTTTGGCAATTGAGGTGAGTCTCGACCCCTTCATATGCATTTTATTTTTTAGATTTTGATGTTTGTTTTGGGGGTCTTGCAGGTCTTTCTTCTATCTTGAGTTATTATGACATTCAGCATAATACAACAAAATTGATGCAACACACAATGAATACTTCAGATCAGCTTTTGTCCTTATGAAAATAAGATTCACGGGTTTTGCGCGAGACCAGGGTGCCCAAGACGGTAGCAGTAACACCCACAAGCACCCCAGTCCTCCTCTAAGCACTCTAGTCTAGCTATATCCTCTAGCTCCATCCTTTTCAGTACTCCTGCATAGTCGTTCCTACTCTATATTTTACCATTCACCTCTGCGACATTGTCCAACATTAACTGTTATCAGCTAAGTTCTTTCCTTTTCCTTCTTGCATATTAGGGTTTTTATTTTCATTAGTTTTATTACTTATCTCATTTACATATTGTCTTAGTGCATTTATTTTCTACGTTTATATGTCCTCCTAGATTAGATTAACTATCCTTTACTACATTTATTTAGTAAATTATAGTTAATCAACGGAGAGTTAAGCCAAGAGATTTGGAAAATGGTCAAGAAATTGTTGTCAATGTGGAAGATGACCCCATCTTATCTAGTAAGATCAATGATCCTTTGATGAAAGATAAATCCTAGGGTTCTAAAGATGAGAATGTTGATCAATTATTGCAAAGGATAGTAAATGACTTGACAATGTTGAATAAAAAGTTTCTCAATGAACACATCATCCAAACCGAAACAAGAACTACATTTTAGGATCACCCCAAAGGCTATCCTTGGATACTTTATCATTCAATGTAATATGCAAGATCAATGAAGATGAAGAAGAAGAAATTTTTTAATCAAAAATTGAAAATGAAGGAGAAGAAGAATGTGCTCAGATTGGATTTTATGAATGTACGCTTGATGATGATTTTGAAGAATCCACAAATAGTTACTCTTATGAAGTGTTCACTCAATCACAAAAAGAGAAATAAGGCTCTTATTTTATTCCCAAGCTAAGAAATTAAATCCTCAAATGGTGAATCGAGGAAAACAACCACGAAAGGGGGATCATCAAAGTCCACTTCAACAGGGTTAATCGAGAAGAATCATGAGAACATTTCAAGTAAGAATCATTTTTCCTCTTCAAGTAAGTCTCCTTCAAGTTCCTTTGAAAAATCAATTTATGTTGATCCTAATAACATTCATGCCAAGGCTTCCACAATCCCCAATATTCCTACTACTCCCTCATCCTTTGATATCATTGATCATATCAAGAAATCCAAAGTCCAAATTTCCGAATATGAGTACTTGAGAACTCATCCTAAGAAACTTGAGAAACTTGTTTAGCATATCAAAGGAAGTAGTTATATTTCATGTCCTAAATATTTCACCACCAAATAACCACCTCATGCATCTCAATCCACTCCATCTCTTAATTTTCTCATTTCCACACCCTCCACTTCTAAGAAGGTAGAACCTTTCTACATAGCCTTGTTGGTTAACAGTACAAATCAGATAATTGTATCATTGACTTCAGTGCTACGGACAATGTCATGCCTACCAAATTTTCTAAATATATCAGCCTCTCCCTTTCTCCTACCTTTGGCCATTACCTCTCCATGGAAATGAAATAATTTCCCCTTATGGACCAAATCAAGGGATCTCAATTAGCATTGGTAAACTTCACGACAAGAAGATCACTATGAGAATACTTATAGAAAAATGCATGCCTCATATGGTATGTTGTTAGGCTTAAGTTCCTGTCAACATTTAAGACGAGATATACAGTTCAATTGGTCACATGCCACAATTCTAGTCAATGGTAAAGTAAATAAACTCCTTCCCATCAGGAAAATCAAGTATATTGTTCAAAGACTAGATGACCCAATGGAAAACATCCCAGGTCAAAATTAAAAATATTGAAACTTTTTCATGACCTTCGAGGATGATCTCAAGTTTCCCATGTTGGTGGAGGAATTTCCAAGCATCATGGATCAGTCCAAGATCATATTGATGATTTGATGAAATCAGAGTTTGAGACTGTGCACTTCTCTTGGGATGAAATCATAAATGAAGTTTTTCAATTGGATGTCAATGATGGTCATGAGAAACTTGACTTGTAACAATAAAATATTGAATAAATAAGTAATTTGGATCAAGAAGAAGGAGCGATTCTTAACAACTTCTTGACAAGTAACCTAGATGTTTCAAACCACGTTTCTATTGCTCAGTATAAGGTTCTATGTGAGGAGTATGTTTGTGAAATTGAAAACTTATCTTTCTCATTAAATGAAGATGACAAGAAATACAAGAATGACAACATGATGTTGCCTCTTGAACAAGAAACTATCCAAGGAGATGATGATTTCATCAAGGAAATGGATTTCTTGGTTCTCGGTGCTCAAGAATGGGAAGACGATAATGATGAAATTTCATCTCGCCATGTTTTTCTCATTCCCATTTCATGAGGAAGGAAACATTTTCAATGAAAAATGGAGAAAGGAAATGTTGCTTGATCTATGGCTGGTTTTGTTCAAAATGGAAACATTTTGATGGACTTCAACCTTTCCGATCCATAGGGATCTAGAGGAACATCACTTCATCAGAACAACCAAAATCAGAAAGATAATTAATCAAAAAGGAGAGAATATTGTTAAGTTACAAAACTTTGGCCTTGTGTAGAGTAGCAGTTGTGTAACTACCTTTCGTACAAATTTGTTGGTTTTGTAACCACCAGTTTGCGCCATGCACACTGGTGGTCTTGTCACTAATGAAAATAGAAAAAAAATCCAATAACGGTCACAGATTTAAAACTTATGGGTCATGTCTCTTCCTTGGATGACTCTTCCCATTCTCCAGGGCATGTGAGGACATGGGGAACAATTTATTTAAGTAAGAGAAACATTTAGAATTGGGGCATCAAATATTCGATGGAGAAAAATGAATAAGAAACCATTAAAGATGGAATTGTTTTATAGAAGAAAGGTGTGAGAATAGAACAAATCAAGTAGAGAAAATTAGAAGTGACATTATTTTCCTTCCTTCAACTTCTTGTAATTTGTATTTTCTTTGAATTGGCCAATATAATATTGGGAAGAAAGATCAATTGCCATTCCGGCTGGTTTTCCCTCAAATTGGGGATTTCAGGATAAAAAATTATGTTGTGTGTTGAATTGTTTATCTTTTCATTGTTGCAAAATAGTTCTAAGTTTCATATTTCATTCACTAGCATTAATAACTGTCATTTTAAAGAAATTGGAAGTAGGAACAACATTTTTGTGGTCTCATACATTTCCAAAGTATAGGTTTATAAATAATTTTGGTATTAGAGTTGACATTTATATCCAAGGATTCTGTGGTATTCATTCTTGTGTGATTTATATGATAATGATAAGGTCTAAAGGTGAAGAAGTATTACCTTTAACGGAGATATCGTAGTCACAAAACCACACACTTATAATTGCATTTATACCTTCGGTTATGTTATTTTATATATGGAAATTGCGTAATACAAGTATTCACTAGTGACACATCCCTAGCTCTTGTTGTCGATTTAGTCGGGCGTCATTTTGTTTTGTCTAGTTTAGTCATCATTTGTCTCTCGTAATTTTGGCCATCTTTTAGGGTGTCTAAGGTGTTGTTAGGTCTATGTTAGGGTGCCCCAATATTTGATCTTAGGTATCCATGTCATCATAATTTGTGGTCTTAATTTCTTTGTTCGACGTCGACCTTGAACAGTTACCCCGTGCATTCACCTAGTTCTTAGTCAGTAGTTTCGGGACATTAGTGTCAAAATTTGAACAAGAGATCCATATATAAACATAGCATACTCACTACATTATGTGTGAGACATACCAAGGGTGGCTATTTACTAAGGTAATGGACTACATTTGGGCTTCTTCTACATCTGCATCACAAAAGCATAGGGGAAAGGGTTGTATTCTTTCCATTCCATCCACCATTTGCATTTTTTCATCTAGTTATTGCCCCCTACTACTACATCATTGACACTAGGGCACCCTAGGCACAAAATTACACACACACATAGAACTACATTGGATCTGAAATTTAATGTAGCACTCAGTCGTAAGACCACTAGTTTGACAACTGAGTTGAGTCCGACCTATTCATATGCATTTTGTTATTTTTAGGAATTGATGCTTTGGATAGGGTCTTACAGGTAAAATCTTCACATAGAAATTATAGAGACATAGGTGACATTATTACAACACTATTATCCTAGGAACGAAGGTAACACGAGAGATATTGTGACACTATCAATTTCAAGTTAAGAGCTTTTTCAATGTCTACAAGTGCTCGGATATCAAATCAAACGCCCCGATATTCTCCTAGGTGCCTCAATATAGGAAAATACCTAGTTTCTTCCCTTCTCAAGGCCACTCACCACATCTTTCCTAGTCGCATACCGGTCTACTACAAACCAACGCACAAAGTGAGGTAAGTTAATTTGAGGTCGAGTACCATATCCCTCTTATTTCCATTATTTCAATACATTTTGATGTTAAAAAAATATATCTATATCTAGCATTCCAATATAGCATTTAGTTTCTATTTAGATTAACTCCAAAGATAGTTATAAAACCCTATTTTCAGTTAAGATTCATTTTGGTGAACCCTACGTTTTGAACATTTTTCTTTTGGATCATCTTTTATACTCTAATAGTTAGCATAGTCTATAATTTCCTTAATCATGTCTCATTTTAGTTTCAATCATATTTATGATGAGGTTGTTATAGTTGAGCTTAGGTCTTTATATAGTTCTCTTATGATCTTACCTAATGATGTTCATCAATCCCTCCTAAAAGTCCAACAATGTGTGCCAACTAATCATGTTGATTCCCCTATAGTTATATACCTTGTTGATGATCATGTTGCTTTCACTTGTTGGATGCCATGACATTTGGTTACATGTCACCCTTCTTATTCTTTTTCTCGATGTGCCACCTGATGTTTTAGATCCCTATGTCATCGATTATTTATTAAGCATTGAATCCTAATATGGTGTACCCCCTACCTCTCCTCCAACTACCCATGTAGTTACTCTTATGTCTTCTACTGCTTTTGATAGCCCTCTTCATACATATCCTTTGAGCTTGCATTCTCCTTCTTATTACATTTATGATCCTATTGATTCTTATGTTGACCATACCATTCTTTCAAGAACCCCATCTTTTCTTAATCAACATCATGGGTCCCCTTCTTTCCATACTGCTATATGTGACTCTCCCGATCCATTATTATCCTCCCCTGTAGTTGTATCTACTATTGCACATGAGTCACCCCCCATTGTTGCTTCTTCTCCTTTTATTCCCATATCCTTTCCAACTCTTAATGTATCTTAACTTATCAAGGATCCTTCCTTTCTCACCATTCCTACCAAGTATTTTTTTGATACTAGTCATATTACCACTCATACATCCACATCTACCACCACACCTTTAGCCTCTGATTCTACTCTATCACCTCTTGACATTCCCATGATAACTCATAATGGTAAACGTTAACCACTTAATACACTTTTTCCATCTCCTGTCATTCCCTCACAAGATCTTCTATCTCTCATGCATGTTGTAGGACAAATCCAATCACAAGTTCATACTCTTACTTTAGAAAGTAGAGCCTATTATCCCTCCATTGACAACAAATATTTACATGGAAACCTCATCCCTAAAAATATTCATAATTTGGCCTTCCCCAAATACTTTTTCATGCCTAATTTCACATGATTTGATGGTACTAGTGATCTTCATGCCCATGTTCTACATTACCGCACACTTATGGCCGACTACTCTAATGATCAATTGTTTCTTAAGGCCTTCCATTATAATATTATTGATGACACACTATAATGGTATACCCATCTCCCTTTTGGTTCTATTAGCACTTTCTATGACATGGAGGATTCCTTCCTTCATAGGTTTATTATCAATAACGGTCCTAGGGTCACATATGATTGTATTCCTACTATGAATCAAAGCTCTTCCAAACCTATTCAAGATTACATCTTATGCTTTAATGCATGTATACATCAGATTATATTTCACCCTAGTGACTTAGAAAAGTAGTTCATCTTTTATCGTGGTCTTATTCCTCCTCTAAATAAATGCTTATAGTATGATACTTGTGAGTCCTTTATACTTTTTTGTTACAAGGTTATCAATCTAGAACAGGACCTTCTTTCTTCTCCTCTAGCAGAGCCTCCTCACATTTATCTTATTACTATGTCCTCTATTGTTCCACCTACACCTCCAGTTGTACATCCTAAGAAACCTCCACCCTTGGCTAAAATTCAAACAAATCGTGCTCCTCCTACTCCACCTCCTAGAAAAATTCAAAAGAAACCTATATCTCAACCCAAAGTGCAAAGGCAACAACCTCATTCCCCTTCTCCACCTTTTGCACATGTTTCTCCAGCTCCACGACCAATTACTACTACCACTATTTCACCTCAGTACCATGAGCCTCTATGTTTTTCACCTAATTCTCAACCTCATGATGTGTTGCGTGTATTACTTGATGAGTGATTAATTCAACTTCCTTCCAGCCAACACCACCATCCACACTATTTACAACGTCACCATGATCGGTATTACTATAATTACCTTTATATTAGTGGTCATTGTGACAGTGACTATCTTTCTTTACATGAGAGGTTACAAAACTCGAGGACACCGGTGTCATATCTTTCGCATATCGTAAGTGATCATTATCTCCTTCACCGCGATAGTGTAGGAATGCACCCCCTAAGTCTTCTCCACCTAGTACTTAGTTTGGCTTTCATTCACCACCCTCACATGCCCACTATGCACCTCCTCCATTTCTTCCACCACCACATTCATTACATCCACCTAATTTGCACCACCCATCACATACACCCCATGGGTTTCCACCGATCTCAAGACACACCCTAGTCACTCCATATGACATTCACTTTGGTTCATACACTCATACTCCATCCATTCCATATGCTTCCCCCTCCCTGTTGTCTTAGTGTTAGTAAGTGATTCTTATCACCTTACCTCCCGATGACACACTTGTGGTTTTATGGTTCTTACATGACTTTTGATGGTTTAGTTCTAAGTACCTTTCATCACATGCTTCGTCATTCATCTAGCCCACATCAATCATTTTCCCGATGATGCACTCTTACTTACATGGCTCATACTTGACTGTTGAGGGGTCTTATTACATGAGCCTACTCATCCATATGTTGGGGGCATTGTAAATCCCCCCCTCTTTTCATCATTTTTTATCATTTTACCATTACATTATTTTCTCATTTATTCACTACGATCCCTTTATCTATTTCTAAATTTATTCTATCTATTATGTTTATGGAGCCTATTTTCATGTTTGAGTGTGGTACACCTTCTATGTGTTACACTTGGGTATTTTTATGGCGGTCCCACTCACCGGTGAGTGGGTCAAGGGGTTTGGGGGTGAAGCCCCCGAAGTAAATTTTCATGGGTGGTTTATTAACCCATGGGTAATGGGTAACCATTATGGGCTGTTTTTGGGCCCATGGTTTTTCGGTACCCATTGTTTTGTAAAACCGCCTCTTCGGCTACCCATAGGTTTATGGGACGGTTTTGTTTTTTCCCATTGTTTGATACCCATGGTTTTGTAAAACTACTTAAGCAGTTGTCTATTTATATGGTCTTATGCATATGATAGAAAGACAAGCAAATGTATTGCAGATGTGTTTTGAATTTGGGTGTGAATTCTATAGAGTTTGTTGAGCATAGCTCCAAATGGTATTGTATTGAGAGAGTGGAGGCTTGTAATAAAATCTGAGCAAGTGATTCTTGGTGGACGTAGCCCAAATTGGGTGAACCACGTTAAATCTTGTCTCTCTGTGTTGTGTTATTTATTTTGCACTTTTATTTGAGATCTATAATATTTTCTGCATATTAGTTTCTCTTTGTTGTGATTCGTAAGGGATTATTCCACATATTTTATCTCTTATTTCCTAACACTATCATCTTACTTACATTTCCTATGAGCTACATATTTTATTTATCTCACCAATTACATTACATTAGTTATCTACATCATCATTTACCGTGCATATTTTATCTACCATTACTCACATCATCATACTAACTTATCTTCATCACATACATTACAATACACATGTTCTATCAATAACCATAGAACCATACCATATCATTACATCACAATTGCAAAACATCTCAACATCGATCTAATATATAGCAAAAAAAAAGTGTTCATACATATATCGGTCATACAACCATCATCTTAAAAACATGTTTAATCACCGGGAAAGCCCCCTACATCCTATTTAATCATCACTATCAAACCTCATCATCACTATCAATATCATGTATCTTGAGATCCCTAGAACTAGATGCCTCACCATCAACCCGACGCCACATTTCATGGCCTCGAAACTTCTCCCCATGTCTTTGTAACATGGTGATCTCCATCTTCTACTCGAGAATATGCATTGTAAATTTACATATTGTGCAAACACGTCTTGGGCCAAGGGACCACCACCTACTACCTCTTGGGAATGTCAAGTATCCTCACATGCCTCGTCCCTCTCGCCAATTAAGACTTTGTACACATTGTCACTACAATGGCCATTGACTCAAACAGATGGGCATTCTCACTTACAATGTTGTCTAATTTCTCTAATATCCCTCTGCATAGCACATCACTCGGCACATTCCACGTCAATGTGCAAATCGATGTTTCTACTATCAACAACTAATAGGTGTCTCCTGCATACACAACATACAACCCCACGTTAGCTAAACATAAACAAAACAACATAAACAATTCATTAGGCACACTATAAACATACACATATACTTACGCTCTACCACCGTTGCTACTAGGGTCAAGGACACCTCCCTCACCCGCTCCTCCTACTAGAAACTCCATAGCACCCACGAACACTAGGTATAATAGCACCCACCGATGTGTTTCCCACCACACTCAATAATCCTCTGTACACCCCACGTCATCTTTGTCTACCACTGATATCATTGGGTCTACTTTATCTGGCCTTGGTGGTGTCATTTGCTCTATTGTGGGTCCTGGCCTAGCCCCCACCCTCGTAGGGGCTCTGATAGATCATAACCATATGTATGGCTCTGAGGGCACATCTTGTGTCATACCAAACTGCCACAATACTCTCTCCACCTAAAAAATCTCCACTAAGCATGGAAAGCGGTCCTCTAGTGACATCATCCTCCGAATACACCTGTAGCATCCTATCTATCAGGGCTCTGAAACTATTTCTGTCTGTCTTCCTACTATGAATATCCACCCAATGTTGTGCAAATATCTTTGGTCATGCCCACTCTCCTCATGGCCCTACAACTAGCCTCAATACAATTATGTTCTTATATGCCCATACATGTATCAGTGTGTTGGCCCCTATACCCCCACCATGTTCATCCTGAGTAAATCGATACAAATCCCTTTATAAATGGGCCAACACACATTATGCCCAAGCATATCGTGTCCCATCTTCTATCCACTGGTATATACATGCATATTATACAAGATGCCGACACCTCCTCCCTCCACGGCAATACATGACGCTATCACCATTGCGATGAACTTCCTTAACCATAGAACCCTCGACTATAATATTGAATCCAAACTTATATGAAGCTTGGTAGGTACCTCGGCCCGTAACCTATCATCTAACTGAGCTCATCTGGCACTCCATATCCACTACAAGTGTGTTTTAACCTTGTGTTGTTACTTTCATCTTAGAGTTCATTCATTTCATCACTCCCTCTTTCACCGAAAGGGGTATATATTATTGGGGGTCCCCTATAGTACCCCTTACGTCACAACACCTTCGAACATAATGAATCCAACACTTGGCAATTGATACCATGAAATTTCACCATCAATTCCCCTTAATGACCTAATCTAGGGGCAAAATTGTCTAACATTTACCAAACATGATCGCACACTAAAACCTATCAATTTAGACAAATGTATTTTGGTCAAAGCACTATTATTCCTAATGTTGCACTAAATATTCTCCTTCTTACAAATTGACGATACCTCATCCACTTGAATCCTCTAACTCATCATTTACGATATTCTTTTGGTCGTATTTCTCCTATAAACCAATTAATGGGGTTGATATAGTCCCTTATTGGCTAAACCATCTTCTCATCCTCTTCTATACCACTTTTACTAACTTCCTAGACTATCAATCCATTTCATTGGATTGATTAGACCTCTCAAAACTCTCTTGAAACCCTAATTCCTCTCTAAACAGATTAACTAGCCTAACCTAGTTTAACTAGTCCTAACCATGATTAACCTCTTCTAAACCTAGTCAAATCTTACTTTGACTCACTAATTAACTTTTTGACTCCTTTTTAGTCCCACATGCACCAAAATTCCCCCACTTTCCCAAATGGAAAACTATAAATAGCCCACTACCCCCCTCTCATTTCTAAGAACTCTCCTTCTTCCTAACATAAACTATAGCATTTTTCTTAGGGTTTAGAGCTTATTTCATTTTTTTATTGAGCTATTGCTTTTTCCATTGCACTACACACCAAGCATTGAGTAAATGGGAAGAACCATTGGCCTTGAAGCCATTAATGGTGAGCTCCCATTCTCATAATCACAAACTAATTGCTTAGAATCCTTACTAGGTTCATTTTTAAAGCTTTCAAGAGTAGAGGATTACTAAATATGCTATATTTTCTTGTTTCTTTCAATATTAATGTATGCAAAGTGATGAATCCTTGTTTATCTCTTATCTGATGGTCCACTAACTAGTTTGTTAAGAGCCTTTGGGGTTTCTTTAGAGATTCTTACCCCATGTCCATGGCTTTTGTAACTTTTCATTGAACACATTTGGCATGCCAATGGGACATGAAGTCCATCCTCCATTAATGGAGTCATTTTGAAGCTTTTATTTCAATTTCTAACTTTTTACATGTTTTTGTAGGGTTAAATATTTTGCCTTGGGCTTTTTAGCTAGGTTTTATGTAGTTAACCTTCATTTTCATGCTTCTTTGTTAATTTTATGTTAGAAACTGCATTTAATGGCTAAATTATAACCTATTGACACTTTTAGAATTTCATTTTCCATGTTTTTTGGTGGTTTTTCAGGGAAGCACGCATACACCTTTCTACCAAAGAAGAGCACTCGCTAATATGCCATTTTTTAGCAGAGGTGTGCAGGTACCCAAAACCATGCACAAGTACCCAACAGTAGACACACATGCCCAAATCATGGCGCACATACCCTTCTACCAGCACAAACACCTTGTAACATCATTTTTTACTAGCACTGCACAGAAACCCAAACCCACATGCGTAAGCACCCTGTGTATTCTCAACCCTATGTCAAAAAAATTTACCATGCGTGCACATGCCCAAATCATGGCATATACACCCCTTTACTAGTGCATGCACCCCTCTACCTAGCACACATGCATTGTCAAAGCTTTTACCAATTTTTCACTTCGCTAGCGCAAGCACCTATTCTATAGCACATGCACACTTATGCTAGCGCAAACATCTCTCGGGTAGCGTAGGCACCCTACATAGACCCGCTAGGTTTACACAGAGGGGTGTAGGCACCATAACCCATGTGCACATACCCAAAAATAGTGTGCATACACCTTGAAGGGTGTGTAGGTATCTCTGTTTGATCCGGATTTGTTCATATAATTTTTAGTGCTCCTAGTTTGGGTCATATCTTTTGACCCGTTGACCCATTTTTCAGAGTTTGAATAGGCATCAAAAAGAGAACGAAGAAAAATTTGTGAGGAAGTTCCAAAATTAATATACCTTTAGTATCATTACTTCTATCATCAAACTCCCAAAGTGCCCCGGAGACCTCCAAAAATGCAAAATACTAAAAACCATTGAAAAATTGCTAAAAATAGATTTATGGAATTTTCTAATTTTCGTGGTTTTCTAACTTTTTTACAGGGTTCTAATAGTGATTTGTGGGTTTCTTTTCCATCATATTTTTGTGCTAACTTAGTTAAGTGTTCACATTTTTCATTTGTAGGGGTCCTTTGAAACATGTATGCTCTTCCCTCACACCTTCTAGGTGATCTTGGGAATAAAAAACGTTTCAAAACCTTCTATTTTACTTCCAAAACACTTCAATTTAAGCTTTAAAATGAATTAACTTGTCAAATTTTTCTAAAACAAGTTTCCTTTTGTAAAACACTTAAATTATTTTTCATAAACTTGTTTTAGTTGAGTTTTCATTGTTATGTATGCTCTTCCTTTGTGCCTTTTTGGTGATCTTAGGAATCAAAAACAACATGTAAACTCTCTTTCTTGGTATATTTGATGGAAAATTACTAACTCTTTCATGTCATGTAGGGCCCAACACTTTTCAAAGAAAGAAAGAAGTTGAGAAAAAAAAAAACTTCTAATACACGTGTTTTCATGTAGGTTTCCAAATGGTGTGCTACTTAAAACCACATTAAGTTAAGCAAGATAAAAAAACACACCATTTCATCACACTGTATTGCAGGTTTTGAAAAAGGGTACGTCCATATCCGCTCAACTAGAACATAACCCCTTTGGCATAACACCTTAAGCTACAACAATGGGGGTGGTTTCAGGAACCCTAAAGTAATCCACCACTGAGTAACCTCATGGATGAAACAGAAGTGCTCGCTTACCCACTTGACTAGATTTCACATTGTAAGTTAGAGTCAAAGTTGTTTGTATCATGCGACCCCAAGTGAGAATATGCGTGAACACACTAGTTGCTCATCATATTTGAAGGGGGTAAAGTAAAGTTGAGATACTCCCAAATTAGTCATTGTGAACTCTTTGGGTAAATCGAGCTCACATTCTAGACAACTTGTGACACCTAGTTGAGAGATCTTATTAGGAAATCCATTCTATCTTGGAGCCCACTTTTTTAGTCCGTGTTGTGTCAAGCCATCACGAAGTGAAAATTACTTGGAGTCTAAACCTTGTTTCTCGAACAAGGAAAAGAGCCCATGTAAGTTAGATCTAAGTGTCTTTCATCTTGAAATTAAATGACATCTCACTTAGCTCGGTTTTATTCTTCACCTTCGGATGAGTGAAACTTTTCCCAAGTGGTGCTTAGTTTATTTTCATCTTTTGATCTATACCCTTGCATTCTCACCACCCATTTTTGGGTGAGAAGGAAGCATACCTCACACGTTTTATCAAAGATAGTACTCACCACTTTTTTATCCATTTTACGCCCATCCATGTTTATGGTTGGGTTGTTAAATGTCTAAAGTGTGCAAGTATGTTTTCGTATCTTTGATAGTTCTTTGATCTTGATTTCAAGATCGTCTTCATACTATGATTTCGGTTCATCATTTATCTCTCCTTAGGTTGATATTTTTTTTCTCACATTCTAGTCACACAATTTTGGTACTTACGTCGTGTTTTCAATTTCTTGAGAACTTGATATAAGTCCCTTTATTGTGTGGTTATTACTGCTCACACAACTAAAAACTTCTTTTTATACTCATACTTTGTTTCAGTTTCAACATCATCTAAGTATTTTTTAGAGTGTCGATATTGCCTTATATATACCAAAATAATGTCATCTTGATACTAACACCTTGCTTTCTTGGTTAATGTATCAGGATAGTGTTATTACATTATACATACTCGCAACTTCCATTTTTCAAAAAACTTAGCTTTCATTGGCATTCAAACTAGTTTTAGTATACCTCATCGAGAGATTGTGTTAGTACCACTTTAATATTTAGGCCTTGTTAGAATTCTAACTTGACCTATGTATTGATACGATATTGTCACTATCCACTTTGAACCCTTCATTGGAATCATAGTTAGGGTATAAACTTGGTGGAAATGACAATTGAGTGATCATTGCATTTGAGTGTTCATATGAGTGTTCTTTGAATCATAAAAACAATTGCATAGCATTACTTCTAGAACACACTAGGTTATTTCAACATCACATCGAATGACTTACACAAACATATGCCTAGGTTTCACAAACTTGAAGACATTTAGATAAAACCTAATATCACTTTGACTAGTGATGCCTAGAATCACGAAGATGGCATCCAAACCAAATGATCATGACTTAGGAGAAAACCCTTTTGAATCCTTCCCATTTAGTAAAACAACTTAGCACCTCTCTTTTCACAAGTCAAGGACACAGAGCTGTTGATTGATCATAGCATAGAGAAGAAGAATCGATTCTTTTGAAGAACAACATCAATTAGACCTAGGTCGGTTTGATGAGCTCCTTTATTATAATAGATCAAGTACTCACAAGAGTCTTAGAATTAGGAGCTAAGCTTCCACAGAACGTGAAGTAGAAACCAAGGTCATTAATCATAAAACAAAAGAATGAAGGTCCCTCTTAGACATGGATAACCCCTTTGACATAGGGTATGCTTCTACTTCTAGGAAACATCACAACACCATTGAAGGAGACCCATCCAAGCCACTTGGTGATCCATGATGACCTTATTACAAAGCTTCACGTAAAGTGAAGATTGAGTGCAAAGCCTCACCACCTCCCAAGTTTGATGAGGAAGAGGATCCTTTAATTGAAGAAGAGATCCTTCAAAAACAGATCCTAAAATTGAGCCAAAAATTAGCAAACTTAGGCTCTTCAAGTAGGAACATATACAAAGACAAACTCAAAATGAAATCTAGTGAGTTCCACTTTGATCCATATAGTGACATGACCTTTAAAGTGGCTAAGGCACAAAGACCAATGTATCTACCAAAGAACAACTCATTGAACAAGAATTACAATCAATGAAAGACACACTTACTACTACAAGAAGGAAATGTAGGACATAGTAGGAAATATTTATATGAAGAACTATGCCCTTACCCCTTCGATAAGGACATGTTTAGAAACCCTTCCCAAAGCATTTTACCATTCCTAAATTTGATAAATATAAAAGCAAAGGTGATCCTCGTGATCACATCAAAGAATTTTATATGGCTTGCCAAGAGGTCACATACAATGATAACTTCTTAATATGACTCTTCCCTCGTAGCCTAGGGGCACTAGGATTGGAATGGTTCTTTAGCATACCCAAGGGCTCCATTACAACGTGGCCCGCATTAGCAGAAAAAATTTTACGACATTATTCCTACAACATGGAAAATGATATCACAATGAATGACCTCTCTGCAATGCAAAGCAAAATCCCAATGAAACCTTTGCAAGAATTTTACAATGATGGAAAGGGTTGGCAAGTCGTTTCCCTTGTGCCTTGCCAGAAAAAAGCTAGTAAGCATATTTTGCCTAACTTGAACCCAGAGATAGCCTTCCATTTACAAATGTATTGTGGCTCTAACTTTGAAGAAGTTATAGAGAAGGAAGTCAAATGAAAAGGCCCTCATCATGCAAAGGGAACACTTAAACCGGTTTTCAAAGACAAACATGAAGAAAAATCCTTAGATAAACCAAATTTCTTCAAAAAAACAAACATGTCATTGGAGATGGCATTACGGACTCCAAAAGAGTCCAAACCATGCAGAATAGTCCACTTTTAAAGCTCTCACAAGGACCTCATCCCAAGGCACCCACTAAACATACATTCATGCCATTAACAAAATCCCTATCTACCATACTAAAATAGTTAGATAATGTAAACATGGTGGAATACCCAACCGCGATGGTACCATACCCAAAAAATGCTCCAAAACTTGTTTGGTTCAAAGAGCATGAGTATTGTGACTTCCACCGTGTTAAAGGGCACAAGACAGATAGGTGCTTGAGACTACATCATTACATACAAGACCTCATTGAAGAGGGAAAAATCATCCGTAGATTCTCCCCCTGACTCAAGACAAGGTCCAAATGAGAAAATGGGTATCTTTAAAGAGCCCTTTCCTAACCATGTAAATAAAAATAAAAGAAATCCAGATCATGGAAAAACTTCCAATGACTATAGGATTATTGCTTATGTTTATCCCACTAATGATAGTCCCTTTGATTCCCTCATAGGATGTATCCATTCATTTGATGAACAAGTCAATACTATTAGGATCTTAGAAAAGATTTGTGTAGTAGGGACGTGACGTACTCATTTGATCATACCATATCCCCTACCTATCCCTCAGAAGGTCAGTACAATCTAATAGAATAGTTAGAGAAGATGCCCGCTAGGATATCAATCTTAGATCTCCTCAAAATATCTACTTGCCCATAAAAACATATTGTATAAAACACTATAGAGTTTGGGAGTCTCCACCGATGTAGATCCCACGCACCTCTCAAGCCATGATTGCACACCTTGACTCCAATGATCATATCACTTTTGATCACATTGCAATCACATAATAATGACCCAAAACACAACTTACCCTTATATCTAGAAGTAGTTGTTACCCATCGCAAGATCAAGAGAGTACTTGTGGATGGTGGATCCGGTCTAAACATTTGTACTTTGAAGCTGGTTAAGCAACTAGGCCACTCAGAAATGGATCTAGGTGCCAAAACTATTACAATCACGACCTATGATAATGAGGAGTGAGATTCAAGCAGGCACTATAGTAGTTCCAATGGAAGTAGGGCCGAATTTTCATGATACAACGTTCCATGTCCTTGACTTGGATCTACCATACAACATGCTCTTAGGATGCCCATGGATCCATGCCATGCAGGCCATTCCTTCAAATTTCCATCAATGTATCAAAATGTGCCATAAAGGATAGATAATCACCATTTAGGTGATCCATAACATTTACACATTGTAGAGCCTTGCACAATTTTTTCTCATGTAACTTATGAATGCCCTTCTGCAAACATTGTTGTTCCTTTACAAACAAAGGCTATCAAGGAATGTGTGGATCCAAATTCACTCACTCCTTGTAATCAAGACTTTCCTTGTTGGTCAACCCTTTCACATCATGGGAGGAAACATCGGAAAAATATGGCCCTAGGTGAGCCATTCACTCTTGAACAAGATTTATTAATATCAGATTTATCAATGTCACCCAGGACACATGGAAAACCCTATTTTCAGTTCAAAATCACTCAGATCAATGCCCTAAACCATTGGAGAAGTTCATTCCTAGTGGTTTCTTATCCAAAGGAAAAGATGTTAGAAGATTCCACTAGTAGAGTACCTAAAGGTACCATGGCTTCATGCCATCAAGCCCCGTTATATGTCAAAGGCCACCGTATGATGTACATCATGGGTTATAATGGGTTTGGATGTGGAATCAATGTGCAAGGGTGATTAGAACCCATTCCTATCCCTCACTTCAAATCAAAAAGCATGGTCTTGGAATAAGACCACATGATGATCCACCCTTTGAGATTGATGCCACCTCTTCGAATGTGAGGATGACTCATCTCATTTGATAGTGACACAGATTCCCAATGTAGCCTCTACGAGGATCTTTCCTCCACTAACCTATTCCCTGATTCATCTTTCTTACCTTATCCAGATCCAATCCTCAAACCAATTACCAAGTAACCCTTGTATATCCGAACTTGTAGATTGGGATCAAAAATTTCATGTGTCAATTGATTTCTTTGAGAATGACGATGAGGCATTTGCAAAATTCATGGGTCTTAGGATTTTATTCCAACTAGGGATCACAAGAAAGGCTTTGCAATTCAACTAGACACTGTGCATACTTTGGAGAAGAAGAAGAGATGTGTGGATGCTTGAATAAGAAGGTCATAAACAAGAGTAAGAATACTTTAGAGAAACCTTGTGCAAGGAATAAACACAAGTCTCATAGTGACAAACTTTTGAAGCACTTGTAGACAAAACAGAATGAAGAACCTATGGAAAAATGATCTATCCATTCAAGGATGATGATGAGCTACCTAAGGAGGTTGACCTTACTCTTCCCCCGATCCTACATGGATGGAAGATACCTTCTAAGATGCTTGTGGAAGAAACCATCAGTGTCAACATTGGCTCGGAAGAGGAACCTAGAATGATAAAGTTTGGGAGCTTCACTCTCAGCTCAAGAGAAAAAGGTTTTTGTAGAGTTGTTAAGAGAATATGGAGATATATTTGTGTGGTCATATACCGATATGCCTGGTTTGGACCCAAATTGGTCATGCACAACCTCATTGTGCACCCAAGATGCCAAACCCATCAAACAGAAGTTGAGAAAGATGCACCCTAAAATTACACTCCTTGTCAAAGAAGAACTTGAAAAGTTATTAGTTGTTGATTTCATTAAGCCCATTGACTATTCAGATTGGATATCTAACATAGTCCCTATTCAAAAAAACATGTTGGCATAAGGATCTACACCGATTTCCATGACATCAATAAGGCATGTCCCAAAGATGACTTCCCCTTTCCTAATATTGACATGATCATTGATTCCACCTGTTGGTTATGAAATGTTGTCCTTAATGGATGGTTTTTAGGTTATAACCAAATTAGGATTGAAGAGGAGGATCAACATAAAACAACTTTCATCACCCCTTGGGGAACATTTTGTTACAAGGTCATGCCTTTTGGACTCAAGAATGTTGGGCCACCTATCATGCGCAATGATTTTCATCTTCCATGACATGATGAATGACATCATGGAGGATTACGTTGATGATATCTTAGCAAAATCCAAAAGTAGAGGAGAGCACCCTGAAGTGTTGAGATGACATATTTTCAAAGCATCTCGGGATTACAAGGTACACTTAAACCCCAAGAAGTGTGTCTTTGGTGTTTTTTCAGGAAAACTCCTAGGTTTCATTGTTTCACAAAGAGGAATAGAGGTAGATCCTACCAAGGTTACAACTATCATAGAAATGCCTCCACCTACAACTCTCAAACAATTGAGAAGTTTACAAGGGAAGATTCAAGAAATCCATCATTTTATTTCACAACTTGTGGATAAGTGCCACCCATTTACACATCTCCTCAAAAAGGATGTTGCATTCAACTGGGGACCAGACTATCAAAAGGCATTTTGCACTACTTAAACAATACCTTGTCAACCCACCTATACTCATGTCGCCTACCCTAGGAAAACCTCTCCTCTTGTACATCTTAGCTACCCAATTTTGTTATTGGTGCACTACTTTCCCAATATGACCTAGACCATAGAGAAAGGGAAGTTTATTATCTTAGTCGCACCTTGATTTCCTACGAGTTGAATTACCCGCAGATTGAAAAGGCCTACTTAGTAGTCATCTTCACCTTTCAAAAACTTTTCCATTATCTCCTTAACAACAAAACCAAGCTAATATCCAAATTTGATCCTCTCAAATACCTTTTATCCAAACCCACCCTTATAGGATGAATGGCTAATTGGATCATTCTCCTAAGTGAATTTGACATTGAGTTTGTAAATTAGAAGTCCTTGAAAGGATAGGTATTGGTTGATTAGTTGGCGAAGCTCCTCTACCAAGAATGGAACCTTTGTGTCTGGATCTTCCAGATGCATCCATGATGTATGTTGAAGAGTCTATAGAATGGCAAGTCCATTTTGATGGATCATTCACCTTCCACGGATCGGGGGTAGGGGTAGTGCTCATCACTCCCACAAGTGAGGTTATCCAAGAGCATTCCATTTGGGATTCCCTTGCACTAATAACATTACAGAGTATGAGGCACTCATTTTGGCCTCAAGTTGGCTATCACTTGGAATATCAGATAGCTACGAGTCATTGGGACTCCCAACTCATTATTAAACAAGTTAATGATGAGTATAAGGTTAAAGATGAGAAACTTGTTCCATACAAGAAGTTGGTTGAAACCTTGAAGGAGTATTTTACACAAATTGTCTTTGAGAGAAAAAATGAGGTCACATAATAGATCAGTAGATGTTATGGCTATAATTGGATCTCTCTTATGCATTCCACCTCAGGAGAGAAAAATTCCTTTCTTTATAGAGCATTTATAAATACCCGCATACGACATGTTAGAATCTTGTTTGGCATGTGAGATTGTTGGTCCATCCTCCCCTTGGTATGACCCTATATTTAGATACCTACAAGATGGCACATTTCCCTTAGACATTACCATTCGAGAAGAAATCCCTTATATCGCATATATAGCCCGTTATACCCTCCTAGGAGGCACCCTTTATCATGGTATGGCTACGATGGGAATTTGCTTCATTGTTTGGATGTTACTGACTCATTCCATGCTATTAAGGAAGTACACGGTGGTATTTTGGAGCACATACTAGTGGTATGGTTTTGGCTAAGAATCTCTTAAGGGTAGGTTATTATTGGCCCACCATGGAAGCAGACTATTGTAATTTCATCAAGAAATGTGAGCTATGCCAAAAGTATGGAAACTTGATACATGCACCAACACATGCTTTGCAGCCTATTGCAACACCTTGGTCATTTTCTAAATGGGGCTGGATCTCATAAGGAAGCTTCATCCTTCTTCTTCAGATGGCCACACCCACATTATCATTACCACCGAGTATTTTACTAAATGGGTAGAGGTTTTGCCTCTTACTTATGTCACTAGTGCACAAATTTCCAAATTCATCATGAACCATCTCATTTCCGTTATGGTATCCCTTCCGCCATTGTCACTGATAATGGTAAATCCTTCAAAAATAAAATGGTTAAGACATTGTGTCCAATGCTTCCATATTCAACTCAAGTGGTCTACCCCTATTACCCCAAGGTAATGGACAAGGCAAAAGCTACCAATAAAACCCTTGTATGAATCATGGAGAAAATGGTAAGTAAGATACTAGCCATAATTGGTAATTACTTAGATACATCCCACCCTGGGCCTATCAAACCTCCATCCGCACTCCTACTGGTGTGACCCCATATTCCCTAGTTTATGGCACTAAAGCCATCATACCCTTGGAAGTGGAGCTTCCCTTCATGAGAATATCTCTCTGGGATTATCTTGATAAGGATGAAGACTATAGAGTAGCTCAGCTAGCAGAGCTAGAGTTGTTGGATGAAAAGTGTATAAGAGTGCTTAATCACCTCAAGGTCTATCAAAACAGAGTATCAAGAGGATATAACAAATGGATCATTCATCATGAATTTGATGTAGGTGATCTAGTGCTAAAATAAAATCAAAAGAACACCATCAAAGATAGAGAAAAGAAAGGTAAGTTTGAGGCCAATTGGCTAGGGCCTTATGTGGTGGTTGCTAAATATGGGTCAAGAGCTTATAAACTAGCATATTCAAATGGTGAAGAAATTTTAGAACCTATGAATGCCATGCATCTCAAGTGCTTCTATGCTTAAGTATGGTGAATATCAGATAAGAACTAAAAAGTAGAAAAACAAAGAAAAAACAAGCAAAACATGAAAAATTTGAAAACAGTAAAGAAAAAATAGGTCGTCCACATGTGAAAACCACACAATTGTGGCACAGTGGGTAGGTCTTTGGGTGAAAACTAGTTTTTGGCACTCAAGGAGGATTCTTGGTCACAAGTTACTCTTGCATCAGGATGGGTAACCCTCACCACTTTCTAGAAATAACTTCCTTTGCTAGGTCTAGGAACCCTACCGAATCTATCTTTAAAGTCGTGATCTAGCTTATTTTTTCTTATATCTGCATGAAGGATGTGCCTTTGTATATTCCCATCTATTGGGGGCACCTTCACATTCCACTTTTCTCATACATATGTGCATGGCATTACCCTTTGTATATTCCCACATCACGTTGGGGGCATCCACGCTTCTTTTTCCTTGTACATTGCTTTCAAAACATGACCTTAGAAAATACAAAAACATTCAAAAAAAGGATACACAAAAATCTAAACATTCATAAAATCCCCTTCTAGGGATGAAGCTACAAAACTTTATAACATTTTCTTAGGGAAAACCTCAAAAAAATGTGAACAATAGCCTTGAAAACATATCTTTCAAGATAACCCAAAAACATTAGAAAATATATCAATGTTGTCCCACAAAAACAAGGTAATGATTAAATTACTTTTAGTTATCGGTTTGTATAGTTTTGGTTGTATATTTGTTTAGTTTTTAAACTTTTGTTTGTGTGTTTTTTACTACACATATGTTTGTTATCACATCTATCATCTATCATTCATCACATATAACATCATCTAATACATCATATATACAAAAATGCTAAGTTTTACATCATGCATGTATACTAAGCTAATCATCACATATTGTATCATCAATGGGGGCAAGAGGGGTTGCGCATGATCACAAATCTATCCCCCCACCAATATCATCTAATATCATCCCAAATGATAGCATCTACCAAAATATCTCATGTACAAAATGGGCATATTTCTCCACCCTGGGCACTATTTTCCACCTAGCACTTATCTCTTCACCCTAGGGCATTTTTAAATATTTCCAGTGCTTCTTGTCTTCTATTTTTATCTAGCACCATGATTATTTTTAAATAATTATTGTTGGCCCGTTTGTCTTCTCATCGGGGCATTTTATTGCCACCTAACACCCGTTCTCTTTTCCTTGGGGAATTTTTGCATGCTTTTAGGTGACCTTCCATTTCCTAAATTCCTTTGACCGATCAAAAATTTAAAAATTATAAAACCATTCAAAAATCAAAAAAAATCATAAACACTTGAAAATGGACTAAAATTGGTAAAAATCTCATTTGCAGCTGAAATCTGTGTCTCTCACATGGCACTCATCTCGTATCTTGCTGAAGTTTTCACATGTTTTGAAACAATGACTCATGGATCACCTAACTCTACAATCATTTACAAAAGCTACGCTACTTACTTCGTCTATACTTGGGGCACTATTTTAGTTATTTGGTATTTTTTCATCATGCACATTACTTTTCCATTGGACCCAAGTGTCCTCCATCCTTTCCCTTACATATACAAATTTCTTGGGGCATCATTTTAAACCCTTTTCATTTATCAAAACATTTGGGACTACATCTCGATAACAAAATATTTTTGCAACCATCTTGAACGTTGTTGGTTTGAGTGTGTGTGATTGTACTTATTTCCATGTTAGATGAGTTTGTTTACTTCTCGTATTGCATTACATGTTTGTGTGTTGCATGGAGTTTTATTTTAGTAATGGAAAGTTGTTTGTATCTTGGCTTTTCATGTCATTTTACGCTTTCGTCGTATGCTTACATTTTAATAAGGACCGATGATGAGGATCTAAGAAAAATGATGATTAAAAATTTTGAAGCACTGGTTTGTGGATAGCTCAATATCCCTTTTTCTTGTTGTTTTCTCATCTTATCTTCACTTTTTTTTTTTTTTCTCTTTTTGATCGTCGATGAGTTCTTCCATCACCCCATCGACACTCGAGGGGCATCCCTTTAGCTAACTAATTTTTCTTCTACCCCTTCAAAAAAATTTTTCATTTGCTTATGTTTGTCTACTTTCTTTGAAGTGATGTAGCTTATGTCACCCCAAAGAGGGGAAAATGTAGACACCTATAGTTTGATCAAAGCACTATTATTCCTAATATTGCACTAACTATTCTCCTTCTTACAAATTGATGATACCTCATCAACTTAGACTCCTCTAACTCATCATTTATGACATTCTTTTGGTCATATTTCTCCTATAAACCAATTAATGGGGTTAATATAGTCCCTTATTAGCTAAACCATCTTCTCATCCTCTTCTATACCACTTTTACTAACTTCCTAGACTATCAATCCATTTCATTGGATTGATTAGACCTCTCAAAACTCTCTTGAAACCCTAATTCCTCTCTAAACAAGATTAACTAGCCTAACCTAGTTTAACTAGTCCTAACCATGATTAACCTCTTCTAAACCTAGTCAAATCTTACTTTGACTCACTAATTAACTTTTTTGACTCCTTTTAGTCCCACATGCACCAAAATTCCCCACTTTCCCAAATGGAAAACTATAAATAGCCCACTACCCCTTCTCATTTCTAAGAACTCTCCTTCTTCCTAACATAAACTATAGCATTTTGCTTAGGGTTTAGAGCTTATTTCATTTCTTTTATTGAGTTATTGTTTTGCCATTGCACTACACATCAAGCATTGAGTAAATGGGAAGAACCATTGGCCTTAAAGCCATTAATGGTGAGCTCCCATTCTCATAATCACAAATTGATTGCTTAGAATCCTTACTAGGTTCATTTGTTAAAGCTTTCAAGAGTAGAGGATTACTAAATATGCTAGATTTGCTTGTTTCTTTCAATATTAATGTATGAAAAGTGATAAATCCTTGTTTAACTCCTATCTGATGGTCCATTGACTAGTTTTTAAGAGCCTTTGGGGTTTTTTAGAGATTCTTACCCCATGTCCATGGCTTTTGCAACTAGCTTAGAATCCATCCCATTTTCTATCAAGCGTCTACTTCCATATGACCTATCTTGGAAACTATCCCATTTTCTATCGTGCGTCGCTTCCAAATGACCCAACTTATAGGTTGTCTCATTTTTTCTGTCGTGTTCACTTCCAGATGACCCAACTTGGAAGCGGTGACACTCGTGGAGTGGGGGCAAGAGTGCCTTTCCTTTACCACTCCTATATGGGTCAATTGTTTAATCAAAATCATTTGGATCCAAAAATCACACCATTTTGATTTGAGTCCATCTGTAGTGGCTAGATCTTGAGGATGTAGTTAAAGCTTGGAGAATAACACACTTTTCTCCCTACACTCTTCCTCTTGGTGGCAGGACGCCAAAATCCTCCAATCATTCCATTCTTATTCAAGCATTTGGGTTGGGAACTGATCACTCCCTACCCACCTATTCATTATTAAACCACGTTCAAAAATCATCCTATAATCCTAATCATCATTTTCATTTTCCACACTTCATCGTGACACTTATATTTTTGTTATGTTGCATGGATCAACTTGTTGATCCATGGTTTGACATGCTTTTATAGTTCTATTAGCACACTTCTACTACACATCTGCACGTTCTTCTACAATATGGGATTCTCAGCTTTTTCTCAAGTATGCATCTCTATCTACTTTATGTTATTGAGCTTTTCACTCACCAACATAAAGTGGGGGAAAATGTAGTCACAAAATCATGCACTTATTATTACATTTATACCATCGGGTATGTTATTTTATATATAGATCTTGCATAGTAAAAGTATTCACTAGTGACCCATCCCTAGCTCTTGTTGTCAGTTAGTCATGCATCATTGTGTTTTGTCTAGTTTAGTTGTCATTTGTCTCTGTAATTTTAGCCATCTTTCAGGGTGTATTAGGTGTTGTAATTTACTCATTTTTCATCTTGAATTCTATGTTGGGGTGCCTAGGTTTGAACCTGGGGTGCCCAAGTCTATGCTTTTAGGCACCCGTGTCATCATAATTTGTGGTCTTAAGTTCTTTGTTTGAGGTCGGTCCTAACGGTTACCCTGTGCATTACCCTAGGTCATTGTCAGAAGTTTCGAGTTACTAGTGTCAAAATTTGAACAAGAGATCCCTATATAAACATAACATACTCACTACATTATGCGTGGACATATAACTACCATGGGCAGTTATCTACTAAGGAAAGGGACTATATTTGGGCTTCTTATACATCTGCATCACACAAGCATAGGGGGAAAGGGATGTATTCTTTACATTTCATCAACCATTTGAATTTTTTCATCTATTTATTTCCCCTCCTACCACTTCATCAATAATAGGGCACTCTAGGCACAAAATCATACACACACACACACATAAAACTACATTGGATCTAAAATTTAGTGCAACGCTCAGTTGTAATACCACTAGTTTGGTAGTTGAGGTCAATCTTATCTATTCATATGCATTTTTGTATTTTTTAGGAATTGATGCTTTGGGTATGGTCTTGCAGGTAAAATATTCACATAACAACTATTGCAACATAGGCAACATTATTGTGACAATAGTGTGACATGAACGATGGTAACAATAGATGTATTGCAACACTATGGAGTTTAGAATCTGAATTTTTCACATTCTACATCACCCGGATATCAGACCAAGGCACCCCAAGATGCCCTAATATCCTCCCAAATGCCTCAAGACAGGAAAATACTCAATTTTTCCCTTCTTGAGGCAACTTAGTCATAGCTTTCCTAGTCCACATACCAATCTACTATAGTCCAAAGTGCACGGTGAGGTAAGTTAATTAGAGGTTAGTGTCATATCCCTCTTATTTCCATTATTTCAATACATCCTAATATTAAAATAAAATATATAATCTAGTATTCCAATATAGCATTTAGTTTCTATTTAGATTAACTCATAAGATAGCTAGAAAACCCTATTTTCATTTAATCAATATCTACGAATAAGTGGAAACAAATGATTAGAGATCAAATGGAAGAAGATAACTTGGTCCATAGAATTGAGATGTTGGAAAGCATGATGGATAGGTTGTTTAAACACCAGTGATAACTCTCGATCAACAAAGGACAACAACAATTAAGAAATATTCCATAGACTCGGTGGTTCGAGCTTTATCCAAGAAGTTTGGCATAGGAAAGATCCATGATGAGGAAGAAGATGTGGAAGATCATGAAGAAGAAACTCCAATTGGAAGAGAGAAGGTAAAATCTTATCATGCTCCTTTTAAAGTTGAAACTAAACTTAAGATTACAATCTTTGAAGGAAAAGTAGACGCAGAGTTTCTAGATAAATGGTTAAAACAATTGGAGGTTTATTTTAGTGTGCATAATGTCATTACGGCACAAATTATAACCTTTACATGCCTCAAAATGGAATGACATACTCTGGTTTGGTGGGAAACCCATATAGCCACTTTTGATAATAAGAAGTGTCCTATTGTAAGTTCTTGGGAGGGTTTTAAATAATTCTTAGAGAATATTTTAATCCTATTGGCCATAAGTCTAACCAGATGATTAAATGGAAGTATTTTACACAATGCAGTGGTCAAAGTGATTAGGATTACACTTCAGAGTTTTGGAGGCAAGCCATATTTCTCAATATGGACTTGGAGGATGAGGATATTCTAACCAAGTATTTGGGAGGACTTCACACTCACCTTCAAAGGAAGGTCATCTCCATGAATCCCAAGGATCTCAATGAAGCATGTGTGCAAGCATATTACATAGATGATGAGAAGAAGCAAGAATAAGAGGAGTCAATGAAAAAGAAGTTAACAAATCAAAAAAATAAATAACAAGAAAAAATAAGTAACAAAGGTAAATGGAAAGGTAAAAATACTACTACAACTTTGAATACTTGTAAAGATCCTAAGAATTTTTGCAAGAATTGTGATATAAATGGTCATATTGACGCTACATGTTAGAAGTTACATCCATAATTACATCCAAAAACCAAACCATGGACTCAAAAAAATTCCATGACAACTATAAGGACAAATGGGGAGGTAGAAATAGAGTATGATTCTAATGTAGATGAGAGGCTACGATGCACGACCACCAACATGGATAACCATGAATAAGAAGAAGAGATGAGTAAGACATTTGAAATCATAATCCAAATCAAGAGGATTAAGGTAAATGCTTTGGTTGATATTGGTTCTCAATCTAATTTGATTTCTAATGTGGTTGTAAAGAATATTGGTCTTAAAACTTATGAGCATCCACATCCTTATCCTTTGGGATGGGTGAAGAAGGGTGTAGAAATTCAGGTAACAAGAAGATGTAAGTTCAAGTTTGGGACAAATTGTCGGTAGAAAGAGTATTAGAAGTTGATGTAATTCCACTTTATGCATTTTATGTTGATTTGGGAGTCCTTACTTGTATATCGGGATGTTATATTCATGATAAGGATAACGATACAAATGGGTCAAGGATGGAGTTAATTACAACATCTGGGAATACCAACGAAAGTCATAAATTGCTATAGTAAGTGTTAACCAAGAAAAGAGACTAATTCTAGCAAATTATAATCATTTTTGTTTGTTTTTATTGAAAGATAAGCAAGGTGGGGTAGAAACTTCAGATATTTGTAACAAAGGGATGAAGGATTTCGATAATATAATTCAATCTTTTCAACCAAAATGAGAAGTAGAGCATGAGATTCAGCTACTGCCAGAGTCCCCTCTATTGAATATCGGATTGTATAGGCAATCCTTGTTAGAGAGTACAGAGGTAAAGAAATAACTCCAAGAGGTGTTAGTCTAAGGGATAATATGGCTAAGCACCTCGCCATTCGGTTCACTTATTTTAATGGTACCAAAAAAGGATGGTTCTTGGAGAATGTGCATCGACTATTGTGTTTTGAACAAGATTACAATAAAGAACAAATATCCACTCCCATGCATAGATGATCTCTTAAACCAGCTTCAGAATGCAAAATTCTTCACTAAGTTGGATCTCAAGTTTAGTTATCACCAAATTAGGATGAAGGAGGATGATATATGGAAGACTTCCATCAAAACAAAATAGGGTTTGTATGAGTGGTCAGTATTTCCATTTGGTTTATGTAATACATGCACTACATTTATGAGATTGATTAATGATGTATTGTGGGAATTCATAAATTGATATTTCATTATATATTTGGATGATATTCTGATTTTTAGTGCCACATGGGAGGAACATCTAACACATTTGCAACAAGTATTGCATGTTCTCAAGGAGAAACAACTGATATGCAAAATGACGAAGTGTGAATTTTCCAAATAGTCACTTGTCTATCTTAGGCATGTGGTTGGAGGAAGAGAGCTATGACTGGATCCTAAGATTTTGGAAACCATCACCAACTAGCCAACATCAACGAGAGCCATGGAGATTAGGAGTTTTTTGGTAGCGAGTAAAATACATGAGGAAGTTCATTATGATATTCTCGGCTATTGCATAAGCACTTCACACAAAGTGCCATGAAGAGTAATGGTTTTGAGTGGAGTAAAGAAAAATACAAGGATTTTGAGTTATTAAAATATAAAATTATTCATGCTCTAGTACTTTCTCTTCCTAATTTGTAGCATCCCTTTGAAGTAGAGACAAATGCCAATGATTACGTTATGGGTGTAGTGTTGCTATAGGGAGGCAAGCTAGTACGTTATCATTCTAAAACTTTCACTTGAAGTTAAAGTATGTTCAGTATATGATAAAGAGATGTATGCACTTTGGTTCAAGAAATAAAGAAATGGAAATATTATTTATTGGGAAATAAACTATTGTGGATCTTGACCAAAAACCTCTCCAATATTTACAAGCATAGTATAAATTGCAGCATGAAAGGCACTACAAGTGGATGGGATTCCTTTAGCAAGTTCCATTTAATGATCAGTACAATAAAGGTATCACCAATTTGGTAGCAAACATGTTGTTTAGACCACCTACACAAGGTAAAATCTCTATTTTGGCCACTATCTTGTATATTTATCCCTTCACGAAGAATCATACAAAGAGGCATATTCTAAAGGAAAAGATTTTGGGGTGAAATATCAGCAGTGAAGTTATAGTCCCAAGGGGCTAAAAATACGGGCATTGAAGATTGTTATCTCAAATATAGGTTGCTCTATCGATGGGGGAAGCTTTGTGTGCCTGAAGGAAGAAAGGATTTTATTGATGAGGGAAGCACAAACCTCAAAAGTAGCAGGACATTTTGGAGTTGGAAAAACATGGCCCACTTAAAAAGGTATGTATATTGGCCCAATATGCAAGAAGAAATATCTATATGTTGTTTTATATAGATTCGGTAAAATGAGTGTTATTATGGCATGTACAAAATTAATAAAAGCATGTGAAGCAGCTGAACTTTTCTTTGCTAATGTATGGGTACATTTTGGTTTTCCAAAGTCTATTGTTTCTAACAAAGAATACGGAGTTCTTGGGAATTTTTGGACTAGTTTGTGGGACAAGATGGACACTAGGTTATAAAGGAGCATGACCTTCCATCCCCGAAATATTGGAAAATGGAGGTGGTGAACAAGACTTTGGTACAACTGATTAGAGGATACAATAGTAAATATCCACGGACTTGGGATGAGTTACATTCAACATTCCTACAACAGGGTGGTACACACATCCACTATGCAGTCACCTTTTGAAGCATGCTTGGGGTATCTACCTACCAATCCACTAGACATTACAGTTATAAATTAGAAAAAAGGGAGATACATGATTTAGAAGTGACTAGAGCAATGAAGTTCATTGAGAGGATCCAAAAATCCATCTCAAGGTGAAATAATAATTAGAAAAGTCTCAAGCCAAGTATAAGGCTAGACACGATCAACATCATAGAGAGCACAAACTTCATGTTGGAGACAAGGTTTGGTTTTACTTGAGCAAGGAAAGACTACAAGGTCAAGCAAGGAAACTCAAGCCACTATGGTATGGACCCTTCACTATACTAGAGTAGGTTGGAGAAAATGCTTTCAGACTTGATTTGCCACACTTCATACGAGATGTACTCAATAGTAAATTGTGAGAACTTGCACCTATATGATCCATCCATGTTTGATGAGGAATCAGAAATTCATTTGCTACCTTCCATAGAATATTACGTGTTGGATACAAGGCGAGTTAGAGGAGGACGTCATGTTGTAGCAGAAGGTTAGATAAACAAGGTCCATAGAAATCTTAGCATGTTGGACTTAAGGGGAAGACACCAAGAGAAGACCAGTGATACTTGGAGGAGAAAGTGAAGGAATTAAGCTTTTGTGGGACCAAAAGCCTCCTAAGTAGGGGAGGTGTGATCCATAGGGATCTAGAGGAACACCACTTCATCAGAAAAACTAGAATTAGAAGGAAAATTAATCAGAAAGGAGATCAGAATGTTAAGTTACATAATCACCACCCTATACAGAGCAGTGGTTGAGTAACTACCCCTCTACATAGACCGGTGTGCATTCACCGGTGGTCCTGTCACTAATAAAAGCAAAAAAAAAATCCATGAACATTCATAGATTTCAAAAATTTGGGCCATGTCTCTTCCTTGGATGACTCTTCCCATTCTCTAGTGCATGGGAGGACATTGTGAGAAAGGTATTTAAGTAAGAGGAATGTGTGGAATTGGGGCATCAAAGAGTTGATGGAGAGAAATGAGCAAGAAATCGTTGAAGATGGAATCTTTTTGTAGAACCAAGGTGTGAGAATAGAGAAAACAAGTAAAGAAGGGTGGAAGTGATATTGTTTTCCTTCCTAAGGGTGGAAGTAACATTGTTTTCCTTCCTTAAGCTTCTTGTAATTTGTATTTTCTTTGAATTAGCCAATATAATATTGGGAAGAAAGATAAATTTCCCTTCCCGATTAGTTTTCCCTCAAATTGGGGGTTTCTAGGATAAAATATTGTGTTGTGTGTTGAATTGTTTATCTTTTCATTGCTGTAAAATAGTTCTAAGTTTCATATTTCATTCACTAGCATTAAGAACTGTCATTTTCAAGCAATTAGAAGTATAAATAATATTTTTGTGTCCTCCTGAATTTCTGAAGTAGAGGTTTACATATCACTTTCAGTTCTCACTTTGCTCAAGAGATGAATGCTCTCAACAAGAGAATTGATGTCGAATCTCAAGATGGACAAAATGAGGAAGATGATAGTTTTCATGTCACGTACCCAACCCTAAGCTCATTCTCTTTCCAAGAGGATGATTCAATGCACATGACACAATGTGTAAGGAAGCATGTTGCAAAATATATGAGGTATGATGAAGATGATTTCTTGATACAATTGAGAAATAGGGAACATCAAGAGATTGGTGATAATGTAAAAATTTTAAAGCACATGTTGACAATCAACTCATGAAAACAAGTGGTCATGAAATAGATGACAAGTGAAGATAAAATGTCTATTAATGAAAAACATAGACCTTGGCATAAAAATAATGAGTCAAGTATGATCAAGGCTCATCTCCAAATCAATGATGGAAAATCAGCAAGTGGAACAAACTTGGGAATCAATAAGAAAATGGAAAGAAGGTGTCAAAACAATAGAGGAAATGAGATGAATGAGTGGACTATCAATTGCACTATAAATCATGCTAGATCTCTCAAGAAGTTGTGAAGAGGTTCATATTTTAGCGATCACGTTAACGGGTTTGCTTTGAAGAATGGAATTCGATGATACTCATTTATACGTAAGCACTCGGTTCAAACTAGTGCTTCAATACATAGTGTCACACCCCGTAATTCCTGTCTATTTCTTAGGAAGGCTAAATTGTAAAATTTTAAATGGTTTATAAAGTGAGAGAATACGATTTGTTGCATAATTATGTATGTAGCTGCATGCACGTATGTTTATCCTGAAAGGGATATACACACTTACGCATAATTGTATATGCAATTGCACAAAAATGATTATTTCTAGCATTCGTAAAACACTTAGCATTTATAACTTATTCTTTTTTGTTTTTTCTTGTTGAATGTGCTTACTTTCCTGGGTATGATGATGAGGTGCGGTGATTTGATCATTTGATTTTTGTACCTATAATGAATATTGTTGTGTTACTTACCTTTTAAAAAAGATAATTTCAATCTTGGGTGCTTTTTCGATTGCGGTACCTTACATGGATATTGATACTTTACTATTCTTGTTGGAAATAATAACTACGTAATGAAAGGGGTCTAGACATGGTTTTTGTGGATTTACATTACCTATTGTTGTAGATGATGGTTTTGTTTTGTTGTAACTTGTATGTTATATGTATGCTTGCATCCATTATATTATCACATAGTATCTCTTTCAACCTCCTTTACTTGGATTGTTCATCGTTGTAAAGCACAATAGTGGTCCCCAGAAAGAGATAGGTAAAAGTCTAAGATTGTTTTGGTAAGGTAAAAAGATTGAAGTTGGCAAGGACATTGATACTAAATAGTAATTGGTTATTGTTGTCATTTTTGTATAAAGGTCTTAGATCTCACTATGAAAAGTTAATTAAGGGATAAAGTTGTAAACTTTAGACTAGAGTTGATGGCCTTTGTATTGTTAAAAATACTATATAACTCCTTGGCGAAGCATCATATCCATATTTCTTTGGTTGATGTTGATAGTTATAGTAAATGTTTTGGGAAGCCATTAACATGGCAAAGTGGTGTTAATTGGTTTGGTTTGGATTAACATTTTTGGTGGCAGGGATCTCATCATACTTGATGAACTTTATAATAGTTAATAATTATTGATTTAGGATATTGATAACCTAAAAGGGTTAAACCATATTTGGATGGCTAACATGAATGTTTTTTTTTAAGTAAGTTATTAAATTAGGTCGTTGAACTTACCCATGCAATATTTTTTTAATAAGATTCAAACCTTGGATCGAGAACACCATGCATGCTTCGGTAAAGCATTGGTTAACATGAGTTTTGTTTAAATTAATTCTTTGACCACCCCTTGCATGGTGGGAACTGAAGAATAAAAAGGTGGTGGTGATTTCAATGCACCACTACGTGGCTGTGTAGAAATTAAATGTGTAGTTATTTCCTTGGTATTTGTGAAGCTACCTTTGCATAGAAGGTTTGGGATCATTTTTTTATTTCTGGTTTTTTCGAATTCATTATGGGTAAAGCCATGCTGGAATTTAACCTGTGTGATTGATTAGTCTCGAGCCCATGATGAGATATGCATGAAGTTCAAGTTCTATTTTCAGTTTGATCAAAATAGAATCTTCAAGTTATTGAAATAGGCATGAAGTTTTAAAAATTGAGCATTATTTGCAGCCCTTTGAGGTTTTCTAGAATTGGGTGTTGTCGTTTGACTTGGAGGAACGGAGAGTTTAGAGGAAGTTGTAAGATTCATCTAAATCAAAGGCATGGTTATACACTCCCTTGTTAACTTTTTCATTTTGAAGTAATTGAATAGATTTTTCGTGGGTTTAATGTAAGCCGTGGTTTTATTGTATGCTCCCTGGATTGGGTTGTTTCCTTTATGTTGATTTTATTGAAAAAGGCATTTTATTGGAAGTTTTTCTATTCAATCGACCTCTAATTAAGCCACAAACATTGTGCCTACATTTACCGAATGTCACCACCAAAAATACAAGTTGGGAACTCGTATTTTGTGATGGATCTTCGAGTTAAGTCAAGCCAACCGGTTTTCAATTTTAAAAGAGCTCGTACTATAAGAACTGTGCAATGTTAGATTTCGAGAGGGTTTTCCTTTTAAAATTGTTTGCAAGTCTTTGATAACCAAGTTAATTGTGGGTGTCCATCCACACTGCAGATAAATGGTTTTATAGGGTTTTTTAATTTTTAAGCAAGTATTGAATTTAATTTTTGGCGTGGGCGTGATATTTTATCCCATCGTACCATGGAAGATGGGTTCAGTTCGAATCCTGTTTCTTTTTCTTTGCTGAGAAATATTATAGTCTAGGTGAGGATTTGGGTTTGCTTGATTTTTGTGAGCTGTGTACTATTTCTCGAATAGTCTGGGAGCAAAGAAATCCTTCAGGAAATTTAGGGACTGTAGCATGTGCTTTTTTTTTTATCTCCTTATGATATTGCAAACTTTCATTTTTCTACAATGATGATTATGATGAACTTATAGTCGAATGAAGTAAACCTATAAATAAGTTCCTTTGGAAGAAACATTAACCAAATTTTTAATAAGGTCTTATGTAAGCTAAGGTTGTTATTTTTACCGGGTAAGTTTGATGTGGCATACATAAATTTAATTTGATTCTCGTATTCTTATATACACAAGTAGAACATAAGAGGATATGATGGGAAACTATTCCAGTTGGGTAATAAAAGGAACTATTAATGGTTGTTCTTAGTATCATTACAAGTAAATCAAAAAAGATGGGTATCCATTGAAAGGAAAATAAGATTCATAACTATTTTATTTTATCATAGATAAATATGACGAGACTAATTGATTGTTAATGGAACTTGGATGGTGAAAGGGGTAAGAAGCAATTTTATCATCTTCCTTTGTTTAAATATAAACGTGTAAGTATGTTGAAGGCCCTTAGATTAATTGCAGTAGCATTCTTGGTTAAGGTGAAAGAATGATTAGATGAATTTTTGTAAATGGTTTCATATACTTGTTGAGACTTGGTAATATAGGAAATAAGTAAAAATGTTGAAGATAAAGGAACATGTTTACTACTTCTTGAAAGTTGATCTCAAGTTCTTAAGTTTTGTTAATAGTAATACATAATTTGATATCATTAAGCCAAGATAGTAAATATTTAATTACTTTGTGAGAGAAACTAACTAGGAATTGTATAAACCATGTCAGTTCTTATGAACTAGCCATGTACATTGTTGTACTTTCATACTTTCATTTTGCGGAGGTTTTGTATGTGATTTGAAATGAGATAAAGACTGGATACGATATACTTTTTTGATATTTGTTTTGATTATGAAATATCATAAATGTATTGTATTTAATTAAAGGAAAATGTATATTACTTTGTATGGGAATAAGGCATTTGAGGGCTTGTTGCACTTTATTATTGATTTTAACCTCCATAATATGAGGTTTTAACCTCTGTAATATGAATATAAGTTGTTTTTATAGCGTAAGTTTGAGTTTTACAAAATGTTATAATGCCAAAATAATGGTGGATTATCAATGCGTTATTACAAGTAGATTATGATGATTTTCCTTCATTATGAATTGTTGAGTAATTATAATTATGTTAATTGTTTTAGTAAGATCGTCAAAAATAAATAAATGAATAATGAAACAGTAATGCAATCAAAGATACATAAAGTGAACTTAAAATATAAGCAAACCAAACAATAATGTTGTACACATATACACATGATGATAAATGTTAAGTGTATAAGCATGAGAAAATAGTTACACCAATATGACAACACATATAACTATACATTAAAATATATATGAACAATGATTAATCATATAACAATTTTAGCAACCTATTGTTGCAATAATGTGAAAGAGATAGTCATAACAGAGATGATGTCTCATTGTTATGTTGTGATTTCTAATCACTAAAAATAACACATAAAAGGTTAAATGTACCTTTCTTGTCATGATTATTTAATTATGAATTAATTAAGATTGGTATTATGAGTTAAGGCAATGCGTGATACCTTGACCGAGCCAACTTGGAATGGCTATGGGAAGGGTGATGGTACGTGATGACGTAAGTCATCATGCAACTACAACCTTTCCCATAGGGATTCAAGATGGTTCTATTAGTGTATTGTCATTATGGATTTGAGGGTCATAATTGCTGTAACTTGTTAAACTAAAATATAAAACTATTTAAACAACAGAAACAAATCCTAGTCTCTATGACCAGAATAGTTGTGAGGTGAAGGAAAGACAAGTTTCGTAGGCTTATGTGTAGTCTCAAAACTAGATTGCTAGCGGAACTCCAAATAACTATGGCCATAGTAGTGTATGTAAATGGATGTATTGTCTATTCGTAAAGTCTTCTTGTTATGGTGTGGAGTTTCATATATTAGTTACAACAATGACTTTCTGAAAGACGCTAAAAAGACATCACAAGTTATCTCAACTTATAAAAAGGATTAACCAAATTATATATTGGGTATATTGACTCATAATGAATGTTTGAGGGGGATCAAGTAGGATATGTAAACCTTTATAGTTTCACATGGTTATCATAGATTGTCTTATTGGATTCTAAACATTAATTAATATTGGAGTAATTCAGTGGTTACTACAAATGATGTTACTCATTTTAGTATAATATAACTTAAGAGATTTGTAACTCATGTATGTTATAATTTAATTGTTGCATGTTAAATTCAATGAAGGAATTAACTGTAATTATTGAGTTGATATAAAAAAATTGTTAGTTTTTAATGAAACATAATAGAAGTGTTACATTTTGGTATCAGAGCTGAAGGTTGCAACTCTTGGACTTATTAGGTTCTTGAGTTAAGTTAACTAAATATATTATTTTGTTAATAAAATACAATGGATATGTGAAGGACGGGAAATGGAGAATGAACCAGACCTAATTATGCTATAGGTTTGGCGGTAAATAAGTTAGATCAAACTCTAACAGTCCTTAGTGATACACGAGACCTAAAGGCATCTTGGAGTAGTTGGTTAAGTGTAAATAATGACCAGTTTATTATAAAACAACTTGAACTAATTGGTGACAATCAGCTAAGGAGTCATTTAACTGTTGGACTATCTATTGACAATAAGTTTTGGAATGGTAAAACCAATATAAAATTAAACCCAAATAGGGTGGATGAAGTAGAAAATATGGACTGTCTATTATGGAAGTAGTGTTCGGAAAAAGCCAAAAAGGCTAGAATAGGATCTGTAATAAATTCTAACTCGTATTAAGGAAAAACAAAAACAGTTTCAATGCTTCCTCACCTGTAAATTTTATGGAAAATAGGTGGAAAGGATATGGCAATGAATTTGGGTTGTTAGGATAAATACAATAGTAAAACATGTTGTAGTTTCTAGAAGAAAAGAGTAAAACCATTTAATTATTTGGTAAAACCAGATGTAAAATGGAACATTTATGGGTGCAATTAAAAATATATAATTGCACAAGGAAATTTCTGGAAAGACAAGTGAGTAATGAAACAAAATATCTTAGGAAGACTTAGGGAAAATTAAAAACAATATTTTCCTTGTTTGTTTCAACGTTATATAACTTGTTTTTGGATTATTGTTAGGTATAATAAATAATATTGTATATTATGACTGATTAAAATGACTAAAATATGTCATGTTCTGGACTCTGTGGCAATTTTGTTGTTTGAAAGGTTGTTATAGCCAATAAATTTGAAAATAGATAGAATGAAATCTGGGAAAATTACAAGTTTTTGGAAAAAATGTTGAGAGTTCTCCTTAGCTATTGGATATAATTCTCTGCTTGATTATTTTGATTATGGTTAATGAGTAAAAATCATAGGGATAGTGATTCATTAAGGGGGGGAGTATGTCACACCCCACAATTCCTACTTATTTCGTAGGAAGGATAAATTTTAAAATGATGAATGGTTTACGAAGGAGGGAGAATAAGCCTTATTGTGTATGCGGTTGGATGCACGTATGTTTATCTTGGAAGGGATATACACACGTACATATAATTGCATATGCAACCTCACAACAATGTTTATTTCCCAGTGTTCATAAACACTTAGCATTTATAACTTATTCTTGTTTTGTTTTAATGTTGAATGTGCTTACTTTACTTGATATGATGACGAGGTGAAGTTATTTGATTGTTTGATTGTTTGATTGTTGGTAGTGTGTATAGACTTGAGAAAAGCAACATTCGGGGACAATGATCCCTCCTCTCATGAACACATGAAAGAAACTACCTATTTACAAATGTACAAATTTTCTAATCAAGATGAGGATTCTGATGCTTCAAATATATTCATCTCACAAGATATCTCAATACAAAAGAAAAGATTCAAATGAATTAATGATATACAGAGAGAAGGAAAGCAACATTTTTCAGACATATAGATATCAAAATAGCATCTTACTTGTGCATGCATGAAAAGATAAAGGTTAAATCATACATATATGAATGTAGGACATTAAATCAGTAGACACAAAGTTCTAAAGATAACATCAACTATGAGAACACAAAGTTTCCTATTCAAAAATATAATGAATTTGGATAAATATAGAGGGAAAATAGATGGAACTCAAGAAAGGAAAGATTTTTTTATTGATTATTAACTCAGTATTTTCATATTTCAAAAAATCAGAATCCAACCCTTTCAAATGGTAGGGAGAGTTCTTTAAATAACATCTTAAGACGATTCTACAAAGATGTCTTTTCAGTTTCCCTTCTTTTAACCAAAAAGGTTAATGTCTAGTTAAGCACTATAATACTCAATTATTTTATAACCATCTTAACTTGACACATCAACTTAAAAAGACTAGGTGTTGGGAGCTAAAACATTTGAAGGAATGCTTGTAACACTCTTCACCTTAATAACTTAGCTTCTAAATCTCTTCAAAGCTTCCGCTATGTCCATGCCTTGGGGAATAGTTGTGTTAGCAATTACACGAGTCCAGTTGCCCAAACACTTCTCCATCTCTTTTCCAAATTTTGCATCTTCCATGAACTATTTTTTAGCCTCTCTAATGGTTGTCTGAAGTGTAAAAATTTCTTTCATCTTTTCCTTAGACATAGTTTCTTGCTTGAACAGGTCTTCTCTAACAAATGCCTTGAATTGAGATTTGATCTCCGAATTGTGAACTTCTCTCCAAAGTTCTCTTTGAATATCGACAATGAATATCCCGGAAGGAAGATGTTGTTAGAGTAGGTATTTACCTTAGCTCATGTTCACCTAAGTACATTATTTATCTTTATTGTATTTATCCTCACCCACTTATGTGTGTGAATATTTTATTTATTTATTTAGATATTAGGAGATATTATCTAGTTGTTAGGTATAGTTCTTTCCTTGATCTATGGTATTGACTAGTTCTTTCCTAGATCTATGGTATTGACTAGATCTTTGATGTCTAGTTCTCTCATAAATTTATGGACTTGACTAGTTCTTTGATAACTAGTTCTTTCCATGATTTATGGCTTGATCTACGACCTTAACTGGTTCTTAGATTGTTATTCCTTTCCTATATAAGCAAGGTCCATTCTCATTGCATTTTATTGAGTTCCATAATAATATATGATATTCTTTGCTCATTTGTTTGCAAAGGTTTATATAAAGTTATTCTGGTGAATTTCTTTCATCTTATTGATCATGATATTTAATTAGCATCTGTGTTCTTGGCTTGACATGATTTGGTTATCGTTCCTTTTATGGTATCAGAGCAAGAGATTGCTATTGACATTCGTCTGTAAGTTTTATTTTGTAAATAAATTCTTTATATATTCAGGATTTATTCATATTTTTTTGTTGCGTGTATTTTTATGTAAAATAGAGGCTTCCATTAGATCCAGAAGGTAGAAAAACCCTAAGATCGGCTGTAAATTTAACCATTTCGGGAGGTAGTCATTTTTTTGGTTTTTTTGTTATGCAGAGAAGCATACTAGGTTTGCCTCGGGATTTGAGCCATACGGAAAAGGAAATCTAGAAAAAAAAATTGGGTTTTCTTGGGTTTCTTGAGATCTGATCTAGGTATTTTGTTGTTGTGGCTTAACATTTTTGGTTTGTGCGCAGGAGGTCTTTTTCGAAAAGACGTTTCTTTCCTTTTTTGGCAGGGGTCCACAGATGTTGTGCACGACTATTACTATTTTAAGAAAATCCACAGACTACTATTTCACACCCATTGAAATCCTTAGCCCTTGGTCATATGAGGGCTTAAATCTTGTGATTCCTACTAGTAGGTGCTTAACTCTAGCCCCCTTTCATTTTATTTGTGTGGTGAAGGCAAGAGCAGTTTATTCTTTTTAGTGGAAACTAAAATAAATAGTAGAGCATAATATTAAAAAACTTGTATCTTTTGATTGGTAACTTGGTTTTGAGTGCCATTTTTTTGTAAAAGTGTGTAGTTTTTATGCTCTTTCCATTGGAAATATTTATTTTAAGAATCGCACTATAATTATAAAGTGTCATATTGTAACACACACTCATTATAAAGTGTCAAAATCTGGGGGGCTCTTGTTACATTGTTTGGGGGTCTTGTTACATTGCTTGGTTCTTGCATTTATTTTGGTGATTTTTTGAGGATGACATATTTATCTACTTTTGCATTAGATCATGTTGAGCCATTAACAACACATAATTACCACACATGGAAACCAAGAATGGAAGCAATAATTAAGTGGAAAGGATTATGGGATTTAACTACTGAAACAACTAATGTTCACTAGAGAATATGAAAAATTTCAGTACCAATACAAATTTGATGAGTGTATGGGTTTGACAAGAACTTATGTAAGTGACAGTCTTTTGTTTCATTTAGAAATTTGTAACTCTCCTTTCAAAAAATGGGAGAAATTAGAGGATTTATTTGGTAAGGTGGATCATATGAGAGCCATGCAACTTGAAATTGAGATCATCTCTCTTAATCCGAAGATTTTCCAACAATTATAGACTATCTTACCAAGTTCAAGCATTTCTTTGACATAGTTGAAGGGGAGTGGAAGAGATAAGAAAGATGAAGAGTGTGTCTAATTGATTTTATACAAGTTGATAGGACCATTCCAAAAAAAAATTCTACCTTTTTCTCTAGCATAGATGCCTTAGGTGATAGATTCAAAATTTCTAACTTAGAAACATTTTGTGAAAGACTTACTAGGGAAGAATGTAAATTGTCTCACCTTGAGTCTTCCACCTCTCATAAGGCATTAGTTGCATCTAATCCTAAGGGCAAGGGAAAACCAAACAAGTAAAACCAAATCCACACCTTCTTCATCTTAAAATGCTCCTAAACCCAAAGAAAACAACTCAAAACCCAAGGATTCTTCTAAATCCAAGATTAAGTCTAGTTGTTCATGCTCTTTTTGTGGGGTAGTAATCAAGAAGAACATATGTGTTATAAGTAAATGCAAGCCTTAGAGGATGCGGTCAAGAAACCTAAAATTTATATCTCCACTCCACCTCCTTCTAATTAGTATGGAAAAGTACTTAATGTTGTTGGAAGATCTCAGTCACAACTTGCAGACAATTGGGTTATAGATTCTGGTGCCTCTCATCACATGACTTCTTCCAAGGAGTCTTTTGTTTCTCTAGGTTTGAGTTCTACTTCCAAAATTGAGGTTGGAGATTCTTCCTTTCTTTCTGTTAAGGGAAAAGGTGATATACAACTTGATGGTGGCAGTATCCAAGATGCACTATATGTTCCTAACATCACTACAAATTTGCTTTATGTATATCAAATTTGTCATTCTGGTAAAGGAAAAATAGTGACTTTTACACCACATGGAGCAGAAGTATGAACTTTGTTGGAGCCTCATTCACTGGTTGCTCAGGGTATTGTTGATCATAGTTCTAGACTATATCACTTTGAGGGTTTTGATGACACTTCTTCTATAGGGTTAGGATTGGTTTCTCATGCAGATTCAGAGAGTAAGCTTTGGCATGAAAGATTTAGACATCTCAATTATAGATATTTGAAGGAGTTGAGCACTCATGGTATGGTAGATGGTCTTCCTAGAGTTTCTTGTCTTGAGGGAGTTTGTCATGGTTGTGCATTAGGGAAACAACATCAAGATCCTTTTCCTAAGAATTTGTCTAAGAGAGCTTCTTCACCACTTGAGCTTGTGCATGGTGACTTGATGGTTTTCCCTACCCCATCTTTCAATGGAGCTAAGTATGCACTTACGTTTATTGATAATTTCTCGAGGCATACTTGGGTTTATTTTCTCAAGTACAAAAGTGATGTTATTTCACACTTTAAAGTCTTCAAGGCTTTGGTCGAGAAAACAATCTTCTAGTTGCATAAAGAACCTTCATCTTGATAATGGGGGAGTACTTCAACAATGAGTTTTCTAAATATTTAGAAACTTAAGGCATTATTCACCAACATTATGTTCCTCGTACTCCACAACAAAATGGATTAACAGAAAGGAAGAATAGAAATTTGAAGAAAATGGCTAACTGTATGATGCATTCTAGAGATATACCTCATATCTATTGTGCAGAAGCAATTAATTGTGCTAACTACATTCAGAATCACACACCACATAGAGCACTTAAGCATTTGACTCCAGAGGAAGCTTAGTCCAACACTAAGCCAGATGTCTCATTTTTTCGAGTCTTTGGGAGCCGTGCTTGGGTCTTTGTGCCAAAGAAGAAAAGGAAATCTTTGGATAAAAATAGTAAACCCTTGATCTTTGTAGGGTATTGTGAGGACATGAGAGCTTATCGTCTTTTATATCTTGATACACATGATGTTCTTTTTTGAACACATGTTCAATTTGATGAGCGTTTCACTCCTCATGATTCTTCATCTTCTTCCATGCTTCCTTATTCTTCTTCATCTCATCTTGAGGATTCTTTCTTTGAGGAGATTGATGAGAAGGATATAGATGTCATTGAGAATCCTATTCCCACTGATGTAGTCACTATGCCTAAGTGGGCTCATACTACAATTTTGAGGCAGCACCTTTCATAGAGGATCTTCCACCCACTAGGCATCATCATGCACATTCTACTGGTTCTGGACTTTTGTGTTAGGAAGTTTCTGAGGATCCATAGTCCTTTTCAAAGGCTCATGGGATACAGGAGTGGGATGATGCGATGGCAGCTGAGTATTCTTCTTTGATGAAGAATCATACTTGGGATTTGGTATCTCTTCCTAAAGGAAGAAAGATGGTTAGGTGTAAGTGGGTATACCAAACCAAATACACAACAGATGGGTCCATTGACAAGTATAAGGCTCGTCTTGTTGCAAAGGGTTTTTCACAAGTTGAAGGTATTGATTACTCTGAGAATTTTGCACCCATTACCAAGATGGATTTTATACACCTTGTACTTGCTCTTGCTGCATCACAGGGGTGGCCCATATACCAGATGGATGTGAAGAGTGCCTTCTTACATGGAGATCTACAAGAGGAAATATACATGGAGCAGCCGGCTGGATTTTTAGGATTATTCTCTTGTTTGTAGGCTCGAAGGTCTCTCTACGGTCTCAAACAAGCCCCTCGGGCTTGGTATGAGAAGATGGATTCTTTTCTTCTATCTACTAGTTTTGTTCATTGCCACTCCGATCATACAGTGTATCTCTAGCATGTTGGTGAGGATATTGTGATACTTGTCTTGTATGTTAATGATCATTACTTACTAGAAGCTCTTCTTCCCACATTCAGAGTATTCAGAGGGCTCTTTTTACACAGTTTGACATGACAAATCTTGGGTTATTGCATTATTTCCTTAGCTTGCAGATTTCTCAGACAGATTCAAGGATTCATTTAAGTCAGCAAAAATACACCCATGATCTTCTTTGGTGCTTTGATATGGCTAATTGCAAGCCAAGTCCATCTCCTTTCAGATCAGGGTTACTCTTACATTCACATGTACCACACCACTTTGTGATCCTACGTTGTATAGGTAATTGGTTGGGAGTCTCATGTACTTGACCCATACTCACCATGATATTTCATTTGTAGTAGGGCTTGTATCTCAGTTTTCACATTCTCCTCATAGTAGTCATTGGCAGGCTGCTAAAAGGATTTTGCACTATTTGATGGCACTTCCCACTTTGGCCTACACTACACTAGGGGTTCTACTTAGTTGGTTGGGTATACAGATTCAGATTGGGCAAGTTCTATTGATGATAGGCGTTCTACTTCTGGCTATATTTTCTATCTTGGTTCTTCTCCAGTTGCTTGGGTGTGTAAAAAAGCAACAAGCTATTGCACTTTCATCTTTAGAGGTAGAGTACAAGGCATCGATTCTGAGAGAGAGTCATAGATTCTTTAGCTTCGCTTGATTATTGATGATTTTGGATTCCCACGGGATTCATTGGTTTGTACTTTGGTGTGACAACCAAAGTGTAATTCACATTTCTCACAACTTATTTGAGCACCAGTGGACCAAACATATCAATATACACATCCACTTCATTTGGCAGCACATTTAGGATGGATTTCTTTGCTTGGAGTACCTTCCAACTCAGCAGCAGGTTGCAGACATCTTTATAAAGCCTTTTACATCACCTTGCTACCTTGAGTTTTGTGGAATGCTTGGGGTTTCAGAAGTTGTTCTTGGGGGTTTTCGTGAGAACATCTTCTTCATTTTCTTTCTCTTTCCTTATAGCAAGATTCTTTCCATCTTTTGGTTCGATATTTCTTCATGGATATATTGTACATGAGTACCTCATTAGGCCTAGTTGTCAGGACTCATACTGTGGACATGCCACTTCTATTTTGGCCCCTAGCTTCACTTTAGGGGGATGTTAGAGTAGGTATTTACCTTAGCTCATGTTCACCTAGGTACGTTATTTACCTTTATTTTATTTATCTTCACCCACTTATGTGTGTTGATATTTCTTTTTATTTATTTAGATATTAGGATTTATTATCTAGTTGTTAGGTATAGTTCTTTCCTTCATCTATGGTATTGATTTGTTCTTTCCTAGATCTATGGTATTGACTAGATCCTTGATGTTTAGTTCTCTTATAAATCTATGGACTTGACTAGTTCTTTGATGACTAGTTCTTTCCATGAGTTATGGCTTGATCTATGACCTTGACTGGTTCTTAGATTGTTATTCCTTTCATATATAAGCAAGGTCCATTCTCATTGTATTTCATTAAGTTCCATAATAATATATGATATTGCTTCTCACTTGTTTGCAAAGGTTTATGTAAAGTTATTTGGTGGATTGTTTTCATCTTATTGATTGTGATGTTTGATTAACATCATGTGTTCTTAGCTTAGCACGATTTGGTTATCATTCCTTTTAGATCGTAACAAAAGCTTTAAAATATTTTCCCTTTTGTAACATGTTCCATTGTTTATTGTTTATAGCATTTGCATTTACCCAAGGTAAAAACCAAATAGAACTCTTAAACTATAAACAATGGCAAAAAACACTATTCAGGAACCGAATCATAAATGCAAGCTTATGGCGGTGAAAGAAAGGCTGGTAAAGCGTTGAAATTATGTGAGTCGTGGTAAAAGAGCTTTTGGAAAAGCGCGTAAAGGATCGCCACCTTGTTCGGGGTGGCGGTCACGATACCGCCACCCGAGGCGGGGTGGCGTTTAAATCTTTGAAGAGAAAAAGGCCAAGAAAAGAGGGGAAAAGGGAAAAAAAAGCATGCGGGGGCTAAGCGGGGCATGCGGGATGTTAACACACACTTGGAGATCTTTTCTGGATCCCGAACACCTTGCGAGGAGACCTGTATCATCATTGGGGCACATGTCACGTTATTTTAGCGATACGGTACCTTCTGATTTTGGAGTACGTACATATTGCCCCCTCGGAGAAGAATTTTAGCCATGAAGAGGCGTAAAACGGTGGGTCCAGAGTATGGAAGTCCCAAAATGGGAAGTTAGAAGTTATACCTGATACGTCCGTGTGTTGAAATGACGCCGTCCAAAATTCCTGCTACCTGCAAAACAAAAAGAGAACTCAAGTGCAGATAGACATAATAGTTTGGAAAATAAACGCTAAAATAATGGGAAATGAGGATGTACCATTTGTGCGGGGATAAGAACTTACCTCTGTCGGCGCTCCAAACTTGTGGAAAAGGGCATTTAAAATGAATCAGGGTGCTATATATATGAAAGTGGGCCCATTTTCCTATTCATTTGTGCGAGTTGATTCGATTGATTTTGAGCTTTCTTGCGTGAGTAGAGTCAAAACATCCGTGACGGGATAGTGATCATGCCTCCGTGAGTGGAACATCGACCCGCGAGATCACAAGTTAGTTTTCTTCAATTTATCCCTTTTACCCCCTCAATTTTGAAATGCTAAAATCTTTGTCGTGGGGGGGTAATTTTTGAAAATGTTAGTGTTAAAAGGTTCATCTAGGGGGGGCACCTACTACGTAGGCCTTGTTTTAGTTAGAATGGTCTTATTTTGTCGTTTTTTGGGCTTTTTAGGTTTAAAAACCCGCGTGGGTTTTCAGGCCACGACCGCCGCCTTGCCCAGGGTGGCAGTTACACGACCGCCGCCCGGTTTAGGGCGGCGGTTACACAACCGTCACCCTTAAGGTGGCGGTTACAAAACCACCTCCCTGCTCAGGGCGGTGGTTTTGCCTGAGAATGCAAAAAGAACATCTATTTGAAATTGATTTTGCATTTTTAGTATTTCTACATACTTTCATGATTTTTCCAGTATTATTCGGATGCTAACTTGCTCTATTTTGTGTGTTTTTGGGTGTATGCAAGTGAGAGAGGAGTATATCCGGTGGAGCCGAGAGAGGGAGTGTGGTGGCTCCCGGGAGTATTGGATGCCCTTTCACGGGATGAGGAGGACACTCTTCAAAGGCCGAGATACTATGCATCTCGGGCGTGCCCCATGTTACACCTTCCGGTCACATTCTTTGTGACTTGTTCTCATATTGGGATCTTTGATCGAGAAAACCTTCCAATTGCGAGGGTCCGCGGTGAGTGGACTATCACTTTGGAGGATGTACATCACATTAGGGGTCCCAATTATTGGGAGATGTCTCACCCTTGAGACAGCAGGTTCGCGGGCCCAGATAGCACAGTGGGCCACATACATGGGAGATGCAGTCATCTCCACGGGGTCGAAAGAAGGGGGTTAGAGTTCGATCCATTCCTAGTTTTCCCATCCCCTTACTTCGCCAGGCCATCATGGGGATCCTTGCCTCGAGATTGATCGGGGACAAGGGAGGAGATACATTGTTATACTGCTGGTCCCCCATTATTGCACAGATAGAGGGACATGGCTAGATATATGCCTTGGGAGTAGACATACTTGGGACCACCTACCATGATCTATACTAGGGTAGTCCGTTTACAGGGGCAGTCCTTGAGCCACCCGACCCTAGTCATGAGTTGGGTCTATGAGCACTTCATCCCCTATGGTAGAGGTGTAGAGGTGGCAGATCCCGGAGCTGTGAGGGAAGCTAGATGGACAGATATGTCGGTGCTCAAGCACCTCATCGGCCGATTGCTTCTCGACTACTCTGCCGACATGGAGGCCACACCATATCAAACTATGGCAGGTATATGGGGCGAGGCTCTTACTTTGATTTCCTGCTCCACGACAGGGCAGCTTATTGACAGAGTGGGGCGAGTGGAGATGCACCCCTTTGGCCGAATTCCTCAGTAGTTTGGCCTACCATACGTGGGTATGCTTCCCCCAGTAGCGCTTGATCTGAGATTAGTCCGAGAGGCTAGAGGGGGGCCTAGAGGCCGGGGTTGGACAGTGGTTACTCCTGGCATTCCTATTGCGGCCAGGAGGATAGTACGTGCCAGAGGGAGAGCCGGTGTGCCTTAGGCACCCTTGCTTCAGATTGCCATGGGTCCTACCCATAGCAGCGATGACCCCATTGACATAGACTCGAGTCTTAGGATTTTACAGGGGGAGAGATAGAGGAGGACACCGAGGAGGATAGTGATCCTGAGTGGCATGACACTTAGGATATCATGCAGGCAGAGAGGGCCGAGCAGAGTGTAGAGAGAGTGACTCTGGTTTCAGAGGAGCCACTCTCCCAGGGCCATGGCGGGGAGGATGAGTCTGTTGTGGGGTGCTACGTTGCTCCAGCCATAGGAGAAGCCCTCAATCGGCAGTGGTGTCCGTGGCAGGTGTTGATCCTATAGATCCATCCTGGAGGCCTTGTGATCCGAGTAAGTTACCCTCTCTCCTTTTAATGTTTGTTTTTAGTTAGGATATCCTTAGTTGTTATCTCTCCTTTTGTTTTATCTTGTTTTTCTAATTTCTTGTTTGGTTTCTAATTTGTTTTCTCCTTTGTTTATAGAGATTGTCGATGAGTGGCGGGACTTGATTCGCAGGGCATGTACCGATACCCTGATGATCCCCATGGAGAGGACCTCAGCAGAGCTGTCCATAGATGTTGGGAGAGCCCTCGGATGGGTGGTAGGCACCTGTGACGTCTTTGCCCGATCAGCATGTGGCCAGGATGGTATCGACTCTCCGCACGGAGCTAGCGGGGTATAGGATGGCCGAGCACTTGATGAGGATCCATTCTCGTGGTGAGACTACGGCTACCCCTCGGGATCCAAAGCCCTCAGTGCATTCAGAGCGCCGGCATAGCCGGAGTCCTAGGCGTGGGCGTGCGCCTTCAGAGGGGTCTCGTAGGGATTGAGAAGCCGATTGGCTCTCCTATATTTTGTATGATACATTCTTTTGTATATCCTAGGCTCTTTGAGCATTTTGACCATGCTTAGTGCATGATGGCATTGTACAGAAACGTTGATCAATTTATATATATATATATATATATATATATATATATATATATATATTCTTTTTGGATCAAAATTTTGGCATTTATGGCTCTGCTTCTTTTCTAGTTTCCTCATGTAGATTATGATGTTTATACTTGTATGCTCTTTTAAAATGTATGCAATGGAGAACAAATGATGTGAATGTTTATTTTCCTTTTGTATTTCATGATGCTGATATATGATGATGTAGATATAATGTGATTTTGAATCTTAGTTTCTGTAAGCAATTTTGGATACTTCATATTTGTTTTGGCAAAGTGATGAAGATAAACTGATATGATGAGCTAGATAAACCTACCCCTACCCCCAACTCCACGCAACTAGTAAGATGTGGGGGCTCATCACCGAGAGTTGGTAAGGGCGCAAGTTATGAGATGTGTTGAAATGATATTGATGGAAGATAGACAATTTTTGGTGGAACCAAATTGGGAAGCTACAAGCTTACTCTACCCGAGTGACTTCATAGTTTAGAATGCTACTTACTTTGCGGTTTATCCAGACTTAGATCCTTAGATGGCCACATGGTAGACAAAATCTGGGATTTTAGGATTCTGAACTCTTTTGGAATTTTGGACATCTGATTCATTTGTTTTTGACTCAACGACTTGAGATTTAAATTGTTTGTTTATGACCTTTTGCATTTGTTTGTCAAGAGGACCCCCTACACTTTGCCCCATGCTACCAGTAAGAAGCGTGGGTTTATCACCACGGATAAAGCATAGGCGAGTAAGGGAATTTCCATCCTTTCCCAACCCTACGTCACTAGTAAGAGATGCAAGCTCATCACCAAAAGTTGGTGGGGCAAGGAAATGTGTAAAATTAATTTTTTTTGTTTTGATTAATATTTGACTTGTTTTCTTGAGTAAAATGTCAGTATGTGCTTATTTCCAAATAGATATATGGGATAGATGTGACACCATGAAGCTTTTGGAATAGACCATAGGTAAGACACCTATCTAAGAAGAAACCAAAAGTGAGAATAAACACTGTATATCTTGGCATGGTTCTTATTAAGACTTTGTCATATCTAGCTTTATTTGATAGAATGATTACGAGATAGTTTGATGATATCATGAAAATGGAGAAGTATGATTAGAGTGTTTATGCCAAAAACATCATGAGTTTGTAATGAATTTCTTTGAGAACAAAATTCCTTGATCACAATTTGTGTACGAAACAAGTGGACAGAATGATCTTAAACTATATGAAGATGCTGATGTAGATGTAATTATAAATAGTGCTAGTGCTTACGCGTAGAACCGCTTGAGGTGTAGGGAATTGACCGTTTGCCAAATTCCTCACCCTCTAGTGTACATAAGAAGGTATGCACCATTTCCATAGTCCTTCATGACTCGGTATGGGCCCAACCATTTAGGCCGAAAATTCCTTCCTTCGCCGGTCTTTTTGTCGATCCATTTATCAGCCTTAGAACTAGATCACCTTCATATATGTCACGTTCATAGACTTTCTTGTTGTACTATTGGCACATCCGGTCAGCATAGGCTCTGTGTCAGCTGTTCAACATCTAACCTAGCTTCATCTAGGCTTTCTAATTGGGAGAGATGTGCTTCTCTGTAAGCGTCTTCATCTAGAATCCCTTGTAAGGAAATACGGAGACTGGGTATTTCAACCTCAAGTGGGAGAACTGCCTCTGCCCGAATACTAGTGAGAAAGGAGTTGCTCCGTTGGTGTTCTTATTGAGGTTTGATGGGCCCATAAGGCCGGATATAACTTCAAGTGCCAATCTCATTTGTTTTCTTTCACCGTTTTAAGGAGAATGGCTTTTAGTGTTTTATTTGTTGCTTCAGCCTGTCCGTTGGCTTGAGGGTAATACAAGGAAGCCGTATGATGGCTTATTTTAAATTTATTACATAGTTCGTGAACTTTGTCATTCTTAAAAGAAGTCCCATTATCTGAGATAATGACTTGTGGGACACCGTACCTACAAATGATTTGGTTCAAAATGAATTTGGTGATTACAGAACCCGGTACAGTAGTAAGAGGCATAGCCTCTACCCACTTGGTGAAATATTCGGTGGCCGTGATTATAAAATTATGGCCATTTGTAGACGAGGGAGAGAATTTCCCTATCAAGTCGAGACCCCACGTAGAAAAGGGCCATGGAGTAGCAATTGGTTGTAGAGCTTGTGCTGGCATGTGGATCTCATGGGAGAACTCTTGGCACTTATGACACCTTCGTACAAACTCTACTGCGTCGTGTTCTAGAGTGGGCCAGAAATAGCCCATTCGATGTATTTTGTGAGCGGTAGCATGGCCACCGAAGTGGCCTCCACACATTCCACTGTGAGATTCGTAGAGAATCTTCTTGGATTCTTCTGTGTCGACACATCTTAGGAGCATTCCATCGAATGCTTTTCGATAGAGCACTTGCTCTATAATGATGTATTTGGCTGCAATAATGCATAATTGCCTTCTTTCTTTGTGGTGTAGCCATTTCTAGATACATATGGTCCATGATATAATTAATGATATCAGTGTACCAGGGACACTCAGAGATAGGAGGTCTGGTTTCAATGTAGTATACGCACTCATCGGGAAAGTCTAGATTTACTAGATCGCCTCCGTCTAATGGGTTATCAGCTAACCAATCCGCGATGATTTGTCCTTTAACCGACTTCTGATTTACAAATGTTAATTTGAATTCCCCCATTAAGGTTATAAAGCATCCAGCCTTCTTAGACAAGGACCCTTGTGTGAGGAAAGTTCGTAAATGGTCCATTTTTACCATGACCCTTGTTTCTTGATTCAGCATATAGTGTCTTAAGCGTTTGGTTGCAAAGACTATGGCGAGGCATTCTCATTCTGCTTGTGTATAACGCGTTTCATAGTTGAGCAACATTTGGCTAATGAAATAAATCACACGTTCTCTCTTTTCATCATCTTCTTGAGCCAGTATACAGGCTAGCGAGACATCGGTAGCTTGTGAATATAAAATTAATGGGTGGTCTAGCTTAGGTGGCATTAGCGTAGGTGGTGATAAAAGGAAACGCTTAACTATGTCAAAAGCTTTATTGCAATCTTCAGTCCAATCAATACTATAATATTTCTTGAGTAGATTGTTGATTGGATGAATGGTGAAACTTAAGTCCAGGATGAATCTCGGATTGCACCAAGTTTTCTCGAGAAATGACTTGATTCCAGATTCATTCGAAGGTGGGACCATTTCGAGGACAACCCAAATTTTGGTTGGATCAACATCTATCCCTCATGACGATATGATGTAACCTAGGAGCTTTCCTCCTGTTACACCAAAGACGCATTTCTCTGGATTTAGTGTGACTCGTATTCTATTAGACGTGAAAGAATGATGCGTGGAGCACCTCCGGGTGGTCACAGCGCTTCTTGGCCTTAGCCAACAAGTCATCTATGTAGGACTCCACAATTTTATGAATTAGATCGTGAAATATATATGTCATAGCTCGCTGGTATGTAGCACCAGCGTTCTTGAGACCGAATGGCATAACAGCGTAGTAATAGGTTCCCCAAGGAGTTATAAATGTGGTTTTAGCTTGATCTTGTTCAGATATTCTGATTTGATTGTATCCCGAGAATCCATCCATGAGAGACAAAAGTTCAAATCTAGTTGTTGCATCAACAATGACATCTATGGATGGTAATGGGAAGTCGTCTTTAGGACACGCTTTGTTAATGTCTCGGAAATCTATGCAAATGTGTATCTTCCCATTTCTTTTTGAGAAGCAGGGGGAATGATATTAGATACCCATTGAGTAGGACTTCTTTCCCTTGATTACTATTAATATACCCGCCTGACGAGTAATCGACTGGTTTGATGAATCCTACTTGGAGGAGTTTTATTACTTCCTCTTTCACTATGAGAGCTACCTTAGGTTTCATGGGTCTTGATTTTTTTGTTTAATTGGCTTTGCATCAGATTTAGTAGCGAGGTTGTGTGCGCGCATGATGCATGTGGGATCTGGCGCTGTCATTTCCTTATAATTAAATGCAAAAGCATTGATGTTCCTTGAGGATTGAGTGTGTATTTCTACTTCTTACGGAGTTAACGAGGATCCTAACTTCAATATCCTTGTTTCATCTTCCGTTCCGATGTTAACATCAATTGTTTCTTCGATTAAAGAGGCATTACCTTCTTCAAACTCAGGTGGGGCTGGAGGTAAGTCCAAATCGTCTCCATTTTCTACTGTGTTTATGCTAGGCTCTATTTGCGAGGGAAGTTTCATCATGGGATTTCCAAAGTAGGAAGACGAATGTGGGATTAAGGACAAATCTATCATATGATAGGAGAGATGTAATGCCGCATAGGTGTTTAAGTAATTCAGAGTGGCCATATCACTATCAATGTGGTCTAGGATAGTAGATTTGTTTTCATTTTCGTTTAAAGAGAATTTGTCATTGTTTTTATCAATGGTTCATCATGAAGGATACCATGAAAGCGGGTGTCCTCTAACTTACTTGTTTGGAGTAAAACGTGATGCTGAAGTTCTTTATCGAATCAGCGAAGAGATTTTTTCTCGCGGGATTGCTTCAATTGATATGAAGTCAAACTCCTTGCTTATATTCAACACAACTATTTTGTAAAAAAGGTGTAAGTGCTCGGAGTTTGGTTTCATATATCTCGGAGACTTGGTTTGCTTCTAATTGTGAGTCTCCTAAGACTACGATGTTATCAACACCGATTCTCTTAGCCAAGATGAGGCCAAGAAGGAGGGCTTCGTACTCGGCGCCATTGTTTGTACATTCAAAATTTAGTTTAAAGGCAAATGGTAGGACTTTCCTTAGGGGAAGTAAAGATTACTGACCCGCGCTCATAATGACATCTAGCTCCATCAAAATGGAGTGTCAATATTTATTTGGGAATATGGATCAAATTTGGGATATCTGTTGTGTTTTGCATATTCTACTTCCACCATACAGAGATCCACCTTTCTTTGGGAGAGAAGCGACACCTAGGGAATATCCCACGCCTACAGAATCAAATGGTAAGAACATTGGTAGATCTTGTTCTATTAATTCAACGATTTTTGTAAAGTTCCTAATGATACTATTTCTATAGTGTTAGCCTCATCTTTGGGGTTGGGGTTGCCTTGACTAGGCTCATAGTTTTAAGATCTGTCATAGGTACCAACCTTTCTTTTGGTTTTGCGTCGGTAGGTTTGTTAAGTTGGTTTGTTGGGAGTTCAAACTCTGAGTGCATGCTTGGTCTTTTCTTTAAGTCAGCTAGGTGTACATCGAATGGTTTTGGATCACCTTTGGCCACAAATATCTTTCCTAAGTGTAAAAACCTTACTTATTGAAATATAGCGTAGAAGGGATTGCCTTTCATGCGGTGTATCCAGGGTCGGTGAGGATCATATTATAGTTAGTTTCCCGATCTATAATATAAAACTCAGTTAAGATGGTTTTGGGTCCTAAGGTGACCGGTAATATTATAGTTCCAACTGAGGTGGCTTTAAGACTATCATAGCCTCGTAGTGTGTTTGAGTTGTGCAATAATTGGTTTCTCCATACCCTAGCTTTTGAAGGAAAGAGAAGGGGACTATGTTATTGCACGCCCCATCGTCTATCATTGCATGCTTTACATAGTTTTATAAACCCATACTTGCAAAAATGTAAGGTGGATCACCTCGACAAGTGATCTCGGCAAAGATCATCTGTCGGCATTTTGTTTATCTCGAATATGAATTCGACATCCTTATCCACCCCTGGAGGATGAACATGAAGTCTATATGATTTACATGTGTTTCGGGGAGGTGGAGTGATGTTAATTAAATGGCCCAAACCTAATGCCTATAAAAGAGCGCAGCCTGTGAGCGGGGAATTTTTAATAAATCCAAAAAGGAGATGTGAGAAGGTTTTGTTAGGTCATTAATTAAATCATAGGCACCCAGGTTTTGTTATGATTTGTTGGATGTCATCCATCTCGGAAGGTGGCTTGGACTTTGAGAGAAATACTCGTGTCCTTATTCTGACTTTGATGGGTAGTTGTAATCAAGACTTTTGCGTCTAACTCCACTAAACCGACTACCTTAGGCCGTGGTGACTTCCTAATGGTGATAATTGTGGCCGATGGATTTAATGAAGTCAAGGCTTCATGATCATTGTTTCTGTCATTATGCTTTCGTTTGTCCCATTTGGACTTAGCCTATTGTTATCGTGATTTGGGAGTGGATCATTAAAGATCTTGAGGGAGCATTCGAGGGAATTTGCCCTACGAAGGTATTTGATCTTTGGTGATGTAGGATCTACCAAGAACATATCCATGAAAATTTGTCTTTGTTCATCTGGCAAGCGTTGCATGAATTTATTGTAATCACGGCACGTTCTAGTGTCATGGCCCCATATTTTTTGGAAACCACAATACGAATTAGGATTGTAATTCCTAGTTTGTTGGTTTGGTGCGTATTGTGGTCCAAAATTTTGATCAAACCATTGTCTACTAGGATTAAAATTTTGTGTTTGTTGTATTTGGTTTGAATTTTGGTTTTGGTATCTAGTTGAATTTTGGCTCGGACCCTCTGTGGGATTTCGCCGTTGTTGTTGTTGTTGTTGTGGATGGTTAAAATCCACTGTATTGATTATTGGGGTAAAGTTGTTGTTTCGTTAATTGTTCATTGGTGGTGAAGTATTCACAGTATTTACCTTTTTAGGCTGATCGGTTACTCCATCTGTTGTTACACCCGATTTTTATTAAGGATTTTAGGTCCTTGATTGATGTTTGTGGTAGTAGGATAAGCTGTAGTGTTCTGGTTGGAGGTGACTAACCTCCCATTTGCTCCATATGTTTTGCGACCACTATCAATTGTTGCTTGATCTATTTGAAGAGCACTCTCAAGTACTTCATCGTAAGTTCTTAATGGGAACTTCTGGACTTCTTCCTTCACCTCTCTGCTAAGAGAATAAAGGAATAAATCACATAGTTCCATCGATCCATGTTTGGAGCACTTTCCGAAGAATAAAGAACTATATGCCACCTTTGGATGAAATGGGTGACAGATTCATTGTGTTCTTGTTTAATGTGTAAAAATTCCTTGATTCCTATTCTTAATAGTTTATTCATGTCAAAGGCCTTAATGAACTCTGAAACGAGTTGTTTGAACGAATGGATGGAAGCCTCAGGTATTCTATAATACCGGTCGAGAGCGATACCCTCCAAAGTTTTGGGGAATATTTTAGCAACAACCCCATCCCATGGGAGTAGTTCTCTAATGGCTGTAGCGTAAGCTTTGATATGTGTGTTTGGATCTCCCTCACCTTTGTACTTGGGAAAATCGGGAAGAGGCCTTGGAAGCATTACACTTCGTATGGTGAAATCTAAGGGCTCTTTCAAATATTCTGAGTAAGTCCCTATCGCATAGGTTTCGACCATTGATGGTGCCTGTTGAGGGAGCGGAGGTGGAATGGGTTGTTGATATGGCATTGCATATGCATTGGTAGGGGTGTAAGGAAACCCCTGTGGTTGAGTAAAAATACGGGAGAGGAGAACATATCCCCTTGTGGTGATTTGGAGTACATGTTTAAGTATGAAGGGGTATTGTCCAAGAATGGATTATTTTGTACTAGACCGGGAGGAACAACATTAGAAATGGTGGGTCTAGTTGGCATTTGTTGTGAATACTGAGGAGTCATGCCTAACGTGCCTACTCCTGTGAGGAGGTCTACTTGACTAGGATGGTGTGGGGGATTGGAACTTCCTGCTTGCATGAATTGAGAATTTTGGCTTGCTTGGGCAAGTTCTAATCCTCTCACTTTTTCTACTAATGTTGAAATGACTTCATTTGGTGAAGTCACGGTGTTTTTGCCGTAGTGGCGTTTGTTGTATATCATGGTGTTGTATAGGCATGTGATATCCCGCTATGAACTGATCACTGCCCTGCCAAGTTTCCCCGAGGGCATTTCCTATATGTAGTGGCATGGAGGTATTTTCTTGAAAAGAGACCTCGGGTTGTGTTTGTAAACCTCCTATAGGTGGGTACATACTTCGAGAACGTTGGTCGTTCCTGGCATAACGTACCGAATGTTCATCGTCTAAACCTCGGTATGAGTCTGATTGTCTACTAATTTGTGGTCTAAGCAGCACCTGAGGAGATGAACCAGATTCTCTGGTGAACGTCATGTTATTCAAGCCTGAAGGATTTGTTTGTTGCGTTTGAGTGAGTTGATCTAACTCCTCAGTTTGAAAAGATGAGTTATATCTGATCCTTGGAGTTTGTGTTGACAACTGGTTGGTTGAGTAGTTATCACCCCATACTGAGAGTGAGGGTGATGATTGTCTATTTTATTGGGCGTAGTATGCCTTAAGGCCCAAGAGGGTCCTGCCATATGCATCAAATCCCAACATATTTGGGGGTATATGAATACCGTAGAATAATGGGAAGGAGCGAAGGTGATAGTAAAAGCGATAAGGTAGTACAAATCGACTCCAAATCATAAGGTAGAAAGTTCACGTTGGGTTCACCAATTTTGTACGATGGAAAAGTGACAAGCGAGTGTGGGAATCTACAAGTAACTCTTCCTCGCACCTAACCTCCGAGGTTGTGCCGAGACAGCCGGTGGGGATGGAATATGTATGGGATGCAGACTAGACTAGTTAGGAAATCTAATATATTCAATACGTACTAGTGGAATTTGTGAATCTAAGGCAAAGAATGCCCTTCTAACCTGAACTGGTGTGATAGATCGATCAGAAAGGATTACTGCTCGAAGGCTCCAATCAATATCGAGCTCTGGCGTGATTCGATCTATAGGTTGTGGAATACGTGGAAAATGACCTGGGATAGTTTTGTGTACGTCTCCGGATAAGGTCATACGGTGGATGGTAAATATAGTTGACTCTATGGACGATTCTCTGGCCTAGTCCAGAACTCTCTAGCTTTGTTAGCTATTGTATCTAGTAAGGATAACTGTTCGATGATGATAGGTGGAAGTGGAGTGGATCTAAATACTAGTGTGCGTAGGCCAGTGTCTATGTTTGATTGACTTACGGATTCGTTGGGTTGTGGGCTTTGTGGATCGCAACCGTAGACTCTCGGTTGTTGCGGTCTTGCTATGGTCATGCATAGAATTAGTTCCCAATCCTAAACACCCAGTAATCGTATGCTTTCTCAGCCGCTATATTCAAAACTAATAGCTGTGTGATCTTCTTAGAGTACCTCACAGGCGTTCTTGCAACCTGAATTCTTAGGCTAGTATCTATGTCTGTGAGAGTGTCTCCTGCGCCTGGCTGTGGGACCAAGGGATCACAACCAAATGTTTGCTCTCTTTCGAGCCCTTCTACAGTCATATGGATGTTACCTAGGGTAATCTGTAGTTTGGTTGATTCGACCAAAACGTGTGCTTGGTCGTCCTCTATGTTTAACCCACTCAACTGGGAATTGATTTGTTGCAAGCTTACCATTGTTCGGAAGACTTGGATCCTAATATTTTGATCTATATCAGTTATTGCTGTGATGAGATTGGGCTGGGGCACGATTGGCTCGAATACGTATTCCCTGGGCTCCCTAGGTCCCGTGATTGTCATACAAAAGTAACAATGTAAAATGAACTGTAGCAAAATAAAATTTAACTACGTTGAATATATCTATAGCATATATGATTTCTCTATTTTTGTATTTTCTGATGAACTATTTGAATGAATCTAAAAGAGTAACTGTTAACATATCTAGAATTTGACAATTAATTTAATGACGAAATTAAAACAAACAAGATAACCGAGTGTAGCTATTTGTCTGTGTAATTTGTAGATCTACTCTAAACAATGCAATAACTATTCTAATCTATTTACAGGACTCCCGATCCTACCTCAGAAGTGAGGAATGAATCATAGTCTCTCAGAAACTATCAATCCCCACAACTTCCCTGGCAATATCGAAAGTAAAATTAACTGAAATAAAGAAATTAACTACTCTATTTGATATGATTCTAATTTAGAACTTTGAAAGCTAGAACCTGGATTCTGCAGAACAGTGGCGAATCTGATGGTGTGTGTGATCTTGTCCCCTCAGTGTGATCTCCTCATTCCTTCGTGTCCACGTGGATCCAGAAAAGCGTGTAATGCTAGCATCAACGGAAGTAGATATTGGGATAAAGGCAGCTCAAGATACAGACTGAATACAATGCGAGTAGGAGAGGGATAGCGCAAGAGTACAGAGCTTGGTTTATGCAATTCCTAGTGGGATTTATTGCGAGTCATGCAACATGAAACGTCCAGAACCTGAAACTATCCTATTTGAAGAACAAAACCTGCAACTTTAATGGCTTCCTATTGGTAAACAGACTATCTTATTCCAATGGATTGGATAAAATAATAGCAGTACTTGCACAAGATGGATATGTGGCTTACTAACAGTAAAACAATGCTAACTAAGCATGCAATGAAAGAAACTAAGCATTCTAAGCAAAATGAAAACTAAATCTATTGCAAAGAGAAATCAGAGGCAAACTTGAGGGGCCATTTGCTTGAGCACAAGCCATCTATTTATAGAATTTGCATTTACCCAAGGTAAAAACCAAATAGAACTCTTAAACTATAAACAATGGAAAAACACTATTCCAAGGAACCAGAATCATAAATGCAAGCTTATGGCGGTGAAAGAAAGCTGGTAAAATGTTGAAATTACGTGATTCGTGTTAAAAGAGCTTTCTAGAAAATGCGTAAAGGACCACCGCCCTGAGCAAGGCAGCGGTTACAGGACCGCCGCCCTGTTTAGGGCGGCGGTCACGAGACCACCACCTAGCGGGCGGTGGTTTCATCATCAAGAGCAAAAGGCCAAGAAAAGAGGGGAAAAGGGAAAAACAAAGCACATGGGGCTAAGCGGGGCATGCGGGATGTTAACGCACACTTGGAGATCTTTTCTAGATCCCGAACACCTTACGAGGAGACTTGTATCATCATTGGGGCACATGTCATGTTATTTTAGCAGTACAGTACCTTACAATTTTGGGTACGTATATGTACCTTTCTTATCATGATTATTTAATTATGAATTAATTAATATTGGGATTATGTGTCACAAGGAAATGCCATAAGTACCTTGGCCGAGCCAACTTGTAATGGCTATGGGAAGGGTGATCGTATGCGATGATGTAAATCATCATGTAACCACAACCTTTTCTAAGGGATTCCAAGATGGTTTAGTCAATAAATGTTATAGGGATTTGAGGTTCATAATTGCTGCAAGTTGATAAACTAAAATATTAAGCTGTTTAAACAATGAAAATGAATCTTGATGTCTATGCGAGAATAGTTGTAAGGTGAAGGAAATACAAGTTTTGTAGGCTTATGTGTATCATTAGAACTAGCTTACTAGTGTAACGCCAAAAACTCTTTGCCATATTAGTGTATGTAACTAGATGCATTGTCTGTTCACCAATTTCTCTTATTATGGTGTTGAGATTCGAATTTTAGTTACTGTGGTGACTTTCGAAGGATGCTAAGAAGACATCATAAGTTCTCTCAAAGCATATAATAAGGCTTAACCAAATGATATACTAGGTATATTGGCTCGTAATGAGTGTTTGAGGGGATCGAGTAGGATCTGTAAACCCTTGTAGTTTCACATGGCTATCATAGATTGTTTGATTGGATTCTAAACATTAATTAATGTTAGAGTAATTTAGTGGTTGTTGCAAATGATGTTACTCATTTCAGGGTAAGATAACTTACGGGATTTGTAACTTATCTATTTTTTCTTTAATTGTTGTGTATTAAATTCAATGAAGGCATTTTTTTTTTACTAAGGGAAAATAGTTTTGAAGGATTCAATGAAGGCATTAACTATACTTATTGAGTTGATATAAAAAAATTCCCTTATTTTTTTTAAGAAACATAATAGAAGTGTTACACATAGGTAACTTAGGTTGTTTCGTTGTGTGTTTCCCATGTTGCTTTTTTTTTTTTTTCCTTGTGTTGTATATTCTAATCTTGTGTTTCCTTTTCCTATCATGTGTATGTTTTATGTTGTGTGCATGCTCAATGAATGAATTTGTGTTGTGTATCTTTGTGATAACTCCATAAACCCAATGGACAACGCACTAGTCCTCACACTATCCACGAGATTTTGGGATTCTTTATTCCTCCATCTTTATTTTCTCAATCTATAACAATTCCCTAACCTAGAGTCAGTTGTTTTCATGTAAATTTGTTCCATAAAAATTTCAAACTTTCAAGCATGACAACTAAGCCAAAATTGAAAATTTTACTCTCAAGTCTTCCTGTAACCCCCTCCTGGTCAATTTTTCATTTTTTTCATGTCCATTTTGACCTTGTAGGTACTTCTAAGATGATGAAATATAAATTACAAGTGTTTAAAATGATAGTACAATTTCAACATTTTCATTCACTGAGATGCTTCTAATGGCTAGTTTCTCAGTCAGGCCTAAAAAGGCCAATTTTGAACTTCTCAAGACAAGTGTGCATCCTCTAGGAATGATAAAAAATATCACTATAATTTAAAGGTGGTTTTTATTATTTTTAAGAGTGGTGGAATTTATTTTAGAATATTTAGGAAATTTTTGGGAGTCTTAGAAGTAATTTGAAGTGAAAGCATGTTTTTCAGGGATAAGGAGCTTACAAATCGAAAACGATACCTGAAATTCAATGGAGTATTTTGGGAAATATCGAGAGTCAAAATACAAAAAAATAACCATTAGAAATATTTAATATCCCTCTTCATGATGGAATCATAAAATTCTTTACAAGATATGGTTTCTTCTCAAGGCAGATCAGTTTGTACAAACTCATCTTATTGTCCCAAATGAAAAGGGAATTTTTTAGAGAAGTATGTAGAATAAATACTTAACACCCATGTCATTGATATTTGAATGATCTTAGGAGTCAAAATTATATAATTTTTTTCATGAAAAGACCTCCTGGAGCTCGGGAAAAGTGTTTTCAAGTTTCAAGGACTTAGTCATTTTCTCAGTTTGATATGTGGCGGGATTTACTGTCATTGGGATAGTGGGGATAGTGGGGAAACTAAAATCACCCCAATCTTCATATCCTTTCATTTTTTTCATATGACCTCAAAATATTTCCTCCCTCTGCATCTAAAACCTTGCTTCGTGCTCTAGCTACTACCACTTCAAATTTGATTTCGGATGTGTCAAAACACGAGAGTGCATAACTGTCAAGTGTTTTTCATATAAGAATTCATGATAGGATTTTCAAATCTTAAATCCAACATTAATTTCCATCATGACACATCATCAAAATTATATTTAAAAACCTCTTCATTTCCTGAGGATCCAACAAGCGAAATCATCAAAAATTAGAGGAAACAATCCTTGAAAAATCTAGTTTTGCGTGAACTAGTTTTCATGCCATGAAGACCCTATTTCCTATGGATGTGGAGGACTATGTTTTTATTATAATTCTTCCATCCTCAAGTAATTTTACAAATTCCCAAATATCCAACAAGTGAAATCATCCGAAATTCGGAGGAAGGGTCTTGAAAAATCTAGTTTCATTGAAACTAGTTTTTGCATGATGAAGTTGCTGATTTTTGAGATATAGAGGACTGATTTTTTCTCAAGTATGTTACCCCTTTGATGAAAAGTTAATTTTCCCACTTGTTTGTATAAAAAAATCATCCAAAATTTGGAATGGGGAATCATGGAATAGAACCCATAATTTCAAGACCTTTTTCATCTCGGTCAGAGCACATGAGCACTTACTAAAACTAACATTTATTCATGACGAGGCATGTCTAAAAATATAAAGTTGTTAAATAAGGATAATTCTCGTACATTTTTATCCTCTTGACAAGAAACAAGCATCGGGAATGAAAACATGGCCCAATTGCTAAAAATAATAAACTTCATGGGCTCACCTGCTAAACATAGAAAGTATCAATTTTGGTGCAGAAAGTTGCGGTTGGCTCGATTTGAATCATCTCACTAATTTTTACATCTTCACAGGTTTTTAAGGTTGTTTCATTTCTCAAAAAATTTAATTCATTCTTTTCAAATTTCCCAAAGCATTATTTTGAGCTCGGTTTGTGTCCAAAATGTTAGTGTACGTTATTATTTATCCTTTTATTTATTTATTAGGATAATTCTTACACTTGTGTTAGCCCTACACTTGTTGGGTTAGCTTGCTTAGGTGTACTAGTTGTGTGGAGTTAGCTTACTAGTTGTGTTGAGTTAGCTTCTCAATTATGTGAAGTTAGCTTACTAGTCTTTTGGAGTTAACTTAACTACCAGTATTAGTTAGTGGGAGTTCTTCACCACTGATTTAGGTAGTAGTTGCACTTCGCTCCTCCTATATGTACATATTTCTTATTGAATAATTAAATCCATTCTATTGTAATGTATTGAGCATTATGGATTATGATGGATTTCCATATATGGTATTTTAGCTCTTCTTCTTTGTAAATATAATGTGGTGTGTTATTATCATCTGAGATCGCGGCTTGGAACAATATTCTTATCATTCCTTTCATGGTATCAGAGCGATAGATGATGTAGACATCCAAGTAAGTTTTTCTTTGCAAGCAAGGGTTTATTTTTTCATGTATATGGAATTTGTTAGCAATTTTTTGCAGCATGCATTTTTATGCAAAATGGAGTGCAGAATTGGATTTGGAAGGTGCCAAAACCCTAGAATCGACTGTAAACTTGACCATGTTTTGAGACAGTCAAATATGGGTGCATTCTTTTATCCATTAGATATAAGCGTGTACCTTCTAGATGCATTATTTTACCCTCTAGGTATTTCAGTTTTAGATGCAGTCTTTTATCCACTGGCCGCAGATCTGTACCCTATGGGTGCATTCTTTTATCCATTTGATATAAGTGTGTAGCTTTCGAATGCATTCTTTTACCCTCTGGGTATTTCAGTTTTGGATGCATTCTTTTATCCATTGGACATAGATATGTACCCTCTGGGTGCATTCTTTTATCCATTGGATATAAGCCTGTATCTCCGAGATGCATTCTTTTACCCACTGGATATTTCAGTTTTGGATGCAGTCTTTTATCCACTGGACGCAGATCTGTACCCACTAGGTACATTATTTTATCCATTGGATATAAGCATGTACCTTCCAGATGCATTCATTTACCCTCTAGATATTTTGGTTTTGGATGCAGTCTTTTATACACTAGACATAGATATGTAGCCTCTGGTGCATTCCTTTATCCATTGGATATAAGCATGTACCCTCGGGACGCAATGATTTACCCTCTGGACATTTTAGCTTTTGGGCGTAGGCTTTTATCCTTTGGCTGCAAGCATGCATCATGTGGATGCACTCTTTTACCCTTTGGACATTTGGGTGTCACATGTACCTTTTAAAAGATCAGCATTAAAATATTATTTTAATAGCAAAACCTTGTAGAGCTCATAACTTTTGATCCGTAGCTCAAATTAAGGTGATTTTTTTTTTGAAATTGTGTATTTTTTCAAGATCTACACATTAGTGCATTTTTATAAACATATTTCAAATGTAAAAGTTACTATTACTCATTGTAATATTTACATGCACTCAATTATAAAGTGCCAAATTTGGGAGGGTGTTGTGATCACTTGTGGATGCATTTTTCGGTTGAGCCCAACATCCTAAAATTTTGGGTATTGCATTCTTGTATCTATGGGTGTATACATTTATATCTCTCTTGTTTGTTGAGATATTTTGGATCTGTATTTTTGACACTTTTTTTGGCATGTTGACAGTCTCTCTTATGGGGGAGCTATTCTGGTGGAGCCCAGTGTTAGTTTGTCAGTGTTTGAGTAGTTGATTTTGACAACTCATACAGATCTATGGTGTCACTCTACCCATTCCGGTATGGGAGGGTGTGGTGTTGATATTGCTTCTTCGGGTTCGTGCCCTTACCTTGTTACCTTGGCTTTTCTTGGATCATGGCACTCCTATTTATTTAGATCTCGTGTCCTTGCCTTATTGCCTTGGTTTTTCTTGGATCGTGGCACACCTATTTGTAGCAGTTGATCAAATTATGTTTGGTGTTTGTTTTTCACTTTTCGACATCACTCCATTGATAGTCTCCTTGCATGGAGCTATTTTGGTGAAGTCGAGTGTCGATTGTTTTTTGATTTATATGATCAAGCAGTGGATTCAGACCATAGTGTGCACCACACTTCTTTAGCATTGTAGAAGTGTTTGGAGTTGAGATTTTGAGGATATCTTGCAGCAAGATTTTGCTCTCTACTTTGTTATCTTGGTTTTGGGTACCTTGCGGTGTCCATTTTCCTAGTTGTTTGTACGTGGGTACCTCATCGAGCCTTGTTTCGGGACCCACCTTCTTTTCCACCCACCTAAGCTATGCTTCTTGGAGGGTGTTAGTATAAACACAACATCAAATTTACATAGTAATATCACTCTTTGTATTATGTTTTATGTCACAGTATAAGGGCTATTATATAGCCAGAAGTACAACCAAACCACCTCCTAATAAATAGGGAGGTGTTACAACAAATAACCCGAAATAATATTCAGGTAAAACATACTCTATGAATAATATATTGTTGAAACAATATATTATAACAATATTCAAACTTAATATTTAATATATAACAATATTAAATATTAACTAACAAACTACTTATTTACCTTTCGGTAAATACCAAACTATAATGTAAACATTAATATTTAATTTCCTAACATTCCCCCCCTTAATGTTTACATGGTAGCATTAGAACTTTCACACTTCCTTTGCATCCTGCCACCTTTGTGCACTCATGATCTTAGCACACACTCGAACTGAAGGTAGAAGAAGGAACACATCAACTTCTTATCGACCAAGCACTGTTGGGAACACATCTGACCGACGAGGATGAGAACACGCTCAGGAATCATCTGCTTATCAACCAGTCACTCTAGGGAACACATCTGACCTAGAAGTGTGGGAACTCAAGCAGGAACACATCTAAACAACCTTCAATGGTTTTCAAGAGGCTAACCAAAAACCTAGGTACGAATAGGAACACATCTGACTATTCTACCTCATCAAGCCTCATGATGCTACGTTTCACTATGTTATTTGTTCTGCACTATGTTTTTGCATTTGGGGAAATAGGAATAGCCACATACTCAACTGAAAAACTGAAAATGGAACATTGGATCATGTTGATCATGTTCCCCCCTCAATGTGAACATTTCACTTATTCAACACAAAACAAGAACTCTAAAAAAGAATCACACTAGACATCAAATACTGAAAGCACACTCACACCACAAAATGTGCCACCATAGCTTCGTGCGGCCCGTCATTGGTGACTGACGAGAGGTCACTGTCTGACCTCCAGCCTCGATGCCTCCGTCCTCCAGTTCAAATTATCTAATAGAGAAAATCTTCATCACTTTGATTTTCTGTATAAGTAGTATTTCCTTCCTCTTCATTTTCTCCTTCGTCATCAACAACCATGGCATTATCTTGCAGTTTTCCATCAAGTAAGTCTTGTGATCTTTTCTTGCAATTTGAGGACAAGTGGCGATTATGCTGCAATAATAATGATGAGCAACTTCTTTGAATCTTTAGAATATGATCAGTGTCTGAAAGAACATTTAGATCTTCTTTTATCTTGTTTCTTACAATACATACGGGCTTTTTCCTCTAGTTTTAAACATGATTCTCTTTTCTTCATCTAAAAAAGAAGAAATAAGTTCTTCTAAACTTGGAATTATTTTACTCAATGTAAAGACCATGTTAAAATAGCATGGAGGCATGCTATTGAGTAACACTACTTTAGCGTTGTCATCAGGGACATCTGCACTTATTCCCTTTAGTTGATTGTAAGAGAACGAAACTCACTAATATGTTCCACCATGTTATCGCCTTCTTCCATCTTGAGGCCAAACAATCTCTGCTTTAAAGAAATTGTTGCGCTTCAGCTTGTGATCCAAACAATTTGTTCAATGTCTCCCAAATTGTGTGAGAGGACTTTTTTAAGTCTATATGATGCAAATAGGAATTTGATAGACCCAATCCAATAATCGTTGTATCCTTTCAATCTCTGCTTGCCCATTTTGCTGCTTCATCTGCATTTATCGGTTTCTTCTCTTTTCCATCAATAATATCCTACAAGTCTTTGCAAATTAGGAACAACTGAGTTTGTACTTGCCAGGTATGAAAATATTTACCTTCAAATTTTTCAATGTGACTCAACTTATCCATTATGATGCTTCACAAATTAAAAAAATAGGTGTCGGCTAAAACCGAAAATGCACCTTTTTACAAACAAATAGACAATAATGACTATTCTCTTTTGTCTACATAAACCAAATCGACCAACAAAAAAAAAGTAATATTAATCAAACTTTTGACTCTTATAGACCCGGACCCAATAATATTTTACTACCCATATAACAAAATATAGTAATCAATTCATACCAAGCAATTTTTGTCATTTCTTGCCTCTAGGCTGCCACGTTGCCATGCCATTCTACATAGACTTATTTTATTTTGCATGTCTCCGTCAGGGAACAAATGATAGATGAAGACTCCACATAGGTTGAGTGTAAGGAGGGTCGATAGAGCACGTGGGCATGCATGAAGTAGATCATGGCTTGCCAGGATCAGATCAAAGAGAAGAAGAAGGCAAGAACACAACATAAGATTTGGATGCGTGTAGATAATGAGTTTGATGGATACACATAGTCGAAGAATACAATATGTGTGACAAGTGATTTCAATAGTTTATTCAATGCTAGGAAAAGTTGAATACAGGAATAATGAGATCTGATGCAAATTAATTCTTCCTCTAAACATGGATTGCAACACATATGGAATGTTTGAACAGATTTATGAATTCGCCCATACCTCATACGCCTGCCAGCAATTAGGAGATGTCTGTCGGACTACACTACGTGTTAGCGTAGATGTAATGCCATTCCAATAGCACCATGTCATCAATTCGATTCTCCTCAACCAGGGGCAGCAACAAATTTGGAGAAGCCCCTTAATAAATATTCACAAGCCCATACTCGAATTGGATGCACACAGAGACAACACTGCTCAAATTTTGTTCTCAGCCCAATAAAAACATATCAATCTAACACACGATCTGATCGCCACTCCAAACAAATAGATTGGAATAAATATATGCCTTCAGCTCTACCACAAGGACCATTACATTGCTCTGATACCAAATATAAACACAACATCAAATTTACACAGTAATATCACTCTCTGTATTATATTTTATGTCACAGTATAAGGGCTATTATATAGCCAGAAGTACAGCCAAACCACCTCCTAATAAATTGGGAGGTGTTACAACAAATAACCCGAAATAATATTCACGGGTAAAACATACTCTATGAATAATATATTGTTGAAACAATATATTATAACAATATTCAAACTTAATATTTAATATATAACAATATTAAATATTAACTAACAAACTACTTATTTACCTTTTGGTAAATACCAAACTATAATGTAAACATTAATATTTAATTTCCTAATGAAGTTAGTGTAGGTTATTATTTATCCTTTTATTTATTTATTAGGATAATTCTTACACTTGTGTTAGCCCTACACTTGTTGGGTTAGCTTGTTTAGGTGTACTAGTTGTGTGGAGTTAGCTTACTAGTTGTGTTGAGTTAGCTTCTCAGTTATGTGAAGTTAGCTTACTAGTCTTTGGAGTTAACTTAACTACCAAAGTATCAGTTAGTGGGAGTTCTTCACCACTGATTTAGGTAGTACTTGCACTTCCCTCCTCCTATATGTACATCTTTCTTATTGAATAATTAAATTCATTCTATTGTAATGTATTGATCATTATGGATTATGATGGATTTCCATATATGGTATTTTAGCTCTTCTATTTTGCAAATCTAATGTGGTGTTCTATTATCATCTAAGATCGCGGCTTGGAACAATATTCTTATCGTTCCTTTCATGAAAGTAAGAGAACATCATCTTTGGGTGCAATAGGTAAAACCATAGGGACATTGTGCGGAATAAGAAGATCCAATAAGAGTTAAAGGTAAATTGAAATCCAAGTTAGGAGGTTACCATAGCTCATTGGTCAAGATCATCCACTCGATGAGTTGGATAATCCGATGAGTTGAGCGAGCTCGATGAACTAAGGAGGGAGTTGAGTTTAGTGAGCTGGGTGAGCCGATGAGATGGGTGAGCTAAAATGAGCCGATTGAGTTAAGTCAATTGAGATAGATGAGACAAAGTGAGCTAGGATGGATCTATGAAATATATCACATCTCTTAGAGCAATAAATTCAAAGTTTTCAATCTTATAGCACAATGTGCGGGATATAGAATAAAAACATCAAGAGGTTTGTGCATCGTGAATGACAATTTTGAAAGACTAAGGAATAAGAGAGTGATCTTCACTCTCATTATCAGATCAAAAATGCATCATCATTGGTGAGTTTCATGTTCATCTCAAAATCACATCGAATGTCTCATAACAATTTTTCTAAACACTCATTCGATTGCCAGAAGTATCTCGTGCATCACTGGAAGGAGGACGAAATTGAGATCATCAGGTATTAGATCAGTAAGTTCTACATCAAGAGGAGAAGTATCCTTCCCTTCTCCTTTCCTCTCCCTTTCTTCTAATTCTTCGGTGTACGCAATCATGGTATTTTCATTGGCAATATCCTGAAGACGTGGGTTCATATTGAGGTAATTAAAATTAATAAAATTAAAGTCAATATACCGGTAGACATGAGGGGGTGAAAGGGTTTAATTTATTAATGTTTTGAATCAAGTATTGGGGGTAAGTTGGAGAGGTGGGCCAAAGGAAAGGGAGGTTTAATTGTAATATAAAACTAAAACATTTGAACCCTAGTTTTTAAAAGTAAATACCTTAAAATTGAAAAAGGAGTGTGGTCATAAATTAAATTATAATCTCTTTTTTAATAGAGAAATCTAGATTTTTAACCAAAGAAATATTAAGATGGTAGAAAAGCAGGATTGTGTATGCTTTTCAACACAAGTGATATTATTTCACCATATTAATTATTCGAAGGACTTTAACATATATAAGGTGATTTATAATAGGTCTTCAATGGCTCAAACTATTTTTGAGAGGAAATGCATCTTAAAAAAATTGAGTGAGAAATATAATATATGTTTTGTCTAATATATTAGGTAGAAATAAAAAGGGGTAAATAAAATTGTAATTGAAAAATGGATAAGAAGGTACATGGAAAAATAGGGGTATTTTAAATATAATAATATAACATGAGGGGGTATTATCAATTGAATAATTAGAGGTAGAAACTAGAATTAAGGGTATTCTTTAATACCCTTCGAACGCACGTGCTATACCATACTTTACTAAGTGAACCCCGTGATTTTTTCTTGTTCACTTAAGTGACAATATTTGTAAATTGTAAAAGTATTCTCTCAAAATTATAAGAGAGATACTTAATTTGTCTCATCTATGGGTAAATGAAAGGTCACAAGTGGAATTTGATCATGAATATTCATGTGGGGGGAGGTGAAATTTCAATTAACAATGTTATAAATTAATACGGATTCTCCATTCCAAAGGATCCTAGATTTCAATAATTTCTACTCTATGATAATTATGGATTGTGGTTTGGATGTTGAACTTTCTATCACTAACACAAGAAATAAAAGATGCATTCTTCCATTTCCTTTATTCATTGTTTCCCTCTACTCCCTCTTTTTCGTAACTTTGTAAGTATGGTGATAAAGAAGAAACTTGGTGTCCTTGATAGATGAACGTAAAGAATAATGTGGCTCTAGTTTATCGGTCTCACTAATTGCATTATTGTATTCCTCCAATTGAATGTTGAATTGTTTTGGTTATCATGTGTGAGATCTATTATTTTGTACTCACAAAAATAACCCCATCTCCTAATTCCTCTAGTTTATCCCTCATCGATCAAATTTCCTCCCTTATACTTCATATAAGCAATTTTCCAAAGGTTCGGTGAAGTGTGCACGTGTGATTACTAACCTATTTGGCCACCCCACAACAATTAGATAGAATTAGGATAGTCACATTCAATAATAGGAGCCTCACCATACATAAGAAGAAGGGGTGTAGCCCTCGTGAGTGTTGGTTGAAACACCTAATTTTTCACATGATGAATTATTTCACCAACAACCTGATAATATAGATTAGCACTAGTAAGGGTTGAACAATAAGATGATCTATCTAAGGACCCGATGATATCTTTATTTGTTCAAAATAAGAACAAGAGATAAATGGTTGATTTGGAAACTAAAAGATTTCATAAGATTGATCTCTATATACCTTTTAACAAAATTCGGGGTAGGAGTTTTTGGAAAATCTACTAGAGATTTCAAACATTGATTTCCTTTCCCTAAACCCTAAATTGGTTAGGGTAATTTGGCTTATTGAAGCCCTATGAACTTAATTACAATGATGTGATGTAATTTGGGGATGAATTGGCCTCAATAACTTCATGCACATTAAATAAATTGTTATTAAATTATGTGATTTGGGGTTTAATAGCCCTAATTATATCATTAGTTGAAAAAATTAGTGAGATGGTTCAATCAAAGAGATAATTTAGGCCATTAGAGCCCCATGAACTTTATTAGAATGTGATTTTGGGCTCAATTTACCCCATTACATCATTACACATACTAATTAGTTGATTTTCTCAACTAGAGTGTTAATTTACACCAATTTTAGGTACTAATCATGTTTGTGACTATTTGATGTGATTTTTGACTCAATTGGCCCCTAATTATATCATGAATTACATAGTTGATTTGTTTGAGAAGAGAGAAAATATGGGTTATTTGAAACTAATTAGAACTTTACGATGTGATTTTTTACTTAATAGCCCTAATTACAACTTTAGACGAACTAATCAATTAATTGGTTCACAATTGAAGAGGAAATTTGTGATACAGGAACAACATGATAAAATAGGCTATATTGCATAAATTTTGATATTTTAGCTTAGTAAGGGAACATACAAGGATGGTAAGTGAGAAAATGGAGTAAGGAAAGTATAACGTAGAAGTAGGGAGATGGTGACGAGTGCACAGGGCTTACGTGGATGCATTGTGTAATTTTTTGCTATGATAAACTTATTATTCTATTAAAATGACACTAACACCTAGTAGTTCCAAATGGTAAAGTTAATCTACCATTAACATCATGATAAGATCTTAAAGGAAATAACTATTCTAATGCATAAACATGAATGAACATCTAATGCTAAACCATTCCTACTCTTGTAAATGTATGATTATTATTAAGTATGAGCCTATTTAGATCATAAGCAATCAATTTGTGTGTTGTATCTAGATGAGGAAAGGATCTCAATAAAATGGATACAAAGCCATGTTTAGATCTTCTTTACTACTCAAATATAAGAGAATGGATGTAAAGATGAAGTAGTTATTCCAATAATGGAGAAGGCTCTTATCATAAGCTTGTAGAAATGAGAAAATTTGTAAAGGTGTAAGGTGTGAAGGAAGGAGGTAGATCCTTTATACATCTTTCTTGTTTGGAAGAATCTTGCAAACTAGTGCATGTGGGATAAAGGATAAAGTAGATTTAGAAGAGATAAGCTTGATTAGAGGAATTAACAAGTGATTAGCAACTCATGGGAGTTGGAGATGATTTAATTAATCAACTAGGATTAATTAATAGGTTAGAATAAGCTTAGAAATCTATTTAGAGATGATTTAGAGGGAAATAGGTATGATTTGGAGAATTTGAAAGGGGGATTTAACCAATAAGAGGGTTTATTGATTAAATACAAGGTTAAAAAGGATTAATTAACTAGTAATAGTTAATTATTCAATTGAAAGAGGATTATAACTAATGAAGTGTCGTTAATTGGCATCCGGAGTGGAGTAAAGGCTAGTTAATTAATGAAGTGTCGTTAATTGATCAAAATGGAGGGAAACGTTAGTTAATTAGTGGAAAATTACCAATTATAATGGAAATGGTGGGAAATATGGTAATTAGTGCAATCTTAATATTAAAACTAAGTAAGCAGATTTTAGGTGTCTACATTTGTCCCTCTTTGGGGTGGCGTAAGCGACACCAATTCAAAGATAGTAGAAAATTACATAAAAGTAAATTTTGAAGGGATAGAATAAAAATTAATAGAATGAATGATTCCCCCTCGAGTGTCGATGTGGTGATGAAAGAGGTCGAACTATGATGAAAAGATGAAGGAAATAAATAGAAAAAAAAGAGGGGTAAGGGGGATAAATATAATCTCTATTGCCCCATGTGTTGTTGAAGAAGAAAATGATAATGAAGAAGAATGAAGATATCTTTCATCTAGATTAGCTCAAGAGCATGTTTGTTTCATCTTTTTGCTTTATGAACTACATCATCGGCCCTTTATAATATATAAGCATACAAAAAAATGTAAAATAACACGAAAAGCTATAATACTAACATTTGTTCATTTCTAAAACACTAACTCCAAGAAACATACATAATGTAATGCAATACAAGAAAATAAACAAGCTAACCTCACAGGGAAATAAGTACAAACACACATACTCGAATAAACAACATTCAAGACAGTTGCACCAATGTTTTGTTATCAAGCTGTAGTTTCTAAATGTTTGAGTTAACAAAAAGGGTTAAAATGGAACCCCAAGTAAGTATACATGCAAGGTTAATATATAGAGGACACAAGGATCCTATGAAAAATAAATCATGTACTATGAAACAATACCAAGTAACTCGTCGTGCAAGGAGTATAGACATAGTAAGCAAACCAACTTTATTAATGGAGGTAGATCTAGATGATTCACGAGTCATTTGCAAGAACAATTGAGGACCAAAGAAAGATGTTTTGTAGGAAAAATTTTGATGTTTGAGGATGATGCATCCAATAAATGCTTCAGCTATGTGTGCATTTTTTTTTTTTTTTTGGATTTTTAATGATTTTTACCATTTTTTTGGATTTTTGAGATTTTGCCAATGTTTTGAATTTTTGAATGTTTTGGATTTTTGATGGTGTTACCAATGTTTTGGATATTTACTGATTTTTACCAATTTTTTTATTTTTATGGATTTTATGAATTTTTAGGGTTTTTTGAAAGTTTTCTGAAGCTATGTACAAGAAAAAAAAGATGCCCCAACGATAGATGGGAATATACAAGGGAAAATCTTGTGCATATATACAAGAAGAATATAAGACAAATCAAGGCAAAGATGGATAGGTTCATCATGATGATGAACTCAATCCAATGAAGATCTAAGGAGTGAGCATGCCCCGAGTGAAAGTTGGCTAAGCAACAGATGATAGAAAAGAGGAAAATATTTTCTTATTGAAAGGGGACAAAGGTTAACACAAACATGGTAAAAAGGAAATATTGTACACATGGATGTTCTGAATGAAGCAGAAGTATAGTGTGGATGTTATGGAAGGGTATGGAAAATTTAGCTAGAAGATTGGCAATGAGAAGGAGATTAGCCCAAGGCACAAATCGTGAGACAAGATATGGACTAAAGCAATAGTTTTAAAAGGTCCAAACAACACTTGGTAACACACTAATCATTTTTATCATCGAGATCTAGTGTGTGGAAATTAATTACCTCTTGCGGTGAAAATTTGATAGCAATACATGAATACAAACTAGTTAATGTATAGGAATGATTTATTTTGATAGGTGATTGTGAATGAAGGGTAGAAGGAGAGTCATACAGTTATTCACGCCATCCAAGCATCCATATCCCCAATAGAAATGTTTTTGATTCTATTCACAACATTTCCCTAATATCATCCAGTGTTCATAGCCTTGATAGAGATACTAGAAATACCCCAAAAGAGAGTTATATTTTCTTTTCTTTTGATTTTTTTGATTTTTTGATTGATTTTTTCTTTATAAAAATTATTTCAGCTCTCTTGATTCTTTTGAAAGGGGTCAAGAACGTTTGATAGCTTGATGAAATGATGTGGAAGTGATTGTGATGATGACATTGGCTAGTGTCAACAAATATGTCCAAAAGTTCTTTGCAAAAATTTTATCGGATGTAAATAGTGATATGATCTCTAATAGGTCGGTCCTTTAATTTACCAAGTTGATGAAAGACCAAGGTCAAACGAATACCATTGAGATAAATTTCACACAATGAGAGTGAATAGAATAGCCAAAAGATCATAGAAGGGATAAAAGTTATGGGAGAATTGTAGAGGAATATGAAGAAAGAAAGGAAGGAAAAAAATCCATGTGTATGTAATACATGATTGCAATGTTTGATCTTTATACCTTTGATTTTTTGGTAATTTTTTAATGTTTTTCTCATTTTGCATTTATGAATTGTTTCCAATATATTTTGATTTTTTTATATTTTGGGAAATTGGCACTAACAATGTCACTCTACATGATAGAATCCAACAACAATGTTTGTGATTTTTTTAGTAAGGGAGTCCAGGAGTTTTTTCTTATCAAGAGTGATATTATCTCCAATCTCGGTGATTGTGGTAAGATCATATTTGATAAGTGATTGTGACTTATCTTGAAACATGGATTTTGTATGGGGTCTTGAGTTACCTATCCATAGGTTTTTGCACTTTGCGCCATACTTGATGGTTGCATTGGTGTGCATTCTTGAATTGCATTTGATTTTTAACTTTATGGTTTTTTGAATTGTTGGGAGCTTTGGAGCTCTTCGAATTTTTGGTTTTATCTTGATGAATAAATTGTTGGTGTTTCCTACAAGATAATGAGTGATTTGGTTGATCCCAAGAAATGGGAGAAGAAATTTGATGTTTAGGATTGATGATAAGAACATTAGGTATGATGGTGTGATAACCACAATTTTTTATAAAAGGATGATATGATGGATGAAGAGGATATGATCCAAGAATTGAAGAGGATGGGATATCGGGTGGTAAACCATAGATAGAATATGAAGGGCTAGTAGGATGTGGCCCAAGATGAAAGAAAATGAGCTACCAGGAGGTGAGCCATAGATAGAAGATGAAGGGATACTAGGATGTGGCCCAAGTATAGAAGATGAAGGGCTATTAGGAGGTGAGCCACATATAGAAGATAATGGGCTACTAGGACGTGACCCAAGGGAAGATGAAGATGGGCTACCAGGAGGTGGCCCACATATAGAAGAAGATGATGGTCTACTAAGAGGTGACCCAAGGAGATATTGTGATTGAGGAATTGTGATATGTAAGTAATGATTGGGTGATGAGATAATAGGCCAGTGGATCAATGATGAGACTGGGCATTTCTCCATGTAATGAGGAATGTGAAAATGGAAGAACAAGAGGAGGATCAAATTTTATGATCTTAGGATCTTCCTCTATTTTCTGAAAAAGAATCACCTTCTTCCCCTCAATACACAAGTGCATCGAGGTCTAAAGAGAATCCTTGTCCATGATCCTTTAGAGGAATATCCTCGTGTAGCCCCATGAATTCTCTGATCACTTCTTCATTTTAAAAGAAATCAATTGTTATGGGTCATTGTTATTCAACCTTGTTCAACCATAGTAGGTTGATTGGAAGAAAGAGGTCCAATAGGTGTGGAATATTTAGAAGATGTTTGATGATGTAGATGAGGGGAAGGTTTGACCTTATTTCTCAAGGGCCAAAGAGGGATTGGATTTTGATTAATAGAAGAAGATGACTCGAGAGACAAAGTATATTTGTATTTGGATGTCTCACAAGTGGAAGAATATGTGGATTTGGAATAGGTTGGTATTGGTTTTCCTAGAAGATGACATAGTGTAGGTAAACAAATAGGATCACATAGAAAGTTGATAGATTGTGACATAGGGGTTGACTTCGATGATTTATTATAGGAATTTTTAGTCACACAAATCTTTGACAGATGAATACATCATTTAGGAGACTGGTTATTCCTTATAATAAATTTGATTGGATGAGGCTCAGGAGACTAAGGGGAATCCAAAGAATAGTTTGGATTAGAATAGTCAAGAGACTGAGGGGTATCAAAATAATATTTTGGATTAGAATTATCAAAATCATACCACCGACTATGATATGAAGGTGGAAAAATGGGTAACCAAACGGGTTCTTTAGTGTGAAGAACCAATCAAGGTTTAGTCGTGATAAGCATATTTTTATGTGAATTCCTAAACCTAGGTTCCCTGATGTTGTAAGTGTGAGAAACTATATGATAGTTAGTCATTATTGCCTTCGTTAGGTCCAAATGTCTGGACCTAGATAGTATGATTGAACTCCAAATGGAAGGAAGTTCCATGTTGACTAAGGAAACATAATGGCAACCAACTAGACATTTTGTAAATATGGGGATGCTCATGTGATTTTCCAAAGGGAATCTAAGGAAAAAGATATCATGATGACACAATTTTGAAAATCCAACAAGGTTTGAAAAATAATTTACAAGTGTAAATTTCAAAATGGTTGATTAAAATTTAGCAACACATTGCCTACAAAGGAAACCTTTCCAATGTTCAAATTACCTCAAGAGTTGCTTAATAGGAACTTTTTTGCTAAGGTTTGAAAAATGTGTACATGTACTATAAGGGCCCTAGGAAAAAGTAAGCAGCGTGATGACTGTAAATGTCACAAATAATGTCAAATAACTAATAACAAAGAGAATCCAAAGAATCAAGGCAATATGAATCAAGGATACCAAAGAATAAAATAATAATCCAATGATATGGAACCGTATGATAAGAAGTACCAAGGAAAAATCAAGCAAGTTCAAGACAAGGATCCAATCACAAGAGTAACTACTCCCTACATCTCAAAGATAGGTTTTGTGCAATAAATGACAACACAATATCAATACTTAAATCAAGTTTGGGATAAACAAGACTTAAGTACTAAGATGGTGTTGACATGATTTCTAAACAAGGTATACTTAAATAATTTTAGACACCCACAAATTCCAAGTCTTGAAAATGGAAGCTACAAATGCGAGCAACACAACAACACAATTTAGATATGTTAATCAAGATTTGTAGACAAAGCAAGATATTAGTATCAAAATGATATTACCATGATGCAAGCAACATAATGAAAACACTTTTCAAAACTCAAGGAAATTTTGGAATAAAAACAAGGTCTAAGTATATCAAGAAGTTGATAGTTATGCGAGCAAGCGTAATAGTACAACTTAGAGACTTAAATCAAGTTTCAAAAAGGAAACAAGATGTAAGTATAAAAATTGTATTGATATGATGTGAGTAACATAACAACTCAAGAGGAATTCAATGATGAGACAACCTAACTACAATGAAAGAGTCTTGACGTGGGTATCAAGACAAGGGCCTACCAAAACATGAAGACATACAAGACACTTTCAACACTTACATTCCTTCCATGACATGGTCATGTAAGTAGAATAAAAAAGTGGTGGACATGATTATTTTGGTGGTACCACATGTATATGATTTCTTTTGTCTCAAAAGGGCAACAAGAAAACAAAGTAGCAAACCAAGTGGTGATGAAAATACTTAGCCCAAATTTGATAGGATTTTTCCTTATCTTAAGATAAAGTAAAAAATAAGATAAAGCGATGCCTTGTAAGCTTCATGATGAATACCACACATCTCAAACTTCAATGAACTCTCCCCTTCTTCAACTAACAAGGTTTTGACTCCAAAGAAGTTTTTTCTTTGTGAGAAATCTTTAGAAATGGTTTCCTAGGCTTTTGTTCACAAACTTTCCAAATCTTACCTAAGAGAGGTATGCATTTCTAGAATTTATCCTAGAAAATGGACCATTATCCCATAATAAAATTAATGAATGGGGCCTTATACGGGTAACTTGAATCTTTTCTCACATAGGTTTTCAACTAGTCAAGTGGGTAGTGGGGAACTTCCGTTCCATCCACCAGTTCCTCAAGGTGTGGACTACTTTGGGGTTCCTGTGGTAATCCTTATAATCAGTTGTATGTCTTATGCCAAGATACTTCCCACAGTTCAAAGCGGATGGGTTTAGTCCCTTATTCGAACCTGCAAATACAAGTGTTTTGAATAAATGGTGTGTTTTTTTATCTTTGATTAAAATGTGGTTTAGCACACCATTGGAAACCTGCAACACACGTGTATTTAGTATTTGTTTAGATCCCAATTCTTTGACAAGTGTTAGGTCCTATGCACAAAATATTTAGTAGTTTCCTATAAAAAGTGCACCAATTTTTTATAATAGTCAAGATCATCCAAGGATGCAAGAGAAGATCATACACAACAATTGATTCAACTAGATAGATGTAAAGGAAAACTTAAATCAAATTAATTTAACCAATGCTTTGTAAAAGGTTCATTCCCTTAAGAAAAATGAATAATGAAATTTCCAAGTTTAATCCAAATATTAGACAAAGTAGACTAAATTTGCTTTCGATTCTTAAGATCACCAAAGGTGCAAGAGAAGAGCATACACAAACTTTAGCCTAACTTAAGCAAAACATGGAAATACAACATTCATCAAAGCATTTAGACATAGCGCAAGTATAATGATAGTAGTGCAAGCATATTGATGGTAGCGCAAACATTTTGATGGTAGTACAAGTCTTTCGAAGATGATGAAGGGGTTCATAACACTAACACAATGCACCTATGCAAGCACAAAAACATAAGATTTGACAAAGATAATGTCAAAAAAGCTCAAATATTTGTCAATTTGCTTCAAATTTGGCAACACCTCACCTCCTTTATTCCTGCAAAGAGCACTAAAACCAAGCAAATCTAGTTAAGAAACTCAAGATTTATCTATAAATGCTAAAAAGAGGGTTACTAACCAAAATTGAAACTAATCTACAAAAACTTGAAATTAATGCAAAGGACAATGGAGTAAGTCCCACTAGGCATGCCAAAATTTGTTATGCTGAAATGTTTATGTTATTAAAATGAAACTAACACCTAGTAGTTCCAAATAGAAAAGTTAATTTACCATTAACATCATGATAAGAGCTTAAAGAAAATAACTATTCTAATGCATAAACATGAATGAACATCTAATGTTAAACCATTCCTACTCTTGTAAATGTATGATTTTCTATTAAGTATGAACCTATTTAGATCATAAGAAATCAATTTGTGTGTTGTCTCTAGATGAGGAAAGGATCTCACTAAAATGGCTACAAATCCATGTTTAGATCTTCCTTTACTACTCAAATATGAGAGAATGGATGCAAATATGAAGTAGTTATTCCAACAATGGAGAAGGCTCTTATCATAAGCTTGTAGAAATGAGAAAGTTTGTAAAGGTGTAAGGTGTGAAGGAAGGAGGTAGGTCCTTTATATAGCTTTCCCATTTGGGAGAATCTTGCAAACTAGTGCATGTGGGATAATAGATAAAGTAGAGTTAGAAGAGATGAGCTTGATTAGAGGAATTAACAAGTGATTAAAAACTCATGGGAGTTGGAGATGATTTAATTAATCAACTAGGATTAATTAATAGGATAGAATAAGATTAGAAAGTTATTTAAAGATGATTTAGAGGGAAATATGTATGATTTGGAGGATTTGAGAGGGGGATTTAACCAATAAGAGGGTTTATTGATTAAATACAAGGTTAAAAAGGCTTAATTAACTAATAATAGTTAATTATTCAATTGGAAGAGGATTATAACTAATAAAGTGTCATTAATTGGCATCCGGAGTGGGGTAAAGGCTAGTTAATTAACGAAGTGTCGTTAATTGATCGAAATGGAGGGAAATGCTAGGTCGCCTGATCAGGATTTAACTCATCTTCACCAACATTTCATCGAGTCACATTGTATAGTATGAGCCCAAGTTGGCCTTTTTATCTTGTCTGCGAGCTCGACCCCGAGCTATCCATCCGATGCGTATTTGGACGAGTCAACCCCTCACCGAACTCCATCTCTATGACTCACTCACCAAACATGATCCTTCATTCTTTTCTCACACAAAATTCCCCACCAAGAGCTTAACTCATAGCTCATTAAATCAATTTCTCCACTTCATTTTTCCTGGCTCACTTGTATTGCCTCGTGCTAGCTTGCTTCGTGACTCGGCCTCTATCGAGTGAATCTCATCACCCACCAATGCAGCGTTGGGCTGAGCTTGGGGATCTTGGCCTTTATAGACTAAAAATAACTTTCCGTAAGGGCATTCTATTTACGAGCTTGAGCTCGATCACGGACCATCTACAATGTGGGCTCCTCGAGTCGATCCCGACCCTTCTAATGTCACCCCGCCTACATTTATTTTCTTTTGGTGGTGATCTCAAAAACCCTCAAACCACACCTACAACCAACTTAGATCACCAAGCTATTCAAAAATCCATCCATCAACTCGCCACCCAAATGTGTGATTCCAACTCAAGTAAGCTCCCGATTAGCTCGTTGGCCCCCAGAGGCCCGAAATGTAAATTTTGACCCCGGAGCTCTCAACTTAGGAATTTTTTTTAACTTTTGGTGTCAAACACTTGATTAGGACTGTATGCAAGGTAGTCTTCCATGATTTTTTCCATTTTTTCTCATTTTAAGGCCACATACATGTGGGCCCATGGGGCCCGCATTTCATCATCTTTCAAGTTGGTCTTAAGGGTCAAAACCCAAAAGAGGAAAAAAATCCTCAATTATAATTTTCACTCCATAATTCCTTAAATGTGTTCCTGAGACCCTTGAAATTGCATGTAGATCAATTTCATCCTATGGAGTCCATTTAGGTGCCTAGGTCTTATTAGGTCCCTATTGTCCAATTTGGCATGAGGGGCAAAATTGGATAACAATTTGGTGACTCACGGGGACATCTGCTTGATAGATGTTCTGTACCAGTAGCCTCATTATGTCCATTAAGCATGGAGTCACAACTAATTTCTTGTAACTAACCTAGACCCTGTTGAATTTGCACCCTGAAGCCACTTGAAATTACTGACCTTGGACATGTCCCGCTACTTGCACTCTCAATTTTCATAAGAAAATCTTGAAGTTAAAATTTGTGAGAGTGGAAAATTGTCTTAATCTAGAATTTTCACCTGTTCCTTTTGTAACACTGATTTTCCAAGTATGAAGCACACAAAAACTAATGATGTTTGGCATGTATTGCACATAGTAGAGTCTTAAATAAAACATTCTTGGAGTTAAGACATCATGGAACTCTATTAAATTTTGATTTTCTTCTTTCTTCTGAAAGTTCCACTATTGGGCCCCTAAAGTATTGATTAAGTACAAAAATACGTGTGGGTGCGCAAGGCCTGTTTGAAGAAGGGCACACAAGGAGAAAGCACCTAGGATAGGGTTTTAGGAGGGTTTTGGTAGAACCAGTGGCATGAATGTAAGGAAGAGCAAGGGTTTTAGAACTTAGCCATATTTGGTGTATCAGAAAGAACATGAGAAAAGTGTGACCCAAGTGTGCACATGCGGAGTGGATAAGGTGTCATCCTGGCAATAGAGTGGCCTAGGAAGGAATATACCTTGCGATGGAAGATTCTAGAAGGCCATCATTACAAAGAGTGGAGAGCTCGAGCTTGAAGAAGCATGCTCCCATGGAGGACCACCTTGGACACTTGGCAATGGATCTGTAACTCCCACGAAGGCTTGAAGGTGTTGAGAAAGGCTATAAATACAAGCACTGGTAAAGGAAAAGAGGGAGATTAGAGAGAGTAGATGAGAGGTGAAGCTTTACATAAATACATGGAGAGCTTTATGGGTTGGGATAGGATATCTGTAGGAAGAATGATGTATCAAGGGATGGGTACATGTTTTTATTTTGCATTGTAAGGGACGTAAGTCTAGTCTTGCTACATGGTTCTAATCTACACCATCATTTTGGTCTGTAATGACCCTGATAGATGTAATGTGATTACTAGACATGTTCAAATATGAATATATGTGGTTCATGGCTCATACATATCTCTTTTTGTTATGTTTAGTGTGTTTCATATGAATGAGTATAATCATTATGCATCCTCTTTCCCTCATGGTTCATATCTATCTTTTTTAATGTGCTTCTTGTTTGAATGAATACATTAGTGTAGCATTTACTCAAAGTTCTTAGTTGAATAAGGAGTTTCTTCTATCTTTATATTACACATATATGCTACATTCTTGCACAACTCACATAAAAGAGGGGTTCGATGCATGTGCATGCCTTGGGTGAGCACCCAGCCCGCTTGGGTGAGGCGCGCATGGGATTGTCCTTATTTATTAAGGGGTATAAAAATTGACTACATCTTGGTTCCATTGCTGGGACCTCTTTTTGAAGTTGTTGTAAGAAATGACATGCATCTTTGTATATGTACTATGTGATGACAGAGTGTTTAACCTTGGAAAGTGTTGAAACATGGTTCAAGAGCATGAAGGATGAATTTTCTTAGAGATTCAACACTGGACCTAAGTTTGATGCACATAGATGGGTAGAAGAGAACCTCTACCATGAGTTGTATGAAAATTTCTTTTGTTGCTTCCTAGTAGAGTTGTATGAATGGCTCTCAACATATGCATCCAGATCAAGTTGGTACTATAGAGTATGCATATGACCCAAGATGATTACCAGAGGCTACAAGATGTAGATCTGACATGGAATCATGTTGTGGATCATTGGTGGAAGGGAGTGTTGGCTAGCTACACTCTGGAATATGCCATTTCTACATACTCTTATCCAAAATTTGTTGAGTTTGAGTTTCTGAGGGAGCCCAGAGGATCATTTCTATGTGTTATTCCTTTGGCGATGAAGATCTTGATCATTACCTTGAGTTTAGAGGCATTTCCAATGGCCGGCTAAACCCTTTTGAGCATTGGGCGAGGAAGCTAGGGTGGAGGAGGATGGAACATTGTGAATGAGAAAGAAAGGGAGGAGAGATGACTCAAGTATAGTGAAGCACGTGAAAGGGAGATTGCTAGACAATGTGAGGTTGCAAGTGTGATGGATCTATGGAGGCAAGATGTTGTAGGAAGGAGTTAAGGTTCACACAGAGGACGTGGAACTTGAGTAGTATGTGCTACCCCATCTTAGAAAGCATGGGAGAGAGACCCCTTTGGCTTTTGATGAGAGTTCATCACATGGAGAAAGAAGAGTTGTTGGTGTGCATCTGAACCCACCTAGTGACCGGACCTTGGCACTTGGTTTTCCAGATCAAGGGAGAAGTATTGTTAACCTAGTTTGTATCGGTGGAAGTGACTGATCTGTGCCAGGAGATATAATTTCTCATTTGGGACTTCTATGGCTACACATACCATTCCAATGTTTGGAGGAATTTTTGGGCAAAGGGAAAATACACAAGGTTTAGGAAAATGTCGGGGAGTGGTGTGTTACACACATATGACAATGGAATGATCTCATAGACCATTGGTGCATAGTTTAGTGGAATGTTAGGGACACTATATGTGACCACTTCAGGCCCATTACTAGTCATAGGAGGATCTAGAGGTGGAACTAGTGGATCTAGGGGCATAAGACCTGGTGGATCCAGTGGGTCAGTGGAGAAGGAAACACCAAAGGAAACCAAAGATATGAATCAAGAGGACAGAGGCCTCAACCCCCTCCTCAAGTAATCTTTGAAATGTCTTTACACTTTCCAGATTACCAGGGTATAGAGGATGTTGCAGAACATGTGCACAAGTTTGAATTGCTATGGCGCGCGAAGGGGATCACTACCCCAAAGCGAAGGCTAGTCAGTTTGTCAACAACATTGCAAGGACACACACATAGCTGGTATAGGAAGTACAACCCCTATCACATGGTGGTAGACTACACCGCATTAAAGAATGCCTTTCTAGTAGAGTTCCATATACCAGAGTTTGAGCAAAAGAGCATCAGTGCTTTGAAGGAGATTCAGAAGGGAATGGACAGAGAGTGTGCGAGAGTATGATGCATGGTTTAAAACTCTCTGTCAAAGTTGTCATATGACATTTACCCTTCACAACATGCTCAATGGTTTTTTGAGGGTTGATAACACCATTTATAAGGGCATTATCACATAAAACTTTCACAGACCCACGGGAGGTGTTGGAAGCTGCTCATGCGTTGATGTTGTTGGGAGCATTGATATTGGTGTGAGCCCTTTTCTAGAGGCTCAAATCACTGCCATGGCTAAACAGTTAGAGAAGTTGTCTACAAACTCTACACATGAGACTCATATTTTTCTTTGGTGCATGGATTGTGAATTAGGGGGCATGCAAAAGATAGTTTCCCTCAAAATTGGTATGTTTATATAGTGATGGACTATGAAATTTGTCACGGGGACCATGATGTAAGTAGGTGCCCTCTACTACAGTGCACAATCCGTAAGAATGTATCTTGTTATTATAAGATCTGTACATCTACATCACATGACACCAAAGACTATAGGTTGATTGATCATGATTCATGATGCCATTGATCTTGTGTGCACCAGACTAGCCTTGTAAGCATTTCAAAGGATGATGACTACCATTATGAGGGGCGCGAGATGGAAGCATGCATGGAAAGGGTTTTCATGGAGGATTTCTTGGTCATGGTAACCATGGAGGAGGAAGAAGTGAGTTCCCATGAGGAACCTGTTTCAATTGTGGATCTACATAACACTACAAGCGCGAGTGCCTAGAGTTATTATAGTGCTCGTGGTGTGAAAAGAAGCATAGTATGAGGAGTGCCCTGAGTTGTTTGAGCACATGATCCAACATCACTAAAAGGAAAAGGGCATTGGGATGGTGAGTATAAATAAGTTTGACACACAGTGGATGCCTAGAGTGGTGCGTGAGTCAGGGTTAGAACCTATTTTGGTGACAACATGAGCAAGAGGCTGCGTGTGCCAAAGAAGTACCAAGGAAAAAGACTCTAGTCTCAAGAGAAGAAGTTTTCCATGGGAAGTATCCAGACCTTGACCACCAAAAGGATGTGTATAAAGAGACAATGGATGTCATTCAGAGTTTGCAAGGAGAAATCCCAGTATCTAAAGGAGAAGTCCATAGGTAGAGGAGCAAAGAAGGAATGTTGAGGCTCCTGCAGAAGGACCTGGATGAGGTCAAGGAAGTATGAAAAATGTTAAGGCAAGAGAATATTATTCCCTTGCTAGGAGAATGGCTAGGAGAAAATTCCATGCATGCCGAGAGTGGGGCGCAAAAGGAAGGTGTTGCATGCAAACCTCCCTCCCCATAGCCTTGATTATGACAAAGAAATCACACTAAACATAGTTATGGATGGTTGGCTTCTAAGAAACATATTAATTGACATGGGAGTAGAAGTCAATGTTCTTACACATTGGATGCCTGACATCAAATGGGAAGGCTCGCATTACAGCCATCTTCAAATGTGTTATATATGGAAAAAAAAACTAAGGAAATGCCCATTGGAGTATTAAAGGATGTAATGATTACCATTTAGGGGGGAAAGTTTACTAGAGACTTTGAAGTCTTGGTGCTCATCGAGGAAAAAAATTTTCAGCATTCTTGGGAACCCATGGTGCTATAAGAACAATGTTGACCTGAGGTTCAACAAAGGATATATCAGTTTTGAGAACAAGGAAGAATGGGTCATCATCCCTCGACGGATGGGAATTCAACACCTTATAATGAACCTTTGGGAGAAGAGGTCCTTGATAGAATTTATGTGTGCTCCATCAGAGACCCAGAGATAATTCACCCTATAGAAGGAGTTATCCAATTTGAGGATGCCCAGTCTATGAGTGATACCACAAGCATGGCATGTGACAATTGGGTGCATGGGACCTATGAGTTAATTGGGTGAAAATTGAGGGGTCTGTAAAAAAGTGACCAAGGCACACTCACTCAAATGCCTAGGAGGAAAGAAGTTACCAAGTTACTTTGAGGGGCATACCTTAAAATTTTCTTAAGACATGGAAGCTCAGTGGAAAAATGAGGATGAAAGAAGAGAGGATGCTTAGTTATAACCTACTTGGGACTACAAGCATGCTGGTGGGCTACACATTGGGAGAGCCTCCTAGAGTGGTGTGAGGTAAGAATCACATTCTCTATAAGGTTTTAGGAAAGCAAACACCCACGGTCATTCATTACCATGGTAAAGAGACCACTTCATTCCATATCAAGCATGAGAAGGCCTGGATCAGAAGCCTTTCCACCATCATTATGGGTACATAATATTCCACACTACATTCACATGCATGGTATATCCATTCGTAAAGAAATTTAGTAGGAAAGAAAGAATTGACAACTGATCTCATCCAAGATTTTGAATATTAGAGCACAAATCCATTAATGGATAAGGCATTTCAAGTGATCTAAGCACCTTATGATGGGGGATAGTGCCATGGCAGAAGATAGACTACTAGATTTTCTAGGTGAGCCTCAGTTTAGAGGCATGTTTCAATGAGGATGAGTCAAAGGAGATGTAGTTTCAGTTTGAGCAAGCATGCATAGAAAAGGAAAAAGGAAAGATGGTTTATGTCATAGATGATGGAGAGGACATGGATAGTTTTGATGTTAACCAATTTGTAGGAACACATGATGTTATAGATAGCACTGATGAAAGGAGGTGTGCTTACCATGAGCCTTTAAAAATAAAGAAGGTTAACATTGGGTCAGAGATAGAACCTAAGGAAGCAATCATCGAGGATTATTGGTCAGAGAAGGAGGTCTCTAAGATCATTGATCTATTACGTGAGTTCCAAGATTTATTCCCTCATGGGTATCATGAACTCAAAGGCATTCACCATTCCTTGGGGGAAATGAGGATCAAGTTGAAGGAGGGTGTGCACCTAGTTTGGAAGAGACCATACCGAATGAATCCTAACCTGCGCGTGAAGGTCAAGGAAGAAATAGATAAGATGATAGCATCGGGCATCATTGAAGTTGTTGAAGAGTCAGAGTGGGTAAGTCCAATGGTCATTAGTATCAAAAAGGATGGAAGGATAAGGATTTGTGTAGACTATAGGGAGTTGAATGTAGTTTGTGTCATCGATCCTTTTCCAACCCCCTTCACTAAAGAAATTTTGGAAGGAGTGGCCGGATGCGTGAAGTCTATTCCTTTATGGATGGATTTTAGGGTACCACCTAGGTTTGGATCGCAAAGGAGGACTAGGAGAAGACAAATTTTACCACTGAGTGGGGAATTTTTTCCTATATGGTCATGCCCTTTGGGTTGAAGAATGCACCTATTGTGTTCTCACGCATTGTGGTACAAGCATTTCAGGACTTTATCCACAAATTTCTTCAAGTCTATTTGGATGATTTGACAAAGTGTATGGGATAGTGAAGGACCATTGTGATAACTTAAGATTAATGTTTGAGAGATGTCGGTAGTTGAGGATATCCCTCAACATTAAGAAATGTGTCTTTCTTTACCCCATTTGGAACATTATTGGGGCACATCATATGTAGGGAGGGCTTACTAGTAGATCTTGCCAAAATTTGTTGTCATTATGGGGTTGGGGGAGCCTACTAGCCAAAGCACAGTGTGTGGATTCCTTGGGCATACAGGGTATTACAGGAATTTCATCAAGGGATATGCTAGGATAGTCGCCCTTAGAAGAGTTTCTTAAACACAAGAGTGCCTTCCTTTGGGGAGAGGTGCAATAGAAGGCATTTAATACTTTAAAGGATAAGCTTGTCACCGTGCCCATACTATGATTCCCTTCTTGGGATAAGCCTTTCCATGTTCATGTTGATGCCTCAGGCACAACCATTGGAGTAGTATTGACACAACCTAGTGAAGGGATTGTTGATCATCCCTTGTGTTTTTCTAGCAAAAAGTTAACACTAGTAGAGAAAAATTACACAACTACTGAGTGTGAAGCATTATCCATGATCTATGTTGCATAAGTTTAGGTAGTATCTATTGGCAACACCTTTATATTCTACACGAACCACATGGCATTAAAATACTTAGTCAATAAGCCTGTTCTTCAAGGGTGCATATGTCGGTGGGTCCTATTATTTCAAGAATTCGAGTTCATAGTGGTTGTGAAGCCAAGAAAGAGTAATTATAGACCTGATCATCTATCTAGGATTGACTAGAGGAGGACACGCAAATCATTGATGAGGAGACTATGCCATACACATAACTATTTAGGTTATGGCATGCACCCTCGATTTGGAGGACATTGTAGTATTTCTTAAGACATAGGTGTGGCACCAGAAGGAATGAAGGCCTTGGAGAGGAAACAATTGGCCATATGCACCACCTTACATGCTTGATTAGCATAGATCTATACAAATTGGGTCATGATGAGGTTTCTGTGTCAATGCATGTTAGAACATGAGTGCATTACAATTATGGAAGAAGTGCATGGTGGGATGTAGGAGGACACTATGTGGGAAATGCAACCATGGAAGATTCTGCTTGTAGGGATTTGGTGGGAAACCATTTACCAAGATTGTATTGAGTTTTGCAAGGCCTGTGACCATTTCAGTGCCTTGGAAAACCTAGAAAGAGGGATGAAATTCCCTTATGACCAATAGATCACGTGCGGAACCATTTGAGAAATGGGTTATCAACTTTGTAGGACCAATCTTTCCCAGGTGTGAAGGACTGGTTTGTATATCATCACTTACACTGATTATTTGACATGGTGGGTAGAGGCAACACCTACAAAGGATTGTACAATGGCTACAACTACTAGATTTTTATGGGAAAATATAATCAGCAGGTATGGATGCCCATTGAGTTTGACAAGTGATAGAGGTACGCACTTTCTCAATGAGATGGTCAGGATTCTATTATCATAATTTATGGTGGCCCATCACAAGACTACCCCTATCACCCTCAAGAAAATGGAACTGTTGAGGCATTTAACAAAATACTTAGTCACACATTGACTAAGATCTGTGATGTTGGTAGACAAGATTGGGATGAAAAAGTATCAACCATTCTTTGGGCATACAGGAAAACCTACAAGAGGTTAAATAAGGCCACACCATTTCAATTGGTGTTTGGCGTGGAGGCTATCCTACCAGTTGAATTCATGTTACCTTCACGTTGCGTATAGCACACGTAGGAGGATTAGCCGATGAGAAAGTGATGGAAGAAAGGATTGAAAAATTAATGCAGTTGGATGAAAGATGGTCACTCGCCAGGTGGAGCCAGAAGACTAAAAAGAAAAAAAAAAGGCATGACATGATTATCACATCAAGAACAAGAAGTTTGAGGTTGGGCAAGATGGTTTTCTATATGATTCCAAGTTTCTATGCCATCTGGGAAGCTAAAATTCCATTGGTTGGGCCCTTACATCATCTCATACATCCTTGATTCAAAGGCGTGTGCAATTGCAAGCGCTAGATGGGATGAGATTACCAAGACACTTTAATGGGAGTAGGCTAAAGCCCTACTATAAATAAGTCTTCTTGGTGTTTGTAAATAAGGTAGTGTTCTAGTTAGAATAGACTTTCCTTTAATGCATTTTCTTTTCTTGTGTTTCCCTTTCTCATTGTTCATTCCTTTCTATTGTTTTGTTTTTGCACCATGTGTGCGGTAACCACATTACATTTGGAAGGTTGTGTATGCACAGAGGACCGCACATCGGTTTAGTGTGGGATGGAGTGAAAGGAAGTATATGCCTATAATACAAGTGTGCGTTGGTAGTAGAAGTTGTGGTGAATGGCCCGGTTAAAGGACTAAAGGCATGTAAGGTTAATAGGCGTGTAGAGAAGAGATGGACATGAATGGTTGGTGTCAAGAAAGCCTTGAAGAAACCACATACAGGAAAAAGGAAGAGTGTAGGAACAACATGAGGTAGGTGAGGGAAAAAATAGGGAAAAGGATGGAAGAAGTGCCTTCGGTGCTATGAACACGTGCGTAAGAGTCTTCAGTCGGGTTGGATTTTTGCACGCCAGAAGGTTGTAAAGGGGTTTTCGCGTAAGATGTGGTGTGTGGGAAAAGGCGCTTAAGACCAGCTTAGTGGAAAAATCCACATTTAAGGTCAAAGTATGGTGGTAGGTGAGAGATCATTTAATGCTAGGAAAAGGAAAAACTATAAATAAGAGGTCGAGCACTTCATTATTTGCATTGTGATTATGAAGGGAAGAAAATCTTGCAAACTAGGGCATCCAAAGCAAGATATTTGTGACATGAAGGAATAATTTGAGAGATTGAAGTGCATAGCTAGGGTAAATTCACAAACCAGTAGGAAAGGAGTACATGGGTGTGGAGAAGTTAAGTAAGCAAGCGTCGTCTTGTGGAAGGGTTTTTTCCAGTTAGGGTTTGGTGACTAGGGCATGGAGTTAGAAGGATTTTTTCATGAAGATCAAGCTTGGGGATGGATAGAGTGGTAAAGAAGAGAAAGAGGGAGAAGTTCTAAGTACTAAAACCTAGTCAAAAAGATGGCACCCAAAAAACCAACCATCTCACCAAAGAAGCAGAAACAAAAGGGCAAGGGAAAACAAACAACAGCCATCGAGAGCACAAATGAAGAATGGTATGCAGAGATGCAGTACCCAGATGGGGTGTTGTTGGGAAAAGAATGGGAATCACACCTAAGGAAGATGACGGTGAGTGATTATAACCATCACATAACTACAACAGAGAAGGAGATGGCCTTGGAGTTGGTGTGCCCAACCAACAAGAGAATGCCAAAAGGCATGCCCATTTACAATGATGAGGTAAAGGTTAAGATGGAGAAGGAAGGTTGCTGCAACTTTATGAACTGCCATACTTTGAAAGCCTGAGTGCCTCTACCAATGGTTGATGTTGAGATGCATGAGGATCATTTCTATTTCATAGGATGCAAGATGCGCATAACTCCCTAGTTAATTTCAAAGTTCACAGGCCTTACCTATGAGGGAGAGAGTCTAGATGATGACTTGAGTGACAAAGAGGCCATCAAGGAGACAGTAGCCATGTACGCCTATAAGAAAGGGTCATGATACTTTGACATCACTGAGATCTCGACCCATGATGAGGATGAGTGCGCACTAGTTACAAAGCTTAATGATCAAGAGAGATGGACGCAGGTGAACAAGGCATGGCTTAATGTATTCTGGAAAATAAATGAGGGGACCATCTACAATTTTTCTACTTTCATCATGGATGAAATCATAAGTAGCGCACAAGAGGGAAAAAAATATTATTTGGCAACATCCTCCTCACTATTGTCTTCTCAAAATCGAGTGCCGATGGACCAGATAAGTCTATTTGGGAATATTTAGGGAAGACCCATCACCCGCTAAAAGGTTCACAAAATATACTTGTGATAGCATGATGGCCACTCACAAGGCACATCTAGAGAAGTGGTACAAGCACATGTGGGATGCATTCGGGGTGGAGTGGAGAATTCCAGAGAAACTACCAGTGCTCTTAGATGAAGAAGTAGAGTTTGTAGTATACCAGCACTTTGCATTGGCAGATTCAAATTGGTAGATGAAACTATGAGCCCCTGGTGCAAACTCCCCTTCTCCTTCACCATGCAATATTTTCAAGTAGGGGTGAATAGGTTTAAAGAGGCCAAGAGACTAAGGTTGACCTTAGTGAAGTAGATCAAGACCACAGAGAGCTACGTAGAAGCTTCATCTACCCCAAGAAGCATGCATACGTGGAGAAGTATGTCTCCCACAAGGTCCAAATGACAAATTCCCTAACTTTACCAATTGCAGGAAGGACCATGGCAAAGGGTGTATCTACACATAAGGCCAAAGTTTGAAAAGGGCACATACCTAGAATGTGATGTCTCCATTCCTGAAGACCCTATGGGAAGAAGGAATCCCATGCTAACGAAGAGAGAAAGAGAAGAGGTGCAAGGGAAAAAGGCACCAAGTGTCCAAAGTGTACCAATAGTGGGCACTCCAGAGACAAGTGGTAAGCCTAGCACTTACACACGTAGGAAGAAGTCCCTGGTCAGAGAAAAGACACTAGAACAGGAAAACCTATCACAAAGGAGAAGTCACTAGACAAGGAAGAAGAGAGAGAAACATCTCCCATACTGGAGTCCCTAGTTAGGAAGAAACAGAAGGTGATGGAGAAAGTTGATTCGGAGGATACGGAGAGCTTGGAGGCCTACAGAGGTAAAAGGGATGATGATGAAGATGATGAACCTGAGGGAGCTCAAGGCCCAATAGTTTTTGAGGTGCATGATTTAGAGGAAGAGGGAGAGGAAGAGAAGAATGACTACCTCTTTGTTTGGAGGAAGGGTAGCCAGGAGGAGGAAGGCACTCAAGACAAAGGAGGGAGTGAGGAAGTAAGTACAAGGAATCAAAGGACCCCAAGCCTCACAAAGGAGTAGATAAACGAGGCCACAGAAAAGGAAGCGGAAAAGATAATTGAAACCTTGGTAGAACAAGAGTTGGAGTGAAGCGTGGAGATAGTGTTGAAGGAGGATGAAGAAGAAAGTGTGGAAAAGATCACGACAAACGCAGTAGGAGGCCCCAGTTTGATGGTGAGCTTCCCAAAGGGCATGCACATAGGAGGAAGGCACAAAGATCTAAAGGAAGAAGATGGATTATGTTGATGATCCAAACAAGGTGTTGCACGTGCATTTCAAAGCACTATTTCGATGGAGAAACTCCTAGCTATGGCATCATTTGATGCGGAAGGCGCATACCCTCAGATGAGGAAAATGATTTCATGGGAATTTGAGTCCCACCTCGATGAGCCCGAGTTTGAAGTGAGCTAAGGAGCATTGATGTAAGTGCCAAAATCAAAAGGGACCAACCCCTAGTGAACACTCAGCAGCTATCTGACGAACAAATTTGTAATGCTAAACAAAGTCTTGAGTCGAGGTGGAAGCTAGACTCTTGGGAGGAATGACAAGAGTGAAGTTTCTAGAGGTAGAGCTAGAGAAGAAGGAAGAAGAGCTCCTGGAAAGGACTAAGGAGTTAAAACATGAGGAACTAGTCAAAGTGCTCAGCTAAGGTGTGAATTAAAGGAAGAGAAGGCAAGGGTACATGTAAAGTCTCAAGAAGGTGGAGATGATCACAAGCACCATTATCTTGAAGCATCTAGACTTGACACCACCCACGCACAAAAATATGAATCAAGCCTGTAATGCCTAGAAGACTTAACTCACATTCTCACCATGGAGAGGCAACCACTAGCATTAGAGTCTGCAGAAGAAGTGTTGGTGTGCCAGAAAAGGAGGACAAGATGAAGGTTGTGGCCATTGTGGCCCAATACAAGAAAGTCCTCGTGGATGTGAAAGTTGCCACCCAAGTCGTTGAGGCCACTTATGACAACTACACCGATAGAGATAGAGTGGCAAGCATTCTGGTTTCGCCACCCATGAAGCAGAGCTCAAGGATTTCTAGGAGAAGAACAAGGGAATAGGGAGGAATGTGACAAAATTCTAGCTGAGGTTGAGAAGAAATCAGAGGCTATTGAGACCTTATGGGGCTCAATCAAAAACTGGTTGAAAGAGTTGTATCCTCAGATCACTCGAAGGATGGACGTGCTTGAGGATTTGGGAAAATAGTTAGAGGGAATCATGGAGATGATGAATACCCAAGGAGAAGGGCTAAGCTTTGAAGAGGTGAGCGCCCTATTTAGCGAACCTTTGTCAACAAGCATAGAGTGAAGTCGATACCTGGAATAAGTTGGAGGCAGACTTGATGAAATATTCCCTCTCCTCTTGCAGAAATAATCATAGTTCCCCATTCTTTCATTCTTCCCCAAAATTCTTCATTCCTTTATTCTTTCTCCAAACTATTCAAGGACAAATCATTCTTTATTCTTTGAGAAGGTGTTCCCGAGGGTGGAGAACATGTGTAGTGTGGGGTGATGTTGGGCCCCTAAAGTATTGACTAAGTACAAAAAGGCACGTGGGTATGCAAGGCCTATTTGAAGAAGGGTACGCAAGGAGAAAGCACGCATGACAAGGTTTTAGGATGGTTTTGGTAGAACTAGTGGTGCATGTGCAAGGTAGAAAAGGTTTTGGGACTTAGCCATATTTGGCGTATAATAGATAGAACATGAGAAAAGTGTGACCCGACTATGCATGCGGAGTGGATAAGGTGCTACTTGGAAACAGGGTGGCCTAGGAAGGAATATACCTTGCGATGGAAGATTCTAGAAGGCCATCATTGCAAAGAGTGGAGAGCTGAGCTGAAAGAAGCATGCTCCCATGGAGGACCACCTTGGACACTTGGCAATGGATCTACAACTCCTGCAAAGGCTTGAAGGTGTTGAGAAAGGCTATAAATACAAGCACCTGGTAAAGGAAAAGAGGGAGATTAGAGAGAGTAGATGAGAGGTGAAGCTCTAAGAAATACATGGAGAGATTTATGGGTTGGGCTAGGAGATCTGTAGGAAGAATGATGTATCAAGGGATGGGTACATGTTTTTCTTTTGCATTGTAAGGGACGTAAGTCAATCTTGCTACATGGTTCTAATCTACACCATCATTTTGGTCTATAATGACCTTGATAGATGTAATTTGATTACTGGACATGTTCAAATATGAATATATGTGGTTCATGGCTCATACATATCTCTTTTTTTTATGTTCAGTGTGTTTCATATGAATGAGTATAATCATTATGCATCCTCTTTCCCTCATGGTTTAGATCTATCTTTTGTCAATGTGCTTCTTGTCTGAATGAATACATTAGTGTAACATTTACTGAAGTTCTTAGTTGAATAAGGATTTTCTTTTGTCTTTCTATTATGCATCTATGCTACATTCTTGCACAACTCACATAAAAGAGGGGCTCGATGCCCGTGCGTGCCTTGGGTGAGCGCCCAGACCCCTGTTGGGTGATAGGCCGGTGCACATGGGATTGTCCTTATTTGTTAAGGGGTATAAAAATTGACTACACACTCAAATAAGGCATGTAGATTGTACAAAAACACTTGTTATGTAAAAATCCTACACCTAACCTACACTAATTGGAAACAAGGGGACTTCAAAAAAATCTTGCAATGGGTTGTAAGAAGTAAATGCCCTTCCTTGAAACTTGTAACCATGCATGTGATGTGGTATTGATCATGGCTCTTGACAGCATTGGAAAGTTGTCCTAAAGTTGACTTTCATTTTTAAATACAAGAAACACACCTCCTTGAGATGACTTACATAGGATTCCTGGAGGCTCCAATGTTGGACCTCGATGTTTTGGATATTTATCTCAAGCCTTAAAATGGGCACAATCTTTTATGGCTTCCCCATTGGATCCAATGAAGTCGTTATCCATATTTTTCCACAGGTAAAATTGGATCAGCAATGACCCCGTGTAAGAAGAAATTCAAGAAACAACTCTGACAAATGAACCCATGCTTCAAATCCAACAAACAAGTTGCAAGCAGACTCTAAATGGAATAGCAGGGTCGGGAACGAGAAGAAAGTGTCAAAAGAATCTAGAGGCTCAAAGAAAAGAAACGACAAAATCTCGAAGTCGTCAGGCTCTGAAATGATTTAGAACGAACCCCAAAAAGTTGGCTAAATATGGAGGAGACAGCAGACGCTGCCAAGTTTCCAAATAGTGCACCTCCAAAGATTGAATCCAAAAGGGGAGGCTTGAACAAGCATTAGGCCCCCATGTGTCCTAGGCCCAAAGAGGGGTAGATTCAATAACTAAAAGTCAAAAAGGCGGACAGGGTGGGCCTAAAAAAAGACTAAGTATAAAGGTGCTAGCGGAAGCTGCCATGCATCAGCTTGGCACATCTCCAAAGGTAAATCCAAAAGTGGAGGCCCAAATGAGCACGGGCTCACCATGTAGTCCAAGTTGAAAAATGGGACAGAGCGGGCCCAAAATTGACTAAGTATAGAGAACGAGCACCAACTCGCCACATGTTCGGGGTTGAAAAGGTAAGAGAGGCCGTTGAAAATTCCAAGAGCCTGCGGAGGCTTCCACGTGTCAACCTAGTGCTCCTTCAAAGATAAAATCTGAGCGGGTTTCTAAATGAGCGCAAAGCCTCCACGCATCCGGTTTCATAAAGGGATACGGTCATGGTTGAATAGTCAAAGCGGAGACAGGCTAGTGGAGGGTTCTAAGTGTCAGTATGGTGCTAGTTCAAGAGTAAGATTGGGGAAGGTTTCCAAACAAGCTCCAGGCCTTCGTGTGTCCCCAGTCAGATATATGACCTTGCCAAGTAAAAGACTTAGCCAAAAAATGAAGAAACTGAGCAAGCCACGAAAGAAGCCACGTGTCATCCTAGTGCAACTTCAAAATCAAAATATAAAGGCTGCCCTTAGACATGCGCCATCCCTCCACATGTCTGGTTTTAAAAAAAGGGGGTCCGTTTTGGTAGCTAGTTCCCGCCATTTTGTATGGACCCGATTCAAATTTTAAATGGGCATATCTTTTAACTCAGTGCTCAAAATATGAAAAATTTGGCACCATTGGAAAGATCTCAGCCTCGTCTACTTAATGGAAACTGAAACTTTAATTTTGGAGAGGTTAGGTGGAAAAAAAGTGAAGAAATTTCTTCTAGGTCATTATTATAAAATCTATTTTGTTCCAACAACCAGATCGGGTTTGATTCAATCCACCATTCTTCTTCCTTGGAATGCCGAGTAGGCAGAGGGAACCATAATCAACAGATTGTGGGCGGATTTGAGAGTGGTATTGATTGACGGTGGTTGAGCTTTTAGAGTAAGATTTAATGCAAATCTCATGGTGGTTGGAGCAGGATTTGAATTTTCCCTCTTCTCTCTCCTATTCTTATATATTGTAATGAAGGGGCATATTCAAAGGGTTGTTCATCCTTTCTCTTCTGCCCCCCTCTCTCTTTCTTCCTTAGGGTAGAATGCGGAGTCTAAGCCTCCTCCCATGGCTCTGTAATGGCATTTCTTGCCTCTTTCCCACTGATGATGTATCGTGTAACATTTTGGAGCAATTAAATTTGTTTCATGATACATTTGTCCATCCTTGGCTTATTTTGTTGTCTCTTCTTACCTCTCATCATTACATGGTTTATTGTGCATACTATGATGTTTGTTGTAGGTCCTGGGAGCCATGTTTAATGGGTTTCGAAGTGGCGTCTATGTGAAATCTATCTTTGGTCTTTGGTGCATCTCGTCCACCCTCTCCTCTGCTCACCTCTCTCCACTTCAGGCAGTCGAATCTATGATTCAACCACTTCCTTTTCTGGTGTATCACCGCCTATTGTAGGCTCTTTCACCCTCTATCTATCTTTCTCCCTATCCCCTTAGAAAGGTTAGATTAGGTTAGATTAGGTTCTTCCTGCACTAGAGTAGCTTGTGGTGGGTAGATTAGGAAGCAAGAATCAGCTTTCTCTGGAGGTCCATCTCAAGTTTTGCAAGTTCCACAGCTTGAGAGATACCCATGGTGTGCAATCACCCTAAATTCCCACTTCACACCGAGGTTATTTAGGGGTGCTATGATTCTACACTAACAGAAGCCAAGTACCAGATTGAGTAGGGCCTAAACCTTGTGATTTTCCTATTCTTTTGAGACTCTTCCCCATAAACATGGGCATGCATCAAACTTTCTTGATTAGCCCCTATAAGAAACTTTATTTCCACTTTGTTGACTACCGGCGTTGGGCTTAGTTCTTCATGGGTTTCCCCACTCCCTATTTCATCATGGTTTTCCCATAAAAATGTTGTCAGTTCCATACTTGAGGAGCAATGAGGATCACTACACTCAAACAAGTCACCTTCTTCATTTTCACTGAATTCTCGCTCGAGCCCTTGGGAACCAATAGTGTTAAAAACACTTCTTCCCTCCTAACCTTTCTAATTTTATCCTCTTCCTTACTTGCCTACTCTATTTCAACATGCAACTCCTTCCTTTGAACAATTTTAACCTCTTCATTTTCCCAATCCAAATCGGACCAATCTTCAATTGTTAAAAAAATTTCATTTTCGATTTGATTGGTTGGAGGGGGAATATAGGAAATGGATTGTTGCTTTTCCTCATGCTTCGTAATTATATTTGATGTTCAAGTGACTTGATTTGGAAATTTGGAGAAGACAAATAATCCTCTGAAACATGCCCCCACTTTGTCAATATGTTACCTCTGAAACAACTATATGATTTTGCTTGAAGCTTTGTTACTTGAGGCGTTGTACAAGCATATCCCTTTCTCTAATAACATAGCATGTCTCTCTTTCAACCATCCTTATAGGATATCTTGGCTTAGTAATTTTTGGATAGAAGGTAGGGACAACATATTGAATAACATAATTATTGGGAATGTTAGTGCATGATTTAGGGAATCGAGATAAGTGCTCACGGGTGGAGATGGGAGGGGATTTTGCAAAGTTTGGGGGATGCTTTGGGCATGGAAAACCTGTGAGACATCAAATGAAGAATGAGGAAATGGAGGGGTTTCCTAATTTTGGCAAGGAATGATGAATTTTTCAATATTTTCATTTTGGAAAGGAATGATGGATTTTTCTTTGTTTTCACATGGGGAAGGAAGAATTTGAGGTGGTGAGGGTGGGATTGTAGTGAAATGGATGGACTTTTTCCTTCATGCTTGAATCAAAATCTTCTTGGCTTGTAATGCAATTGAAAATTCCTGAGGAAGACTGATGCCCCCTAGTGATTAGATCAATACATCTAAGTCAGCATCAAAGGACCTCAAATAATACAAGAATGCCAAACCTTGAGAGGGTTTGTATTCTTGAGGGATTCTGTTCTAAGTCCTTATGAATCTAAGGTTGAAATTGGGAATGAATTCCATTGGAGCTCGTTGTATTTTGTTGAGGTGTTCCATAAGGCAAATGACATCCACATCCTCTTTGATACGGTTGTGCAACTATTCTCTCAACTAGTTCCAAGTGGAGATAGATTGTGGTTCCAAAATTCCATACCAATATTTCAATTTTCCCTTGAGAGATGAAACCAAAATTTTAAAGAAAACATTTTCTTCCCGATGATGTGGATGGAATAGTGGTTTGTAACATCCTAAATGTGATCAATTGGGGACTGATCTCCATTTCTATAGAAGAGAGGAAAAATTTTCAAGGCTATTTTAGGGATGACATCCAAATACTATGAGTGTAGATGACTTGAAATGAAATGCAGGAATAGAAAATCTCCTTGGAGAGCCATGACCGAAGTGAAAACATTAAAAAAACAAATCCGCAATCACATATGGGCCGCTACCAAATCAATGGATTTGTCGGATGTGCTGAAAGTTACCTCCAAAGGCTGGAATCTTCACCAAGAGCATATTAGCTTAATGAAGTAAAGTGAATACATGTACACATACCTTGAAGCCCAAAAGTGGTTGGGGGGTTCAACTGGCTTGCTGTAAATAATCTCTGAAATCTAAAACTCCACAGGCTCTAAAATCTGAAGTAAGAAAACCTTGAAATCCAAAACTCAAACAACCTCTGAAATTTCAAAATGAAGACCTCCGAAGTTCCAAAATACAAAATCACCAAGACTCTGAAATCTGAAAGTCAGAAATTTTTAAAGCCTCTGAAATTTGGAAAGGTCTGAAATCTTCAAATCTAAAATCCCGAAATACCAAAAATTCTAAAATTTTGAAAACAAGATTTAAGGACAGTTTTGGATACCCATTTCCCTGGTCTATTCACTGGTGAATTTTGTGGTCATTTTACACATGTCAAGCCCTCAAAAAATGATTTTGGACTTTTCCCCTATAGTAAAACCTCTTAAATCTGAAATCTATAATTTCTGAACTCCGAAGTATGAGGGAAACTCTAAAAATGACTTGTTTTGAGATTTGGCTTTAATGTGACTCAAATCTACAATGGAACAAATTTTTGAAAAATGAAACCCTTGACTTCAATATTTGTCCCACCGGTTGTTCCAAAACTATTTATGCAAAATCACAGCACCCCCAAATGGTCGAGTTGTTTATGGGGCATTCGGTGTGATTGCACAACATGGAGCTATTCCCAAAGTGTGGGAGTTTGCAATCATGATAGCTCTCCATGTAGAAAGGTCAGTTCCTATTCCTAAATCTATCACCACACACCCAATTGTAGAGAAACTGATCTAATCATATCCTAATGTTTTCTAAGGAGACAAGGACAAAAGGAGTTCATGAAAAGTAAACCTATTCTAACTAGAGGTGATGCACCAATAAGAAATGTTGAATATCTTACTCTGCATGGGAATGAAACAAGTAAATCCAAAGAGGGTAATTTAACACCACAGATCAAAATACCTACTACAAACCCATTCACCATTAAACACAATCCATTGAGATCTATAATAACAATTTAGCAATGCACAAATAACCTAATTGTAATGAAAGATCAGATAAGACATAATAACTACAAAAGAGGGTTGAAAATCATCCACAGATCTTTATTATTGCTCCAAAAGTTGATATATTGCATTACATGGTGGCCCAAAGGCATAAACTTGCATTACAATATTCAGTGGGAGGCTTAAATCTCCACAATTTTCTCATAGACAAGATAGAAGGGAGGGGAAAATGCAAAAATTCCACCCTCTTAAAATGAGCCCCTCCTTACAATTTATAGAGGAATTTCAAGAAAGGAGAGAGAGAGCTATCCTAAATTGCCTCCAAAACCCATAAAAACATTTTTTATCCTACAATGAGTGCTTGAAGATCTACAAAATCAATCCCTGATTGATTACATTACCTTGTGTAAGAAGAAATTGGCTCTGATTGCACCTAGGTATAGCTCCTAGATCCTACAACTTCATCATGTATTTTCTCCCATCTACCTCATTAATTTACTACCTCAATCCATTCCATGTTTTAGAGCTCAAAATAGCTTTCCATCAAGTATAATTTCATAAAAAATGGTAAAGGGAGGAAAAAGTTATTCCATTTTTTGTTCAGGTGTAGACACCGGTTTTTGTATCACCCGCGTTTCATTCTCCTTTTATTACACTTACCCTCTTGATTCCCTTTTCCTCTAAACTAAATCCTAAAAATCACAATTACCTTTAAGTAATTAATTCATCCCCTTCAATCCTTAATCATCATTATGTGTTAATGGATTCCATGTAAGCCCCTTTCATAATTAATATTATTAACATAAATAACATCACCTCACATACTAAGCAAATGCTCCAAAATCATCCACATCATGCACCCCACTCATCCACATCAAATCCACTATTACACCCACTCATCCAAAGCATGGACCCACATGGACCCCACTCAATCAAATCAAATCTATTGTCTCAAATCTATTATCTCACCTAATAATCAATATTCCAAAATTATTCAATTCATGAACCCCACCCATGAATTGAATAATTAAACCCCAAATGCATCAAAATCGACATCCCATTCAAATATTCAATAGTGTAAAGTAATCCACATGGGATTCACTATTACACCTAACCTTTTCAATCATGTTCCCACTCAATATCACATCCTTTTTATTTTACCTAATAATTCAAATCATGAGCCCCGCTCCATCAAATCCAATTCATATCAAATCTATTCTCATTCAAATCATGTCTTTTAATCAAGGTTACTTTTGTAAACTAGGGTTATCTAACATCCCTAGTTAACCCCCTCCCTAGATTATATATACATGCCTTCTCCCCTTCTTTCGATGAAGTTTTTGGAAATCATATTGAACCTTTGGTGTTATAGCTTCTCATTTTCATTTCCATTTTGATTCCATACTCATGAATTTCTAGTGTGTTTATTAAATCCATCTCCCAACAAGTCTTATGTGGTTCTTTTGAAAAATACATTTCTTAGCAAATTTGGCCTCAAAATTATCATTGGTTCACATAAGCTTGGTTTGCTTTGATTAAGTAGATATTTCTTTATCAATATTTTCATTTTCTAACATATATCAATTTTTGTATGTAATCCATGTTACGTACTACTTATCGTTCATTTCTATCTTTCTAGACATGGGGTTTGACAACCTCCAAGGAATTTGACAACTTCTTAGAACCGGCATTGTCGGGAAACCCTCGCATATTGTTATCTAATCGTATCTATTTTAGTTTTGTAGACATTATCACATCTATCTTCTTGGTGCCCGCAGATCTACATTCACATCCGAGGCTCCTAAGCCCTCCATCATTCAAAATTTTTGGTGGCTTCCAGTATCGGCATTCACCCACACAAGAATGAAGTTTCCCTATCAACATTGGGTCACCATTTTTGTTTAATGCTCACCCAATAAGCTTCACATCTCACCAAATTATCTCTCATTCAATGTAACTCACCCCTATATACTAGCTAATTAGACACTTTACTTCCCATCTACCACTTTACAATTCCCAATGCAGCTTGGTGGAGTTATTTGAATTGTATTGGGTGGGAGATCCAAGTTTTGGGATTTTAGGTCATTTTTTTAGACTTCGACCCCATTGCTTTGGGCTTCTAGTGCCTCAAACTCCAAAAATGATCTCACATGTTGATTTTTGGAGCTTAATCACTTCACTGACATGTTTTTGTAGACTTGGTGGAATACACGAGAATCGGCATCGGTTGACGAACCATCGTTGGTCACCCATGGACCAAGATGTCGGAGAAAGGAGGATCAACATCGAGTTAGGGCTAACCGGCATCGGTTAAGGATAACCGACATTGGTTGCAGCTCTGTGCATGACTATTATAATTAAGTTGCAGGTTTTAGATCTATCTTTAGTTATAAAGTGAATCTAATGGTTGTAATTGCATAGCTAAAGTTCCCTCAAAAACTCATCACGAAAATGGAAAATCCCTTAAAAATACCTCAAGAAGATTTACAACTCATTTAACATCAAGCTTAGCTTCTCTTCTATAACAGCCAATCCGAATCCACTAACAAAACTCTTCGTAATATCCTTGCTAAGACTATAGATAAATCAGGTCGTGATTAGAATATTTGCATCTCCTTTTATCTCTCGGGATTATCATAATAACATTCACACCTCTATGGGTGTTACTACTTTCTCACTCGTCAATGGCACCAAGGCCATTCTTCCTCTTGAAGTCCAAATTCCATCCTTGTGTATTTCTCTTCTCAACTTCATCTCGATGAATATTATTTACAAGAATGTCTAGCACAACTTGAGTTGTTAGATGAATGCCTCCTCATCGCACTTGAGCACCATCATGTCTATTAAGATCGCATCAAACGTGCTTACAATAAACCTCTCAAAGAACATGACTTTCACATCGGTGACCTTGTACTTAAATAAAATCAAAATGTCACTACTCTAGAAAGGAGCCAACATGGAAAGTGTGCTCCCAACTAGATTGAACCTTATATTATCACACATAAGTATGGGTCTGAGGCCTATCATTTGGCTTCCCTTTATGGTAAACTAGAAACAGAACCTCTTAACACATTACACTTATGGCCTTTCTATTGTTAAAATACCTACCATTGTGATCTTATTCATCTTAGTGGTCATCCATCCATCTATTATCCATTTCCATCTTTCATCGTGATGATATGGAATTATGTGGTCTACCGTCACTTTCCTATATGCGACCTTGAATATGGGCACCACAGATCTTCTCATAGCACATTCCTTAAGGATAGGTTCTTTGTTTTTTGTATAAATTCTCAAACATTATATATGCTTCCCTCTTATATACCTATTTTAACCACGCTAAGGGTCCACGGGCATGACTTGTACATTCTTTATCCCCTCCTAATTAGTCTACCTAGCTATCCCCAACTCTCCATAAAAATTCAAAAAAATCATGGATTCTCATTATCTAAAGAAATCATATCCCAAAGAAAAAAAACAAACTGCTCCCTCGAAGGACACTTTTTCATAAAAATAAAATATCAAAAGTATAAACTAATCTCTTGAAGGATAGATATCATACATATCTTATCCTGTCATTCATAAAAGAAAAACTAAAAATTCTAAGAAACATAAAAGTAAAATGTAGACAACTCGGTCAAAGTATGGATACCATCTCATATCATGGCACCGAAGGCTTCCTGCATTGATAAGCCTTCTCAAAAGTAAAATCATAAATTTGAAAATAAATCATCCTAATAAAGCTTCCCGCATTGATCATCTTTCTCATCCATAACAAACTTCCCGCATTGATCAGTTTGCATCATATTGCTCAGATATGGGGCATAGACCTAGGAACACCTACCTATGGAGAACCTATATTCCCGCGTATAAGTTACATCTAAAACCCCTTTTTTGTGTCGACATTAGGTCTATAAGTTCACCTTCCATACTTTCCTTTGTGATCCTTGAGATCACTAACTAGTGATGGTTATGTGTTAACACATGCTATTAGATGCAAGTTCATTTCCTTGATTGGATCCTTTTCTTGTTTACCCCTAATCCAATTCAAAGCATCGTTCCTATTATCACCAAATTACAGCACCTCCCTGAATGAGATGGTTTTATGGAATGGGAAATTTGGTGTAATTTTTGTAACATTGGGTTATCTCTCAAGTTGTGGGACTTACAGGCTTGAGATAACCCTCAGAGAAAGTTGGTTCTTGCTCCTAATCCTACCTACCAAAACTACTCCTAATGCAGGAAAGCAAACTACCTAATCCTATCCTAACATTCCAAGGAGATAGGGAGAGAGAGTGCATGAAATAAAACTTACACTAAAAGTGGTGATACACCAGAAAAGGAGGTTGTTAGAAAAACTCCAACTGCCTGAAATTGAGAGGGTGGAAAAAATGTACCACAAACCAAATATGAATTCACATAGAACACCATTTGTTTCCCATTAAACACATCTCTCAAAACCTGCAATAAACATCCAGGATATGCACAATATACCCTATAATGAAGAGAGACAAGTAAAGACAATAAAATATACACAAGATGGATAAGATACATCACAAAACACATTCTATTGCTCCATTGAGTTTACAAAGTACAAAATTAGTGGGAAAGAGGAAATAAAATGCCATTATAGAGCTTAGAAAGGGGGCTTTAAGCTCCACATTCAACCCAACAAAGAAGAAGGAGAGAGTGTGCAGGAGAAAATGACTAACTCCTCTTACAAATGAGCCCACGTTAAAATTTATAGAATTGAGAAGAGAGAAAGAGAAGGTAATCCCGAAATCCACCTTTCAGACACTTGCAAGTGATAATAAACGAATGTAACTAATGGTACTTTACTTGCAAAAGGTTCCCCATGTTGTCCCATGACTTACAAATGAGATAAAGAATGATTATCCATTCCCAGTTAATTCTCACTCAACCACCTGGTAATTTCCAGTATAAATTGGGTTTGTTCTCTACAAACTTATCCATGAAATATTCATCAATTTATGAGTTTCTTGATCCCTGTGTGTAGGTCTCGGAACTAGTATTCTAACGAGACCAATTTTGCACAATTTCGTTAAAAATGCTCAAGTTATGAGCTTACGAATGATCGTAGCTATTTTGGTTTGTCAGAAATTTCTTACACTTCACGGGGTTGAGTATTTAATTATGGCTGGAAAATGGCATTTAAATTTATTTCCCTCTCCTCTAAAGTCCTATCATATCTTTTGATTGATATGGTAATTTAAATTATGGTGGGTCCCTTCATTTCATCGTTTATGTCTTCATATGGAGGGGGGATTAATTAAAACATTGTATGTGCCATCTCAGTTAGCCTAATGAGATGGATCTTTCTTTGCACTATCGACTACCTCTGCCTATGTGTCGAGATGCTCTAAAGCATCATCAACCACTTTACATGCCCAAATCGATGCCTCATACCGCCATCTCATTGTACCGGGATTGTTTATGCATTGTTGACCGCTCCACCTATTACTTTGGCTCCCATGACACATGTTGATCACCTAATGTCTCGGGACTCCATGTTTCATGGTTCCTAGCATTGGCTTGGTGTTTATCCAACTCGGCGGGGCCTTGAAGAGCTTGATGAGTCGATCCCAACTTTACGTGCATGGCACATCTACTATGCCGAATCATCATCATATGCATCGGGTTCCACATTACTCCACTAGCCATTGCATGGATATAGGGAGAGGGGCCAATAGGTGAACAAGGTCCAATAGTTGATATGACTATTGATCACACAATACCCAATAGTTGTCATAGTACTATGTAGTAGTAATTTATTTTTGACATAATAATTATATAGAGTAGCCAATCAGATCATGACATGTAAGACCTTTCACCCATGTACAACTACAAAAAAGTCAATGTTCAAGCAATTTCACCTATATTCAAGTATTGGTTGTAGTATTTTCACATATATTATTTTAAATCAATTCAAAATATGGTTTTCCCTCCAATTGAACATTCCAAAGAAAAATATAAGTTAACACAAATCTAAACTACATATTAGTGAAAAAATCACAATCCCATATCATAAACAATTGATTTTGTGGACCCCTTAACTTAGGGTGTACCACTACTAGCCCCTCTCCCCTATATCCTATGCGTCATTTTTGAGTTACTCCCCTGCCAGCTCAGATAACTCTCTAGCTACCTCTGTGTATGTTGGATTGGCCATTTTGTGTTGCGGACTCCTCGGCCTTTCGGTGAACTCAACCCCTCCCGGCCCACGCCACTTGTGCCACCTTATCCCAACTTGCCCACACCTGAGGATTTCAACACTCCCGTGGCTTCGCGGTCATTCCCGAGCCCTTATACGTGCCCCTGTTGGTTCCTCGAACCCACTGTTGACCCGCTCGGGCTGTAGACCGGCTCGCCATCTATATAAATATTCACGGGTATTTCGGGTTTAAAACACATGCATGTCCGGGGTCATTTGGGCTCCATATTTCCACCATCCCTACACAAAACTTCCCGTGGCTACTTCAGTGATTTCGGGTCCAGATGTCTGAACTCGCCCTTGGGCTCCACTGGCCGCCAATCTTCGCCATTCCCACAAAGCTTCTTGCTATGGCGAGTTCGGACCAGTTTGGACCATTCTCGTATAATTTTCCCAAATCTATTTGGGCCGCTCGGGCTATATCTTTCTGCATTGTCCGCACTAGTGCCCTCGATAACTCTTTTCCCCTTGTCAAACTTGCTAAGTATCTCAACTTGTGCGTTTCCCGCTCGTTGGTTGGACTTGCTAAGCCTACCACCATTGTCGTGGCTTTGTACTTATGTGCTCACCATGCCTTGGATCTCTGAGAGCTCGGTACAAGCTTGGCCTCTCCACAACGCGACCACACCGCCCTAAGTAACTCTTATATGCGACGAACCATCCAGGTAAAGGATAACAGTTCGACCCTTTTTGATGCTCACGGCTCGGTTGTGAATCCTTGACTCGATCTCGACACTGTTATTGGAACCTGGTATCCCTATACAAATAAACATGGCTCGTTTTTTCTTGGATATTTGAATCCAAATGCCCCTTTGTTAAATGCTCGTCCATTTGTCAAGCCTTATTATCCCTCTTGTTAGCTCTGAGTTCAATGGGAAACTCAACTTCTCCTAAGCCTAATGCATTCACCACGAGCTCACCGATCTTCAACATGATAGCTCGTTCCTTTCTGCTAGGGGAACTCGGAGGCGCGCAAAATTCTGGTTTGGTCTAGATAAAGAGCTTCGCTCATGCGAATTATTCACCACTCAAAAGACATCTCGAATCCTTCATTTTTACAACTCAACTCTTCATGATATAGCCTGATGATTTTTCTCCATAGCCCGGGTTTCATTTCAACCTGCACATTGACTACGCTTTTTTCCAAATAGCTCGGTCAAGAATTCCATTAAGCAACCAATTCGACCACTTTGTGTGTAGAGCTCATCGTCTACCTGGATGGGTTCTACATCGCACGAGCTATGTCCTTTCTGTGCATAGCTTGGTTTATTGCATAGCTCGCCGATGTAAAATGTGAGTTTGCCACCTCATAATGTGAACTCAGGAATTAGTGCAACACCTCATCCGTTAAACAACTCGGACTGCTGAAGAGCAGCTTGGTCCTCCAAATGTATAGCTCGGTCCTAATGCAAGAGTGCACCTGGGTAGCTCGCCAGTCAGCTGAATGAACTGAATTTAGAGCTGGGGAAATTCCTTCAGAATCTATACCTCCCTTAAACATTTTATGGAATCTTTTGGATTTTCCAGGTGCAGTAGAGCTATGAGGAGATGTCGGAGGAATGTTTAGATGAATCATCAGATTTTTTCATTTTTCTTGCAAGTGGGTCCCCTATGACCTTTGAATGGCTATGAGAGTTCCTTATTGCAAGCCTTCTTTGTTGTCCAATTTCACCCGGGGGTGAAATTGGATAACAGTTCCTTTGTACGCTCCTTGCGATGATCAAGTGTCGTTTATATCTCTTTTCGTCACCATGTATTCATGTCACATAGTGATTTTCTTCCTAATCTAATCATTTTATTCATATTTATTTGTGTATGTTTTATTGTCTTATCAATCATTTACACTTAACACATGTCGCATCCATCATCCTATCCAACGAATTCTATCTGTCTATTTGTCCAACATCTATATCTATACAAAATCCATCCTATTTTATACTTAATTCATAATAAAAAATCATCATCTACACATCACAATCCAACATCTAAATCAATCATCACATCTCTATCTAATCCAAAATCCTTAATCCATCATAATCCATCATCATATACATCTAAATCGAATTCATAATATCACAATTCAACATCTACATCACATCAAGATCAAAATACATAATTTTAATACGCATCGCACCCATGATTGTCATAAGCACATCCATCACATCATGATTTGACATTTACAAACATCTAAAGCTAATATAACAAAATGAAATCCATATTACCCAATCATCAAATATCCACAATCTAATATCTAAAATCACATCTACGTTAAATAAAAATACAAATTAAATCCATAACATCCATCACCAATGTGTGTGTGTGTGTGTGTGTGTGTGTGTGTGTGTGTGTGTGTGTGTGTGTGTGTGTGTGTGTGTGTGTGTGTATCATCATAAATAATCCAAATATATATGTCTATCAAGTTACATGCCATTAAGGGTTGTGTCTATATCCAGATACTTCATAAAAATTTGTGAATTATACATTGGATAATCTCAAATATTTCCCTCATGGGGCAAGTGGGCCTCTACACCTCCATTGTGACTTGCATCTTCATCATCGACCATGTATTGTAGTTGATATACCACACTCGTTTTACTCCCAGATGGTGTTACGCCACTCATTCCTCATTGTGTATCTAGATTTGATGCATATGTAAGTGTTTGTGGTAGCCGTGATGTCATAATATGCTCATGGTACCTCTCCTCGGTAGGGAGTGTTGTGTATAAATTCATGGGTACAATCCTTAGAGGTTTCATCTGTCCAACAAATCCCTTTGATGTAGCTGGTACACCACTCTCTAACTCCGTACCTAGTATAAGTGTGAGGTCTCTTAATCATTCTCTATAAGTCTCCCTCTGTCTCTATAGTTGTCCCATTGCTGCCTAGCCTCATCCCTCGCCTTTGTCGTAGGACTAAGGTCTCTGTTGAGATGCCTCTCCCTCCTGACAAGTGGTATCCGTCTCAAGTGAGATAAGTCGCACTCGACATGTACTCTATCTAGCTCATTACAGTCCCTCCATCATCACCATCACCACCTCTCGTAGCTACATCCTCCTCTTCCTCATCTCCACCTCGGCTCCCTCTCGCTATGTCCGGGCTTCTCGGGCCCTCGTTATCCAATCTAAAAATCCATCCCTAACTCTTACAACATCATCTTCATCCCATAGCGCCCTACCTCCTCCAATGGGTACGCCATGTCAGGGCTCGGAAAATATCTTTGTTTCTCATCACGCCTATATGTAATAGGCTCTCAAGGGACTTTCTACACAACACCAAATTTCCACTAGACTCTGTCAAACTGCATTTCCTCTATCATCTCAGGTCGGTGCCCCTGTACCCATATAGTCCTTCCTATGCCCGCTAACTCAATATCAACTCTTAGCTATATAGGGTAGTTGCGGTATGGATTCCACCTCACATGTTCTATGTCAAGATTCATGAATCTATATCCATACAAATGTGCATCCCTATATGCCCTATTGTCATGATCCTAATGGGATTGCCACCTCAAAAATATGACATCCAACTCAATATGGTCACTTGTCACCCACATGAGCTTTGGTGGTCTGATCACTATTATGTGCTCATACTGACCAACAATGGAGAAGGAAACCCATATCCATCCCTATCCTCCTCTCTCGAGTACATGTAAAACTCATGATAAACATGTTAATCCCCTACCATATACCATTTATATGTCTAATTAAGGGCTAACATATGACTTATATAACAATTATATATATGCATTAGTTATTTAGTCATTAGGTATAAACTAATAATAATGAAGGGGTATATGACCTTTCACAATCATACCTATATATATGGGTGAGTAATTCCTCCCCTTAAGAGGGAAGAGTATGAGTTAGTGTCTTATTGTAAGACTTAGGATGTTTCCCCCTTGAAGTGGCCTAATAATATATTATATATTCTAATATATCTATATTTATATTCAATTGACACCATTACATTGGTATCAAAGAATCGATTTTAGAAATGACTAGGTTTTTCTCTATATCTCAAAAAAATTGCAATTTTTCAAATATTTTGTTACCACATTAGGAGATATATATTATAAAGCTTCAGTAAAAATTTCAGAATTTAGTTCACTATTTAGAGAAAGTTATTGCATATATACAAGTTTTCATAAAATCGACCTACAGAGCCGCATTTTTCAGAATTTTTCTAAAATTTTTACATTTTTAGAAATCTCTTAAAATTTCCATATAGTTACATTCTTTCCATTTTCAAATTTGAGGTCATCTACATTGAGATATTTGTTAATCAAATTTCGTCAAACAAGGGAAATTGAATTGTGTAAGGGAAATCCCTTGTTATGGCAAGTCCACAAACTAGAGGATGGGAGAAAAATTCATACATACCATGGAATATTCCTTATAAAGATAAAATACAATCTAATTTTAAACTAGGAGGAACTTCCACTATGAGGGACTGAAATTTTCTTTCTCTAAAACAAATCAACGATCAGATGAGCTTGAGAAAGTACTCAATCACATTTTTCATTTTCAAAATAATTCAATCAATCCTTCACATGTATCTAATATCCAAGGTGAAAATCTTATGGTTTTTGAAGAACCATGTATTGTGGTAAGTAAAGATGACATGGAATATGCCATGATGGGGCATGCTCATTACGACTCTTACTTGACAAGTCTAAACATTCAAAAGGTTAAACCAAATATGGATGAAGAATGGAAAAAATGGGGTCGGATGGATATATTGAATACAATAATATTAAATTGGAATATTTTGACAAGGTTTTAGTAAACGTAGATATGGAAATTATATTTTATCCTAGGTTGGATTTTAAAGAAATTTTTTTGTGTGGAAGAAGTACAAAAGATACAACCAAAACACTAGAAAGTCAAGCAACACTATGCGAGCTCTGTTTTGGGCCAATGCAATGAAAATTTGTAGGAAAATGCCTACTAATGGAAGATTTAATCACACCCTATATAAGATGATTGAGATACATCATGCACATGTTGGATTTCAAAACCTTAGATATAGTGGCTATGAACATCATTCTACTAGAAGGTCCATTACATCCTTGAATAAAATGTGCAACCTTAATAATCATGTTCAGCCACAATTGTGTATTTCTTGAGAGCAAATGGATAAAGCATATTATTAAAGTGAAATGCAAGATATGTATTCAAATGAGAAAGTACCAATAGATATAATCATCATATCACTGGAGTTACTTACCCAAACTTGGCTTAAGAGGTTACAAATGAAGGTGATCCCAATTGATCTCATAAAGGAACAATGTCAGACATACAAGGAGGTGCAATGGGCAGACAATGGTTGAGTAAATGTTTTTCCACTACTAACCAAACATCAAGGACGATGTTTGTTTGAAGGAGGAGCATGTTATGCCCCTAACATATACCATTCATGTTAAGTGCGGGCTAAGATATGACTTATATAACAATTATATATATATACATATATATATGTATATATATGTATATATATATATATATATATATACATATATATACATACATATATACATCAAGGACGATGTTTGTTTGAAGGGGAGGAGCATGTTATGCCCCCCTAACATATACCATTCATGTGTTAAGTGCGGGCTAAGATATGACTTATATAACAATTATATATATATATATATATATATATATATATATATATATATATATATATATATATATACATATGTATGTATATACATATATGTATATATATATATATATATATATACATATCTATATATATATATATACATATATATTATATATATATATATATATATATATATTATATATATATATATATATATATATATATATATATATATATATACATATATATACATACATATATATTATATATATATAATACATATATATATATATATAATGAAGGGTCATTAGGTATAAACTAATAATAATGAAGGGTTTTGACCTTTCACAATCATACCTATATATATGGGTGAGAAATTCCTCCTCTTAAGTAGGAAGAGTATGAGTTAGTGTCTTATTGTAAGACTTAGGAGGTTTCCCCCTCAAAGTGGATTAATAATATATTATATATTCTAATATATCTAAATTTATATTCAAGTAATTACATTACAAAACATGTGCCAATAGTGTTGTTCCAAATGATAATATAGTCCTGTGATCAACAATATCCGTGACCACTCTTTCCAATGTCCACGGGAATCTAGCACCACCTGAATCTAGTAGTGTGTAACTAGATATGGCCATCATCACTAAATAGATCAATCTACTCCTGGCTACACCCCTCTCATATTGGGTCTCAATATGAAAATCCCCATATGCAAAGGTAGCTTGTGGGGCATCTATCCCTGGTTGACGTTGACTCGGGTTGGGTCAATGCTTCCAAGGTTGGGTCAACACCCTTTTAGGCCTGGTCGATGGCGACCACACCTTGTATTGACCCACATTTAACTCACAGTGACCAAGTCATCTTTCTCAGCATTGAATCATCACTCCCAGTGCTGAGTCACTACTCGATCGTCACTTCATTGTGTGTAAATGAGCTTATTTGGCTGACCCATGGGCTTATATATCCCACCCACCTTGGTCGCCGCTAACCCCCCTTGGGTTGCCACCACTTCACCCTAGTGATTGTCAACTACCTCCGCTTGTCATCGACCTTACTTTATCCTTTTGATTCAAGTCACTCTTTGCATTTTTTTATCAATCATTCCTTTCAAATTATTTTTTCTTCCACTTTTCCTTGATTGGTATTATTATCGCATCCTTCTTGTGTCCTGCATGGGCTTCGTTATCCATCGTATCATCATTTTGGATCCTTTCCTTTACATTCATCCTTGTTTTCGCTCTTAGTAAATAAGACACACCATTTTTGCACAAGGTTATTTAACACAAAACACTATATTATTCGTGTATATATAAAATCATTCGGGAACCTTACATTTTTATAGGAGTTATATGAGCTCCTATTTCTATGGAGACTTAACAACTCGACTACCTAAAATATTGGGTTGGTTCAACAACCCAACCACTAATTAACATATATACATGAGTTGGTTTTAACAACTCTATTAACATAACTATTTACTAATTAAAATGGAGCACTAATAAATATGAATTCCTAACATTCCCCTTAGGAGAACATGGGAAAACATGCCTTGTATTGCAACACACCACTTCATAGATTTCTCATGATATGGATGGTTTCTAGGACAATACTAACAACCTTTGGATGATTATCTAAGTGGTTAACCAATAACCATACAACATATGATTTTTAGGACAATACCAATAACCTCTGGATAGCTTTTCCAATGGATTACTAACAACCACAAAAGATGGTTTTGTTTTTCAGGATAACCAAAAAACCTTTGGGATGGTTTTCAAAATGGATAACCAATAACCATAATATCATGATGTTGCAGTAGTATCATCAGCTCTCATCACTATCTCACTTTAGGGAATAACATAGGAAAATCTATTGAATTCTGCTACTCATACACACAAATTGAAAAATTGGAAATGGAACATTAGATCATGTTCTCCCCTTAATGTGAAATTTCCACTTATTCAAACAGAACACTGCAATTGGCACTCTGAAAAACACTGCACAAACTGAAAGCAAACTGCAAATACACATGTCACCAAACCTTCATGTGGCCCCCTGGTTGGCGACTGACGAGAGTCGTTGATTGACCTCCTACCTCTGATGCCTCTATCCTCTAATGTCATGTTGCTATCTCAGCTAGATTTGTCTTGGATGCTTAATAGTTTCCAAATTTTGATTATTCTTTTCTCTTCCATAGCAATGTGAAACATTTTATTTTCCAAATGTCGGGTAACACCAAAAATTCGTTCATGTGGATTTTTTTAATTTTTCAAACTTTTGACAAAAAGACTAATGAATCAATAAAATACTTAATTTTGATGAACCAATGACAATTACTAAAATTTTGACTATACAAGATGACGATACAAAATAAATGATAATAACACTATTAAAAAATAATTAAAGATTACTTTTTATATCCATTTTTTGACTTGACATGGTACCTTGACACACTTATAAATGATGACTAAAATGTAGTTCTCCACACTTGACTAACATACATACACATTTTATTTTTGACCACTTATTTTAAATACTTAGTATGGACTTTAAACCACAAATATTAAACTTCACAAAATTTTAAACAAAGACTTACTATCTATGGGTAATTGATGTGCTTCAATGTGATGAATTATCCAATGGTCTCATGCAACGCGGGTAAATGATATGAAATATCATGTGGATGACTAAAACTATATGGAGATGGTTGAACATGCACATAATCCTCCCGATCAAATCAACACATAGCTTCCTGAAATTGGACGTGTCATCTACGAGCTCAATAGATCTGCATGGAAGGAGCATGCATGAAGGAAGCACAATAACCATAGAGATGTATGTTGGGACGTTGAATGGAAAATCATTGTCTGAGAAAGTTACATGATTGAATCAATACACATGAGTTGGATAAATCCATAGTTGGCGTGGTTGGATGCGTCCTATCAAGGGTACTTGTCAGTTATCAAATAGATAAAAAATAAATGTAGGTCTGAATGATAGACACCGAGTCCCGAAAAGTAGAAACTTTTTGATCAAATAAATTTGATTGAATTTTTCTCCAATACTTATGCACTTTCCAGACTAATGCAAAAATAGATGAATGTAAGCTATACACTTCAAATAATGCACAACTCCTCAACCTAATGCGTAACAGTTGATCTGTGTGCACGTTGATCTCACTAAAATTTTGTTGAAACACGAATATTTGGTGAAGCACAACTAGGCACCTAGTATATGAGCTGATTTATTACTACCACGTTCACATCAACAACCGTGTATAAAGCGAGATTGAGGTCAGAAGGATTCCTATTTCATGATTCATAGGAATAATAAAAATTACAGATCTGTCTGCAATAACTCACCAATTAATTGTTTGTGTGCACATTGAGCAGATGACACCTGAATCTCCTACTGACAAATTTGTGCATTCAAAATATCATCATAATAGCTCTGATCATAAATAGGAATAGATCTTCCCCTCACAAGCTCAGGAAGTCATCGCTTTGATGTCAAATAAAGAAGACACACCAGTTTTACACAGGGAATTAACACAAAACGATTATATATATATATATATAATCATTCGGGAACTTTACATTTTTATAGGATTTGTATGAGCTCTTATTTTTATGGAGACTTAAGAAATCAACTAAATAAAATATTGGGTTAGTTCAACAACCCAACCACCAATTAACGAATATACATGAGTTGTTTTCAACAACTCTATTAACATGACTATTTACTAATTAAACTAGAGCACTAATAAATATGAATTCCTAACACTTGGGGCACCACTATTTACATTTCCATTTATCCCCTTAGATTCCATCATCTATCATTCTACAACATCTCATTGTAATGGCCATATTATTGTTCCCTCTTGGGGAACCTTTATCTTACGTAACTTTTTCATCCCACTCCAAACGAATATTCCTACCGGACCCCTTATCTTTTTGTCATGACCCTTGTCTTGACCATTTTCACATTTTTGCGCATCCTTGATGTATTCCTTTGACTCATTGGTCATATGGCTTGCACATCCCTTTGAGAAAATTCCCATTGGATTCCCTCCATTTTGCAGTGGTTTTTTCGACTCACGGATCTCGTAGTACATTGTCATCATCTCCATTGAGGTCTTACTTTGTCCATACCGAAGTGACTCAAAAATCATTGCCATCTTTTTTTATTTTCTTTTTTAGTTGTTTTTTTAATCCTCATTTGGGATATCTTATCTTATCATTTTATTTTCTCATCCTTTCCATCTTTTCTTCATCTATCTCTTTCAAACTCATGATTGAATTCCTTTGTGTCATCGACCCCTAGTTTGAGGGGGAGCACCCAATCAATTATGTTTCCCATCCTTTTTATGTTTTTGCATTACCCAACACAAATCTCTTAACAAAAAGGGAAAATGTAGACACTAAAATTTGGTATCGCTGCCCTTCACCCCACGTTCTCTCTCTCTTTCATCATGATCATCCATTTGAATTTCATATTCCCTCCTAAATTCAATTTATCCCATTAAATATTATTTCCCACCCTTAATCCTATCCCATTATTCCATGTATATTAATCACCCTTAATCATCATTAATCAACTTTAATCCTCATCTCATTATTTTATTCTCCCTAAACCATTCTTAATTATCCTTAATCATCATTAATTAATCATAATCTTCATCTAACTCATTTCTCATCCCTTCCCAATCTTGTTATACCTAGGCCGTAATTTACTATTTTTACCCATCCATGTCCTTTATTTACTCCTTTCCATCTCCCACCTACCCATTTATCTTCCATATACAACCATATCTCGTCTTTATCCATATAAATCCTAATCTCACCTCCTATGAGATTGATGCCTTGAGTTGGGCGTCCTTCCATTGCCTAAATGGATGGATCCGGGGCCAGCTGATTGGCGGCTACCCATCCGGGTCATCGTTGACCCTATAAATCCGCCCTTACCCCTCCTTGTTCAGGGATGCAATTTTTAGATTTTCTAAGCTCTTGTGACCTTTACTTTGGTTTCCAACATGTGCATGCAACAATCATGCTATTGTTGAGCCTTCTTGGAGATGTTGTGTTTATTTTAGGAGCTTTAGAGTCCTCTTGTCATTGCATTCTTAGATCCATCACTATCATATTTTTCAGCCATCACCATTGTGTTTGCAGGATCTACAACCATCCTAGGGCCTCGTTCTTGCATCCAGTCACCTCCATCTTCATCTCGTAGGCCGTCATTTTTTCCATTTCATTATTTTATCTTAAATCAGCCTTGGTCACCATCGACCCATTCCCTCTATTTATTTTTTTCATCTTCCCCATCACCTGCTTGATCCTTGTCATTTAAATTTTAGACCCATTCATTATGTCCCCTTTACTATCTCAAATCCATTCTTCCATTTCAGTCATCACTAACCCAACCCTAGTTGTTGACCTAATTTGTTTTTCTTACATTTACCATCTATTTTCCTAATTTTCTTGCATCCTTTCTATTAGATATATTTCAACACCTTTTTAGGTTCCTATATGCCATATCACAAGTGCATCATCAACTTTAAATCTTCCTTGAGCCCTCAGTCTATGTTTTTCATCATTGTTTTTGTTGATCTATCTCAATCGCCATTGAATGACCCTCTGTAGTCTCGGGTCACCATCGACCCATGCAGTTTGGTTTATTTAGCATATATTTATATCATATCTGTACTTTCTTTACATTTTTGCATTTCAATATTCTCTTTATCTTAGATTTCTGCATATTATTCAAATCCTCACTACATCTAATTTATCAATATCTTGTTTTATCTTATCTTATCAAAATGAGAGTTGATATCCATCCGAGGAAGTTCTTACTTCTTGGGACTAACATTTTCAAGAATCCCCCCCATCTATCTATTAATCCATCCCATATTGAGTTTGTTTAATTTGTAAGTTATCAATCTCAGTGAGTGGAGGAATTCATATTGCGCCCATATCCATCAATATCATCTCAAGGTACCTTAAACCCTTACATATTTAGAGTTACTTGTTTCCTTTATTACTAGTTCACTAATTTGAACAAGAATGAATAAACTTAGTCAACAATAAGATTTGGATTCTAAGGGAAAATATTTTATGTACATGGAAATAAACTAAAAAATAAATATTTGGGGACTCAACTACAAAGAACCCATGTGGAATAATTTTGTGCTTTAGTTTCGAGCCAACCACAGGATTAAAATCTCTAGCCAATTATGGGCTATCAAACTCACAAGGAGTGCAAGTTTTAGTGTGAAGAAACTTCCAAATGGGATAACCAAGGACGTTGAAATTTTTTAACATTATGGATCTTTGATCTAGTTATGGGGGGGCCTAAGATAATGACAAGTTACAATAATTATAGGTTACATAATTTGGTCTTGAATGTGATGAATCGAGTATGTTACCATGCGGAAAAATCTATGAGACTTCCTTTTAACTTGATTTACAGTTCATGAGATAACGAATATTTTAATTAAGGACATGTGGACTAATAACAATGTATGTACACTGTAAGTTGTATCATATAAAATGTTAAAACTATGATTTTAATATACTATTTTAGGGATTGACATCAAAACTAGTTTAAATTGTTGCACACTTGGATTTTTAGAAATATAGATAACACACAATTTATAAAATTGGAGTAGAGTGTATAATGACCATTTTAATAGCATTTAACAAGTTAATTCACGAACTATTTATTGACAAAACCACTTTAAACAAAGAATATACATGTATAGAGTGTTTCTACTCGTATAAATATATGTGTACATGTTAGAATCACAATTTAAAGCTTAAAATACAATTAACATTGAGATCTAATTGAAGAAATATGTAATTATATCAATATAAAGATAATTTAAGTTATAGAGATCAAATGTAGAGATTTATAATAGTGGCTATATAATTATATTAATACGAGATAAACTTGTGGTTTGCATAGATAATAATATGATATTTTAAGTGTAGAACACATAGCTTTTATTTTGGGTTAGTCGGAATTCATCTATCTCTATGTGTATGAGATAATACACCTTAATCTATGGGATAAAACAAAATTGTTAAAGAGTTAGAAAAAAACTTCCCCATCCACCTTCTCTAGTCCACACCTTATTATCCATAATGTAATGGCCAAGCTAAAGTGTCTAATAAAACATTGAAACCCATCATGGAAAAAATTGCCTATAATTATGGCCATAATTGACATACACAAATATGTCTTGCCCTCTTGGCCTATCCCACATCATTCCTAATCCAAAAAAATCCGCTCCATTTTCACTCGTATATGAGTCGAAGGTGTATTACCTATAGAGTTCAAGCTCACATCACTCTATATAACCCTCAAAATCAGATCAATGAAGATGAATATAGACAGGCTCATCTTACTGAGCTTGAACTCCTAGATGAAAAGAGACTCAATGCTTTATATTATTTAAAAGTTTATCAAAATCAACTTCGTCATAGCTACAACAAGAAGATGAAACCAAGAAAATTTTAGATCGAAAACCTCGTGTTGGAATAAAATAAAAAACATACAACCAAAGATTGGGAGAAAAAATAAAATTTTGAACCAAATTGGCTAGGACCTTATCTTATCACTGCAAAATTTGGAACAAGTGCTTACAAGTTACCTACTCAAGACGTGTCAAGATCTTAAAGAACCCATGAATGTGGTTCATTTGAAAATATTATATTCTTGATTCATCTATAGATACCTCTTGTGCTGGGGATTTTGGAACATCCACTTATATAGCTCCTTCATCCTATCCATCTTACTTTATCATCCCAAACTAGTTTCTATCATTTGTTCCTTGTATGTAAAATGTTTACCACATTTCATACTATTAATTTTCACTCATATCCATCCCTTAATCTTCATAATATTTTATGTTATTGTGTATGCTTAGGTGGGTCTTGGATCACCAAGCTAAATATCACTTACTATAACAATTACATCAAAAATTCCATAGCAAAAAAATCAAATAATCAAAACTAAAAAAATCAAATATTTATTCAAATCCTAAACATTTTTAAATTAAAAACCATCCCCAAATATTTTTTTAACACGTGCATATGCCATACAACTAAATATTCTAAAATGAGCAACACAATCTTTTTTGTGAGTTCAAGTTTGTTTAGGAACCATGTCTCAAACAATTTTTGAAAGCTAGTTGGATTAGATTTACAAAATACACTAAACAAAATAATTTAGTTCTTAATTTATTTCTTCATTCATCGATTCAATAATTTAATACTAATATATAAGCAATGATTTCTTATAATTTAAGAGTCAAGCCATAACAATAGAAAACTATGAAATCCCTCAAATATCTCCAACAAACTCCTTTACGTGAGTTGTTACAAACAACCTCACATACACACCTAACAATATAACAATATAATGTTTGCACTAACAAATAATATTTTCTAGCACCCCCCCTCAGTGCGAACATGGGGAAAACCTACCTTTTTACTTGCACCAACTCATGATCGGTGGTTTTCACAAGATAGTCACAAACCTCAAGGATAGTTTTGCAGACGGTTGACCACAAACCGAGAATGGTGAGTTTACATTTGGAGTACCAAAAACCATAAGGTGATGGTTTTGCGAATGGATTACCAATAACCAATAATGGTGGTTTTCCAATTGGTTTACCAAAAACCACAAATGAAGGTTTTCAAGTGGTTTACCAACCACATCATGATGTGCTAATTACTATTATCAACTCTCATCAATATCTCACTTGTGGAATAACATAGGAAAATCTGTTGAATTTTACTACTCATACACACAAATAGAAAAGCTGGATCATTTCTGCCCCCCTTCAATGTGGAAATTTCCACTTATTCACACACATCAAACAACCAGAATACTAAAAACTGAAAAAACATACTCTAAAAACAATGCCACCAAACCGTCTGTGCGGCCCCGTCATTGGAGACTGACGAAAGTCATTGATTGACCTCTAACCTCCATTTTCCTCTGTCCTCAAATGTATTAATGCTACTATTTTAACCGAATTTGACCATGAAGCTCAAATATAACTCGAATGTCGGTTTCAATTGAAAATGTGTCCGTAAAGCAATTTTTTTGTTTTTACAACTTTTACAATGACACTTACAATAATGAATCAAAATTTAGACTAGATGACATACTAACACAAAATGATAACTTCAAATTTTGATTCTAAGATAAGGAAGTAATGAATCAAATTTAACAACATTATTTTGAAACATATTACTTGAGGACACTTTTGACAATAAGACAAGTAAGACTAGACTTACTTTATAACTCAGACTATATAAAGAAATATAAACTTGACACATATGGCCGACTATAAACATTACCAACAAGAATTTCTTTTAATTTCTAAAACACACACTTTATGAAACATATTTCAACCAACTCGCCTATAAGGAATTTAAAAAACCCATCTCAATAAACATATTACTACCTAATATAAACATAGGTAAAAACTCTTGTGCTCTGTAGAAACTTGTACAAATATTGTATAGATAGAAGACCATATGAGAACTATGGATTTTTCTCTGGAATTTTATTTCTCACAAATCCAATATGAGTTTTAATACTGATTTTTCAAAATTCAACTTATACGACACATTATTAATGTCTTTGGATATTTCCGCATTCGTGAATGGTTTGGAAGATGTGAGAGGTCCACCGATACTCAATGCTGGGAGTGTAGTTTTGGGGTGTTGATATGAGAAACCTTTTCACGCTATACGTTCACAAAGTGTGATGAATTTATAATAGAAGCATTGAAACTTGATATCAATCAAATACACATGCAAATCACAACTGTTGAAATATGCAAATGCCACATTGATGTTGGCCCAATGGAAGCAATGGAGTATCTGTAATGTGTGCGCAGGTATGAGAATGGCGGATCATTCATGGATCACCAATCTTTGAATTCTTGAATCGATTACCACAACATTTGAAAATAACAGATATAATCAAACCATAGATAAATACATCTACAAATGACAATAGCTATTGGAGAATGGATTGATCTATTGGTACCGCCAAGTCCTTGAAGTAGCTAATCCAATACAGTGAGAGAAATTAAACCGAGAAAATCTATTATGTTATATTATATATGTTTTCTACCTTTGCATAAGAACCCACCTCCGATATCTATATTTGCACTCAGTTTAATTTACATAGCTTCACTATTTTGAATACCACTAGTACCTCGTAATATATCTGATAGCTATAATAAAAATATGCACTTGATAGATATTGCATGTTTCCATCGGTGCTCTCACCAATCCGTAAAAAAATCAACGACTTTCATTTTGGACTCCACCAGCTCTAATACCAGTTGAAAGTGCTAGATCAGATTTACATAATACACTAAACAAAATAATGTAGTAATATTCTTATTTGATTTATTTATTAATCAGATTCAATAATTTAATACTAATATATAGGCAATGATCTCTTATAATTTAATAGTCAAGCCATAATAGTAAACAACTATAAAATCCCTCAAATCTCTAAAAAAAAACTCCTCTACGTGTGTTGTTACAAACAACCTCACATATACACCTAACAATATAATAATATAATGTTTGCACTAAAAAATAATATTTTCCTAACAATTGTTTTTAGAAACTTGTTTAAAATGTAAATAGTTGCTACTATTTCTACCCAATACTCATTTGATAGATGTTTAGCCTTCATCATACTTCTGACCATTTCCATTATGGTTTTCTCTTCCTCTATGCCACATCATTATGCTATGGTGTATACCGGTAGTAAATTTCTTATGGATACTATGATTCTTACAAAAATTTAGAAATGCATTGGAAAGATACTCACCTCCTCTTTTTTTCCTCATAACTTTGATGTAGTATCCACTTTGCTTCTTCAGTAAATCCTTAAACTACTGAAATATATCAAATGCATCTGATTTGTGTCTCAAAAAGTACACCCATGTCTTCATGGTATAGTCATCTATGAATGTCAGAAAATATGAATAAATTCCTATCCAAGGTGTTTGCATTTGTCTACATAAATCCGAATGAAAAAATTCAAGTGGTCCCTATGTTATTATTGATTTACTAACTGGAAAGGTCTCTCTATGTTGTTTTCCCAAAATACATCCTTCACAAATCCTTTCTAGTTTTTGAATGAAAGGTAAACCTTTTATCATATTTTCTTATGAAGAAAATTCGAACCTCCAAAATTTAAATTCCCAAAATTGAGATTCCAAATCCATGATTCATCTTTCATAACTGACTGAAGAGGTGATTGTGTTTCTTTAGTACTATTCTTGGACAATCTAGAACTAAACTGTATGTTTCCATAGATGTGTGTTATGTTTCCAAAGCTATGTTCTATCTTTTTGGAGATGTGCTCTATATTTCTGGAGCTATGTTTTATCTTTTAGGAGATGTGATCTATATTTCCAAATTTGTGTTGTATCTTAGGATGTATATTCTTTGGCTCACACATAGATTAATCAAACTTTGTTTTTGGTCAAAACATTCTATTGCTTGTCATTTTCACTTTAGCAATTAGTGAGTACTTGGAGATGTATCCATGATCACATAATCATTGTCTTTAATGTAAACTCTATATTCCTTATGTACTAATTGACCAATTATCATCAGATTATGTTTCTAAACCGTAACATAAAAACATCATGAATAATATTTTTCTCCCCCTTTTTACTTAGAACGTTGACTATTCATTTTCCCATTATAGTTACTCTATTATTGTTTCCAAGAGTAACATCAATCTTTATTGACTCATCCAAACTAGAAAATAAATCTCAGTTTCCTAACATATGATTTTTCATGATTATGGGCTATTTTTGGAGATAGCGTGTAGAGAGCACACAAACTAGATAAAGACTTGTGCAACACGCATAAGCTATTTTTGGAAGAGCATCTACTAAGTGCTTTGCATGGGTTTGAGTTAATAATAGAATTACTACTGCTAGTTAACTAGAAGAGATCTATTATTAGCGCACTTGCATGTGTGTCTATTATTGTAAAGGCGCGTGGCTATTTTCAGCATGCGACCTATTTTGGGAATTATGTAAGTGGTGAAGGGAAAGTCCCCACCCTTATAAATATGTAGTAATCTACGTAGTAGATTAGAGAGAGTGAGTAGTGAGCTATTATGGAGTTATGTTGCCAGACTTGATGCGTGCATAAGTTTATGATATTGAATATTGTAAGAAGCTTTGTGTATTTATTGTGTTTAATATAATGGAGTGTATTGACTGAATCAAGGTGTTAAACATGATCGTAACTAGTTCTTGCATGGTTGAATTCATTATGGCTATTGTTTAAATCCATTACTCTTTAGATCTAGATCTGGAATATGCTCTATAGAATGTTTATACTATTTATGGATCTGAATGCATCAACTCTTCATCTTGCTAACATCCTACACAAGAAACCCTAAAGAGGGGCTTGGTACCTTTGTGTGCTTTGGGTGAGCACTCAGTCTAGGTTGAGTGATGTGCAGTGCATGCTTGGGTTATTTTTGGTAAATTCTAGGCTGCATCATTGGTTCCATTTTCGGGACCTCTTTTTCAGTTGTTTTTAGGATGGTTCATGATGAAGACATACCGGTTGACCCTAGCAAGTGTTGAGGAGTGGATAAAATATCTAGAAGAAGAGTATGCATGGAGGTTCAACACCGGATCTGAGTTTAACACACACACATGGGTGGAACAAAATTTATGATTGTTTGTATGAGAGCTTCTTTTTTATCTTTCAATCGAGTTGTATGAGTGGTTGGTTACTTATGCATCTAAATGGAACTGGAGGTATCACACACTTGTCTAGATGTAGGAAGAATTTTAGGCCCTTTATGATGTTGATCTGATTTGGACATGCATTGTGGATACTTGGTTTCATGGTGTTTTGAATAGTTATATCTTGGAGTATTCAATTTCCACTTATTCTTTCCCAGAGGTAGCTAAGTTCCATTTTTATGCTATATCCCAGGGAACTTACTTGCAAGGCATTCCACTGGTGATCAAGATCTTGATGGTAACTTGAACTTGGAAGAAAAACCGATGGCTAGCTAAACCCCACCACATGGGGGGAAGGAGGTTTGGTGAAAGATGGTCAGACCTAGCAGCAGAAAAAAAGGAAGAGAGAAGAAAGGTGGCTTAAGTATAATGAGGCATGTGAGAGGGAGATAGAGAAGTAGTGGGATGTTGCAGAGTGAATGGCATTGAGGAGAGAGATGGCTTGTGAAGGATTTGGAGCTCACGTAGAAAGGCATGGAGCCAGAGCATCAGGAACTCCCCATTTGGGAAAGCATGAAGGGACCCCCTCTTGGCCTCACATGGAAGAAGTGCCAAGTAGAGATGACTTGGGCCATGGGTGTGCATCTGAATCTACCTGGAAACCTAGCCCTTGTGCTTGGTTTTCTAGTAACTTACTAGTATAAAAGTAGTCAACAAGCTAATTTGGGGTAGGAGAGAGAGGAGTAAGTCAGGTGGAAAAGTACACATGATGGTAGGAAAACATCTTCATTATTGTTTGGAGGTACCTTTTCAGGTGCATCATCCAGAACAAATTTGAGCAGCACAAAATTTTGGACTCACTTCTGGGAGTGGTACCACACTTCACAAGACGTAGGGGTTTAGTTCAATACTACTATTGGGACATAGGGAAGTACATCTTCTGGTCCACTTTGGCTACAGGTGGAGGATCAAGAGGTATAGGTGGTTCTAGTTCAGTGGATCTAGTGGTTCTGGAGGTAGAGGTAACACAAGAGGTTCTGGATCAGGTGGGAAAGGTCCGCACCAACCCCAAAATATTTACATGGAGATGTCTCTTCATCTTCCAGAGTATAGGGGCATAGAGGATATTGCTTTGAACATGTGCACATGTGTGAGATATTGTGGCATGCAAAAGGGATCACGACTTTGAGAGTGCAAGGAAAGTCAATTTTCCACTACATTACAAGGATGACACACACACAATTGGTATAGAAAGTTTGACCCTGATCAAACTTGTGTAGACTATGTAACATTAAAAGATGCTTTCCTTAAAGAGTTTCACATCCCTGAGTTTGAGTAGAAGAGTATAAGCATGCTCAAGGATATTAAACAAGGCACTACTGAGAGTGTCAGGGAATATGATGCCCATTTCAAGACTTTTATCTAAGATTTCTTATGATATTCATGCAAGCCAACATGCACAATGGTTTGTTGGAGGTCTGATCACACCTTTTAGAAGGGCATTTGTCACATAAGACATACATTGATCCATGTGAAGCACTTGAAGTAAAATTTACGCATTGAGGTAGTTGGGAGCATAGACACTGGGGTGAGCCCATTTTTGGAAGCACAGATTATAGCTATGGAAAAGTAGTTGGAGAAACTATCGGTCAAATTCAACACATGAGATGTGCATGGGGATTTGGTGTACAGATTGTGAAGTGGAAGGGCACACCAAGGATAGTTTTCCCCATAGATCAATGTGTTCATTATTACTAGACTGTGAGATATGTCATTTGAACCATGATGTTGCCCACTTGCCCATTATTACAACGCACAATAAGGAAGAATGTCTCTTGCTATTGTAAAATTTTTAGGTCCATGACTCATGATATGGAAGACTATCGGTTGATTGGTCAGATCCATGATGTTATAGATATTGGTGTATGACAAATGGGAGTATCAGATAACTCTAAAGGAAAGGGTGAGCATCAGGATCACAATCAAGTGTGCTATGATCGGAATGAAGGGATGTTTTGAAGGAGGTCATGGCAGAGGTCAGAGGATACCATGGTGGATTTGGAGGCCGAGGCCATGGTGGTGGACGAGGTGAGTTTCCTCATGTGGAACATGTTTTACATGTGGATCTCCTGACCACTACAGGTGTGAATGTCCTTAGAATATTACTTGTTCTTTTTGTGGGAAGAATCATAGTTATGAGGAATTCCCAGACTTATATGAGCATCTTAGTAAGCAACATAAACAAGAAAACAAAGGCACAGGGATGGTTAGGATACAACGTGCTATGGAAAATTAGTGGATGCCCAAGTTGACACCTAGAACCGAAGCATTACCTGTAAAGATCACTACACACGTTGAAGTGGCATGCATGCAAAGAAGCATTACAACAGAGAAGCCCTACCATCACTAAGGAGGAGGTTCTATATGCATGGTACTAGATCCTACCCATCGAAGGAGGTTTATCAAGAAACCATGGAGGTACTCAAAAATCTTTAGGGTGAAATATAATGTTTAAAGGATCAATCACGGAAGATGGAACAAAAAAGAAAGCAACAGAGATGGTCCAATCTGATATTGATGACTTGAAGGAGGTGCAAAATGTTGTGCTAGGAGAATATCATTCCATTATTAGGGAATTGGCTAAAGGGAAACACACATGCATGCAAGTATTATTGAGATGGATGACAGATGCAGATCCTACATGCAAATCTTCCCCATAGCTTGGACTATGACAAGGAAATCACTCTAAATGTTTTGTGGATGGATGGATTTTGAGTAATATATTGATTGACACAGGTGCATGGAAGTTAATGTACTTACTTTAGATGCATGGGTACAGATGGGGAGACCCCATTACAACCATCTTCTAATGTGTTGTTTATGGCTAATCAAACTAAGGCCAACTCCCATTGGAGTTTTAAAGATGCATCCATTACTATACAAGGGGCCAAGTTCATAGGGACTTTGAGGTTTTGGCACTTGTAGAAGAAGACAACTTCCCAGCTCTACTTGGGTGCCCTTGGTGTTATGCAAATAATGTTGATCTTTGGTTCAACAAGGGATATATCAGTTTTGAGAACAAGGAGGAAAGGGTTATTATCCCTTTAACCGATGGGAAATCTATGCCCTATGTTGAGCCTTTGAGTGAAGAAGATTTGAAATAGGATCTATGTGCATGCCATCCGAGACCCAGAGGTCCTTGAGCCATCTAAGGAGGGTATCCTTTAGTGGGAAGATGCACAGTCTATTAGTGACACTACAAGTATTTCTTGTGATAATTGGGCCCATGGTACTTATGAACTAGTTGGGTGTGAAGTAAGGACCACATTTGCATGGAGGAGCAGACCTCATTGTATCAGGAGAATAGGTAACAACTCGGTACCTCGTACACTAGAGAAGGAGATCCTATGGTATTTTATGCATGCCATGGAAGGAACAATGGACCGACCAAGTGGAGAGAAGAAATATGTTGATATATACCCTATGTGGATAGAGACATAACGTGTTGGTGGGTGGTTCACAGAGATAATCTTATAGAATGGGATGAAATTAGGATTGCTCTTTCTACTAATTTTTTTAGAGCAATGCACCTACTCAAATATGCACTTATCATGGTAATCAACCTATTCAACACCACGTTCACAGTGTGAGAGACTCTGGACAGAGGGGTAGGAAGCTTTACCACCTTCACTCTGGGTGCACAAATTTTATTCCACTTTACAAGGTTGTGCGTCTTGGTATGTATATGTGGAACTCCATAGAGAGACTAGAAATTGGTAGGATTTGATTGCAGGAATGATCCATACTTTTGACTACTTCTCTACTAAACCTCCTAGAAGAAGAGGCATTAAAGGTTATAAAGCACTTAACTATGGGAGATAGTGCCAAGGTGGAAGAACTCATCTAGGAGCTATTTGGTGGGACAGACTCAAAAGCACACTTTGATGAAAAAGAAGGGACAGATGCCACACTACTTAAGTGTGCTTGCTTTGAGAAAGAAAAAGGAAAGATGGTCTACTTAGTGGATGATGAAGAAGTAGAAAATCTGGATGTAGATCATTCAATAGGTAGGCGTGAGGTTTTGGATAGTGTAGATAAGACCACGCGTGCCTATCATGAACCTATGAAAACAAAGAAAGTGAATATTGGCTCGGATGTTGAACCTAAGGAGGCCATAATTGGGGATTATTGGTCTGACTCTGAAGTGGCAAAAATCATTGAGTTACTATGATATTTTAGGACTTATTTCCTAGGGGATACCATGAATTAAAAGGTGTGCATGAATCATTAGGGAGATGAAAATCAAGCTTAAGGAAGGTGTGCACCCAAGTCAGGAAGAGACCCTATAGAATGAATCCTAACCTACGCGTAAAGGTTAAGGAAGAAATTGACAAGATGTTGAAAGTCTGGCATCATCAAGCCCCTAGAAGAATCGGAGTGGGTTAGTCCCATGGTTATCAGTATAAAGAAAGATGGTGGATTAGGATTTGTGTGGATTATAGAGAACTAAATGTTGCATGTGTAACTGATCCCTTTCCTACGCCCTTCATAGAGGAGATACTAGAAGGCGTTGCAGGGTGTGAAATCTATTCATTTATAGATGGATTCTCTGGGTATCATTAGGTTTGAATTACATAGGAGGATCAAGAGAAAATGACTTTTACCACTGAATGGGGAAGTTTTTCCTATATTGTGATGCCTTTTGGTCTGAAAAATGCACTGTTGTATTTTCACGCATAGTTGTCAAGCATTCAAAGATTTTATTCACAACTTCTTGCAGGTTTATTTAGATGACTGGATGGTGTATGGACTTGTTAAGGATCATTGTGACAATTTGTGCTTAATGTTTGAAAGATGTCGATAGTTAAGCATCTCTTTGAACATCAAGAAATGTGTATTTGCTACACCATTTGGCACATTGTTAGGGCACATCATCTGTAAGGAAGGTTTGTTGGTTGATCCAGCTAAGGTTGTAGTCATTATCGGCCTGGAAGAGCCTACTAGTCAAAGTGAGGTGTGGATTCTTAGGTCACATTGGGTATTATAGAAAATTTATTAAAGGGTATGCTAAGGTTTCACACCCTTGGAAGAGTTACTAAAAGGAAAAGGGACATTTTATTGGGGGAACCACAACAAGCGCACATTTGAGACATTAAAGGAAAACTTACCACAATGCCTATTCTGCACTTTCCCTCATGGGACAAACCATTTCATGTACATGTGGATGCTTTAGCATGGCCATTGGTGCAATGTTAGCTCATCCTGGAGAAGGTATTATAGATCATCCTATCTATTTTTCTAGTAGAAAATTGACCCCTATAGAGAAGAATTATACAACAACAGAGAGCGTGAGGCCTTATCGATGATCTACGCGTTGCATAAATTTAGATAGTACTTGCTAGTGACACCTTTTGTGTTCTATACTGATCACATGGCATTAAAGTATTTGGTAAACAAGCCCATTTTATAGGGTGCATATGTCGATGGGTACTCTTATTCCAAGAATTTGATTTTATAGTTGTGGTAAAACCAAGGAAAAGTAATTTATGGACCAGACCATTTATCCAGAATATAGTCAGGAGAAGACACAGACAATTGAAGATACCATGCCCGATGCATAGTTATATAGTTACAACATGTGCCATCAAAATTAGAGGACATTGTTTTCTTTCTACGTACATGTATGGTGCAGAAGGAATGAAATCCTTAGAGAAGAAACAACTTTCCATTCATGGCACCATTTATGTTGATTAGTGGTGACTGTACAAGTTAGGCCGAGATGAAGTATTACACCGATGTGTACTAGAACATGAGCACACATATATCATGGAAGAGGCTCATGGTGGTATTGCAGGTGGGCACTATGTCAGGTGATGCCACACGCGTGCAAGATTCTACTCATTGGATTATGGTGGGAGACCCTATTTAAGGATTGTAAGGCATATTGCAAGGTGTGTGATCATTTTCAGTGCCTTGGAAAACTAGGGAAAAGAGATGAAATGCCTTTATGACCTATTCCAAGTGTAGAACCATTTGAAAAATGGGCTATAGACTTTGTGGGTCCTATTTCACTAGCCGCGCAGTAGGACTGGATCGCTACATCATCACTTACACAGATTATCTCGACAAGGTGGGTAGAAGCAACACCTACAAAGGATTGTACAACAACTACAACAACCTAGGTTTTTATGGGAAAATATTATTACAAGGTATGGATGCCCGCTAAGTTTGACAAGTGATAGGGGCACACACTTTTTGAATGAGACAATCAAGATATTATTGGATGAATTTATGATTGCACACCATAAGACTACACCCTATCATCCTCAGGAAAATGGGACTATTGAGGCTTTCAACAAAATTTTGAGCCAGACATTGACAAAAATATGTGATGTTGGAAGGAAATATTGGGATGATAAATTTTTGCCGTGCTTTGGGCATATAGAACAACATATAAGAGGTTGAACAAAGCACACCATTTTAGTTAGTGTTTGGCATAAAGTAGTTCTTCCTATGGAATTCATGTTACCTTCTTTGTATTTGCATGCATTGGAGGTCTAGCTGATGAGAAAGCATTAGAAGAATGAATTGAAAATTTGACCAAACTAGATGAGTGATGAGAAATACACATGTTGGAGTTAGAAGCAAGAAAAGGCCAGGAAAAAAGCATGGCATGACCGGACACATCAGGGACAAAAAGTTTGAGATTGGACAGATGGTGCTTCTTTATGATTCTAAGTTTTGCATGCCATCCAGAAAACTTAAAGTACATTGGTTAGGACCATATGTTATCACTCACATACTTGAAACAGTGCTTTTCAAGTTAGAGGTGCTTGATGGAATATGGTTACCCGGTTATTTCAATGGGAGTAGGCTGAAGCCCTACTATAAATAAGACTTCTTGGTGTTTGTAATAAGGCAGTGTTGCCATTTAGATTAGGTTTTCATTATGTATTCCCTTAATGTATTTCCTTCTTCATCACTATGCTTTGTCAATTTAGTTGGTGTTTTTGTATAAATAAGTGTGTTTTGTGTGCTAGAAGCTAATTACCATTTGTAGTATTTTTATGTGCAGAGGACTGCACATACCATTGGTGTGGGGTGGATGTTTTACAATGGGTACAAATCAAGGAGTAAACTATTACAGGTGTTATTTGAGTTTGGAAAGGAGTTTGTTAGAAGAGAGATTGCTTCTAAATGATGACCATAGATGGGGATAAATGAAGGAACAATATAATGTGAGGTAAGTAAATGGTCGTGGAGACTACAAGAGAAGGTGTAGTGGTGAGGTACTCATGTGCATGGAAGCATGCTGAAGAGAAGTTTGTAGCCAAAAGGTAGGAAGGTGCGCTAGAAGGTTATAGCTGATGTGAAGATGTACCATGAGAAATTGTGAAAATGGTCAATTAATGAGAGAATTGTTGGTAGGTGAAGGAGAAATAAATGCACTAAATTTTTGAAAATCTATATAAGGATGTGATGTGAGTTCATTTTTACCATTGTAATCACAAGTATTTGAAAGAGCTAAGTGCAATCAAGCTGAGTGATGTATATTGAGGTGCGAAGAGTGTGAAACTAGACGTGGAGAGTAGATTTGTGTAGAAGAAGCTTGCATCCCCATTGGTGAAGGGTTTGAGTGAAGCAGATGCATTGAAAGAGCTAGGGCACATGTGATTTCAAACTAGGGCATGTAGATTTGAGCTAGGGTTTGGACCTTCTCACTATAGAAAATAGAAAGTGAAGCATTTGCACATTATAAAGGATAGAAAGTTGAGGTTTTTTAGATGGCACCAAAGAAAGTACCTGCCGTAAGAGCCAAAGGAAAGAAGAAAGTGGAGGTAGAAGTTGAAGTTGCACCCGAGAGTAATTTTTTGGAGATGTAGTACCCAAAGGTGTTATAGTTGGGAAAGAATGGGATTCCCACATCCGTAAGTGTAAAATAAGTGATTACAACCACCACACATGGATAACAAGAAGGAGTTAGATGTTGTTGAGCATGAAGACCAACAAGCACACAATGGAGGACATGCCAGTATATGATGATGTTGGGGAGAATTTGTTAAAGTAGGTTGGAGTCTATCAGTTGTATGAGCTCCCTTATTTTGGAAAGTATGAACCATTATACCAGTGGTTAATGAGCAGAGTCCATGAGGACTTCTTCTATTTCACTGGATGGAGGGTCAGAATCACAGCCACCTTGATTGCAACAATGACAGGATTAAAAGGCACAGGGTAGACCTTGTAGTGATCTAACTGATAAAAAAATCATGGAAACATGAAAAGAGTTAGGATATACAAAGGGTCCATGGGATGGACATTGACAAGTTGAAGAAGTACCCAGTGGTTCAGGAAGTTGCACATCTAGTAACAAAGTTGAATGACCAAGAGAGGTGGTCGCAAGTGAATACAATGTGGCTACATATCATGAGGAGAATGTTGTAGGAGTGATCTACAACATAGTAGGCTACATTGCAGAGAACATTATCGAGGAAGTGTGCACATAGGTGATAAAATTAGTTTTGGTGCTATTTTACTTTCTTTAGTATTTATGGAGATTGGAGTGCCCGATGGGCCAAAAGACAAGATCTGGGAGTATCCCATGGAGAAAAAATCCCTTGCAAAAAGGTTTGAAAATATTTATGTGAAGGGTCGATGAGTGGGCCATTCAAACAGAGGGTGGAGATGTGGTATGATAGGCTCTCACATGTGGCATTTGAAGAGGAGTGGCACATTCCTAAGGAGTTACCATCAGTGGTGGGAAAGGCAAGTATAATTCGTGGTGTACCAACACTTCTGCATCACATGATTTTCTATGAGGATGGGACTTGGAGCCCATGGTGCAAAATTATGTATGCCTTCACAATGCACTACTTCTAGGCATCATTCCACCATTTTACTGATGTGTGCCACCTAAATTTTATTACAGATAAGGTAGACTGTGACTACCACACTCTGAGGAAGACATATGTATTTCCAGGTTAGACTGCCTATGTTGAGAGGCTCATTTCAGATGTTATAAGCATGAAGCCTGTAAGCTTGGAAATTGGGGACATTGGAGCAATGCTCGTATACCTTCAACTTAAGCCCAAGCTGGAGAATAAAAAATATGTGGAGAATGAGTTCGTGCTCCCTAGGGCCACCTAAGGGAAAACATACAGTGGAGAATGTACCAACTCTCCAAATCCCATGGAACCTATAGAGGTAGATGATGACGAGGAAGAAGAAGAGCATGAAGATAGTGGAGGCTTAGAACATAGGGGCCAGAGGCAACCCATGGATAGAGTAGAGGTTGAGCGTAAGTACCCCACCTCAGGTACAAGAGAAGAAGAGGACTTGGAAGTAGTCCAAGGAGAGCGTCCATTTCAAGAGGGTGTTCAGAAGAACAAGAACACAAGGCATGGAACTCCTTAGTCTGTTAGGAGGTCACCATGACTCTCCCTCAAAAAGAGAAAACTAAGAGGAAAAGGAGGAAGCTAAAGCTGAATGAGGAGGTGGAGGAGTCTGTAGAGAGAGTGCCCTAGAACTCCTGTACCACCAGAGGATGTGGAGGAACCCAAGGATGAAGAAATGAAGGATGAGAAGAAGGAGTAAAGGAGGTAGGAGAAACAGAACAAGATACTACTCATAACATAGAAGATCCAACTCCAAACCTTGGTGCTCAAGTTCCTAAGGGGCCAAGAACAAAGAGGAAAGTGGGGAGTATGCTATGCACCGATCATGGGCTATGATGAGGACACAAGTAAAATTTTCCATGCATGATTCCAGAATATAGTAGGCCTCAAGGAGTTGTATGGATGGGAGTTGATGGACCCAGACATGGCTAATGTGCGTGAGGAAACAATTGTCATGGTCCATGCAAAACTCACATGGATGAGCCTGATTTTGATGTATGTGAAGAGTCATGTGTGTCAAGAAGAATGAAAAAGGCACCACAAAATAGGCACATAACTATCAAGCCCACTGTTATGTCTGATGAACAGGTGAGTAATGCCTTGGTGAAGGTATCTATAGAGGTGGGTGACAGGAAGGAATGTAGATAAGGCTGCAACTATTAGAGTACTAAGAGAAGATATCAAAGCTAAAGATGCAAAAATAGTGCATCTAAAAGGAGAGAAGGACCTAGAGAAAAAGAAGAATGGGGTCCTCATCAAGCATGGTAGAGGAGATTGGTGATCATGTCCTAAAAGCAAGACCACACTTGGAGTCCAAGGTACAAATTCCCTTTGGCTATGCATTATGTGTGTACTTTAGTTGATTTGGTGCTTGAGGATGGACCATTCACATGCCAAACCAAAGAACCTGAGTAGAAGAAACAGAGAGAGAAAAGGATTCAAGTGGTTAGAAATATTTCATCTTATGAAGCCTTGCTCCAGACTTTGTAGGAAGAGATGAAGAAAGCAGACCAAAGCATTAAATATTTGTGCAGCTCCAGAAGTAGTTATCTAGAATCAAGACAATGGTAGAAGACAATGAAGTCCTGAAGGTGATGAAAGATGAGACATTGGGGTGTGTGCAGAATGATTGGCACTAGTAAAAAAAGCGTGAGGCCCTTGCAGCAGCCCAAGACCCCCATAAAGAAAGGTTGGATGAAATTGGAAAGCTTATAGCAGAAGATGGATCTTCTGGAAGGAAGGGTGACTACAATGTCCAACATTGTTATAGTATTACAGAATGAGAAGGAAGAGATTGTGCAAGAGGAGTTAGATTCTATTGCATCGGATATTCCTAGAAAAGGTAGAAGCCATGCTAAGTGATTGGAAAACCTTAGAGGCTGAAATCAAAGAAGAATATCTAGAGTTAATTCTTCCTAGTTGAAACAGAGGATGTTGTAGGGTGAAAGTTCATTCTTTGTATAATAATTCTTTAATTTCCTTTCATTCCCATTCTTTATTCTTTAAAGTATCAAGAGGAAACCATTTTTTCGGGGTGGAAATGTAGTTTAGTGTGGGGTAATGTTGAGTAGACAAAGTATGACACTTAGCAGAAGGCACACATAGAAGGTTCACGCATGTGGGAACAGGGCATGTTTCAAAGGTGTGGAAGGATAGGGAAGGAAACACATGTGAAAGACAAGGACAGATTTGGGACTTAGCCATTTTCATGATTACGGGCTATTTTTGGAGATAGTGCAGAGCACACAAACCGGATAAAGACTTGTGCACGACACACATAGGCTATTTTTGGAAGAGCATCTACTAAGCACTTTGCATGGGTTGAGTTAATAATAGAATTACTACTACTAGTTAACTAAGAGATCTATTATTAGCGCACTTGCATGTGTGTCTATTATTGTAAAGGTGCATGGCTATTTTCAGCATGTGACCTATTTTGGGAATTATGTAAGTGGTGAAGGGAAAGTCCCCACCCTTATAAATATGTAGTAATCTGTGTATAATATAAGAGAGAGTGAGTAGTGAGCTATTATGGAGTTATGTTTTGCTCTTTAGAGATCTTGATGCATGCATAAGTTTATGATACTGAATATTGTAAGAAGCTTTTGTGTATTTACTGTGTTTAATATAATGGAGTGTATTGACTGAATTCAAGGTGTTAAACATGATCGTAAATTCCCATGATTTATTAAAGATGCACTTGGAATTCATAAATTAAAATATGACTCAAATACTTAGTTTCTATTATGGCTATAGCCAAAGAATCAAATTTTGAAGGTAGACTCATAAGCATCTTTTTGATTATGCTTATATCATCCAATTTTTCTACATGAGATTTAATCGATTTATTAGGCAAAAACATAACTAAAGAATGACTCTACTGGATTCTAATTCTTTGATAGACATATTATGACAATATCTTTTAAGTAATTGGAGTTTGGTAATTTTAACTTTCTCCTTACCTTGAAATGTAACTTAGAGAGTATCCCATGCTACTTTTTCTTTGTTGGCTCCTACCACTCTAAGAATAATGTTTTCGTGCATAGCTTGATGTATATAGAAGATGGATTTTTTGTATTTTTTTCTTTATTCCTTCAATAGATACTTCTCTTCCTATGATAGTGTGTTGTACGCTACTAGATTTTCTAGTTCTATTGATCTATAAAATTCAAACTTTGGAAACTTACAAAACCAAACATTTATTATTGTTCTACTTCCAATTATGAAAATGACAGATTGTGAATTAATGGTGAGTAAAATTGAACTTAGAATGAATTTTACAATAAAGGAATAACAAATCAAACACCAAATTTATCCTAGAAACCCCCAAGTTGAGGGAAAACTAGCTAGAAGGGAAATTTCTCTTTCTTCCCAAATTTTATTGGCCAATATGAATGAATACAGATTACAACAAGAGGAAAGGAAGTAAAATAATGTATACACTCCCTCTCTTTACTTGGTTTCTCTGTTTCTACACCTTTCTTCTACAAAATCAACTCTATCTCCAATGGTTTCTTGCTCACTTCTTGCATTAAGACTTCGATGATCCATTCCACTTGTTCCCCCTTGTATTTATAGTTGTTCTCATGTCCTCCCGTGCACTAGAGAATGAGAAAAAAACAATAGAGGAAGATACACAATCTGAATGCTTCAAATCCATGACTGTTCATGGAGTTTCTTTTATTTTTTTTCCATAAGTGATAGAACCACTAGTGTCTATAGACCGGAGGTTATGCAACCATCATTCTCGTGTAGGGGTGGTTACACAACCTCCGCTCTGCATAGAGAGGCGATCCTGTAACTTTACAAAAAAATTCTCTTTTTCTATCTTTTTTTTTTGGCTCTAGGTGATTCTAATAAAGTAGTGTCTTTTCTGGATCCCTATGGATCACACCTCCCATGCTTAGGAGATTTTTGGTCCCAAAAAATCTTAGTGGGGGAGTAGATGAGAAAACAACTCCCTCATTTTCTCCTTCAAGTACCATCAGGATTTCCTTGGTGTCTTCCCCTTCTGTCTAACTTGCTAAGACTCATGTGGGCCTCTCCTTGTCTCTCTGACCTTTTTCTATAGCACTACGTCCTCCTCCAACTCACCTTGAGAGTCCAAGAGAAAATATTCTATAGAACATAACAACTGATATCCTTATTCTTCGTCAAGCATGGATGGCTCATATAGGTGAAAGTTCTCACAATTTACTACTGAGTACATCTACATGAAGTGTGGCAAGTCAACTCTGAAAGCATTTTCTCCAACCTTCTCAAGTATGGTGAAGGGTCCATACCATAGTGGCTTGAGTTTTCTTGCTTGACCTTGAAGTATCTCCTTACTCAAGTAAATAGAAAATCTATCTCCAACATGAAGCTTGTGTTCCCTTCTATGCTGATTGTGCTTAGCTTTGTACTTGGATTGAGATTTCTCCAATTGTTCTTTCACCTTGAGATGGATTTTCCGGATCCTCTCAATGAATTTTGTTGCTCTAGTCACCTCCGAATCATGTATCTCTTCCTCTTCTACCCAACTACTATGTCTAGTGGATTATTTGGTAGATATCCCAAGCATGCTTCAAATGGTGACTGCAAAGTGGATGTGTGTACTACCGGTTATAGGAATGTTGAATTTAGGTTAAGGACTCATCCCAAGTTTGTGGATATTTACTATTATACCCTCTGATTAACTACACCAAAGTCCTGTTAACTACTTCCATCTTCCCATCTTTTGTGGGTGGAAGGTTGTTCTTCTCTGTAACTCGGTGTCCATCTTGTCCCACAACGTAGTCCAAAATTCCTCAAGAACCTATAATATTTGTTAGAAACAATAGAATTTGGCAAGCCAAAATGCACCCATACATTAACAAAGAAAAGTTCAGCTACCTCACTTGATTTTATTGTCTTTTTACATGCCATAAGAACACACATTTTGCTAAATCTATCAACAACAACATATAGATAATCATGGCCATGTTTAGACATTGGTGATCCTCCTACAAATCCTAGAGAAATTTCCTCCCAAGGACGAGTTGGGACTTGTAAAGGCATATAAAAACATTACCACCTGATCTTAGGCTTACTTGTATAACAAATTTTACATCCTCTTATGAATTTTGATACTTCTTCTTGCATATTGGGACAATACATGTAACTTTGCAAGTGGGCCATGGTTTTTCCAACACTAAAATGACCAGCTACTTTCAAAGTATGTGTTTCCCTCATCAATAAAAGTCTCTCCTCCTTTGGCACAAAGATCTTCCCCCTCGGTAGAGTAACCCATCTACAAGATAATGATCTTCAATCCCTATCTTTTCAGCCCCTTTGGAATGCAAAATCTGGCTGATATGTCACCCCAAATTATTTATCTTGAGTATATGCCTCTCCATAAGTTTCCTTCGTGAAGGGCTGAAAGTAAGAGATAGTGGGAAAACTTGATATTTTCTATTGTATGGGAATCCTAGAAAACATGGACCTATCACTAGATTTGTGCCACCTTTCTTATACTTGATCACCAAATGGAATTGCTGAAGGAATCCCATCTATTTGGAGTGTCTTTTCGCTACAATTTAGAATATGCTTGGAAATCTTGGATAGGTTTGTGGTCAAGTGTGCACAATAGTTTCTTTACCCAACAAATAATGTTTCAAAATTTTAATTTCCTAGATTAGTGCATACATGTCCTTATCATATACTGAATATCCTTTAACTGCTGAAGTAAAATTTTCAGAATTATAACACAAAGGTTTACCTTCCTGAAGAAACACTTCTCCCATAACATAATCATTGGCATCTATATCTACTTCAAATGGCTACTGCAAATTAAGAAGAGAAAGTACTGGTACATGGCTAATTGTATACTTTAGCAATTCAAAATCCTGATCATGTTCCTTACCCCAGTATAAACATGTACTCTTTATGGCCACTGTGTGTAGAGGTGCTGCAATAGTGGAGAATCCTAGAATGAAATTCCTCATGTACTATACTGCTCCAAAAAATCTTCTATTATCGGTGGCTCCGTTGGTAATGGATTCCACCTTATTTGGGTCCACTCGTAACTCTCCTCACCCAACCACATTCCCAATATAGACAAGTGATTGTTTGAAAATTTACACTTATTCATACTATATAGCGAGTTGTTTCTCCTTGAGAACTTGCAAGACTTGTTGCAAATGTATTAGATGTAACACCCATGTGGCACTAAAAATCATAATATCATCTAGATATAAATTACACATGAATCTATTAATTCCCACAATACATCATTCATCAATCTCATAAATGTAGCGGGTACATTACATAAACCAAATGGAAGTACTAACCATTCATAGAAACCATGTTTTTTTAAAGCATTCTTCAATATATCCTCCTCCTTCATCGACCTAGTGATAACCCGACTTGAGATCCAACTACATGAAAAATTTTGCATGTTGAAGCTGGTCAAGAGATCATCTATATGGGGGAATGGATATGTGTTCTCTATGGTAGTATTGTTCAAAGCATGGTAGTCGATGCACATTCTCCAAGACCCATCCTTTTTGGCACCATCATGATAGGAGAACTATATAGTGAGGTGCTCGGATGTATTACCCCTTGGTTTATTAGCTCATGGAGTTATTTTTTTACTTATGTACTCTCCGAAAAAAATGCCTATAAATCCAATGTTTGGTAGAGGGGATGAAATAACTTAGTCTCATGCTTACCTCTTTTTTTTTGGTGGTAACCCATTGGGAGTCTGGAAAAAATCCTAAAAATACTTGAATAATCCTATCCAAATCCTTTTTCCCTTATTAGCAAAATCTTAAATCTCTATCCCATGTTGCTTATCCTTTGATAAAAGTAAACAAACTGGTTATGATTTTACTAAATAAGTATTTTTCTTGGTTAACACTTACCATAGAAAGTTTTTCGACATTGGTGTTCCCGGATGTTGTAACTAATTCCATCCTTGACCCATTTGTATCGGTTCTCCCTCCTCGTGAATATGGCATCCCTAATATACAAGTATGGAATTTTGAAAACAACATGTTGGATAGATGTTTTACACACACAAACCTAGGTAGTCATGGAATAAATCCACTTTCTAATTATTTTCTAGGTATTACTTTAATTAAAAATCTCATGAACCATAACTTGGAAATTTTGCAGCAAGTAAGTAGTTGTGTTTGGGAAAGTTGTGCGGAAAAGAAGAGGATGTATAACAGTGGTGAGAAAAAGAGAGGATGCACTTCACAATAAGTAGATCACAAAACTTATTGCAACCTTATAGAATAATTAAATACTTAATAAATGTCACATTTTTTAGCAGATGAAAAAGAAATTGATTCAGATTTAGATTTTAAGTAACACAAATTTTACCATAAAATCCTCACTTGAATTTACAATGAGACTTCTATGAGATATTCTTATTATTCAATTTTAAACCATTTTAGACCATTTACAAATGAATATGAGAGAATTCCAACACAAATTTTGAAATCTCAATGCCCAAAGTACAATAGTTGGTTGCCAAAAATTTATATCCCTTAGCCCGTAGGCCTCCCTTTCTTTTTATAAAAGTTACATTTCCATAAATGCTTAACAACAAAACTGTAAGGATTTGAGAGTTTTCCTCCTCAAAATCCTCATTGCATTTCATGCATGAAATCGGAATGTTTGATCATTTAAAAAATTAATAATCACCTCAAAAATACCACAAAGTAATTGAATTTTTCAAACAACTTGAAGTAATGGATTTTAACCGAATTACTTAAGTTTTATAATTAAGCTCAATTAATTTATTATATCATCAGGAAAGAAGAAGAAGAAGAAGAAGAAGAAGAAAATATTTTAGTTGAATTACTTCGTTATTGACTTTCACCTTTTACCAAAGAATAAATTTGCCCAAATTAAATTTGATAAAGCACTATTTGCCTGAACTGTTCATTTCATGTTGAAAGTTTTTTTAAATTTTTTTCCTCCTAGATACTTCCACCAAAACCTGATTTTCATGATTCCATTGTGTAGAGTAGGTTGAAAGCTTTCTAGAAAGTCTAAGATCTTGAAAAACAAAGCACCTAGTAAACATTTATGGCCAATCAGGTTTTCAACCCCCATTACTACTTTCCTTTAACGTGTTACAAATGTTTTTTTAATTTTTTTATCTCATTTACTCCCATAAAACACTAATTTTCATGATTCCATGGCGTAGAGGACGTCGAGAGATTTCCTGAAAAATCCGAGATCTCGAAAAATGGAGCACCGAAGAAAAAGTTATGGCCAAAATAAGTTGTCAAAATTCCCTTCTTTGTGTGAATGTGACCCATGATTCCAAACACTAATTATCTCATTTACTCCCACCAAAAACTAATTTTCATGATTCCATGGCATAGAGGATGTTGAGATATTTCGGAAAGTCCAATATCTCAAAAAACAAAGCACCAGAGAAAAATTTATGGCCAAAATAAGTTGTCAAAATTCCCTTCTTTGCGTGAATGCGACCCCCATTACTTATTACTTGTAAAAGTAAATCAATTTCTCTTTGTATTGTGGGATTCTACAACTACTTTACTTAGTTACTTTATGAAGTAAAGTAACTCCATTTTTCTGCATTACTCTCTTCTTTTTCTTCTTTGTGGCTTTTTGCAACTGCTTTACTTAGTTACTTTATGAAGTAAAGTAACTCCATTTTTCCACATTACTCTCTTTTTTTTATTCTTTGTGGATTTTTGCAACTTAGTTATTTTATGAAGTAAAGCAACTCTATTTTTCTACATGATTGTCTTATTTTTCCTTCTTTGTGGATTTTTTGCAATTGCTTTACTTAGTTACTTTATGAAGTAAAGTAACTTCATTTTTCCACATTACTCTCTTATTTTTCCTTCTTTGCAGATTTTTGCAACTGCTTTACTTATTACTTCAATGAAGTAATGCAACTTCTCTTCTTTGCAGGATTTAGCAACTACTTTACTTATTACTTCAATGAAGTAATGCAACTTCTCTTCTTTGTGGAATTTGGGAACAACTTAACTTCATTATTTTTTTTAAAGAAGTAAAGCAATCCAAGAACACCGATGAATTAAGCTTTTAGTTATGCGGCATTTGGAAATGACTTTACTTGCTTTACCTTTTGAGAAGTAAAGTAGTTTGGTTTTAGCATAGAACTAAGAAGGAGAAGTACTTCGGTTTAGCATAGAACTAAGAAGTAGAAGAAATTTAGTTTAGTGCAGAACTAAGAAGTAGAAGCACTTCAGTTTAGCGTAGAACTAAGAAGCAAAAGCACTTCATTTTAGTGCATAACTAAGAAGTAGAAGCAATTCGGTTTAACGCAGAACTAAGAAATATAAGTCATCTTTGCGGGGTTTGATAATTACTTTACTTATCAATTCTAATAAGTAAAAGCACTTTTATTTAACGCAAAGAAGGAGAATACTTGTGAATCAGGTTTTGAGAGGTGGGAAACTGCAACATGGAAGTAAAGCACTTTGAGAAACCCGATAAACTAAGAGAACAAGTACTTAACTTTTTAGGGACTTTTAGGCATTTTAAGCAAATGGGTATTTCTCCAACTACTTCAAGCAACCTCTTAGCTCCATATGAAGGAATCCCGAACAAATCTGCAAAAAATTAAAATGGGTATCCCAAGATTTCTAAGTGAAATATTTGGAGACACCAATTAGCTCCATCTGTGGACATCTTTATTTCCAGAATGGAAGAAATGAAGATGAGATCCCAGCATCTCTGGTTTCAAGTCTTGTCCATTGGGCTATGAAGCCAAGTTTAACCTTGAAGAAATTAATTTTTCCCTTGAAAATTTACCTTTCGAATCTATGATGAACTTAACACCAAACTAGAATAGCCTAATGACTGTTATCTAGAAATTGATCTGTGGAGCTCTAGATAAAACTCAAAAAATTCTCCAACTATTCAATTTGATCCTGAAGAGAACCGAACGTGGAAACAAAACTTGCAAAAACTATATACAAACATGTAAAATCATACATGTCCCAAGTGAAAACATGCAGAGTGTGCGTAAGCACTTATTTTGCTCAATTTAAAACTAACTACTTTACTTTACCTAGAGGAAAAGGAAACTCAAAAGAATCCTACAACAAGCAGGAGAAATAGCTGCCTTTCCTCACCAAATTAGACCATGTAATTTATTTTTCATTGAACATGGTCCTTAGCAAGAGCGAAAAACTTTTCTGAAGTTGGTTCTCCACCCTTCTTACAAGAGTATCAACAATAACAAATAAAATAAATACCTCCTTTAGTTGTTATGTATTTGGATTTGAGAGGTATTGTGGTTGATCTTTGGTGCGTTGTAGCTTTCCCTCATGTTATGAAATAATCATGACTGGTTGCAACTCCTTTCTTGGCTCTAAACTAGCTAGATATCTTATTGGGCAAGGCCTAATCCTCATGATTTTCTCATTTCTTTGAATCTTGTCCCCATGAATAGGGGCATCCTGCAGACTTTCCTTTCCATGAATAAATTTGCATGCAAGTTGATATAATCCTTGTTCCGCTTCCATAGACAACTCTATAAAATACTCTACCTTCTCCATGATGACTTTTGATTTTGCAATGGATTCATCATGGTTTTCCTCATGTAGACTGATTTGGGCAGCAAATTGTTTTTGGCTATTTTCTCCATGGCTGATTTGTGGGAGTTCTTTGCAACCAAAGGCCTTTGGTATTGGAAGATAGATGGTGAAAATGCATAAGAAATGAATTTAGTGGCTTCTTATTCTTCAATGCAATCTTCCAGATCTGATAAGAAATCAACCTCATTTTCTAATTCATAGTCTAAGTAGCCAATGTTAGAGTCACTAGAAAGTTCTACAAAATTACTATCTTAGGTGGATCAAATTCATCAAGTATCCTAATCTTCTTTATCCACTCCTAAATTTTTCCTTAGGGAATCTTTAATTTACAATGTTTGAGGAGCATTATTGTTACCTTGTATCATTTGCTTCTTTATCCACATCATATCATTGGTCAACTTTTACAACAACCGATCAAGTAGTATTAGCTGAAGTAGAACCTACAACCTTAGGATTTGAAAGCTTGATTTTACCTACCATGATGAGATCATCCTCTACTTCGATAACAATGTTTTGAGCTGCCAACAAGTTAGCAGGACATTCTCTACACAGCTGATAACCAACTTTAGGTGACAAAGCATTAATGAAAAATACCTTTTGATTCTCATCACTAAGGGAAGCAGGAGGAATTTTACAAAGTATCTTTTGAAACTTGGAAATGAAATCCCTCATGTGTTCATGCATTTATTTTCATCTGGATGAAATGTGATAACAAAGCATGCGAATCGTCTTCGGGTTTGAATCTAGCTTCAAACCGTGTTCTCATAGTAGCCCAATTGGTGATACATGCATGTGGAAGGTGATAAAACCATTCCGCAGTAGTGCCTTGAAGCATCTCAATAAATAGTCGAATAGATACATCTTCATGAGGCACTCCTAGAACTCCACAAGCTACAAAAATATAGCTATATGATCATCCAGGTGTTGCTTCCCATCTCATTGAATTTTGGAAAATTATTTTGTGATCCGTGTCGAAATTCATGCGGTGGTGAACAATACAAGATGTCCAATAGTTGGACCCCAAGGAACTAGAGCTGTGTTTTTGCAAATCCATGAATATTTTCACACAAAATTACTCTTGAGTGTAGACCATTCTTTCCAGCTAGACCCTGAAAAGAAACAATAGGACAAAGTAGATACAAAGTCGCCAATTTTTTTACGACAATTTTTTTAACAAAATTTTTAAATAAAAGACTCATGGGATAGGCAAAGATCAACACTATTTGTTTGTTTCCTCAAGGAGTTGCCAAAAACTATTGGTTAGATGTTTTCATGCATAAACCTAGGTAGCCATTGGATAAATCCCCTTCATTTAATGGTGAAGCTCTCCCGTGCAAGGTATTTATTTATTCTAATTATTTTCTAAGGTATTACTTTAATTACAAAGCTCATGAACCATAGCTTGATAAGTTTGAGAAGTAGAAGCTATGCTTGGGAAAGTTGTGCGGGAAAGAAAAGGATGTATAACAACGGTGAGAAAAAGAGAGGATGCACTTCGCAATAAGTAGATTGTAGAGCTTATTGCAGCCATACAAAATAAATAAATACTTAATAAATGTCACAGATTTTAGCAGATGAAAAAGAAATTGATTTATATTTAGATTTTAAGTAACACAAATTTTATGATAATAATGGTATAGCTACGATACTAAATGATAAAATAGAATAAGATTGCAATGACCAAAGAGGGACGGAAGCCTCATAAATATTATTGATCATGAAATCAAATTACATAACAATGCAAGAGCTGTAATATTTATAGATATTAGACAACCTCATATGGATAGAGATGAAACCCTATCATGCACCAACTACGAGATGATAAGACCCATCTCACATGAAAATGTAATTATTACTAATACCAATATTGAATGTTATCCAACATAACAATATTGAATGCAAGTCACTAGACTAGAGTGCACATGTTGCACATTATTAAATAAAAGACAATGCAATAAATATGCCTATGCTAAATTGTGCTAACATTCCCCCTTAATTTTGCATAATTTCCAATGAAGTGGAGAGGAACTCTCGAACAATGTGAATTTGTCATGCAAGTGACTTAGTGAAAATATTTGCCTTCTGCTCATTCAGGGTAGAGACGAAGCGGGAGTTGTATGTTGTGCTTCAATACATGCTCGCGTATGAAATGAACATGTACTTCAATATGCTTGGTTCTCTCATGAAATACTAGATTGTGAACAAGCTTCAGAACTCCTTCATTATCAACATATATTGGAGTAGATTTCTTTTGTGGTAGACCAATTCCTTCCAGTATTTGGTGTAGCCATATTGCTTCACAAACATATTCACCTGCAACTTGATACTCTGCTTCTGTAGAAGAGCGAGAAACAAAGTTTTGTTTCTTGCTTCCCCATGATATCAGTCTAGATCCCATAAAGAAGATGAAGCCTGATGTTGACTTCCTATCATCCATGTTTCCTGCATGATCTAAATCTGAATATCCTATCAAGAAGAAGTTGTCGTTCTTCTTGTACTCTAGACCAAGGTCAACTGTACCCTTTAGATATCTTAGTATTCTCTTTGCTGCTTTCCAATGACATATTTTTGGTTCTTGCATGAAGCGTGATAAATAGATGACTGCAAAGCTGATATCTAGTCTAGTATATATCAGGTAAATGAGACTCCCGATCAACTGCCGATAGAGAGTTGCATTCACCGGTGGTGATGGATCGGAACGAGATAACTGAAGTCTCGCTTCCATAGGTGTAGCAATAAGAGTGTAGTCCATCATCCTGAATTTCTCGAGCATTGTCTTGGTGTATTTCAACTGCGACACAAAGATATGATTCTCTTTTTGCCATACTTCCAACCTAAGACAATAGTGCATGAGCCTGAGATCTGTTATGTCGAACGATCGATTAAAATCCTTCTTTGTTGCATTGATCATTGATCATTATCACGAACTACCTATAATGACTAGATCATCGACATAAACAACCAAAACGACAATCTCCCCCTTGCTTTTTGAGGTAGAGATTGGGGTCATAAAGATTCCTTTCGAATCCATGACTTATGAGATGCTCATCAATTTTGATGTACCATGCCCGGGGTGCCTATTTTAGGCCATATAGAGATTTTATGAGTCTGCATACCATCATCTCTTTTCCTGGTATTACATAACCCTCTAGCTAAGTCATATAGACTTCTTCTTGCAAATATCCATTAAGAAAGACACTTTTCACATCCATTTGGTGGACTTTCCAACTAAATTGTGTAGGCTAGAGCAAAGATCATCTTGATTGTCTCGATCTTTCTCTTGTGGGAGAAAATGTCTCCTCATAATCAATGCCTTCTTGTTGTGCATACCCCTTTGCTACAAACCTTGCTTTATACTTGTCAATAGTCCCATCTGATTTGTACTTAGTCTTGAATATCCATCTGCATCCAATGGGTTTCTATCCCTGGTGGAAGGTCGACATGTTACCATGTGTTGTTCTTCATCACTGATCGATACTTTGAATCCATGACATCTTTCTAAGATTTTGATTATAGGGATTCCGAAGGCGTAGATGGCTCAACTATTTCAACAACTCTGCTCATTAGGGCATAATTGACCTCTTCACGAGCTTGATCATGCGAGTTCTAGGTCCAAGATTGGATGATGTGCTAGGTGCTTCATCCAAATTTGCATCTCTTATTAATTGAGTATGCCATTTAGGCAACTTCTTAGCTGTTCCATTGGCTTGTGGTGGATCCAAGTTTTCATCATCATCTAATTCATCACCGCTGTCATCTTCGGTGGGAACATCAAATTCTATCTTCACAAGAGGTGTATTATGCATGTTTGTTGAGTTGTTGAGTAGAGCATCTGCTTGTTTCTTCTCAAAGAACTCAACATCCCTACTGTGTATAATTTCTTTGCTTTCGGATCCCATAATCTATACCCAAGTGCTTCTTCACCGTATCCAATGAATATCGGCTTCGGCTTTCATATCCAACTTGTTCTGCTGTTCTTCTTGGGTATGTGCATGCTAGCTTTACACCCAAATACTCTTAGGTGTGAAATTGATGGTTTCTGATTTGACCATGCTTCTTGAGGTGTCACTCCTTCAAGAGCTCATGGGCACTATGTTCAACAAATAGACCGTATTTCTTGTAGCTTCTTCCCAAAATGTCTTTGTTAAACTCTGAGTCATCAATCATACATCGCAACATTTCCATGATAAGTACGATTCCTTCTCTCAACTATACCATTCTCCCGTGGTGTGTGAGTAGGAGGCGTTTGTCGATGAATCCCATGAGCTTCTAGTTAAGTCTTGAACTCATTCCTTGTGAATTCCCCCCCTCAATCTAAGCGGAGAGTTTTGATCTTGTAACCAAATTCATTCTCAACAAGTGCTTTGAACTTCTGAAATGTCTCAAAGGCTTGACTCTTGTTTCTTAGACAATATATCCACATCTTTCTTGAGTAGTCATCAACAAAAATCATGAAGTATTGACATCCATAATGACTTGGTTGCATGGGCCCACAAAGATCAGTGTGCACCAAATCAAGCTTTCCGTTAGCTCTATATGTGTTCTTCTAGAAGGGTACTCTGTGTTGCTTTCCAGCTAAGCAATTGTGACACTTGTCGGTGTTGTGCTTGAGTGTATGTAATCCTTTCACCATGTTGCCCTTTTGAAGTGTTTGAGATAGCCAAAACCGATGTGACCATATATTCGATGCCATATTTACGTATATTGTGTCTTTGGCCACTAGAGCTTGATCATCCTTGTGGACAAAATCAAGTTGGAACATGCATCCCACATTGGAGGATCTTGCTACAATCTTGGAATCTCTTGACTTATCTCTTTTCAAGCACACTTTTTCTACATTATTATCTGTCAAAATCCAACTTCAAGTTGTTATCAAGGAGTTGACTAAGTGATAGCAAATTCTTGGTCAACCAAGGTACATACAATACATCTGTGATTTTGCAGTCATGCTTTCCAAGAGGTAGTGAAATGTTTCCAATCCCCTTGACACTATATGATGAGTCATCACCTAATGACACATGGTTCTTGTTAGGTGAGTCACGTATTGTGTAGAACCAATCCTTGCATCCAGTCATGTGGCGAGTTGCACCCAAGTCAACATACCAGATATCTTGTGTGGACTTGGTTTCTTCATCAAATTGAGTAGAATACATGTGGTGTCCTTCATCTGAATCATCCTCATGTTCGACAATGTACCATTTTTGTTTGGGTTTTCTTTGCCAATTATCATTTTTCGCCCTTGATTATTGTTGTTGTTGGACTTCCCTTTATTTGAATTGTTTTTACCCTATTGGTTGTTGGGTTTTGAATTGCTTGATGAACCCTTTTTGTAGGAATTGTACCAACAATATTTGGTGTCATGTTTCCCTCTATTGCAAATGGGACACTTCTTGGTGTTGTCTCATTGACTTTGGTCCCTTTGTTGACTTTTATTTTGTTGGGACTTCTTGTTATTGGACTGAAATTTCCCCTCCTTTATGATTGGAAGATAGTGCTTGCTCATCTTCATGATCTTTGTTGTTCATTACCTCTTCTTGTTGGAGTAGATTGACCAACTTCTCAAAGGTGATTTGTGTGTTCACTCATATTAATAGTTGTCACAAAGATTCGTAGGAAGGAGGAAGTTCTCGCAACACGATTCGTATGAGGTCTTCATCACTTATCTCTTTTCCCAATGCTAATAGAGATGCCCTCAAAGTAGCAACTCGTCTCAAAAAAAACTTCAACCTTCTCATTGTGCTTGAACTTGAGAGTATGTAGTTGTGATAGTAGGTTGAGGATGAAATTCTTATTCTTTGCCTCATAGACTATGCTCAACTTATCCCACATCCTTGGCCTATGTGGCATCTCTAATGTGGTGTTGCACATTGTCCATTATGCCAAACAAGATGATCAACTTGGCCTTTTGATTGACTACTGTCAAATTGAACTTGTTGTCTTCCATCATCAAGTGATCTTGTTGTTTTTCCATCTACAACTGTCCATAGGTCTTCAAACTCAAGTAACATCTTGATCTTCAGTTTCTATGCAACATAGTTGTCTCCTCTAAGCGAGTTGTGAATCGCAAGAAGAACTTGGTGCTTGTGCACCCATTTTGCAATCTGAATTTCTGAAACTCGAATTTTGACAAAGGGTAAGGCTCTTATCACTCTAGGTTTATGGTCTCCCTCTCAATATACCGTCAGGCCGATATACCAAACCTTTCTATATACACTCCCTTCCGATATACATGTCGGTATGTGGAAGAAGATCACCCTTTCAATATACCCATCAGTACGGAAAGAGGTGTTAACTCACGTGAAATAATTTAGTACGTGGTACGTAGAGAGTATGGAGAGGGGTTTGTGTAAGCACAAATGGATGGGAGGGCTCAAATGTGTGTGTATTGTGTCCTTATTACTCCCCATCGATTTTATAAGTTTCGATGCCAGACGATGTTTAGGTAGCTATGTTAGGCGTTAAGTGCGGTAGTAGTCGCGGTGACATCACATGTAAGTGCTTCCCGGAGGCACCGTATATACCGAACTTCTTTGTGAGATCAAAGATTTTGTGTGATTGAACAAACATAAAATAAAAAATTGCAAATTTTTTTTTGACCTTTATGCACCAAGATTAGTACAAAATGCTCCAAAAGTACATCAAAATGAAGTTTTTTTGTGTTCCCCCTCTTTAGAAAAAAAGGTCTAGAATCACAAAATACACAATTTAGGCCAAAAATATTTTTACCCCCAATAGGTGTTTTTCCACTAAATTTAGTGGTGACTCTAAATGTGTTTGGTAAGCTTCTAAATTTGGAAATCTCCAAAATTTAGTAATTTCTCTAAATTTTATAAAAAAAAATTTAATAATAAATATGGAGAGAGTGAGAATTTAACTTGACCTCTTTGTTCCCAAGATCTAAACAAACAATCGAATATTGTTTTCACCTTTTCTCACAAACCGTGATCTAATTTTTCTAAAATTTTGACAGCAACATCATACAATATTTTTCTTGAAACCCACAAAATTTCAGAAGAATCAGAATCTTGATTTTTGAGATCTTACCAATTTACAAGTTAGATTTGATTTTTTTAGAAAAAATGATCCAACTTATCTGAGACTTTTTGTCACATTTAAAGGCCAAATATGAAGATGATTTAAAATTCAAAGTTGTGCACCTCCTTCTTGTCTTATCAAAAAAAAAAAAGCACATCAATCCGATAATTTATGAAAAAGTTACGTCCTTTTTCTAAGAGCTAACTACTAGAATTTTGTTGGCGGAGACTGCTTCAACCTTTGCTCTGAATTCTTCACACCTCCACTTTCAGATCTGTAATTTTTTTCTAAGATCTTCCTCCATTTTTTTAAGTTCTCTTTTCTTTCACAAATCTTTTTTTTTTTCAAGATTTTTTTTTAAGATCTCCAAATCTGAAATATTCCGCCAATATGTTGGATCAATTGGCTATACCAATGACCAATAAAAAAATTTACCTTCCAAATAAGTGGATAAGTCAAATTTTAGTTGAGGGATGCTTGGAAGGAATGGAGGCTGCGGGATGCTTCAATGACTCTCCTTTGATGCAGATCTTCTTCTCCAATAGATCCTCTTCAATAGTGCTCCTCTTCAACCTTGCTTGGATAGAACCTGCTCTGATACCAAATGATAACAATGGTATAGCTCTGATACCAAATGATAGAATAGAATAAGATTTCAATGACCAAAGAAGGATGAAAGCCTCACAAATATTATTGATCATGAAATCAGATTACATAACAATGCAAGAGCTGTAATATTTATAGATATTAGACAACCTCATATGGATAGACATGACACCCTATCAGGCACCAACTACAAGATGATAAGACACATCTCACATGCACATGTAATTACTACTAATACCAATATTGAATGTTATCCAACATAACAATATTGAATGCAAGTCACTAGACTAGAGTGCACATGTTGCACATTATTAAATAAAAGACAATGCAATTAAATGCAATAAATATGCCTATGCTAAATTATGCTAACATTTTACCATAAAATCCTCATAGAATGCATAATGAGACTTCTCGAGACACAAAGTTCTCTAGAAATTTATCTTCTTATAATTCAATTTTCATCCGTTTACAAAATGAACATGAGAGAATTCTAACATAAAGTTTGAAATCTCAATGCCCAAAGTACAATAGTTAGTTGTCAAAAATTTCCATCCCTTGTTCCGTAGGACTCCTTTCTATTTATAAAAATTACATTTTCATAGGTGCTTAGCAATAAACCTGTAAGGAGTTGATCATTTTCCTCCTTGAAATCCTCATTGCATGACACGCATGAAATTGGAATTTTTGATCATTTAAAACAAGAATAACTACCTCACCACTACCACAAAGTAATTGAATTTTTCAAACAACTTGAAGTAATGGATTTTAACCGGATTACTTAAGTTTTACAATTAAGCTCGATTACTTTATTACATCATCAAGAAAGAAGAAGAAGAAGAAGAAAAAGAAATATTCCAGCTGAAGAACTTCATTCTTTCTTTTCCCCTTTTTTCCGAAGAAGAAATCGACCAAATTAAATTCGATAAAGACTGCTATTCCTGAACTATTCATTTCATCTTTGAAAGTTTTTTTCTTTTTTCCTCCCATCTACTTCCACCAAAACCTGATTTTCATGATTTCATTATGTATAGGAGGTCAAGATATTTCTAGAAATTCCAATATCTCAAAAAATGGAATCCCTAGTCAAAATTTATAGCCAATTAGGTTTTGAGCCCCCATTACTACTTTCCTTTAACATGTTGGAGATATTGTTTTTCAGTTCACATACAATGTTACAACCATGTGTAACCAATCCCTAAAGGATCACTTTGATACATAAAAATCAGGTGTTCATGATCCACTCTTTTATAGTGAGCCATCAAGAGGTGGCATTATCATACACACTCCCCCTCAAGAGTAACTCTAATATGCTCAACAAGGTACAAAACATGTGGAAACTTCACAAAAACTTGATAGGCTTTAGTGAAGATATCCACAACTTGATTTCTGATGTTGGACTTCACATAGAAGAGGAATACTTCCTTTAGCTCCTATGTGCATCAATACTAGCAGTATCTTTAGCCACATGGCTCTTTTACTGCTTCAAGTGATGGCACCTGCATCAAAACTTGAACACAAATCTAGCTACATATCTAACAAAACATTAGACAATATCATAATAAGCATAATAGAAATCATACATATTTTTACTTTTAACCAAGTATAAAGGTTAAACATTAGTTGTATAACAACTTAACATATCACTATGCTTAATAATTAACAAATATGTTTTAACAAACATATATCTTATTCCAAGCCTTTTATAAAAGATAAGACTTGATAGATAAATCGAGCCGATCGATAATCATATCATTCAAGAATAATCATAGTAATCATAGAATAAAATGACCATGTAAGAAAAATTTTAAGCTTTGACATGTCATATGTGATCATATTTTTATGCCAAAAAACATGATTTAATAGTAAAAACATTGTCTTAGAGAAACCATGCTCATGAAAGCATCTGATTGTAAGAATTCTAGTCATATTCAAGGATTGAAATATCTCCCCCTTAATGTCTACATCCATTATATTAAAATGCAACTGAAAACACAAGCTTGAAGAAAATTTTCAGTTTTAGGTTATTCAGAGGAGGGCAGAGAGGTAGATTTACAAAAATGTTTCTCAAGAACATGCACATGTTCTTTGTAACCTTCTAGGTACAACTTTCATGATGTATAAATGCACTTGATGCATTACAATATGATATCAACTTCTATTCTTCCTCAGCTACATTTTCTTGCTTTTGCTTCTGATTTTTCTTGTAAATACTAGGCTTGTTGTTTTTAGCATTCTTGACTACTTTATTAGTTTTTACTCTACAATCAGCTTCTTTGTGTCCAAATTTTCCACATTTATTACAAGTTCCATTAAATTTGACTTTGAATGGCTGATTTCTTTTAACAATGTTAGTCTTAGGATTAGATTTAAATATGAATTTAATACTAGAATTCTGATTTGGATTAAAATGTCTAGTATGAGAAGGCTTATGATTTTGAGAGAACAGAGCTTGAGAAGAAATCTCTTTTGAATCAAATTTCTCCATGACTCTCTCTTCTTGAATCAACAAAGAGGATAAAGTGTCTAAATCAGGAAGATCATTCTCATTCTAATACTTGGAATTGAGAATGGAGATAAAATTTCTAAAATTTTCATGTATATTGATTTGTATAATGAAGTATAACAACTTATCTTGAAATAGTTCACAATTACAACCATCTAATTTAGATTTTATGTTCTTAATTTTAGCTAAATAGTCCACAATTTTCTCATCCCCCTTCATGGGAGTTGTGAACAGCTCTAAAACTAGTTTAATTATCTTAGACAACCTACCACCTTCATGCATGGCTTCTAAATGTTTCCATGCATCTGTAGGTGAGTCCATATGGCCTATATGCATCAAGAACTCATCTCTAATGCTTTGTAATAGGATGGACAGAGATTCTGAGATCTTTGAGAAAATGAAATGAGGTTTTTAGGGGTAGCTTATCTCCTGTGGGACATTTTTCTATACCAGTCACAAGATCCCAGAGCTTTCTAGCCATAAAATAGGCTTTTAAACGCACTTTCCAAATGCTATAATTAATTCCATTCAACAATTGAGACTTATCCAATGAAAAACTAGCATAACTAGCCATTTTTATGCTCAGATGGTAATGGAGACAAAAAATAGCTCAAAGAAAAATCAAGGAGGCTAAACAGAGACAAAAACAAGCTACATATATTTTAATTTGTTATACGACTACAAACAACCCAAATTTGATAAAAATAGCTTGAATTGGTCAAGTTCTGGATCAATTTAATAGGGCTAGGTCGCGTTTCAGAAATAGACCATTTTAATAGACAAATTAGCTCATTAATTAACTATGAGCTTAAGATCAAGCATAGCTTGTCATATCTTAAAAGTAGCTAGATTTGGTCTAAAAATAGCTTAAATTGGTTGATTTAAGATCAATTTGATAGAGCAAAATCAAGTTCGAGTTATAAGTGCTTGGTGAGTTCTTTAGCAACTCGGCTCGGTGAGCTAAAGGACGAGTTGTCTAATTTGGAATCCACAAGACAAAGAAAGATTGATGATTTATTTAGAAACTCGACGAGACAAGCTAAAAAACAAATTACTTTAACAAATAAAATAAGTTAAATAACAACTCATACGGGGTCAACACGTGGCACAGATCAACAATACCAAGAAAGGCACGTGTCGGCTTTAAAAAAAATTCTCGAGTGGACGTGATGCTTTAAAAATTAAAGTTAAAGCCTCTTCGGGTCCAAAAAATGTGACAAAAGATAAATAAACACGCGTTAATATGTGTAGCTTTAAAATAAAGTAAATACATGTGTCACTTTTTAATTAGCTTGCATTTCGCAATGCAACTAATAAGTCGAAGCCAATTAATTAAAAATAGAACCGTATACACATGTCTTTAATTAATTGGATCACATTTCACACTCTGACACAATGTGAAAGAAAAGTCTAAGTCAAACAAGCCACTTGTCAAAAAATTAATGGCTTAAATAGTTGACACTTGGCGGCTTTCCACCAAACTTTAAATAAATACTTTGAGTGGATTAAAATAACCCGAAAGTTAACTAATTTTAAAATAAATTTCGGGTCCGAAAAAGGAATAAAATAGGTGTCACAATCTAAGTGGAAAATCCAAAGACAAAGACTGACACCCTGACACAATTAGAATATGTGTCAAAAAGTAGTTAGTTTGTGTTTCGAAGTCGACAAGTGTGAAAAGAAGAATACGTGTCAATTTTTAATTAGCTTAGACTTCGTAGATCAAAACTTAAAAGACTGTGGAATGAATGAAACTTAAATACAAAGGAAAGTTAATAAACTCGTGAAACAAAGAACTAAAGTCTGACACCGTGAAAAACAAATACATGTGTAACTTTTCTATTAGCTTGCACTTTGTAAGTCTCGCAAAAATCTGAAAAATATATACATTTTCAAATACTATTAGATCACACTTCATACATGCAACCAAAATGAATAAATCAAAATGAAGATGTGTGGAGCCTTTTAAATGGCTCACATTTCACAAATCTGACAAATGCAACATAAAAGATACTTGGAGCAATATTATTAGCTCAAGTTTCACAAATTTCAGAAGTAGGAAACAAGGGGTAGATAATGTGAAATATGGAACAATTCTATTGGTCCATATTTTGAAAATGTCAAAGGATAGATAATCCAAGTCCAACAATACGAAGACATGCGTAAAGCCCTTATTGGCTCGTGGATTGCAACTGATAATCAAATAAACAATATTTTGACACCATGAAGCAAGATGGATCTTTTTATTGGCTCAAAGCTTCATACAAACTAAAAAAATGTGAAGATTGCTAGAGTAATATGATTGGCTCAAGCTTCATAGTCAAAATAATTCAAATAATTCTATCAAGGCCAAGTCGATGGTACTAGAGGATTGGCCCAAGCTTCGCAAAGATAGAAAGATGTCATATTGAAGCCATTTGGCACTCTAAGAGAGGGTGTGGCTTCACAAACATGAAAAGAACAACAAGGAAGCTACGTGGAGCAATATTATTGGTAAAAGCTTCACAAAATTGATAATGACAAAAATACGAAGCTAAATGGCATAAAATGATTGGCCCAAAGCTTCGCAAAGACAAAAAAATGGCAAAAATAAAGATTTTACAACCAGGACGGACTTAAAAGTCAAATAAACTGGATCTAACTAAATATTTTAGATCCACATTCAAAAAACAACTGTAATAGCTATTTACAGTGGGAAAACTAGAAAAATAGCTCACATACGATGGATTCAAGTCGTAAATGGCTAAAACAAGATGCAAAAGCACATATCTAAGAAAATAAAATCTTAAACACAATCTAAATAGCCATTTAGCCCATTTTTAATCAATATTTCAAGAAATATTAGGCGGGAACTGGAAGTTTAAACCTAGTTAGCTTGAACACGACTATGGAACTTTTGGGTCTCGCAGATCCATCAATAAACTTAAAGTTTCTTCACTCTTTCAAGTCAAAAGACTTCTAGATCGATCTTGCACACGCACAATCACCACACTCTGATACCATGTTAGATTTAGTAAGGGAAATATAATCCACATATCATATATCCACCATTAAATTTGAAGATTATATATTATGGCATGCAATTGATTAGACAAAGAAATAACTTGAAATAGATAGAAAATAACAGAGCTTAATGAGCTAGAGCTGAAAGAAAATAATGAACAAGAACAAGAGACATATAACACCAGATTTAAGTGGAGAAACCCAAAGGAAAAATATCCATTGTAAAATCATTGTTTATATTAAGAATCTAATACAATTCAACCCAACACTTCCACTTCACTCCTCATTCTTTCACTACATCTACAGAGTTATGTCTTTTGATCAATAATAAAATAATCATGACCATCTATCTCATCTTACATTCTGCTAGTGTCTTACATAGTATGCTCTGCTAGCATATCTTACAATGATCTCAGTCTTTAATGTTGGATTGTACAAATGTAATAGTTTGTTAAAGCCAATCCCAAGAGGGATTACTGCTAATATCCAATCCCGAGAGGGATCACCCAAATCAATATGGGTGGGTGAATCAGTCAAGTTGCTTCACTCTTAAATGTGATTGATCATCACAATACAATTTGATTAGAAAAACTTTAATAATGTTGGGGCATGCCCAAGTGGCTAATCCCACTTGACATTATCACCCCAATGCAGACCTTTTCACTATCATACAAATCACAAGAACAAATACCACGATCCTGGATGCTTATTTTAAGATCGATACCAAAATGATCTATAAACATCAAACTTTGAAACTTACAAAACCAAAACTTTATTGTTGTTCTACTTCCAATTATGAGAATGACATGTTGTGAATTAATGGTGAGTAAAATTGAACCTAAAATTAATTTTGTAGCAAAATAATAACAAAGTAAACACCAATTTTATCCTGAAACCCCAAGTGTAGGGAAAACCGGTCGGGAAGGGAAATTTATCTTTCTTCCCAAATTTTATAGGCAAATATGAATGAATACATAATACAACAAGAGGAAAGGAAGTAAAACAATATATACACTCCCTCTCTTTACTTGTCTTCTTTGTTTCTACACCTTTCTTCTACAAAATCAACTCTAGATCCTATAGTTTCTTTCTTACTTCTGCGATGATCCATTCCATTTGTCCCCTTTTGTATTTATAGTTTTCTCATGTCCTTTCATGCACTAGAGAATGAGAAAGGATGCACACAGGAAGAGTAGGGTTCATTTTAAGAGACCTCTTGGAAATCAAAGGTGGAGAATACCGGTGAATATCCCGGGCGGTTTCATGCGGGAAGGCAAATTTTTTTGGGGTTGTATGAAAAATTTCACCGATTGTCAAGTGCTGCAATGAAAACCGGAGACACGTGATGGGAGATTTGCCGTTGCGTGCGTCAAAAAAATGCGGTGGCGCACATCAGCAGATTCTCGATGACATGCGCGCCAACACGCTTGTTGGACGCACATCATCGGAGGTCCGTTAACGCGCGTCACTACATTTTTTTGACGCACGATAAAGCAAAATCTCCCTGTCGCGTGTCGTAGCCTCTCCACCTCGCTTTCTCATCAAAAAAACTCCGTGTTGCACATCAAAAACTCTTTGTCACACGCCTTCTATGCATCAACAGAATCCTCGATGACGCGTCAGCGGACTCGGTGGCGCGCGTCAACACGGCTTGTTGACACGAGTCACGAGGTCCGCTGACGCACGTCATTGCATTTTTTTGACGCATGAAAGCAAAATCTCCTGTCGCGCGTCTGCAGCCTCCGACCTTTTCTTTCTCATCAAAAATCTCCGTGTCGCACATCAAAAACTCTTTTTCATGCTGCTATGCGTTAACAACATCCTCGGTGGCGCGCTCGTCAACGGACCTCATGTGACGCGTGTCAACACGGTTGTTGACACACGTCACTAAGATCTGTTGATGCGCGTCACTACATTTTTTTACACACGATAGAAAAATCTCCTATCGCGCGTCTGCAGCCTCGACCTCTACTTTCTCATCAAAAAAATCTCGTGTCGCGCATCAACAAACTCTTTATCGTGCATCCGCTGGCGCGTCAATATCTGTTGTACCTCCTTTTTAGCATCAACTATCCATCAAGGTCACGCGCGTCAACAAATAACCCTCATTGACGCACGTCAACAGACCTCTTTGACGCACATCAATGAGGTCTATTGACGCACATCAATGCATTTTTTTGACGCGCGACAACAAATATCCTGTCACGCGTCTGCAGCCTCTGCCCTCTTCTTGCTCATCGAAAAAATCTCCATGTCGCTCGTCAACAAACTCTTTGTCATGCATCTACTATGCATCAATATCTACAGTATCTCCTTGTCTGCAAACCCTCCTTGTCGCGCGTCAATAACTTACCCCCTTGTCACGCGTCTATAATACGGGATATATCATATTGTTGAAAAATGTGAAGTAGAAGTGTTCTACCTGGCGAATAATCTAGGTTTATATAGGGGATATTTTTCAAGGGTAGGCAAAGACGACCCCTAAAAAAATTAAAGTGTAATTTTTAGGTGAACAGGTCACTAACCCGTGCAAAAAAATTCACCTTTTCAAAATTTTCAAAAATGGAATATTCGCCATATTACGAATATTCGCCACTAAAATTTTCCCTGAGGAAGAGACAGTCTAGATGCTTCAAATCTACGAATGTTCATGGAGTTTCTTTTATTTTTCATCCATAAGTGACGTAACCTTTGATGTCTATAGACCAGTGGTTATGCAACCGCCACAGTTATGCAACTTTCATTTTGTACATGGGGAGGTTATGCAACTTTCGCTCTACACAGAGGGGCGGTTCTATAACTTTACAAACAACTTCTCTTTTTCTATCTTTTTCTTCTAGCTCTGGGTGATTATGATGAAGTAGTATATTTTCTAGATCACTATGGATCACCTTTGTATCCATTTTCAAAAATTTCCCAAACATTCTGGGATCTAAACAAGACCTTCATTGTTAGAGACCAATACTCATAATTCTTCCCGTGAATTGTGGATTCTTGTAGACTTGATAAAGATGCCATTAAAATGCTATCAATTTAAAATCCTCGTTCTAATACCAATTTGAATAAAACATCGTATAAGAATAAAATAACAAATACGGAAAATAAAATATACATATAAAAACTCAAAATAAACACATAAATCATTATTGCATCTATGTGCCTCAAGGAACAATTTTTTAGATTTGATTCTTCATATGAAAATGATTACAAAATTTCCTCTAATATAATAGGACTACTCCTAAAACTAACCACGCATAACTCTACAAATAGAGCATTCAATCTTCTAAAAACAACACATGTTTTTGTGCATGTATACACAAATTTTATCTTATTTTTAATTTATCGACTTTCCTAAAATTAAGATTAAAGGGGATTGAACTAAATTAATCTAAAGAAACTAAACAAAATCATGCAAAATGTTGTATGCAAACTATGGATGGCATGCAAAATCAAACTCAAGAATAGATTCATTCGGGAGAAATTATCATTTTACAAGACTTGAAATAATTAAAAATCGTAAAAACCATTTAAGAATCATGTTTGCATAATATAAAACGGATCATCAACTCTCCAAATATATATTTTTTAAAACATAAAAATATAATTACATACAACATTCGATTCGATAAATTTAAGTTCCTATTTGTATAGTCCCTTACCTCTATGCCTATAATGCTTTTTTATGAAAAGAGACCTTATATTATATTAATGCACTAAGATACAAGATAGATTTCAAGTAAAAAAGTGAGCAGATGAGAGCACACCCCAAAACCACAAACAAACTAGGTCAAGCCTAGGAGAACAACAAACACACTAGGCAATGCCTAGGAAACCATCAAAACACAAAACTAAGCAGAACAACAAACATTCCCGAAGCAAGAGGATTATGGTCATCCGAAAAATCAAACACGGGAGGTCCTTTTTGGCATCAGGAATGTCCCAACCAGTGGGGTTCTCCTCTTCATTGTCCATTGCCACCCGAGTAGGGGAGATGGCGAAAGGAGTGGGGAAACTTGTCGAAGGCATTTGTGGTGGTGGGGACAGATTCCACCATCTAACATGTGTGGTTTGAGGGTAACAGGAGATCCCCAACTAAGTTGACGAGAAAGGGGACCCCCACCCTTGCTTTGGAGAGTTAGTGGCGTATGAATCCTCCATTGTTGAGGGTGGGATGAGGAACAATCCGGTTAAAAGAATCTCGTTGAGAATGGCTATGTCGACCACCACAACCATGCGCAAAGGAGGAGCACTAAGATGACAATGGCTCCCAAGCAACATTACACTTTGGGCATCCCCCCAATGTTGCAATAGATTCTACTGGTGGTCCACCTCTAGGGAAACTTTATTAACTTGGACTTGAATCTGCATAAGCACAATGGAGATAACCATAGACTTTTCATACACTAAAAATTGTTGATCAACTTCAGAATTAGCAAAGAAAAAATCATTTCTTTCTTTCCATATCCAAAAAAAAATTTCCCCTATGAAAACATGTCAAATCTAGGAAAATAGGAATAAATTTGGGATTATCTCCTAAAAGGACATTCTATCAAGTAAAACACTTAGGTTTGAGAGGAAACAAAAAGGAATGTATCCAATTCCAAGCAAGTTGTGCTTTTGGACAAAACAAGAAGATGTGCATAAAAGTTTCCAAGTGGCCATAGAATGGACACTTGGGAGCCGGGACCACAATTCGAACAAGTCAAGAACCCATTGGAAGAACTTGGTGCAGAATACACCAGAGAAAGTGGGAAATTATAGGCTCTACACATATAGACCAAATGGTGTCAAATCACCTTCTCCAAGAAGACGAAGTAGAATGAATCCCCCATCGGGTGTTGAGTTTTTAAACCATGGGAATATGAGGGGAAATCAAGTGGTATTCTTTATTGGCTAAATAATTTTGAAATGGGGCATCAACATACCATTTCCAGTCCATCCACCAAGGGCAAGAGGAATGCACAGAAATCTTGTGCAACATATGGTCAAGGACAAAATTGATAATTGTTGTAATACTAGCTTGATCCTGGATGGTCAACCGAAACTAAGTTTTAAGCTCATGCTAACAATACCAGGATTGAGAGTGTTTACAGAATAAATCTTGGATGGTGAAAATTCTACATTTTAAAAGATTAAGCGCAGAGGATCCCTAGCATATCCGCAAAACACTTATCCCGATCTTGAAATATTGGCAACCACCAAAGAGAATGATGGTTCATAGAGAACCCATTACAAACACCATTTCCTTTCTATTGTAGCCATGGTTTTATCCATTACCATGCTTTCCATATTCTTTCTAGCACAAAAGTGTCAACCACTTTAATAGGAACAAAAGCAATAAGGAGGTTAAAAATCCCAAGCCTTTCCATGTGTGGTGGCCGTAAGGTGATCCTACTTGATGCCATGGTGTAGAAGAACTTTCCACACTTCTTAAAATTTAATGCATTTAACAATCCATTTCGCACAAAGTTCCCATCCTTGGCGTTGAATGTCAATAAGGCCCAACCCCTCGGAATCGTGGGGAAGGAAACATATCTCCTAAGAAACATGATGGAAGCCTTTTTCATTGGAGGAATTGGCCTAGATAAGGGATTTGAGGAGCTTATCTAGCTTTTGAATGAAGAATTTGGAAGGCACCCAACACAAGGAGTAGTAAATGTGCATGGCCACAAGAACTTTGGAATAGATATGGAATTTTCTTGCCAAGGACAAGGGTTTAGTAATCTAGTACTCTAATTTTTGGCCACCCGTTGAATAACATATTGTCATAGCTTGGTTGACGATGATTGAAAGGAAAAAGGGATGCCAAGAAATTTAAACTTTTCTTCATGTGTAAGAATCTTCCACTCAAAAAGAGGCCAGCTAGGCGGCGCTTGGAGGAACGATATTTGGTAACACTTGGGTTTTATACCATTGAATGGAAGAGTGAGATGCTAAACAAAAATATCAAGGAAATGCATGACATTGCAGATATTGGATTCGTTCTCAATGAGAATGAGAAAATAATTATCTCTGAAGTGACCATTAAGTAATTGAGAATTGGTTGCAAAAGGAAATAATATTCCCCTAATGAGCCCTTGGGTTTTGGCGTGGGCCAACAGATACCCAAATCCTTCAGCAACTAACACATAGAGCATATGCACTAGCGAGAACCCTTGGCGAATGGAATAGAAAAATTCAAATAACTCGAAATTGAGGCCATAAATAGTGATCTAGACAGAGGCATCAGAAAATAACATTCTTAATGATTGAATGAAAATGGGGCTAAAGCCAAGAGCTTGAAGCGTGGAAAGAATAAACGACCATTCAATTCAATCATAAGCTTTCTAAAAATAAATTTTTATGAACATAGAAGATTGATTAGATCTCGTGAGGTCATTCCATGCCTTCCCAAATGGAAATGATGTTGTCCAAAATATACCACCCCTAAATGAACCCAATTTGTTTTTGTTGAATAATAGTGGGAAGAATATTACATAACAACATATCTAATGCTTTGGAAATTATTTTGGAGGAGACATTCAAAAACATGATAGGCTGCCAATAGGTAATTTTATTTGGATCCCTAGTTTTGGGATGAATTTAATATTCCCTTTATTTATACACAACCCCAATGACTAGTTATGAAAACCCTCGAGATAAACTTGAAGAAGGTATTCACCGACATAGTCCCATAAGGCTTTATAGAATTCACATGGGAAGCCATCGCATCCCTGAGCCTTATCATTGGACATTTTCATGACAACATCGTGGAGGTCATCAATGGTGACCATTTTGTCATAGACCACCTTATGAGTAGGGGAAAGCTTACATGGCACAACAGCCAAACATTTCTCAAGAGTTTTTTGTCTTTCGGTAGAGGGTTGTTGAGCCTGAAAGACCAACTTATAATGTCGAAAAAATGCTTGTAACATGAGTTGAGGATCAGTGACCCGAGCTCCACCATCAAAGATGGCCAAAATTTTTTGAGAATGATTTTTGGCTCTGAGAGAAAGAAATAATTCTTTTGAAACTAGGTCGCCAATTTTAAGCCAATGAATACGGGCATGAATTTGAGCTCTCCAAGAATTTTAATTATCAGCAATTTGAATTTTTTGGTGAAGCGTTGCAATTTGAAGTTTCAGAGTTTTAGAGAAGGGGTTTCCTTGAAGCACCACCACTTCTCACCTAAGAGTGGAGGTGTTAGTAGAGTATTGGAGACATCTAATTTTGGCCAATTATCTACCATAAATTTTAAGGAATCTAGTAGTCGAGTCATATCATCCTCCCACCATTGAGTCTAGTTGGCATGTATAGGTGGATGAAAGCACCTGAAAATGACTTAGCCGAGGGGATAGGTTCCACACACACTTGATATGATTGAGAGTGGGCCCATGTTCCATCAAGGTAGTATTAAGAAAGAATTGGCCTTTATGACAAAAAGGGTTCCTATCATGCCAAGTGATACGAAATCGAATGGGGAATGATACGAAAGGACAAAATAAGGCATGACCTCCATAGGAAAGGAATAAATGTTGTCAAACTCAAAAAATATTGAAATGAAAGCGTAGTTGTATTGAGTTGTTTAAGAACGCGATCTAGTCCTCCTCGGAAATTGGACCAAGTGAACCAAGCTTCAGAAGTGGGAGTGTGAGAGGCATCGTGTGGTCATAAAACTCAGACTTATTGTGCATGAAAAACCATGCCTCCCTTTCGCTAGCTATCCACCTCTTCGATAGGTGGCCGTATTTTCATTGGGTAGCTCAACTATATTAAAATCATCACTTATGACCCAATAAGCATCCGTAATTTTGTAATCTATCCACCGCCAAAGATTGTCCCTTTCGGTCGAATCGTTAGAGGTGTACATATTAATGATGCCAAAAGGGTGGCCATCAACATTAAATAGGACCCATATGGCACGATTGGTGGGGTCAATGCCATGGTCAATCAAAAAGGGCCGTCATTTGGAGAAAAAGGGAAATTACACCCCACGCTCCCTTCATGATTACTATAAAAGGCCAAATAGATTTACAAAGTACCGTAACTCAAAACCTCGTAACTTTCACCTCCTCTAAAAACAAAACATCTAAATTGGAAAATCTTTGCCAAGTTTCGTGAACAACATACTTGCGATTGGATTTTGTAAGACCCGAACATTCCAAGATAAACAATTCATGGGAAATGGTGGTCAAGAGCCATGCCATCTACATCCAAGCCATCAAGGGCGTCAAATGGTTTTGCAGGAATTGAGTATTGTTATGCTTCAAGAAATCCTACAAATCAATTTTCTTCCACCTAGTGTATTCGATGTTGTACTCCTCTTCTATTGAGTCCACACTGTGTGTTGGGATATGATCTCGAGAGATGCGAGAAGGAATTTGGGGCCTTTTGGATGGCCCCTGTGAGTTGTTGGTTAAAAGATGCAACGATGGTTTTAGCATGGTGCCATTGAAAACATAATTTGTTTGGTCCATGAGAACCGAGGCCGTCCTGGGCTTGATGGAGTATTTAGGAATTGAAATGATGAGTTGGCAGCAATAATTGGTTCCTTAGTAGCAGCAGTTGGTTCCTTAGCTTGTGGGCTATGGGGTTGTTCTTTAACAGCTAGCTCACGTGGGCCGTTTGAACCAGAAGCCTTGGATTGCTGATTTTTATTCTTATTTTTCCATCCCCTGTTGTTTTCCAACCTTCCTCCAAAGGGGTTTGACTATTTCGGAGCTTTTTGTTAGTGAGCGATTGCGAGGGACATAAAGAGGATTTTATTTGATCTTATGATCATAGGCTTGGCAAGAGAAACAAGTGTTCGGAAAGTTAATATACATAATACACTTGGGCATAATGCTTATCTCCCATCGGGATTTCCACAAATTCTTTCAATTCTTTAGAGATATATACATTAATGCATACATGCCTCTGTGGATGAGCATGATAGAAACACTCTAGTTCGAGGTAGACCACTTTCCCAATAGAATAAGCATTCTGATGATAGAAATGAACACAAGGCAAGGGTAGGCTAGGAAATTCTACCCAAAGGGAACTTTAAGCGCAAAAGATACTCGAAACCATAAAGTCTTTGGTCTATGGAGATAGGACCAATAAGGATTTGTGAACATACTAGGCAGCTTGTCACGACAAAATTTTGGGGGCATTGGCTATGTCAAAAATTGAAAACGAATAATCCTTTGGTCATATTTTGGACGCTTATCAAGCCGGACTCGTGAGGAGTCCAGAGTCGTATTAACCCAAGATTTGAGCATGCTTTTAGAGGGGATACAACCCACAAAATACCCAATGAGATAGAATTGTTTCAACCATTGACAAGAAGCATTAAAATCATATATAGGTAAAACCACATCGGGGAGAAACATTACCTCGTGAAAGACTTTCGGGACAAACTTCCAAGGACATTTCGGAGGTGGTGCCATTGATTAGAGCTCCACTATCTCCAACCGTGGTTGAATAACCTCGGCTTGAAGAAGGAGAGGCCATTATATAGAGGTGCCCAAAGGGAGAGAAACCCTAGAAATAGTGATGGTATTAATATCCCGTAGTGCCCAAAAAGGCCGCGGAATGACAAGTTTGCAAGGAAGAAACCCTAGCAGAGCCGACTTCAGTTTTTCATTTGCCTATAAAATTTCAAAAGAGAAATAATTTATTTTCATCTCAGCAAAAACTAATTATGTCTGAATCATTATCTACATGCTCCTCCATGAGTACCTCTTGAGAGGTAGAGACATGTCAACGTTATTCATATTGATTTCAGTTTTACCTTGGAGCACGAGAAGAACCTGGCCCATGTTTGTCCGTAAATTTTCACTCTCCTGAATGCACAACATGCTTACTAGAAAATACCTCCTAACCTCTTTGACATCTTCCTTCTTTGATATCCTTTCATCAACGATATCCATAATATTATTTCCTTTGTCAATTTAAGTTGCAACCCACAAGGGAAAGTAATACCTACTCGGTTCCTCCACGGTCATGTCCATATTTCTCCGCTTAGATATTATTTCCAGTAGCACCATGCCAAAACTGTATACATCCACTGTCGCGGTGATGGGAAGATCAGAGATCCATTTTGGAGCCAACTAGCCCCTGGTTCCTCTTAGTACACCACTGAACTCTCTCCACACCAGCTTTGCCAGACCAAAATCTGCTCTATTTGCACAAAAACTTGTGTTGAGAAGAATATTTTCTGGTTTGATGTTGCAGTGAATGATTTGGTCTCTGCATTCCTGAATAGTAAATAATTGAGAGATCCGTTGGGCATATATTCATAAACAACTAGGTGTAACCAGCAGCGCAAAGTGTCAGTCGACTTCCCGTGGTTGAGCCTCCCCATTTCGAATGCGTCGACCACTGTTTTATTTAAATTCAAATGTTTTGACTGCTGCCCGAAAGCTTTTTTTGCTTCTACCCGGGCATCGTGGGAAACCGTTTCCGCATGTTGGATAAGGATCTCCCTCTTAAACCAGTAACCTCAATATCTCTCTGTGCAAAATCCCCAAAGCCTAACCAGATTTACATGTTGTATGTTTCCTATGGTGCTTATTTCAATACGAAATTGCTTCTCCCCTTATGAAGAGCTTTGTAATTTCTTGACAGCCACAATTGTACCCTCTACAAAAGTTCCATTAAATATCGAGCCGAATGCTCAACTACCCAACTTGTGGCTGAAATTCTTGGTCACTATTTTAAGCTCTTTGTATGTGAATTTCCTTAGCAAACTTACATTTCATCCTCTCTGTGTTTATTATGCCACCTTCGATAGGTTACTAAGAAATATAAAATAGCACCAAAAGCAGCAGCGACGGCCACTACAGCAACCCAAATTGGATGGGCGCCGACCATGACTTGTCTACATTCCAGGCATACTTGTCTGCAGGATTGAACCCATTTACACAGCAGCAGGGGAGGATGGTATTGCGCATGCACACTCCAAAAGGCCCACACACAGCATAAGTATCGCACGCTTATTAGGCCACTAATGTAACAAGTGTAAAAATTGTATTGTCGAACAACAATTACGTTGTTCCGACACCATTACTATTTAACACTATCCGTGCAAGCAGATTATTTGTTAGCGTGAATATGTAATACATTCCTGTCACAAAAATATGATTTATTTTCACAAATATCATGCATGGCTGAAGGACTCGGCCCAGGGTTGTGCAACTTGAGGTGCAACTCTGAAACCCACGTTCTCTTGTGTGACCTGTAATCTGCACACTCAATTCACACATTAAACATACATTAATAATATAACAATGACCAAATTAATCATGGATATTCATTCTAACTATGCAATAATCGATATCAAAATGAGATGACTATATTCTAACAACATGCATCCACAGAAAACAAGATATAAGATCCATCTAAGTTATAGCATGATAACATCCAATTTTCCATTATAAACCAATGATATCAAAGTACACAATAATATTAACATCCATCCATCATATATGAGATAAAACTAATTGTATCATATCCTGCCGGTATCCATAACCATATAAGTACAACAACTAAAATAGTGATCATAATGTTAGTTTGGCACTACATGCCCCAAATCAACACACGTGCCACCAAATGATCCAATATGAGACCACATAATATCTAAATAGTGTTCAATCCATGTCCAAAATCACGTAAATTTTTTGAGTCAAAGCAAATGAAATGATGTAAGAAAGAGGTGGGCACTACAACATTCTTGTCACATAAATCTACTTTATTTCTACATTATGTAGCGATGTTTGTATTAAAGCTTAAATGCTGGAAAACTCGACACCTCTCCCTCTCCGATGGTCCAATAACGAACAATGTTATTACTAGCAATTGCACATGAATTGCAAATTACGTCCAGAGAAAATGTAAATATTTATATATTTATTTTGACATGGGTTTCCTCAAGAGAGAATCACTGCTTCATCGTATGCAACAAACAAGTCTCAACCCACTTAGTTTACATTTGACAGCGTACTCCCAACTTGTGACAAAATATGAGCTCTGTAACATGGTGTCAACATCCATCAAAGTATAAAAGAATGAAAGATTTTTTTCAAATATTGCAGTTGCAAATGCTCTGGTAGACATGTGTAAATTGTAGAACCTTACACAAGGCACATAATTTTTTTGATATCTTAGGGGTATTGAATGTTTTTTTAAAATAATAAAATAAAATTAAAAAATTTAAGATATGTATTTACTATTGTTTAAAATGGCCCATATAAAAGCTTCCCCCAAACTGCCCCAAAGAGAAAAATGGAACAAATTTTTTTGCAGCATACTAAAAAAAAGCCTTGCGAAAGGCTTTATTGATGCAAACATTTACACCGTATGAAACAAGCCTGTGGAATATACTACTACTCGGCTCTCAGAATTATGACCTACACTTTACACAACTTCTAAGCTGAATATATATAGACACATTTAAAATGTAGGAACCCCCTTTCTAATGTACAAACACATTTCATTACCAAGAGGCAAACATGTATACGCATGCCTGGAGCAGCTGTAAAACACATCCTCCATCTAACACGCTATCTGCAAAATTTTGATTTTGTCTTTGCGGCTCAACCCTTCTTTGAAATCCTCCCCAGGTGTTGATCCTCCTTCCTAATTTTTATCACTTGGCTTTGCAAAGCATGCCCTTCGGCTTCCACATAGGTTGTCGAAATAATCAGGCTTATTTTCACTCCGTACTTGGAGCCCTCTTTCATCGTTTTCTTGCAGGTCTCAAGTTTGAAACTCGGGAAGAGGCAGATGAGGCTACTTGGCTTGCCATAGGAATGAATATATTATATTACCTCCTATCTGCAAAACTATATTTCCCAACAAAGAGATGGAAACAAACCCATCATGGACTTGGGCACTCCACCTATAGTGTGGAGAGCATTAGCCGATTCGGAAAGTTCAGGAAACTCGGTCCACTTCCATTATATAAAATCCATCTGTATAAAAAAAAAAGAAAATCAGTATATAAATCAAAATAGTTAACCTAAGGTCCTTTTGTAACTGAAAAAATTGACATCAAACAAAAATTTAATTGTGAATAGCTCCCCTACCATTTGCAGTCCAAGGAATCAAACAAGGTGAACATTGGAAGGGTAAGGAAGTCACTCAGTGCCTATGACATTAATCATGGTAGGCACACCATGCTCCATTTTTTTCTTCCTTTTGTGTGATGTGTTTGATTACAATTATCTTCTGTGGAAAGCACTTGCTCTCGGTATTTGTTTTAAAATAAAGAATGAACTATGCATCCCTACAGAACTGCAACTACAAAATGATTTCTCTTATTACCAAGTCAAGAATGGCCAATTTGATTTAAAGATTGTATAGTCCAAAAAGTAGATAAACATTGTAGCCTAAAAAAATCTAAAGTAGAAAATCAGATTGTTAGATATTATTATAGGAAATATCTAAAATCTATAAATATCTAGGATAGTAAATATTTAGGACTGTAAAAAATATCTAAAATCCGGCAACTTTATTGAAGCCACTGGAATTTGACACTTTCCAGCCAAGACATCTTCAAAGGTGGACGCCTACCGCGAATAAAGTAACATAAGTTGTCTTCCATTTAGCTGGATCCATTTCTAGGGAAAAGGGCCAAGGTTTGCGTGGTGGATCTATTGAACTTTTCCACAAGCTTATTTTCATGCCTTTCCAAAACTTTGTCCCAGGCAAAAATATATCTGTAGGATTTCCAAAGCTTTTCCAGCCAATCTCAGAAGAGTTTCAACCGCCTACAATGATAAAATTACCCGAGTCCAATATCAAAGCTTTGGAAGCTTTATCTTTCTGACTCTTGTTACTCAACCAAATAGTTCGACTGTTTCGTATCGGAGAGTGTGAGATAACCATCTTCTTCCATCTTGAATATGCCTGGCATGTTAACAAGGGAGATTCTCTATTGGCCGCCCAGACAATGGCCTTCTCTGTGACTCGGGCATACCATATGCTGATGTACCAGTTATTGGTTCCATTCGCATTGAAAAATCCCAATTCAAATGTTCCGTTCTTTAAAACTATAGTCTGATTTCCAGTGAGAAAGGTCCCCAATCCAAGCACATATCCAAATGAATCGCAATTGTGAAGTAATGTAAACATGGAAATAGCCAATAGAAAATATTCAAAACAGTTTAATTGCATTACACCCTGCTTTGCAGTTTCTTCCACTATTGTATTCAAGAGAATAAAATGTCTAAACGAGCATGTCTCCACTACCACCACCAAAGAAGAAGAATGCATATGAAATCCAATTGGTTTGGTTTGAATATCAATCCTGACTTTTCTGTTGGGCCAAGGGCGAAAATGATAGTTCAACCTCCAACAAGTATTTACCCGTGCATTTACTTGTCTCCCTCTCAAAGAAATAACACCTTCAAATCTTGACTTTTACATTGATATATCTTCCAACCATCAAAATAATAAAAACTTGTCTAAATGACACTCAAAATATACGGTTCACCATGTTAAGAATTGACACTCAAAATATACGGTTCACTCTTATACATTTTTGCTTTAAGTTTGAAGAGGACAATACACAACAAAAGTCTAAATATATGCTTGACTCTTATTTAAGTCTAAATTATTAGTGTTGAATATATAAAAATAATTTTCAAGAAATTATTTGGACACTTTGACTTCGATAGGTTTGAAACTTTCTAACGTAACAATATTTGGTAATTTTCGAATCAAAAGATATCATATATATGGATAGATTCTGATGATGTCATTCAAACCTAATTAGGAAACTATGTATGTAAAGTTTTTCTACAAAGTGCATGTTGTAATGGAAATAAAATGGAAGGTAAAAGAGTAGTTATGCAAACCTACATGTACCAATAATTTGATGCATGAATATTCTTTCTTAGTATTTCTTTACAAAACAATTATAAATCATTAATGTGTGTAAAGAGTTTTTAAGTGTGGGTTTATATTGATAATACATATTATTCAACAAAAATATTGTGGCCACTAACTAGATGGAAATTAGACATATCTATGTGAAAATCTAACCATTATATATCTACAATTATTATTATGAAGAAAAATGTTGGGTAACTTAATTTCTGATTGAGTCTTACAACTCACCATGATAATTTTTCCAATAGGATATCATACCAAACATTACCCAAAACACATATATTTCTTGGCCAATTTTTCATCAGGTTTATCACTAAAATGGCGGTGTAAATCTACAACTTTTGCAGGAAACGTTTCTTACATGTTGTTCTTGACATAAACAACAACGATTACCTAACCTCGATTATGCAAATTATAGTTTAGGAAAAAAATTAAACCTTGGATGGCTACTAAATCTTCCATCATGGTATTGCATTTTATGCATTGCATATTCATGCATTTTGTCCTCCTTGATGCATAATCATTTACCCATATAATGTTTTGAAGGTAAAACAAAAGTACATGCCATAATAAAAAAATATTTCATTATCATATTCAATTATAGAAAATAGACTTGTTTGCATCCATGGCATAGAAAGTGTTGGGTTTTCTTTAATTTATATTTTAAGTCGCTCTAAAATTTTCTCCATCTGTGCTTGTCTAATAGAAAGTATGGACACAAAACACGACTTTTTATTCTCTATTTGGTAAAGAAAATATGTTCAAACTGATCAAATGAATCTATTTGGTCAAGGATTTATTGTCACATCGGGAACACCTCTTGCGAGTCATTGGGCATGTTTATGAGAGAGGGAGGAGTGACCAAACCTAAGTGATCCACAAATGGACACAAACTATCAACACCTACATTGTTCTCTATCAAAATAATATCAATTCAAGAATGAAGTGAATCAATAAACCATAGCATAAATTGGTCCGAACTTGGATGTCTCTTGGGTAGTAATTTGAAATGGGTATTGAAGAAACTAACTATAATGTTCCATTTATCCCACGTGATGATCTATAAGAAAACATGTGTAGATTAAGGTCTTGTATTGATAAGAAAACTAAAATAGATGAACCATAGAAAAATATTGAAATTGAAAAGAATTTAGGAATGAATACACATCCGGCTATGCAAACCAAAATTCCACTTGAGAACTTTATTGGAGAATGACTTGGGGTGAATATGCCATAGGAGATGTAATTGTTGAGTTAGAGAGGAAGGAGCATAAATTTTCCAACTTCCACTGAAGAAGGCGGTGATAGAATTCGAGAATTTTAAAAGTCTCAACCACATTAGCCTAGGTGTCTAAATAATGCCATTTGAATCAAGAATAATGATCTAACATTATTCTCTTCTTGGTCAAAGTCTCCATTGATGCAAGTTTTGATGTGGGATCCAATAGTTATTGGGGTGACCTTGTACACGCAAGAAAGTGTAGGGTATGTTTAGGTGCACTGGACTCCTCGTGAGCCCAGAATAAGCTAGTTAACGTAGAGGATGAAAGGATAGTTTTGGATGGGGGATATGAATAGTGTCAAGATGGTATGAGTCGGGTGTAGGAATGCAAGCAAGACGAAAGGATATCCCTCTACATATGCTCTAGAGAGAGCAACAATTTCTCGTGTAGGGAAATAAAACTCACATGAGATTCATCTCGGTGGATGGTGCAGTCAAGGATGATAGCGACATATATCCCAAGATCTATGTCCTAGTTGATGAAGGGAGAAATAGTAGGTTATGCCACTTTGGTAAAGCGGTCATTTTAGAAAGGTTTTCCTTAATCTAGAAAAGTCATGTGGAGAGTATGATGGGAGATGCTAGACATGTTGAGAAAACTCATATCTCTAATGGGAGAAGATATTTAATTGATTTAACTTATTATTGTGAATATTTTCATTCCTTGAAGTTTATATAATGTTTCTAATTAACATATACAAAAAGGATGAAATAATACTACAAATGGATATTCTAGTTTATTTAACTTCCAACACTAATTCCACAATTCAGAATAACACTTTTCAAAGTGACTATTGATCTACCAACTATAAAAAAATAAGGGATAATTAGCACTTGGATGATTCTTCATGGATTTGGAAGAGTTTGGGTGATCTGAGTACAGGAATAGGCTTATCTGAGACTGAAAAGGCATTATTACTAAAACTGACATCTGAAACAAAACCTAGTCAAAATTGTACAACTAGGTTGAAAGTGTATGTATGGTCTTGACCCTTATGTATGGTCTTGGAAATAATTTGAATCTAGGTGTACAACTTCTTGAGTGCTTCACCTTCCTAGAAATGTATGTCGCTATGTTTTAGTCTTCTTCGTGTACCTTCAGGATGGCTCTGTAAAATCTGCTCAAACCCTAGAACCCTTATAGTGTAAGAAGGAATTCCTACAAAACAAAGTTAGGTGGATTGTGGGCACCCCTATTCACCACCGATATCGCCACTACTCCAAAGAGGGATCAAACCACACGTCATTCTCCTAGCATGTAATATCTACTATAGTGCAATCAGAAATTGACAACCGTATTTTGACAATGCTTTGTTTGAGTTTCACTCTTTCTAAAATACTTGGGAACAGTCACTTTTCTTTATTTTAGAATGAATATGAAGACTCCTATACCTATAAGGATACTTCATACCTATAGAGGGTGCTGCCCTAATGGATGTGCATGAGTTAATTTGTAGTTTAGGAGCTTCAGGTGCCTTTTCTGCTTTATTTCACATGAGGAGTTCTTAATGTTCCAATTTCTCAAATGAGATATGATTTACTTTCTTATATATGCTTTCAAAGGTTATTATTCCATGAAATTTTGAACAAGGGGATATATTTTCTCATAAGAATGTGATATAATCAAAATAATTAACCCAAAACATCTGTCTAAAACCATATAGTAAGGTCGGCTTGTAGTTTTGTACAACCCGACTGAAAATAATGCTTTCAACCATGAGGGAAAAAACATGTTTTGACTTAATAGGTTGGAGGATGAATGATTATAGGTGTTTTTATGCAATTAAACTTCAGAAAATGAGGATGACGAGATGGTGTTAGAGTAGGTATTTACCTTATCTCATGTTCACCTAGGTACTTTATTTACCTTTATTGTATTTATCCTCACCCACTTATGTGTGTGGATATTTCTTTTATCTTATTTAGATATTAGGAGATATTATCTAGTTGTTAGTTATAGTTCTTTCCTTTGATGGTATTGACTAGTTCTTTATTGACTAGATCCTTGATGTCTAGTTCTCTCCTAAATATATGGACTTGACTAGTTCTTTGATGACTAGTTATTTCCTTGATTTATGGCTTGATTACGGCCTTGATTGGTTCTTAGATTGTTATTCCTTGCCTATTTAAGAAAGGCCCATTCTCAATGTATTGCATTGAGTTCCATAATAATATATGATATTGCTGCTCATTTGTTTGCAAAGGTTTTATGTAAAATTATTCTAAAGAATTGTTTTCATCTTATTGATCGTGGTGTTTGATTAGCATCTGTGTTCTTGGCTTGGTGTGATCTGGTTATTGTTCCTTTCAGAGGGGTGTATAAATACAATCAAGTAATTGAAGAACTACCAGGGTGTGCTAAAAATGAGTGAGGAGAGTGCAATTTTACATGCAAATGTGCAATGTCAAGATGAATAATGCCTAATGATAGATTACTAAATTTCATTATCTACATTTGACCCCCTTTAAGTATGAAATGAAATTACATGCTTAAAGGAAAATAAACCTGATTTTGTAGACACACTTTGTATTTATTTGCAATAAATTTCTTTTGTAGTATCTCGTTGTGTTGGTGTTGGAAACATGACATGCTCCAAAATGAAACCTACAACACAAAGTATATTCAATTCCCAAGATAGGAAACTGGACTTTAACTTAGTAGTTTAAAACCATCCCTAAACCTTAGGTCATGTTGGCACATTTTGATGGGTTTTTAAGGTAAGATGAGGATCTTAGTAGGGTTTTAAAGCCTTTAACAAACCTACATTGTCCCAAGGAAATACTTAAAAGGTTTTTTATTGAAGAAATAATTCTACAGAGGTTTCAAATACCATGTAAAAATCTTGCTAGAGGTTATGACAAGTCTGCAGAGATTATGAAAGGCTTGTAAGATCTTTAGAAAATCCTATAAGGATATAAGACAACTCAATATGATTGAAATATGTTTGTAGGAGGATAAAATCCCATCTACTGGTATGAAGGGGTTTTTAAACATTGTTGATAGGTCTTCCTGGGGTATATAGGAACCACACAATCTCAAATAGTGATTAAACATGGTCTTCATGCTACAAAACTCTTGGTAAGTTGTAGTCCCCCTTTTTGGTCATACATAGGTCCAAAAAGTGGTTGTAAGGTGCTTTATAAAATTGTAGGCTCTTGGAAGATCCTATGATAGGACTAGTACGTGTATGGAGGGATTTATCGTCAAAGAAAAAATGAAAATTTCTTTGAATCATCTTATATTAGGTAGATTTTAGGTTTATGTTACTAAGTGCAAAAGTACCTAAAACTCAAAATATGGAAGAGTTTAATGATATCTATGCCAACATTCGCAATGTTGGGATGGTCACATATAGCATTGGATAACCACTCCTCCTTTTTCCAAATGAAGAGTCATGCGATAAAAGACAGACTAAATAAGGAATATTAAACAAAATGGAATGACAGACTGCTCAACAAAGGATAATTCCAGGAATTCAAAGGGACTTCCTTGGAGGATGTTAGCTCATTTTTAAACAATTATGTACTTTGATAATAATGATAAAATAGACAGTGATAATGATAAGGACAAAGTGAAAAACTCAAGGTTGAAAGGAAAATCATGTTCCACTTTGTAGGTGGCCCAAGATAAGATGGCAAAAATCTGGACAACTTCAAAGTAATCATACCAAAGTAGTATGTGGTCTCTTGTTAGATTTTGTGGAGGAATTAGATTTGTTCCTCAATGTCCTTAATGTCAGGTGTGAATGTAATGGTGAACATAGTAATCTTGTGGAGGGTGTCGAACTATTCCCACACAAAGGGTTGTTGCACAATCTGGAGGTCATAAATTCCTGTAATAGGATGTGATTGGCTTGGAAAAATCATATATAGCAAAGACATTATTACAAGAGACAAGTTAAATCCAGAGATATACATAAAATTTGATTAAAATGTTATGATTGATAAAAATAAATTGATGGACAGGAATCATAGGTGATTCAGAGGAATCACTAGCAATTTAGTTGAATTGTGGGTGATTCAAGGTAATTGTTATTGATCACTGTGAAAAGACTAGTTTTCTCGAAAAATGTGAAACTTGATGAAAACATAAGTCTAAATTGATAGTTTATAAATTTCATGAGATATAAGGGATAGTAGTAAATCAACAGAGGCTCACCTTGCAGTGTAGATGAGCTATGGAACATCTGCAAAGAATAGTGATGTTGATCATTGGTTGTTGATTGCCTGTAGAGATTGTTGAGGAAAAAGTTGTAAATAAGTGATGTATTGATGGTTCTTGAGGGGAATTGATGTTGTTTCTAGGCTTAGAGATTAATGGAGTGGTAGAGTATCGCTACTTGGCTCGAAGATAGAGATGTACAAACATTCAAAATATTTCTTAAGATCCATAAAATAAGAGTTGAAACTTCTATTTATAATAGCTAGCCATTTGTTAGAACCACCGACAATCCAAAAAACTCGGGGAAAATGTTTAGAAGTGGTTGAAACCACTTCCTAAATGGTATTTTGTGTATGGGGATGAGGAAAAATGGTTGGGAATAGGTTAGATTAGTTGGGGAGGTTAAGATGTTGGGATAAAATGGGATAGGAATTGTTTAGAAATGGTTAGGTGGTTTAAGGGGGGTTAAGGTAAATTTAGATGAGTAAAATATGATTTACAAAGGGGTAGAATTTGATTTTATGGGGTGAGGGGAATGAGTTAGGTAATGTTTATAATTCTAGGTATAGATAAATTAATGTGCGTATGTGGGGAGTAGGTGGGTGATGAAAAACCGGTGTCTATATTTGCCCCTTTTGTCAAGTGATTTATGACAGATAAACTGTTGAAAAAAATGGTTTGAGATGGTTTGCTTTGTGTTTGGATGGGTGATCCACCCTCAAACTGGGGGTGATTACGATAAAGTGCAATGATCACTGGTTTTATAAATTTGATTGGATAGTTTTGACATGTGTGTTTCATTTTAAGTTTCCCAAAATGAGGTATAGAAACAATATTAGTGTTGTCATGGAACAAAGTGATAGAGGAACTAAAGGGTTCATGTCCTATAGATGTATGATTTGTAGGAAGAAAATGTGATTGCAAAGAGACCAAGTGGCCAAGTGATAGAGGGGATAAAGGGCTCATGTCCTACAGAAATATGGCTTATTGGTGCTGAGGTTGCAAAATAAATTCATGATGGATTTCCGGTAGAGATTAGATTTTGATGATCTTGGGCTGCGTAATCAAGGGAGTCATTGATTGGTTGGTTTATTGATGTTGTGATGGATTCGGGGCCCTCAAAATGAGGCACATATTGGAAAAATGTACCACTTGGATAAATTTGATAGTTTGATGAGGTCAAGGGACCAAAAATTGACATTGCCACAAAGGTGGGCTTACATAGATACAAAGTCAAGTGCTAGGTTAACCAAATGGTTCTTGACCTATAGACATATGACTTAACAGTGACAAAGGGAAAATGAAAATGACGGTTTGATGAGGTCAAAGGACCAAAAATCAATGTTTCCACAAAGGTGGGCTTACGAGGTCGGGAAGTCAAGTGATAAGGGAACTAATGGGTTCATGTCCTATAGACATATGACTTAATGCCGACAAGGGAAGATGAAAATGATGGTTTGATGAGGTCAAGGGACCAAAATTGATATTTCCACAAAAGTGGGCTTACGAGGCCAGGAATTCAAGTGATAGGGAAACCAATGGGTTCGTATCCAAAAGACATATGAATTGACGATGGCAAGATGATGGTTTGACGAGGTCAAGGGACCAAAATTGATGTTGTCACAAAGGTGGAGCTTACGTAGGTAGGAAGTCAAATAATAGGGGAACCAATGGGCTCGCGACCTATAGACATATGACTTGTAGGAGGTGATGAAAAATGTTTTGAGAAACAGAGGATTGAATAGCATTGCTAGTGGTGATCAGGGAAGTAGTGCTCAAAGAGGCATTCACTTGACGAATGTCAATTTTACGAGTATATGTGATTTTTTTGATGTATATGGCTCTTTGTGAATCCTATTTTTGATGTATATTTTTGATATACAAAGCTTTTGAGACTCCAGGTGATGTATAGAGAAACATTGGTATGATTATGATTATGATTTTGATTTTTGATTTATGATCTATGTGTTGACTTTACTTTAATGTGATGTTTTTGAATGTGGTAATGTAATATTGAAATGTGATCATGATTGTATGGATATTGATAGATGTTGATATTATATAGATGTATTATTGATATTTTTATTTTAAAGTGAATTTAATTTTTATCAAAATGTTCCATAATCATGGATATTAGTAAAACATGAAGTGATTACTTTTATACTGGATTCGATACATATGTGATGGAAATCATCAGATTGAAGGGTCTTGCACTTTTTGTCTTATAACAAATGTTAATACATGACTAACACTAGGTAGTTACATGTAAGATCTTGGATATAGATGAAAGTGGAATATATACCTTCCTAAGACATGGGAGGGTTGACATATGTAGGCTATGCTGGGAGAGTAGGTTATCTTTTCAATTGTTTCATAGGGAGGTGCCCCAACTATACATTTTATTTTAATGCAAACTTATCAAATGCGGGAATCTTTCCTAGGATGTTTTTTGATATTTCACTTTTTGAAGGCTAATCAATGTGGGAAGCCTTTTTATATGGTTAGCCATCCTTCATGGGAGTAGTCTATAATTTTTGATTTTTTCATTTTTACTTTTGGATAACCGTCCTTTGAGGGATTGATCTAAATTTTTGACATGCAACTATCCTTCGAGGGATCATTTTGATTTCTTTTGACAATATGATTTTGATACTTGATATTTTTCCTTCGAGGGATTAGTCTATTTATTTTGATAAGATGCATCCATATATATTTTTACTTTATTTTACACTGAGGGTAGCCCTAATAGACGATTTTGAGGAGAGGGAGAAATGTGTGCAAATACTACACATGTGTTTCTCGTAACATGTCTTCAGTTGGTAGACAAGGTGTATGGATGTAATGATTATAGGGTTCCTGTTAAGGAGGAACTTTTCCATGTGAAATATGAGATGAATAGAGTCGTGATGCTCATCTTTAAGGTTTTTTAGGATATTGATGGAAAACCACATGCTTTCAAATCATTACAGTGATGAAATGAAGGGTTGGTGATGGAATAAGATCTTTTATGGGACTATTTTCATGATGTCAAGTGTGTTAACATTAGAAAGGCCACAAGTGTAAGGAATTCAAAGGTTCATTTTCAGGTTTACCATCAAGGGAGGCCAAACGGTAACCTCCCGACCCATACTTGTGAGTGATGACATATGGACTGATCTAGTTAGGGCCAAACTTTCCATGTTTACTCCTTTCCATAGTAGTGAAATTTTATTTTCTTTGAGAACGAGATCACCTATATTAAAGTCATGATCTTTGACATGTTTTTATACGTGTGCTTGATGCACTCTTTATAGACATGATGATGTTCTAGAGTTGTTAGCCATCATTCATCTAGTAATTCTAATTGTGTTAGAAATTCTTGACGATAATACTCATCAGTGATAAAATATCTGAGGGATACATGGAGTGATGGGATTTAAACTTTTAGGGGTAAAGCCACCTCGGAGCCATAAACTATAGAAAAGGGTGTAGCACCTGTAGGATTATGGATGCTAGTACAATAAGCCCAAAGGGAAAACAATATTTGGAGATGCCAATTATTTCCTACTTGATCGATAGTTTTCATGATAATTTTGTTAATTATTTTGTTAGAATCCTCAACTTTTCCATTTTCTTGTGGATGATAAGGCAATGAAAAACTTAGTTTGATGTTAAATATGTCACATAATTTCTTAACTTCTTTATTCTTAAAGGATTTTCCATTATCAGTGACTAGCTTATGAGGGATGCCAAAATGACATATGATATGCTTTGGTAGATGAAATAGACAATTTTTTTACTTTAGTAGAGATTAAGGGGATAAACTCTACCCATTTAGTGAAGTATTCAATAGTTGTGATGATAGAGTGATGTCATTGTGATGAACGTGGGTTGATGAGGCCTATGAGGTCTAACCCCCATTATGAGAAAGGTCAGAGGTCTTGAGAGGGTTGTAAAGCCTTCTACTGGGAATGTGAGTGAGATTAGAATGTTGTTGAAATTTAATGCATTTCTTGACATATGTGCAAAAATATTGATTGATAGTAGGCCAGTAATAGCCCATTTAAAGGACATGCTTAGTGATAGCTAACCGTTAAAGTGTCGACCACATATTCCTTCATGGAATTCTTGAATGGATTTAGCAAATTCATGAGATTTTAGATATCTTAACAAGATACCATAAAATACACGTTTATATATAACACCACCTATGATGACATATCAGGTAGCACGTTGGAGAAAAGATTGCTTAACATTTTTAGATAAGCCAAAAGTAATTTTGGATTGTGAAAGATAGTCAAATGTTTGAGTATACCAGAGGTCTATTGGATTGTTTTCGATGAGATTGATAGAAGGGAGATCATTTTTGTGAGATGGTTGATCAATTATGTGCACAACAATGAATAATTTAGAGTCATCATTTGATAGAGGGATGAGAGATATAAGAGAAGCCATGTTGTCTGTGAATTTTTTAGAGGATCGTAGAACTGTTTGGATGATATAATAGTCAAAGGCTTCTAAAAGGAAATTGACAATGGTTTTATATTTTTATAGAATCTCATTTTAACATTGATAAATTCCTTTGATTTGGTTGATGAAAAGTTGTGAGCCTCCATAAATATCTAATATTTGAACATGTTATCAGCTAATTTTGAATTGGAAAATTTATTAAAAGTGTCAATTTTTTTTGAAATTTCTGAATCATCTTTCATCCATCAAGAGTTTCCTCATTTTTCCCATCATGACATCCTTAGAAAATCCCTTTTTCATTTCATCTTATTCCAATGAATAGTTCATTTTTATGCTCATTTCAAGATCAATATTAATTTATTAATTTCCTCCTATTTTCTAAAATAAATTAATTAGTTTAATTTGGGGGAAATTAATTATTTAATTAAAATATTAACTAATATTTTAAAAACAAAAAAGGAAAATCTTCTGGATGTTGTCGTGAATGTCAAATTGGTTCTCCACTTCTATTTTTCCCCTTTTCTGGCAAAGCTTTCATTTCCCCCACTTGTGTGAAATTCCCTTGTTATTTACCAACCCAGCCAGATATTAAATGGTAAAATATCTCTCATTTCCCCATGTGGGGAAATGGAGGGGAATTGTCAGCCTACTTTTCCATTGTCATGGGCAAATGGTTAAATTCTCCCTCTATTCTCCTGGCAATTAATGCCCACTACCCGAAGAAATTGGGAATTGGTTATTCAATGGGAAGAAATAAGAAGTGGTTACAAAATCAAGAAAGATTCTTGGATGTTCATGAATTCACTCCGTGAACTATAAAGTAGAAGATTTGAAGATTTTTATTTCCAAATATTATTATTTCCCTGTGAAGGAATGTTTTTTTTAGAAGGATTTTATGATACAAAAATTTGGAAACGTCCAAGCAAGAACCCTTGTATCACGTTGACAGTCCACGCATTGGCTAAGGATCCATCATGCAGGCCAAAAGGAGCAAAGGCCATGCAGTTAAAGAACCAAACAAGCCACACATTCCTCATAGGCATCAACTCACCATGCAGGCCCAAAATCTGGACACGCAGAGTAGGAAGAAGGTAGACCACGTAGTCAAAGGAAAAATAACTCACACAAGGGAGGTAATCCATGACACTCAAGTCAAAAAAAAAGCCAAAAGAATAACCCATGTTAAGATTAAAGGAAAAGAACAGTTCATACATCAACTGTCTACACACTCATCTAAAGAAACCAAATCCAACGCAAGTTAGAGAGGATTGTCCACGCATTTATTATTTCCAACATAGGTCTTAAACAAAAAAATAAAAAGATGTAGGCCGGAAGCATTGTTCACACAAATTTCAAAATAGGAAAGACCACACATTGGTAAAGGGAAGACCACGCACAGGCTGAAAGATTCACCACACAGGCTTTAAAAATAAAAGACTTGTCATACATACAAAGAAGAAAATAGCCCACGTAGAGAGGATTGTCAACGTAGGAGAAAGGAAGAAGCATGAGGTTATTTCCATCACGCCTAGGCACAACTCACACCATTTCCACGTAGATGTCCACATATTCCTTCATCTCTAAGCACGCAGGGCCAATACAAATTGTGCTCACTAACACAAAGCTGGCCAATAATAGTTTATCTTGAGCCTACACAAACAAGCTCAATTTTTTTGGCTTATAAATTAAACCCTACCCAATTTGGTGTTATCAAGCTCGAACTAAAAAAACTAACAATTTTCATTTTTTTGGAGGTAGTTCTGTTTCCATGGCTGAATTCATTGTATTTTTGCTTGATTTGTAATTTGAGCTTAGTCTCAATAATTTGTTGTATAGCTCGAGCTCATATTACTACTTCATAAAATTTGTAACACAGACTTGCTCGATGTTATTTTTAAAATTAAAAAAAAGAAATCAAGAGCCATATTTTTGGTTTTGGTTATGGTGATCTGGAGACTAAGACTCGACACCGTTTTTTGTGTTTCCTTGTTCTTCCTTCAAAATTCGTAATTGTTGAAAAAACTACCAAATCTACAAGAAAGTCAAAGAAATCGCATAAAGCTCAAACAATTCTACACTTAAATATGAATTCCAAGGATCATTCCTCCCACTTCTATCAAACTTACTTATGACAATATCACCGACACGATGATGAGGCTAGAATATGCCCGGTTAATGTATAATATATGATCTCATCTTACTCTCTTTTTTATTGAGTTTGATTGTATTTTGTGACTTTTATTTGATCGATATGATTTAGGATATAATTGTCTCTCTTTTGATTGATTTTGAATTTAATGTTTAAAAGCTCGAAATTCACGACAAAGTGTGTGTTTGAATTCAGTTTTGTAATAAAGTAGGTCTAATCAGTCGAAGACATGAAGTATGTAGCATACAACATGATTTTGGTAGCATATGTTCCAATATAGCTTAGTTCTGGAACTTTCAAGCTAGTTCCAGAACTCCATTACACAATCATCATCTAGTTCCAAAACTTTCAGACTTAGTTCTGGAACTCCAGTATTTAGTTCCATAATTTTCAGACTTCGAAGACATGAAGTATGTAGCATCCAACATGATTTTGGTAGCATATGTTCCAATATAGCTTAGTTGGAACTTTCAAGATAGTTCGAACTCCATTACACAATCATCATCTAGTTCCAAAACTTTAGACTTAGTTCGGAACTCCGGCATTTAGTTTGAATTTAATGACTTAGTTCCAAAACTCCAAAGTATTTGGTTTCGTAATTTTGGACTTAGTTCCGTAACTCCTGGGTATAGCTCCAAAACTCTCACGATTTTGATCCTTAATGATTTCCTATGGTTCTGGAACTTCTCTGAAGTTCCGGAACTGATGGAAGTTTATCTATTCTAACCACATCTAGATATTTTGCATCAACGACCCTTTCAATCAGGAAAGGATGAGAAGATCTCTAAACGCAGATCCAAGGATAGTTATCTTACAACTGTCTAATTAGCCACAATCCGACTCAACATCTATTCTGGGCACGATTCGATTTCATCATAATCGTAGAGACAACTATGATTGTAAATGTATATAAGTAGACCTACAGTAGATATAAAAGGATATATATAAGAAAATAGAGATAGAACAAAAAGGAGATATATAGAATAAGTACACAGATCTAGTACATTTTGTAATACCGAATGTTTTATCAATAAAATATCCATTCCTATTTGAGAGAATTCTAAGTTGTTAAATCTGATTCAAGGAGGAGCAAGGGCCCACTCCCCCAAGGACCAAGATATTTGTTTATTTGGTATTTATATTTCTTAAGAAAATAGTTTAGATCTGTTAATTCTGTATCGCTTTTAATTCTTCTAGTTAAACTTTGTTGTATACTTGTTCCTATAGGTGTCTAAATAGATTCTTATTTATCTTGCAATTATTCTTAAGCATTCTAAGTTGTGTGTGTTTATTTCCAAAAGCAAGTGTGTTTACTTTCATAAGCAAGTGTGTTTATTTCCAAAGCAAGTGTGTTTATTCCCATCTACGCAAAGTGTGTTTCTTTTCAGCAAAGCTTTCAGTGTGTTTCCTTTCAGCAAGTTTTCATAGTATGATTTAAATAAGGTTTTACCAAGAAGTCCTTAAGACATTGAAAAGATCCCCAAGAAAATACAAAAAACAACTACAATTAACTACTAGATCAATAGGATTAATCTTGTTGCATATAGCTTTAGACACACCCACTGGTTTGATATGACATCAACAAGAATTTGATTAAATGAAGAGAATAATGACACCCATCACTTTTGGGACCCGTTTTCGAGGACATCACTAGTTGGAATTTTCTAATTATGTGTTAGCAAGAGCAACAATCATACATCTATTAGTTGAAGGATCTTCCCTACTATATCATAAAATTTATGAGTAGACCAAAAGACAAAAGGATAGATTCATCCCAAAAACATCTTCAAAAGAATTCATAACATCCTCTAGTCCAAATAAGGAAATTGATCAAGAATTGGAGGCACCATCATCCCCTGTTATACAAGAAACAGAATTGCCACCTTTGGAATTCTTAAATCAGTCACCTGAAGGAAGTAGAACTTTTAGGAGAAGGATTATTTCTCAAAATCCATTTAGGGTGAGTTTTGATTCTCAATTGAGTATTCAACCTCCTAATCATGATTTTTGACCTTCCCTAGGGTGTATCACATACCACATTGATTGCGAGAAAAATTAGGAGAATATTTTAAATATGGCATGAGAAGATGAAAGAGAACCACGATAGGACATTTACTTATCTAATCCAATTGGATGATGATGATACAAAATGAAAAATATCTCACTCGCACATCTACCCACATTTATAGGTGTTATCCTGTAAAATTGACAAGAGTAATTTTGCGGGTATACCAAAATTCCATTTGGTCCCTGAAAATATTTGACAACATTCGAATTCACCTAAAAACTCCTTCCGAAATCAAGTTTTAAGAACTTAGCCATTTTCAGCCTTTAGAACTAGGTGCAAAAAATGTTGTGTCGACATCATAAAACCTACGCCAAATATTTGTGCCTAAGGCATTAGAAATGACATGTCAACATCAGAGAAGTAGCGCCTTTGGCGCAGGGAAGGACATGCCAACACATTAAAACATGCACCTAAAAAGTGTCTAAGGCGCTGAAAAAATGATGTCAACACATTAAAATGTGTGCTAAGTAAAAATCCCAAAGGCATTGAAAACTTCATGTTGGCATCTTAAAATGTGTGCTTAAGGCGCTAAAAATGTTATGTCGACATTAAATAAGTTGCAAAAGGCGCATTTGTACCCATGTCAACACTTTAAAAAGTGCGCCAAAGAAAAGTGGGTGGGGTAATAAATGCAAATTTTTCTATATATAGGCGCTTAACACCTGTCATTTTCATGATTTCAAAATTGAAAAAGATATTTCCTCTACACTGTCAGTTTTCCTTGTCATCCTCGTGTAGCGTTTTTCAATCCTGTGGATCCCAACTGTCTTTCATCTTTATTAAAAAGGGTAAGTGGTTTTTATCACTTTTATTGTTGGTTTTGGTTTTATTTACAGAGTTATGTTAGGTTTTGGGATTGTTATAAAGGTTAAATCTAAAATGAACAATCCACAAACCAACCCAAAAACACCTCTTCCCTCTCCTTCCAGATCTGTAAATCTGGAGGGCTCTTCCCCTGAAAGGACCAAAGCCCATTTATCCTTTGCTTACTGCCTTGCCTAAATTTTCCTCCTTACCATCAAATCCAATGCCTAAAAAGGAGAGAAATCAAAATCAAGAAATCGGCCAAACAGTCAACTATTTTCCTTTGGCGTGATTTGCATTCATGTTGCATCCAACACAGTCATGCCATAGCGCACTACAAACCCATGTAGCACGAACCCTTCCCGCGCAATTAAAAAAATGCTTAGCAATATCTTGAAAGGCGCAGTGTTGGTGCATATACAATAACACCAACATTGTATGTTGTGTAACCCAAACCCAGCGTTGCACAAGCAAAACCCTTTAGCACACCAAACTACCTTGCAAAGCATCTTCCACACCTCGCATGTATGCGCACCTCGAAGGCATATAACACAAGAACTTCCTGCGCCTCGCAAAAGCAAAACCCTATGGCGCAGGCACATATTTCTTAGCATGAACACCGCATGTTGTGTATTATTTACTTACCACACCCTGTGCTTTATCCTTTGGCACCACCTTCCGTCATGCAACACTCCTAAAAAGTGTCCCCTTTATAACTCCTTTGGCGCAGCTTCTACCCTGTCAACACAGGTGCACCTTTTTACATGTTGACATCCCCAAAAGTGTGCCCAACCTTTTTAAGCCTCTGCAGCATGTTGTGAACTTGCACCTTGTGCCCTAAGACTTATAATTTCTCATTCTTCTTTCTGCAAGCTTTCATTATGAATGAAATGACGATTGACATGGCTCTTCTGTGTTGGACCTCCTTGATTCTTCTTGCAAAGCAACAACAGCTATCTTCGAACTCACACATGTCTTCATCAAGTAAAAAGCCAACGAAGTCTAAAGGTAAAGATAAGTTGATAGAACAAGAGATGAAGTATAAATACTAGAAATTCAGGATGCCTGACTCATACACAGAGAGTGATATTGATATCCGAGACTCCGAGCTTGGGCACATTGATATGGAAAAATTTTGGGCCAGAACCAAAGATGTCACTAGTGGTCCCTGGATGAAAAAACTAGTAGGCGAAAGAGGTTACACTTTGTAGCTAGGCTACCAGTTAGTGTGGTGAATAATGAATTCATTATGTTGGTTGCACAGTGTTATAACAAAGATACACGATGTGTCGAGGATAAAGATGGAAAAATGGTCATCGACCTAACTTCTCGGCATTTTGAGATAACTCTGGGCATTCCTCATCATAGGAAGTACGTCACCATAAGCCTAGAAGACTGCAAGAAGGCATGGGATGAAAATGAAGACAAATGTATGCAAATGATGAATGAGCTATATCTTAAAAACAAGAAGCCGGTGAGCGGATGGCCACTGAGACCATCCACCGAGTGACTTGATGAATGATTGAGTGATACAATCACCTTCTTGAGCAGAGTGTTTGGGTTTCCTGATGCCCATCACTTCCATAAATGGATGCTAAGTTATTTGGAAACCATGAGCCAGAATGTGCCCGATCAACACTTCGACTGGGGAGAAATCATCAGCGATACCATATCCCAGTAGCTTCAACAAGTCCTCACAACTGGGGTGTTCTACATGAACTCCTATGTGGTATATGTTGCAGCATCAGTGAGAGATTTCACAGGCTTGGCATGAAATGGGGTATGGCCCCAGGTCAAAATATATGAGTTCTATCCTGAGCTAAAGCTCGAAGCCAACATCGCCCAATTCACTAAAATCAATGACGCCTTCTTCTATGAGGTCTCGCCACCGAGGGAAAATATGAGACATGGTTGGACAAGCCCGAGCATAATTACTACCAAAAATAAATGGGGAGCGTTGTTCACATAGTTCCCCACATTCACATATCTCAGGGCCATGAATTTTGAGGGTGAACCGACCAAGCTACCAAGGTATGCGGGGCCCAAGCTGATTCTCTTGGAGTTTTCAAGGCAACTAATCACCTACCATGAGAAATGCATGAAGAGAAAGAAGGGTGGAACTCCATTCCCCCTTACAGTTGGCTAGTATACCTATACTACACTTGCCAAGGCTAGGAGATGTTTGCAAGACGGAATTGTTGAATCTAAAGCATAACTTCCGGGAGGAAGACATTTGGATCGATCTAACACATGAAATCAAGATCAGGAGAAAGGATCACTCCTGGCTAGCCCTTGAAGAAATCAAGCACTATGGCGTGGCCATCATTCCAAAAGGATTCCAAGAAACTGATCAAGAAATTGATCAAGTTTATCTAGACACGGATGGGGATGATTGGCCATTTTCGATATAGACAGGGCCAAGGCACCTAAGACCATTCAGGAGAGAGTCAAGCACACGTTGTAGTGCACCAAACATTGGTGCAAATAGAATGGTCTCACCTACCTTGGGGTGGACTTCACTACATCTCCCACAGGTAGGGCACCTCCAAGGCCGCCCAGGTACCAAAGGGAAAAGGAAAAGATAAGGAGGGAGAACCAAGTAAATAGGTAGAAGATCCTGAAATCCCTCCTTCTACTTCAGAGAAGAAAATGGTCAACCTGGTGTCTCCGGATAAAGAAGGAGATACCACAGAGGTTTCAAAGGATACATCCACTCAGGATGTGGTCATAGCTACAACCACCAAGGTACCCAGTGTGCCCTCTTCTCTCCCTTCTCCTCCTCCCGTCGTTCAAACATCCACACCTATGGATGTGTCTTCCCCCTTCCTTCCTCCCTTCCATCTCCCACCTCATCCATCTTTTCCTCTCTCATGGATTTGTCACCTAGTATTCCTTCCATCCAATTACAGATCCCTTCTTCCTCCATGTCCTTCTCCTCTCCTGTGGTAACTCCTGGTCCCTAGAGCAACAAAGTGCATTGGACTCCTTGTCGATGCCACCACCAAGTGTGTCCATGTTCTTTCCTACGGCCTCTTCAGTTGTTTCCCCTTTCACCCCCGTTTCTTCTTCCATTCCCTCTACTCCCGCTCCCATAAGTCCAAGCTGGATCTCCGACCATCGGTTCAACTCAAGAGAAAGGTCCCCATTGTACCCATGGACTTCTTTGTCATTCGAAGAAGGGACCAAAGAAATAGAAAGTGATAACTCACTTTTCAAAGAGTTCTTCGGGAGAGAGGGTCATGGAGATTACATATCCTAATCCCACCAAAGAAAAGAAAGATCTGTCTCCTACAGACTTTACAGTGACCCAAGTCACGATGGGAACCTCATCCGAAAGCCTACAAGGAGAGGCCTTATCTACAATAGATGCTCTTTGTAAGAAGCTACAAGAAGCAAAAGAGGAGAAGAGAATACTCAAGGAGAAAAACAAACATCTCCTCCAAGATTTACAGAGAATGGGCAATGCTCCTCCTATGACTGCCACCAAGCCTACTGAAGTTCTCAGTTAGGACAAGATAAATGAATACACCAAGATCGGAAAACAAGGTGCGGCGGTTTTGCACGGATGGAGAGAATCCTCAGAGATAGTGAGGAAATAATCAAGAAATTCACAGGACTCTACCAGGGTATAGATCAGGAAAACAAAGAGCTACAAGCAGTAGTAGGATCCCTCTCCGAGGAGTTGGACAACACTAGGTTGTAGCACGAGACATTTCAATCAATGGTCAACTGCTCAGTTGATGACCTACTAGAGGTCGGCATCATCGATCACCCGCGGGCACACCATAAAGCTCTCGTCGCATTAGATTACCAGGTGGATCAAATGGAGTATATCCTGGAGAGAATAGACAAAATCAAGGATGAAGCCCTGGATGCAAAATACAACATGGAGTAGACAGTCACGAAGATGTCTCCAGAATGCTCAGTGAATCATTCACCTTGAGGGAAGCAAGCGACACCATCCAGCTCTTCAAGGCTATCACAACCCAAGGTATGGCACCAGAGGTCACTTTTGACCGAGAATCTATCAATAACCTCTTGGCTTGCCGTGATTTCATTGGCTACATGATTGAAGCATGCGATGAATATGTCGGACTACCTAACAAGCTCAAGGCTGAAAAAGAAACTTGCAAAGTTATTGGCGACAATTTCAAGGGTCCAGATCATGGCCAAATTTAGACAATGATTAGCAAGTTTATGGAGTACTGAGCTCAGTGTCACATTGCCTCCCTTGATAAGAAGCAAGACACTCCTTTAAAGCAAAGAGATGACGATGAATAGTTTCTCATCTTGTGTACGCTTTGATATTTTTGTTAAATTATCTAAAAAGTATGTTGGCATTTATGATGACATCATCCATGTTGCATCATGGGATGTTGCCATCCAAAACTTGCCCAAAGTCAACTTTTGAATTTTTAGATATTTTATAGATATTTTGTAAATAGTGGTTGGTCTTCTTTCATCTTCTTCCTCCTCCTTCTATAAATACTGGAATACTTGTTGTATTCCAGGTGGACATTTTTGTATGAAAAAGAGAAAGAGGAGAGAAAGAATTTGTGATTTTTTGTAACAGAATGATTATTAATATACATATCCAGACTTTGTGCTCCATATGTGTATTATTTGCATCTGATCTTTCTTATGTTAGATCTTTGTTATCATTTTGTTGGATTCATTCTTTATTTTATCATATGTTCATCAGTATTTCTTTAATCGTTTATGTAAGTAAGCTAGAATTTGTTTACTATTAGCCCAAAGCATAAACCCTCTGACCTTTCTGTTTTCGAATTCTTTTCTTTTCTTCCTTCGAGATCTATCTTTCCTCCATTCCTTCCTCCTACCTTTCTATTTGCAGTCGAAACTACCTCTCTTTGGGATGAGATCAAAAACCCCCGAAGTTAGAATAGTGTAGATTTGCACATATTCCTACTTCATAGAATAAAAATAACCAGTTTCGCTTTGCTATCTCAAAGAGGGGATTTTTCCGCACCTTTGTTGGCCTATTTCCCCATGACACTGTCTAACCGAAAAATTTTCGGACCAACAATAGGGATGTCATCGAAGACCCCGACCAATTTCTATTTGAGTTCAAGATACTATGTCAGACCTATGACTACAAAACGGATAATCAAAAACTCAATTTGTTTCCATCCACTCTAAAGGATGTAGCAATGAGGTGGTTCGTGGGATTAGCATCCAACTCTATTACCACTTGGGCACAAATGGAGACTTCCTTCCTAGAAAAATACCAGGATTATTGTAGAGGGAGAAATAGGAAGGAATAATTCTTCAAAATCAAGTAGGAGGAAGATGAAAATATAGAAGACTATTTAGACAGATTCCTCTTTGTGAGCAAAAGGTGTGGATTTGTACTTCAAGAGGATTTAAGTAAAACAAGTTTTCTTAAATGTTTGGATGATGAATCTAGGGAAGCCCTTAACTTGATAGGAGGTGGAGACATTGATCAATTAAGGATGAATAAAATTAAGGAAATTGTAGAAGTTATTCCAGAACAAGGGGTGGACCTAGAAAAGGAAAATCGGTGAAAATTCTGAATCCAGATATGAAAAAACTAATGGATGAGTTAGCAAACTTTAAAACAAACATTTTAGTTCAATTAACCTCTAATATGGATGGATTACAAGCTAAATCAAATTCCAAAACTAAACCATTGGCTATGTATTGTCCTAGATGTAGGAAGAAGCATGCAATAAGAGATTGTCCTTTGGATAAAACAGAAATGTGTCTTATCGTGAATCTAAAGGACATGATATTGATGCTTGTTATCTACTCCCAGTCATAAAAAACCTACTTAAACAAACCATTACATCATCCATAATAGAAGGATTGAATTTTGTTCGAGAGATAATCTCACCAAGGGCGGTTTATGCCAAGATCGGTTCCTAATCACGGACAATGCCATGGGCTTCTCGAGACAAGTACCACAAAATTGGGGACAACCACCTTGGGTACCTCAACCAACACGAAACCCTCAAGATTTGGAAAATCAAGCTTGGTATGCTTAGAGACATCAACAACCATGGGTTGGACAAGGAAATCCTTATGTTTGGTCACAACCTAGATGAAACCCTAGTAATTATACTCAAGGAAGAACATATCCAAATCAGAATCAATAGGACATCATGGGATCACATGCATAGAATTCAAACCGAGAATATAGTCCAAACCCAAATACCAAAGCCAAAATACCGGTAGAAAACCCAAGAAACAAACAAACAACTCTTGTTTATGGAACCGGACTAGAAAAATCGGTTGATCTAAATGTCATGGATTGTAACGATATATTCAAACTAGATATAGAAAAATAATTAGCGAGTTCACCTATTATAATCCTGAAATGACAGAATAAAATGAAACCCCTAATACTACTATTCCAAAAGAGGATATAAAAATAAAAGAAAAGGAGTTAGATATTGACATTCGAGACTCCATTTCTAGAGAGATTTAAAGAAGCTATAGAAACCAAGGAGTTTGAATTGGTACAGGAACTAAGGAAATTGAATATTGAGATACCATTATTACAAGCAATTAAGGACATTCCAGAATTGAACAAATTAATCAAAATGTTATGTTTGAAAAATCCTGAAAGGAAGAAACATTACCCAAGACTATCAAAGTAGATGGGAAACTTGTTGATTTATTAGCAGGAAAACTTTTACTTCCCAAATACGGAGATCCTGGAAGTCCTGTTATTTTTGTCTCTATAGGGAATAAGGATATACATAATGTTTTGGTAGATTTGGGTGTGGCTATAAATGTAATGACAGTGGACACTTTGAAAACATTACCATTAATGGGTATACAACCTACTAATACCATATTGTAGATGGCAGACAGTCTGTAGCAAAACCAGAAGGGATTATTGAAGACGTGGTGGTTATGGTGGAGTCATGGGAATATCCAGTTGACTTCCTTATACTATAGCCAAAAGGTAAAACATTGGGTTATCCCATTATTTTGGGTAGACCATGGTTAGCTATAGTTTTTGCCTTAATTGATTGCAAGTCAGGTGATATGAAAATCTTGAATGGTAAGAACTCTAAGCAAATTTCCTTATATCCTTCTGCATGACCTTTTATTGACAATCAAGAACAATTGTGGGTTGATTCTCCTGATACTAATAAGCAAAATTTGTCTTCTTTGGCTATGATCACATTATAAGATCATGTAAGAGAAGTAGAAGAGATGATTAATCCACCATTTGGAAGAGTGCTAACTATCCTCGAATCAATTAGAAATTGTTTCGGAACATGCGAACATAGTTCAAGAACCTGCAAATTTAGTTCTGGAACCACCACATTTAGTTCGGAACCACGACAATAGCAGTTCCCTTTGATTGGAAATAATTTTGTTCCTGGAGAAGTGAGATTTATCATGGGGAGAGGAATAATCAGTAGCTTGGTTTCAAATACATCGAGGAGTGGTAAATAATTTATGGAAAGTAAAGTGATGAAGAGTTTGGCCTACAAAGAGGTAAGTATCATAATTCTCATTACTATCCTTTATCCAAAGTATGTTATCTTAAGGAAATTTTGGAGATGTTGCTACATACCATATGTTGTTACCACATGCATGTCCACTAAATACTTTAATGAAACATTTTCAACAAATAAGTTCATCATACACTAGAACCAAGCATGTTGAGATCCAACGGGTAAAAATTTGAACATTAACATTTGGTTGAAGGATGACGAAGAAGCTAATTTTTTTATGTTCTACAAAATCATACTAAAGATTTTTCTTGGGATTAAAAAGACATGAAGGAAATTTACCCAAGTGTCTCGTACTCATCACATCTATATTGAAAATGTTAAACCCAATTAGGAAACCTCACAGAAGGATTAACCCAGCCTTAATGGATATAATCAAACAAGAAATTGAAAAACTATTACAAGTAGGTTTTATCTACCCTATCTCAGATAGTCAGTGGGTATCTCCTCTTGTAATTATTCCTAAAAAGAATGGAAAATGGAGAATATGTGTTGACTATAGGGAACTAAACAAAGCCACACTGAGAGATTATTTTCCCTTACCATTCATAGATCAAGTCCTAGACAACCTTTCAAGTAAACAATACTTTTCCTTCTTGGATGGCTTTAGTGGATACAATCAAATCAGAGTTGTTGCTGAAGATCAAGAAAAAACTACATTTACATGTCCATGGGGTACCTTTTCCTATAGGGTGTTACCATTTGGCTTATGCAATGCTCCTGCAACTTTCTAGAGAGTTGTACTTGTAATCTTTGTTGATCTAAAAATGAATGTGTTGAGGTATATATGGATGAATTCACTATACACGGAGATACATTTGATGATGCTTTGATAAATCTAGAAAGAGTGTTAACAATATGTGAACAACACAATATGTCTCTTAGTGATGAAAAGTGTTTAATGATGGTTGATGAGGTTATTGTATTAGGACACCATATTTCAAAAAGAGGAATTCAGGTTGATCAAAACAAAATTAGGATCGTTTCAGATTTACCTATTCCTCAAACCCCCACAAATGATTGTGTTGAGGTATATATGGATGATTTCACTGTACATGGAGATACGTTTGACGATGCTTTGAGAAATCTGGATAGAGTGTTAACAAGATGTGAACAACACAATCTATCTCTTAGCTATGAAAAGTGTTTAATGATGGTTGATGAGGGTATTGTATTAGGACACCATATTTCAAAAAGAGGAATTCAAGTTGATCAAAACAAAATTAGGATCATTTTAGATTTACCTATTCCTCAGACCCCCATAGATATCAAGTCATTTCTAGGACATGTTGGGTACTATAGGAACTTTATAAAAGATTTCAGTAAAATTGTTGCCCCCATGTTTAATTTGCTAACCAAGGACTGTGAATTTATTTGGGATGAAAAGTGTCAGCATGATTTTGAAGAAATTAAAGAAAAATTAGTCACTTCCCCAATATTGAGAGGACCTAATTGGTAAAATCCATTTCATATCCAAACAGATGCCTCAAATAATTCCATTGGTGTAGTTTTGGGACAGAAAGATGAAGAAGGAAAATGTATGCTATTTATTATCTTAGTAAGAATATTACTCCCACTAAAAATAATTACACCACCACTGAAAAAGAATTTCTTGTTGTGATTTATGCAATCAATAAATTCAGACATTACATTACAAGGTACAAGATATTTGTACACACAGATCATTCAACAATTAAATATTTAATGAACAAACCAGTGGTTGGAGGAAGAATAATTAGATGGTTATTACTTTTACAAGAATTTTATATTACCATTGTGAACAATCTAGGTAAATCTAATGTGGTAGCTGATTTTTTTGTCAAGACTAACCATTACGGGGAGTAAGATCAGTGAAAATAACTTTCCATATGAACAATTGTTTGTTATCTCAACAAGTACACCATGGTTTGCTGATATGGAAAATTATCTTGCAATAGGGAAGTTTCCTCCTTCTTTCACTAAGAAACAAATAAAGAAGTTAATCAAAACTAGTGCACAATTCAAATGGTTAAATGGAATGCTATTTAAATGTGGGCATGATTTTGTTTTGCATAGATGTGTAAGAGAAGATGAAATATTTGGCATCCTTAGAGCATGTCATGATAAACCAAGTGAGAGGAAACTATTCTTTGAAAAGAACAACTCATAAGATACTTGCACTTTGGTTATTATTGGCCATCTCTGTACAAGGATGTAAAGAGATATATCAAGAGGTGTGATCCTTATCAAAAGATGGGACAACCAACTTTCACCAATGAAATGTCTCTTTAACCTCAAGTAGTAATTCAACCATTTGAGATATGGGGATTAGATTTTATTGGTCCCTTTAATCCTCCTTCACAAGGAAAAGTAATATATTCTTGTGTACTTACTATGTGACAAAGTGGGAAGAAATGCAGGCATTGACAAATGCCACTAAAGAAGAAGTTGTTGATTTCCTTTGGAACAGAATTATGGTAAAGTTTGGAGCACCGAGGAGCATAGTTTCATATTAGGGACCACAATTTATGTATAATATGATCCAATATTTCACAATGTATTACCAAATCAATCATAGGAATTCATCTCCTTATCACCCACAGTCAAATGGACAAGTGAAGTAACAAACAAAGAATTAGAGAACATCCTTACCAAAACAATTAAAGCTGGAAGAAAAGATTGGGTAAAGAGACTACCTGAAGTATTTTGGGCTTATAATATAACTTGGAAAACTACAATAGGGTTTTCACCATATGAGTTATTCTATGAGAAAAATCCCTTGTTGCCCATTGAGTTTGAACTTCAGACATTGAGGAAAATAGTTAAGGTGGGAATTGAGTTGGATGTAACTCAAAAAGAAAGAATCCTTCAACTCAATGAGTTGGATGAATTGAGGATAGAAGCAATTCAATAGACAGAGATAATCCAAGATCAAAGGAAGCAATGGCATGACACACATATCAAGAGAAGACAATTCAAATTAGGATACTAGGAATTGTTGTTTGATTCTAAGTACCAACAATTCAAGGGAAAATTGAGAACTAGATGGTTGGGACCCTATCAGATTGAGTAGATATTTGACAATGGTTCTATTCAATTACTTCCCATTGATGGTAGTAGAAGAACACTCTTGTTCAATGGGCATAGGCTGAAACTCTATAGGAAGCCTCCCACTAAGGATGAATTCTTGAGGAAGATTGAAGCAGACAAAGAATTTGATCATATGGAAGAACCCAGTTCTTCCAAAATGATCAAATAATCAGATGTTAGATCCAGAATAAAGGGAAAAAGATGAAAACCAGTAAATGGCATTTTCTTCCCAAAAAAAAAAATAAATAAAAATAAAAATATATACATAAAATATAAAAAAATTCTCTCAAAGGTCAATTGAAAACCAGCAATGGTGGTTGACCTCTTCTTTTGGCTAATTCAAATAAAAGGGAATTCTTTTGAATTCCAATCTTATCTAATCATGTTTTGTTCCACTTGTAGGAATGACGAGTCATCATAACAAAAGGATTACATCATCAAGGACGGTAATTATATCTTTTAACTTATTTAGGGTTAAATTAAATGTTTGCATGTGTGATTTGACTTGATTTAAAAGTTGGTATGATGAGTCATCTATTTATACATTATGATTACAAGTGAGTAATCATGAGATGATTTGGATGCTAAAGCACCATTTTCTTTCAAAGAAGAACGGAATAAGTGGAGGCATGGTTATTATTGGTAATCATTAAGTGCAAAATCAAGTGAAATAAGTTGCATAGAGATTTTGAGAAGCAGCAAATTAAGCTTGTGTTCCACAACAAAGAAACAGATCATTCCACAACAAAGAACAAAGGATTCCATAGCAAAGATCAAGAGGTTCCTTAGCTAAGGACAAAGGTTCCATGAGATAAAAACATCGAGTTATGCAACTAAGCAAGAAGTCCTGCTGACTCAAATTGAATTGCACAAAATCAAAGGAAACAGAACTCAAGCTGATATGGGGATTAAAAAGAAATCAGAACCAGAGGATGATTCCTAGCTGCTCGTGGATGAAGAAGTGGCATCTATCTTTGAGCATGCAGGATGGCTAGAGTTCCTGAAGAAGTTTTCAAAGTATAATGACAAATTAGTAAGAGAATTCTTCATAAACCTAGAGCAATCCAGGACAAAGGTGAGAAATATATTTATTCATTTTTCTATAAATATAATAAGTAATGTGTCTAGAGTGCCAATTGTGCATGCCCCACATCCTGCGCCAAAGGAACTTAAAAGAACTGGTTGAAACCCTACTACAAGGAGGAGAAAATGAACCCCAATACATCTACAATACAAATAAAATCATAAAAGGGGTCAGAAGGGCTAGTTTATCCAAACCCTTTGATAGGGTAGCATTTTGGATAGTGAAATATTTAACCTGTGATGGTCAATTTGGGTCTGTGGGAAAAGAAGTCCTAAAAATGCTCATATATCTGAAGTATGGATCCACAAAACCTGAGTACATAATAAACCTTCCAGGGTTTCTTTTTTATTCTATCCAGACCATGGCTCAAAGGTATTCCTAGGGTGTTGGGACAATCAGGCATCATGGGCTAATTCATTTAGTATGCCAGCACCATTTTCTGTCAAAGAAGAATGGAGAAGAAATTTGGGAAAATTTTCTTGGCAAGTTCAAGAAAAACCCTAATATTATTAGAAGGACAATACCAGCTCCATTTTCTCCTTCAACTAATTTGGAAATTGATACCCGTAGAAGAAGAAGGAAGGAAGTATGAAAAATAAGGTCTATGAGAAAAATCAAAACAACAGAGCCTTGTGCCTTTGAAGGAAATTATTTCTTCTGCAAGCTAGAACTACTGGGAGCTAATATCTATCTCTGATGGTGATAGCTCACCCTGTGCAAGAGCAAGAAACAAGAGTAAGAAGAATATCTAGAAATAAATCCACCACTAGGCATGTTGAAATTCCCCAAAGAAGGAAAATTCATAAAAGGACAAGGGAAACCCCAGAGGGAAGGAGTGAACAGGAAAAGATGGAAAAAGAAGCTGTTGATATTTTGGGTAGCATGGCCATGACTCCTCTTGAACCAAGCCAAGATGAGATGGAAAAAGGAGATGAGAGACTTGAGGAGCAGGATTTTCAAGAATTAGTTGAACCATCAGCATTGCCACATGAAGAAGAACAGTTGGCATCCTGGAGACTAAAAGGAAAATTTCCTTTGATAGAGGAAGAATACTCAAATCCTCAAGTAATTTCAGAAGAAGAAGAAAGATATCATGTTAAATAGGCTCTGTTCTTATTTAGAGCAGAGATCATTATCAGAGAAAAGGATGAGAAATTGGATTTCCTCAAATTCAAACTAGAACAAAGGGAAATGCTCATTAGAGAGCTAACAACTCATCTTGTAGCTAGGACTGGAGAGTTATCAGTAATTAAGAAATAGCTGATAGAAAAAGAGGAAGAATGTCAGACTTCTAGAAAATAGAATGTTGTGTCCACAGTCTCTGCATAGACTGAATTAACTTATTTGCCACTCAAACAACTATGGAATGACACTTGCAGGGAACTCAGAGAAGCTAAAACATCAAATGAAGATTTGAAGACCAATATGGAAGAAGAAAAGAAGGCAAGAAAAGAGTGGGAAGAAAATTTTTATAAGGAAGAAGGAGACAAATATAAATGTCTTGCAAAATATATGGAGTGCATTATGAGTGAAAATTTTCTCTCTGTAGAAGGTCCTCTCCTACATATAGTGTGTTTTTATAAGAGCAGTTCATTCACTGGCAAGCTGTCAAGGATTGCATGTGGACTTCCACATGAACTAAAAGATGAATCTAAATTCATGACAACTTATTCTTTAGCCAGTCCTGAGCAGAAAAATATTCTATGTGAATTTTATCTTTGTAATTTGATGCTAGAGAAAAACACAGGATTTATGATCAATTTGTATGTGGGGGAAAGTCAGCTCAATGCATTTGTCTCTATTCTGCAAAACCAAATTACATGGAAGGAAAGGGAATCTAAGTTTTTATTGAAAGCTAGCTCAACTAGTCTCTACATGAGAGCTCACTATGGTAAACCTTCTACCTTCCTCATACATTTTAGAACTCATGCCTTTGATGAGCGATTCAAGACACATTGTTTTTCCATTCTACAAAATATTATTGATGCCTTTACCTCCTATGAGGAGGAGACATTTGAATATATTTATGAAGGATGCTCGAAGAGGTGGGAAATCCTTACTGTTTCCTTGAGAAGAAGGGAAGTAATATCCCCTACAAATTTGATCTGGAATTTAGAAAGGGAAAAAGTGTTATTCACAATAATTCCTCTGATCAATGAGACATAAGGGAAAATATGGATGGGAATGAAAACAAGGCCCCCTCTATGTCTCACCCCCATGTCTCCTTAGAAAAATAGAGAAACTCAATATCCTACTTGAATTTGAAGAGTGGGAGAGGAAATAGAAGCAGGAGTGGGTATAGTACCTCTAAGTTTAAGCATTGGGAAATCCAATTTGAGCCATTTGATCTCGAGAAATCAAATGGAATACAAGAATATCTAACCCCACTTTTGAAGAGTGAATTTTGTAAAGGGACTTACAAATAAGTAATTTTGGGGAAATGATGAGGCGAGAATATGGCGGTTAATGTATAATATATGATCTCATCTTACTCTCCTTTTTATTAAGTTTGATTTCATTTTGTGACTTTTATTTGATCTTATATGAGTTAGGATGTAATTATCTATCTTTTGATTGATTGTGATTCTAATGTTTAAAAGCTCTTAAATTCCTGACAAAGTGTGTGTTTGAAATTTAGTTTTGTAATAAAGCATGTCTAATCAGTCGAAGAAATGAAATATGTAGTGTGTCATAAACATGATTTAGTAGCATCTGTTCTAATACATCTTAGTTATAGAACTTCTAAGCTAGTTAGGAACTCCATTACACAGTCATCATCTAGTTCGAAACTTTGAGACTTGGTTGGAACTCCATTATTTAGTCTACGGAATTTTAGGACTTAGTCGGAACTCTTGGGTATAGCTCGAAACTCTCACGGTTTGATCCTTAACGATTTCCTATGGTTCTAGAACTTCTTTGAAGTTTAGGAACCGATGGAAGTTTATCTATTCCAGCCACATCCAAGAGATTTTCATCAATGAACCTTTCAATTAGGAAAGGATGAGATGATCTCTGAATGCAGATCCAAGGATAGTTATCTTATAACTCTTTGATTAGCCACAATCCAACTCAACATCTATTCTGGGCATGATTCGATTTCATCAGAATCATAGAGACAGCTATGATTGTAAATGTATATAAGTAGACCTTAGTAGATAGAAAAGGATATATACAAAAAATAGAGATAGAAAAAGAAGAAGATATATAGAATAAATACACAAATAAAATACGTTTTGTAATACTGAATGTTTTATCAATAAAATAGTCATTCCTGTTTGAGAGAATTCTAAGTTGTTAAATCCTGATTCAAGGAGGAGCAAGGGCCCACTCCCCAAGGACCAGGATATTCATTTATTTGGTATTTATATTTCTTAAGAAAATATTTTAGATCTTGTTAATTTTGTATCGCTTTTAATTCATCTAGTTAAACTCTGTTGTATACTTGTTCTGCAAGTGTCTATATAGATTCTTATTTCTCTTGCAATTATTATTAAGCATTCTATGATGTGTTTTTTATTTCCAAAAGAAAGTGTGTTTACTTTCAGAAGCAAGTTTGTTTATTTCCAAAGCAAGTGTGTTTATTTTAAAGTGTGTTTATTTTCAACAAAGCTTTCAGTGTGTTTCCTTTCAGCACAGTTTTCATAGTATGATTTAAATAAGGTTTTACCAAGAATTCTTTAAGACGATGAAAAGATCTCCCAAAAAATACAAAAACAACTATAGTCAACTACTAGATCAATAGTATTACTCTTGTTTCATATAGCTTTAGACACACCCCTGGTTTGATATGACATCAACAAGAAGTTGATTAAATGAAGGGAATAATGACACCCATCAACCGATCTTGGCCACATCAATGTGACATAATTTTACGATCGGTGAAATCAAAGGGACATCTTCTCAGATATACTCTATCATAGTGGTGTACCTCAAGCATCAGTTTTTCCTATTTCAGTGCAATGCCCTAAGCTAGTCATTACCTGCGCTAGAACATTATGATCCCGAAAGGTGAGGAGTCTTCAAGGATAATCGTGGGACTTTCCTTTTGATCACACCAAAGCACATTGAAGAATTTCTCAACATCCCTGATTTCCCTAAGAATGCTGACATCACTCAACAGTCAACACAATACTTTTGGAATGAATAACCCCTAAGGTGGACCAAGATGGTCAACAACAACTAGCTAGTGACCAAGAGGACTCGTGTTGACTGGTTTCCCAAGGAATTCTACCATATTAAATTTATGGAGGAAGTCAGTGATATGATCAGTATTATAAGATAAGTCTTTGATCTCCCCTCTGCCAAGATTTTTCACTCATGGATGTATCAATTCATATGCATCATCCTCACAAAGAGATAATTTGTAGATTGGGCCACCATCATCAATGATACTCTCCACAAGCAGTTGATCGAGGTGAAGATGACTAGGCATTTCTACATGACATCATACCTAACCTATGTGGTGGCTAGAATAAATTTGTTTTTAGGGTTAGAGATGAAAGGCATCATGGGTCCTTAAAATAGTGTTTTCCACTATTATCCACAATTTAGTTTCAATAATAGTTGTCATCACTTCAGGAGAGTTAATGATGCTTTCATCTTCCGAGTGATCAGAAACTTGAATAGGAATTCAAAAGAAATATTCTCCAAGGATTCCATGGCGGTCATTTCGTGAGGAACATGGTTCATTCAATTCCCATCCTTTTCCTACATTCAAGTGAGCAGATTTGTAGGCACTCCATGGAATCTTCCTAAGTATTTTAGTGATAAGTGGGCTTTAATGGAGCTTACGCGACAAATTTTCCAAGTTCATTGTCTTCTCAGTAAAAATCACCATTTAGGCATCCATTTCCCAATCCAAATTTGGGAGTACCAATACCAAAATATATTCATTACACAACTCATGGAGAAGGAGTTTTCTCACATTACCCATACATCTAGTTGTGAAGAGATCCCAATTTTACATCAATGGATTCATGCAAAAGGCTCTCGAGTGAAGTACCAACACCATCCCACCATGGAAGACTTCTGGTCTACTTGCTCAGATGAACACAAAGTAAGAAGGTGGGAATTCTCCCACCTGACCATTGCTCAAACCAAGGCCTTTGGCATCAGAGATCCTATAGATTCATTAGTAGATGATGCTGACAATTTTATTAATCCCTCATATGATGTTGTTTCCTTCACTCCATTTTCCCGAACTGATTGGACCAAGAGAGATGAATTTTCTCTTGATGGAAAGAATCATCTGATTCTAGAAAGGAGCATAGCCTGGTATGAACAAGAACTTGTAAAGCTACCATCCATCCAAGTTTATACCTGTTATGTTAAAATCCACAGAAAAGATTTATACATTTTCGAAGTCTATTCAAAACCAATATTCAATGAGAAGGACTTAATCAATTCCACAAAGAGACACTAGTCCGCAGACATTGCCAAGTGTCAATTAGGCACAAATTCATAAGTAAAAGGAAGCATCAAAGTATTAAACTCTCACAGAGATGACATGTGGAGTCAACCAAGAAGTAGGACAGAAGCCCGCGGATGGTGCCAAGTGTTTACACAACGCTTTCCCAGGAGCCCTAAAGAAAAGAAGAGTCATAAGGATGTGTGGGCCTTCCACATGGATGTTGCAGCAAATGGATTCTATTTTCAAATCAGACCATTAAGATGACAAGACATTTGTCACGTGAGTGATTTGGGGTCTTATCTATGATATTTAATACTCGAAACTTTTTTCAAAAGATCAGAGGCGAAGGGTCATTTCATTACAAAATATGTGCCATTTGAATCAAGAGGTCGGAACCAATGCATAAAGGGTCGAAATATCTTGTTATGTAATAAATAGCCAAAAGGGTTCTTCTCAAAAGGTGAGTCATCTCAAGGGATTCGGTTGTAGGATAATTAAGATGCATTAAATAGACATGGCTCTCACTTTTCCAAGGAGGAAAAAGTTGTGAGAAGGATTTGAGGAAATATGTTTCTGTCACTTCATATCATTTATCATAATTAAGGGGAAGTTGGGAAGGATTTTGAAAATTATCTCTTACCTCCTCCTCCCCCTATAAATTGTAATCAAATTTTGATGTAAAAGGAGAAAAAATTTTAGTTAGGTACTAGGAGAGTTAATCTTTTCTTCTCTGTCGCAAGCCTCTCTTTTGTGAAAGATCAGGGGAGGTCTTGGAACTCTATCCTTTTGCTTAGGATTTGTAACAACATATTTCCTCTCTTCTAAATGTGATATTGTGCAAAACTATTGGAGTAATATATATTCCTTGTGACATTTTATGTTCATCATTTGCATAGCTTTATTGTCTTTGATTGCCTTTATTTTCACGTAGAAAGTGTGCATCACTAAATGTTGTTACTAACGTTGAAGTTTTTCTTAAGTAGTTTGAGGTAGTGTTGTGTGACCCTTTATGATATGTGGTGCATTTTCATCTACCTTATTGATTGTTAACCATTTCCCTTCTTAGGCATTTGTGGTATCAATCGTTCTCTTAGCGAGGCTTGTTCAGGCGTATCGCCTTTATCTTGTTCTACATTTTGTTTAATTATTCTCACCCCTATCTTCCCGGTAGAGAAGATCTAACTTCTTTAAAAATATGGAGGTCTCCTTAGGGCACACATCCCACTAACCTAAGGATGCCCATGACTCGATGGATGTATCCACCAAGGATGATGCGTCAACAATACCCTAAAGCCAAGAAATTACCAACATGAGGAGATCTCTAGTTAACTAAAACCTCTTCTTAGTCAATCTATGTGCCATCAACCCATACACATCAAGCAAGGAGAGAATGGTTTTCCAAATCCACTTCTCCAAAGAAGATGTTACAAGGAGAAACATCCAAAGGTCCTGGCCCTTTTGAAGTAAGAGAACGTGTCTCAAGGATTTCTACTTCAAGCAGAGACTCATCTACTCATGTTACTGATAGTTCAAGGAATCTCATCATAAACACTACTTAGCCATGTGATGGACAAGAGTCTACTCAAGTTCAAGTGAACTAAATATCAAATGCTCCTGAGCCCCTATTTAACGAAGAGGTTTCTCAAGGTTTCCCTGAGGTTCAAGAGGTCAATGTTGAAGTTATTTCCTCAAGGATTGAAGTCGTGGAAAGAACTCTTGTTGAATCTAATGATGTCAAAAATAGTGTGAATTTTTTTTTCGAATCCAAGATTTTGTGTGAAGAATTGGTCAAGGAGACCCCTTTTTGGGTTGACTGTGAAGTCAAGAAAAGAAAGAGGGTTTTCAAGGTTATCAATATTGACTTTGATTCCCTTTCCAATCTTTCAAATGATGTCATCCCCAAGAATCCTAAAATGTTCTCGAGAATAATGGTAGATGGAGATGGAAAAAAATTTGTAAATCTTTCCATTCCCAAGTCAAGAAGGAATGTAATGTCATGACGTCTGTTGACTATGAAGTATCCAAGATTGGAATTGGGAATTCTACATTGGAAAGAGACATGGAAATGGCCCGAGATTCCATGGATTTTATGTTAAGAAGGCTTGATAAATAATAATCTCATAATTCTCAACTCAAAGCTGAAAAGAATCAGTTGGTGAATTATTTTCAACATCTGATAAATCCAATATCATCCACTTTTCCGACTCCTAATGTAGTGGCTGCCCCGATGAAGAAACACTTAATTTGTCAAAGGAGGAAAACTCTTTAGGCCATGTCACTAAATCCTGGCTTTCAGAAATTCTCATTTTTTGGAGAAAGACAATCGAAGCGGTTGTAAATCTCCATGAAGACATTAGTGCATACCTAGATCCAATCCTTTCTTTTATGGAATAATTTCTTCTAACATATCAAATCTGGATGACATATTTCTTAATCTACAAGAGATGATGAGTATGGAATCTATAATTCTATCCAATGAAGGGATCCTTGAATTTGAATGTTGAGGGGCACGCTTTCTATGGTGTTTACATCTCAAGTCACATAGGATGCTTCTCTAAGATTCCATGATTCACCACAAAAAAATATGCAATGAAGCTTTCACTTCACTTGTCTAAATTCATGAGTTCATAGCTTAAATCCCTTGTGATTTTGTGAATGGGCATAATCAGAGGCATTCATCATAATATGTTGAGGAACAATTCTCACAATTGTTTAAGGACATATGCATTCTTGTCATCAACTTCTCCTCCACTTCAATGGAACGCGTTGTATCAAATTGAGGAACTTTTTTGAGGATGCTCAATTGAAAATGGTCAACCTAAATAATATGCCAGGTAGGATTTTGGAATTGCTGGTGTTTTGTGAGGCTGTGCTTCAACCGAGTGAACCTCCTAAATAAGAGAAGATGTTCGAGACATTGGAAAGGTTTATATATTTTCCATTGGCAAAGGCAACAAATCCTAATTTCACCAATGGGATGAGGATGTAGCATTCTGGTATCTAACAAAGTGGGAGAGTCCATTTCTCATACAATTGAGATAAGAGGACTCTACTTTAATGGATAAGGCACTGGATCTTGTTTTATGTTTTAAAATGATATTTTAAAGTGATGTTATTATTAAACTCATTTTTAGTAGACTTTTGGTCACTTAAGTGATTTCTAATTTCAAGTTACTTTTTAAAAGTTAGTTGAAAAATTCAAAGTCACTTAAGGTGCCCTAATTTAATGTTCATCTAAACCCTAACTACCTTGTAACCAACTTTTGGGTTATAAAAGTAAGTTAGGGGCTCATTTTTAAGGATGAATTTAAGAGAGGAGAATAATACTTTTGTGCAAGATTTGTTTAAAGAAAGAAACTTTGTGTTCTTTTGTGAAATTTTTTGGAGAGTTAATGAAATATGAACTTTGTGTCCCATTCATTATCTCTTGTAGTATTTTATGTTCTTATGTTCATTAGATGTTATCACTTAAATCTTGCATGTGAATACTTTATTTTATCTCATTTTCAACATTAGTAATTTTTTGTTCTTGTTCACAGTGATTAAGCTCTCATTTCTACTTACTCATGTGTGTTCCCTTTCACTTATTCTTGTTTAGCTGATTCAAACTTTGTTTTATTTGAGTTAGTTATTCATTGTACTTCTTCTTCTTCTTTTATATGCAATATTAGGCTCTTTTTACCTAAATCTTGTATGCTCCTTCCATCCATTTCCCTAATTCACACTTATTTCCATTTGATGTCCCAAAACACCCCCACATACAATTTTGAATGTATAGATGTAAATATAGTTTTGGTTTTAAATAAAGGAAACCTCACCTTCATTGAAGAGGGACTTTGTCCCCTGATTTTTGCAAGTCATATGCATGCGTGCAAATCAATTTGCTAATAAAAATGTTGAGCATGAAGGTGGTTTGGAGACCCATGATTAGATCTCCATATTCTACCATGTTGGTAGTACATTCAAAATTTATTTTGAATGAAAGAGGGATAGGAGTCCCCTAGGGAGGTATGATAATGATGTCGACACCTCCCCCTTATTGAAACTTTGACCCATTAAAGAAGAGTGTAATTTCGAGAGGGGTGTATTCATGATCGATAATATTGACAGATTTGTTGGGGAATTATTTGTGAGGTGGTTGATTGTCAGAAGAGGGCCCTCAGTGAGCTAATTGGTGATAGCTTGTCCCTTGATATATTTTTAGAGATGAATTAAAGATCAAAATTTTTCATGAGAATAAGCCACCAAGTGATGTAGTCACTGTGATATGGTTTGGAGTGCATGGTTTTAAGTAAATTGAAGTTGGTAACAACATACGTCTTGTGATAAGTAGGTAATTAAAAATCTTGTAAGTTGCAAAGTACAAGGCACAACACAACTTTTTATCTTTAGTATAACGAGTTTCGTATTCATGGAGAGTGAAACTTATATAGTAAATGACTTGTTCACAACTATGCTCATCCCGATGAGTGAGCATGGAACCCAAGACATGATTAGTAGCAGATATGTAGAGGTAGAGGTGCTCCCCCTCATGTGGAATTGTTAGCACAGGTGGCGATAAGAGTTATTATTTGAGGTCATCAAAGGCATTTTGATAATTGTGATCCAATTTAAATTTTACATCCTTTTGAAGGAGGTGATGAAAAGGTGATAACGATCCAAAAAATTGAGATAATGGAGGAGGCATATCGATGATGGATTTGATCTTGGAAGGGTCTACTTCAATGCCCCAAATAGACATGATGAACGCTAAGAGTTTACCGGTGAGAACACCAAACACACATTTAGTAGGGTTAAGATGAAGGAAGTATTGAATAAGATGAGAAAATATTATTTCATTATGGTGAGATGATCCTTGCATTGTTTTGATTTTCCTACAAGATCATCAACATAGTCTTATATGGTTTTGTGGATAAGATCATTGAAGATGTATGTCATAACCCGTTGATAAGTGGCTTTGGCATTTTGAGTCCAAAGGGCATTACCCGATAACAAAAAAGTCCCCAAGGAGTGATGAAGGATGTTTTATGTTGATCATCGAGTGGCAATGAGGATTTGGTTGTAGTCAGAGAAGCCATCTATAAGGGAGAGAATTTCATGGCCAACAGCAGTTAGATCGACAAGTTGACCGATGTTTTAAAGGGGAAATTCATCTTTAGGGAAAGAGAGATTGAGGTCTTGGAAGTCGTTGCATATGTGTAACTTTCATGAGGATTTTTTTATGGCCACAATATTAGAGACCCATTACAAATAGTCAATAGGTATGTTAAAATTAGCGGAGAGCAGATGTTGTAACTCTTCTTTGATGAGAAGAGCTATGTGAGGGTGCATGCTACGTAACTTTTGTTTTTCATGTCAATATTGTCACAGTATGTTTCTCATAGATGTAAAAGGGGAAGAGTAGAATCAAAAACATGAAAAAGATGTCTTGTAGGTATTTACATATGTGGTTGCCATCAATGTTTCTGAAGGTGGTTGCCATCAATGAAAAAGGGGGAGCTTGTTGGACATTATGTCTAGTTATTTTCATTTATTTCAAGTATCACATTGATGTCAAAGGGAATCTTGAGTCAGCATGAGGTGTCTAGTGTCATGGAACAGTGGCATGATGAGTTGCATGGTTGTAAAGGCATGATGAATAGGTGAGATTGCATGTTCTTGGTGCATGGTCAAGAAATTTTTTGAAATATATGGGATTTAGGAGTTGTATGAGTGATGGTATGGTGTCAATATTAATCAATATGATGTGTCAAGTGTGTAAGAGTGTCTAAAAGGATTTTTCAAGGTCAGTTCTTGGGTATCATGTGTTGGTTCAATCCTAACTAGGCCTAATCCTAGACCTAGTGTATGTAGGATGGTATGGTAGCATGAGAAACGAATCAGAGAAGGTCATGGAAAACATGATGAATTTTTTTCAGGTTGTATGGCATGTGTAGAATATTTAAAAGGTCACAAATCATATATATGATGCATGTCTAAGGTCCTTTTGAAGCAAGACTATGAAGACATGGATAAGTCTTAGTTTTTGGAGATATTCAAATGTGTGAAAGAATGGATGAGAGTTGGAAAACATAGAGGAGGTTTCTATAGTGCCATGGTCCAATTTTTATGCCAGGAGACTGAAGAAAAAGAAAGAAAACTCATTTTTAGCCAATTCAAGTTCTTAGAAGTGTGAATTCCAGTTCAAATGTCACTTTCTTATAATCACCCAATCATGTGTGTTTTTCATGGGAGTTTGATATCTTGGGGTATATTAGTACATGGAACCAAGAAATTATATCAAGAAGAATGAGGTATTTTGGTAGTCAAATTTTTATGAACCATGGTTAACACCAAAACAACTTCGTTATGGTTTCAAAACCCTAGGTTGAAAGTGAATTGAATAAAAATGATTGTATAGTTCCATAAATGATAATTTTTTCTAGTGTGATGATTTTATGATGAAGAGGACTCCTCCATATTTACATTAATTTATTTTAGAGCTTCGACAATGTGTGGGCCCTACCCAAAAAGGTAAGTTTATGGAGTTTTACAGTTTGTGTAAACATTTTTCGATGAACCTAATGACTAAATTACCATTTATGCAAGTGTGGTGTTGTACTATCTGTCCATAATATTTTAGGTCATGGTTTAGCTCCTAAGATGCAAAGTGTGCCCTATCTTTGAAGACTAGTTTTTGAGGTTCAAAAGGTAGTTTTGAGCAGTATTCTTGTAGAGGAGGTTTGAGGCATATACAATCCAATTTATGGAAGTATGAGCACATGTTAATGTACCTGAAATAAATATATTTTTAGTTATATAGAATACTTACATGGTTGAGGTCATTTGAGGTGGTAATGAGCCTCATCTTTGGGGTCTAGGGTTTGGTGCACAAGAACAAACTTGTTTTTGAGATGGTTTCATGGCTTGAGGAGATGTTGCAAATATTTTTAGGTATGGTGGAATCATGGTGAGGTATGTTTTTATTTTTTTGAGGTGATTCAATTCCTTGGTGAAGTGGTTTTTCATATTGCACATTCAGATTTGGAGATTAGGTCTCTTGAAGTGTTTTTGGGCTTATTGGGTCCTAATGGAGAGTTTTGGGCATGTTGGTGATTCTTGTGATTCTTATTGGGTCCTAATGGGAATTTTTGGTAATTATTATGATGTCCTCATTATTTTTATCATGTTTTGAGTATTTATTCACTATGAAGTCTGACCTACATGATATGGATGCTTGAGACTTATATATAAACACGTATAAGGATCATTTGTGATTCTTAGAGCAATGGGAGCATATCGAATTTTGGAAGGAAGGAAGAGAAGGTTGTGAGGGAATATTTAAAGAGTATGAGGCATATAAAATTATTAATTATGTTTATATGTTTCTTATCTGATGATGGTGAGTTTAAGGGGGTCATCCATACATGATCTAGTTGAGAAGAAGACCAATTTGTGTGCATGGACTAGAGCGAGATAGAGGAGAGTTTGAGGATACTATGATGGGTAAAGAAAAATAATAGAAAAGGTATGAAGATATAGGAATGGTACAAAATAAGGAGCTACAAGTCATTGGACCTAATCAACACATGTTGGTGCATGTTTGAGAAAAGGAGAAGAATGTGTGTTTGAGAGGGGTTTTGAGTGCATGGAGCTGAATTAGTGATCACCATCAGTTATTAAAGAAAAAATTAGATGTGATCTTCATCTTCAGGTGGCTGAGTTGGTGCTTGGTCATATTAGGGGTTTTTATCCTCCTTGTGGGTTTTTGCCTCACTAAATAAGGGGTTAGTGCTTCTTGTAGGGTTGGCTCCCTACTAATCTAGGGTTTGGTACTCCTTGTGGGGTTGATGCCTCACTAAATAAATCTTGTGTGATGTGTAATATTCATAAAATTATTTTTAGTAATATAAGTAGAGGTTCAATGGGTTTTCTTCCCCTCTAGGGTTTCCCACATATATCTGGTGTTCTTGTGTACTTGTGTATTCTTGTGTATGGTTGTTCATGCTTAATATGCTCACATTTGTTAATGTATGATGAATGGATGATTTGAATGATGTATACAACTTAAGAAAGCTAAAGTAAATGTTTGTAAATATTGATTCACCCCTCCTCTCAGTCATTGTTCTTCTAACAGATTGTTCATTTTCCTATTATAGTTACTCTATTACTATTTCCAAGAGTAATACCAGTCTTCACTAATACATTTAAACTGGAAATGAATTCAAGTTTCTTGACATATGAATCTAAATACCAAATATCACGTGGACTCTCTTAAGATATATTACATTTAATATGTGATATAGAAGGTTTTTCTTCGACAATCCATGTGCATGCAATAAGCATGGAGCTTGGTGTAGAAATCCCAACCTGATTTTGATTCTACCTATTCTGATCAAACTGATTTTTCCCACATTCATAAACACAATGCCCATATTTCATGTAATAGTGACACTGCACATGAGACTTATCATGTCTCTAACCAAAATATTGATTATGATTGTGATCTTTACTTTGTCCTCTTCCAATTTGATTTTTTGGACCGCTGCTACATCCACCTCTAGATGGACTTCTTCCTATGCCTCTAGGACTAAACTTTCCTCTTCCTCTGCCATGATTTGAAGTATGAGATGAAAAATATTGTTATATAGTTGTATGTGATTTATTCAACCTTTTATCATGATTTATTAAAGATGCATGCAATTGATCAATTGAAATATGACTTAAATCCTTAGTTTCTTCTATGGCTACAACCAAATAATCAAAATTTTAAGGTAGAATCTTAAGCATATTTTTTATTATACTTCTATCATCTAATTTTTCTCCATGAGATTTAATATGATTTACTAGGCCAACAACATAAGTAAATAATGAATCTATGGAGTTTGATTCTTTCATATACATATTCTTAAAATCCTTTTTAAGTAATTGGAGTTTGGTAATTTTAACTTTCTCCTTACCTTGAAATGCAACCAAGAGAGTATCCCATGTTTCTTTTTCTTGGTTGGCTACTACCACTCTAGGAAGAATGCTTTCATGCATAGCTTGAACATATATAGAAGAGGGATTTTCCGTCTTTATTTCTTTGTTCCTTCAATAGACCATTCTCTTCCTGTGAGAGTGTGTTGTACAATGCTGGATTTGTTGGTTTTGTGTATCCATTTTTAATAATTTTCCAAACATCCTGGGATCTAAACAATGCCTTCATTGTTAGAGACCAATACTTATAATTATTCCATGTGAATTGAGGAGTCTCTAAACTTGATAAAGATGCTCCACGTGTAAAATCCATTAAAATTATTTCAATTTAAAAACCTCGATGTGATACCAATTTGAAGAAAATAACATATAAAAATAGAATAAAAAATACAGAAAATAAAATCTTCAAATAAATAAATTAGAATAAACACATAAATATTCAAATAAAAACTCAGAATAAACACATAAATCGTTGTTGCTTCAGTGCACGTCAAGCAACAACTTACTGAATTTGATTCTTCATACTATAATGATTACAAATCTGCCTCTAATATAAGAAGACATATTCTAAAAATAACCACACACAACTCTAAAAATAGAGCATCCAATCTTCTAAAAATAGTGCATGCTTTTGTGCATGTATAATATCTTTTATCTTATTTATGATTTATTGAATTTCTTAAAATTAAGATTAAAGTGGATTAAACTAAATTAATCTAAAGTAACTACAAAAAATCATGCAAACTACGGATAACATGCAAAAGTGAACTCAATAATAGATTCATGCGAGAGAAATTATCATATTCCAACAATGAAAATATGATTTATTTTCATAAAGGATGGTCGTTGAAATCTTCAAAATGCACATTTAATTTCTCATTGTAAGAATAACATAAAAAAACATATAAGAAACATGTCTTCATAATATAAAAAAATCATAAAATATGTAATTTTTTTAAATCATGAAAATATAATAATGTACAATATTCACTTCGATAAATTTAAGTTCCTATTTTTATAGTCCCTTACCTCTATGACTATAAAATTTCAAATAGAAGTAATGTATTTTCATCTTTTCAACACAAATTTATTATGTATGAATCATTCTCTACATCCTCCTCCATGAGTACTTGTAGAGACCTCTCAACGTTATTTGTATTAATCTCAATTTTACCTTCGAGCATGAGAAGAACATGGCTCTGGATGCTTGGCTGTAAATTTTCATTCTCTTGAATGCACAACATCACATCACATGTTTCCTCATAGAAGTTGGTTTTCTTCTTAATAACCCCTTGACGGAAGTTCTGTTATTTTGGGAAATAATGTTTCTTGTAAGACTGATGGAATTTGTAGCATCAAGATCAAAATGTTTAATGGCATAATGAGGACTCTAACAGGAGTAAGACATGTACCATAACTAAAAATAAATTTGATTTCCTCAAGTGAATTAGACTCTAGTAGTTTTAAATTCACAGGTCAAGGTGGAGTTGTAAAGGTGTATAAGTTTTCCTTAGTTGTAATGAAACATTTAAAGGTTGGGAATATTTACATATTGTAAGGGAATACGCATATTAGTCAAATGGATATGGTATTTAAAATAGAAAAATATCATACTTGTTTATGGCATCTACATTCGGGGCACATGAGAAAGAAAGGGTTGAAGGTACTGAAGAATCATGAGTTACTCCCTAATATGTGAGCATTGTGAGAAGATATTTCCATTGTTAGAGGATTAGTTGCAAAAAAGTAGATATTCATGTAAAAAGTACAACATGAGCTACCATATCCTTATACCCATGCATGAAAATGAGAGAAACAACACAACATGGATTATGAAGAACATATCTAATTCATAATATGAAGAAATGACACTAGGGTTTGCACCCATGAACAAGATATCATATATATATATATATATATATATATATATATATATATATATATATATATATATATATTGATCAAGAGTGCTAAATAACCACATTACATTCAAAAGGCCATGCCAAATCGAATACAAGTAATTTCCAAGGATCTAGCCCATACAATATATGTTAAAACAAATATCTAACTCATATATTAGAGTCCTAGCTATGCCCCCTTATTACATAAATTTTACAGACCCATCCCTTAGATATGATGACCTTCTTGCAACTCCCTAATGAAAACCCCCAACCCTAGGGCCTCCTAATACTTTCTGCAGAGCTTCCCCTTTTCCATGCTATATGTCTATCCATATATATCTTGGTGTCTCTTCTTCTACATGAGCATCTCTTCTTATAGGTCTAGTACCCACCACCATGCCTTCCTTCAAGAGTAGATCACATGCCAAGTGTCCATGTGGTCCTTCATTAGTGAATTTTATCATGTTTCGAGCTCTCCACTTTTCTATAATGATGTCTTCCTAGGAATATTCCCTACATGGAATATCCTTTTCTTGACCATCAAGTCTCCAGGTTGGCACCTTATCCACTCGGCATGCCTAGTTGGGTCACATTTTTCCTCAAGTGCCTCTAGAATGTTGAATATGGATAAGTCCTTAAATCCTATGTATTGTCTCTCCTCGCGTGCACCCTAGTCTCTCCTAAACCCTTCTTAAAAACCTCTTTTCCTATGATTCTCCCCACACGCCCTTCTTCTTATTTCTCCTAAACGTGTACTCCTTTTGGTACTTAGCCAATAATTTGGGCCCAACATCACCCCACACTAAGCTTGTTCTCCATCCTAGAAACATCCTGCTTCCCCAAAGAATAAAGAATGGTGGGACTCGGATAATTTGAATGAAGAATGAAAGAAAGAAATAAAGAATGGAAGAATGGGAAAATCTATTATTATTTACAAGAGGAGTGGGAACTCCTTCCTCATTGTTGCCTCAATCTTCTCCTAGGCATCCACTTCACCCTACGCCTATTGGAGTAGGTCACCCACTAGAGCACTCACCTCTTCAAAGTCTCAATTCATCACCCTTAGCATTCAAGTGTATCTACAATCCCTTCCAGCTGCTTGCTAAGGTCATCTAGCACATCCATTCTATGAGTGACCTGGGGGTAGTTCCTTAAGCCGATTTTTAACCAAACCTCGTAAGGTTTTGATTTCTTCCATTTTCTTCTCAACTTTGGCTAGGATTTTATCCCACTCTACCCTATTTCCTTTGTTCTTTTCTTGGAATTATTTCAGATATGCCTCATGTGTAGTAACTAGTATACTTACTACCCTATCTCTGTCAAACATAGTTATCATATACGGCCTTAGCTATTTACACGGTGGTCTTCATAGTGGAAAGGAGTTCAGAATACCGAGTGATTGTCTCCCTAATATTTATCCTTTCTTCCTCCTTCTAGTGCACCAATTCCTCTTCTATCGATTCTATGTGAGTGGCCACCTTTCCATGGTAAGGATGCGGGTTAAGTCTTCCAAGCATTACAAGGTTGACTCGTATTTTTGCTCAAGTGGGGCTAGGTCTGGATGCTTCAAGATAATGGCATATGTAATCATCTCTATATTTTTGTAGACCTCGCACACCTTTTCCTTCTCCTCCCTTAGTTCGCGCCTTAGTTGTGCATTGATCAACTCTTCCTACTTTAGATCCTTTCTTTTCTCAATGATTTCTTCATTCTTCTTCTCAGTTCCTCCTCCAAAACCCTTACTCTATCATTCCTCCCAAATATTCTCACCTCAACCTCTACTGACACCTTGTTGAGTGCATTGCAGACTTTCTCATCGATAGTTGTTGAGCATTCACCAAAGGGTTTACTCCTTAATATCTAGTATCTTCATCAATGCCCCTTAGTTGACCTCGAATTGACTCATCAACATGGGACTTAAAATCCCAAGATAACATTTTTTTTCTTGTACGAGGGTATGCACCTTATTCTTCAAATGAAGACCATGCAAGGATTTGTTTGTAGGCATGATACTTTGGAAGTGTGTGTGTAGTACTTTATTTGGATCATTTATATAGCCAATCCCTTCTCTGCACCGCTTGCTACTACCACCTTTTCCTCCTATGCGCGCTGCCTTTGGAAAGCTTATTGCTAAGTTGGGATCTCCGCCCATGCTCCCATACTCCTTTCCTACACTCTCCTCTCTATCTCTTTGAGCACTTCATCAATGCTATGCTCCACCTCCTACTCCACCAAGTCCTTTATTATGCCTACTACTTCCCTTTCATGGCCTCCTCTATTAGCTCCTTGGTGAGGCTTGGGGTCCTTTGATCCTTAGTGTTTACCTCCTCACTTCCCCCTTACCATGAGCATCTCCTTCCTCCTTTGAGTCATGTACATCATACACAGGATGGTCTGAGCCTCTTCATGCTCATCATCATCCATTTCTCTCCTTTATAGGCTTCCAGGATCTCCATTCCTTTTGATTCCACCTCCTCTGCTACCTTTCACTTCTTCCTAACTGGTGACTCTAGTATAGGGATTGTTCCTTCTCATCTTCTTTCAGTGACTCCTTCCTCGGATACTCTTCATTTGCAGGGGTCTCTTCTTGCTCTAGCACCTCTTCCTCAGGTGTCTTTCTTTTTCCTTAATGGGGACTTCTTCCTCCGTGCATATGTGCTTGGCTTCACGCCTGACTCCTGCACCCTAATAGATTTTGTTTGTACACTCGGTGCCTTCTTCTAGGTCTCCTCTCTCTCCCTCTTCCTGATGCGGCCTTCTTCCTTATGGTGGGGTCTTCTAGGATGGAGACATCATTCTCCATGTAGGTGCCTTTCTCATACTTGGGCCTAATGTGTAGGTATACCCTTGTTGTGGTCCTTCCAGAATTGGAAACATCACAAGTTTTATCATATGCACCTCATGGGAGACATACTTCTCCACATAAGCATGCTTCTTGGGGTATACTATCTTTCTACATAACTCATGGTGGTCTTGGTCCACCTCACTAAGGTCAAACCTTAGTCTTTTGGCCTCCTTGAAGTGATTGACCCTGCTTGGAAATATTGTGCAGTGAAGGAGAACAATAATTTACACCATGGGCTCTTGGTCCCTTCTGATAGAGTGAACCTGCCAATGCAAAAGTGTTGGTATACAAAAAACTCAACTTCTCCTTGCACTAGTGCTAGAAATTGTTTGGGTATCCTCCACTCAACCTCAAATTTGTGCATTCACTTATACCATTTCTCTAGGTGCGCCTTATGGGCGGCCGTCATGGTGTCACAAGTATATTTCTCAAATCTCTTGGCAGGGAGGGGTTCTCATCTCAGGTACTCCCATACAAATTTTCTGGCCCATCGGGCACTCAATTTCTGAAAACATGATGGTAAGGAGGACATTACCAAACATGATCTTCTCTTCATCGTGTGTGACACTGATGATCTCCTCTGCTATGAATGCTAAGAGGTTGTAGATGGTTCCTTCTGATATTTTGGAAAACATTAACTAGGACTTGTTGATCTGTGTCCACCTCTCCTGTCCATTCAGCTTGGTCACTAAGTGCGTGGCCATCCTCATCACAGGATTAGAAATCACATAAATGTCAAAGTATTGTGACCCATTCTTATAGTCATAGGCCTCCATGTATTTCTTTATGGCCTCTTTTTCCTCCAAGTCATCATCAACTGAATCACCCTCGCAGGTAAGACTAGTAAATTTGGAGATCAATTGGGGAGTTATCCTCATTCTTTGCCCCGTGAAGTATAAATGGTCTTCATGTACACGTGACATCAACCATTGGTACAACCACTGGGTTTACCAAAATAGGGCAACTCATATAGTTGTAATAATCCAACCTTCTCCATTTTCACCTTGACTTCATCGTCATAGATGGGCATTCCATTAGGTGTCCTCTTGTCTGTAGGTCTAACCATTTCTAATGCCATCTCTTTCTCTGTGGCATTTTTTGATGGTTGTAATCGCTTACCACCATCTTCCTTACATGGGATACCCACTCCTTTCTGAGAAACACGCCATCTAGGTATTGCATCTCTGCATACCACTCCTCATTGAAACTAGTGGAAACAACTGTTTTCCCTTTCCCTTGCCCTTCTTTGGTGAAATGGTTTCCTTCTTTGGTGCCATCTTCTTATCAGGTTACTAAAAACAAACTCTTCTCTTCGCTCTGCTCAAATCTATGGCTTACCTTCATGAAAAAATCCCTTTACTCTTCCCATTCCCTAGTTGTAGAACCCTAACCTAGACAACCCTTCCACAAGATGATGTACTCTCCTGAAACCTTCTTCCCTATGCCTATGTACTTCTTCCACTCTAGTTTGCAAATCACACTAGTCACGCACTCAAATTTTCACAATTTTTCCTTCACACAAATCTTCTTCGTGGATGCCCTAGTTCACAAGAGCTCTTCGATATCGTAATTTCAAGGTAAACAATAATGTGCCCAAACTTCTACTTATAGATTTTTTCTTTTCCCATAATAAATGCAATTCCACCTACCAACGTACTTTTTAGAAATAAAGGAAGCATTTTCCACTAAATCCAACCTTAAGCACTCTTACCCATGCCCTATCCCACTTGAAAAATATCTACAACCTTCTCGGAGCAAAAAATCCTTACTAACAAAAAATCCTCACGCGCGTGCTTATAGCGCCGAAGGCAATTCTTCATCCTTACCGGATTTTTTCCTCACCTACCTCATGTTGTTCTTGTGCTTCTCATCCTTTGTACGTGGTCTTTGTAAAGTTATCTTGACACCAAACTCCTTATGTCCACCTTTTCTACGTATGCTCTTCCACACTACACACTTTTTTATCCTTCAATCTGGGCCATCGAAACACAACTTCCACTACCAGCTTCCATTTTACTTCGCATTACTCCACCCCACACAAAAATAGATGTGTGGTCCTCTATGCATACACAACATTTGAAAATAATAAGTGGCTACCAAGTGCACAAGGACAAAAAAAAAAACAAAAAAATAAAGGAACAAGCAAGAAAGGGAAACACAAAGAAAAGAAATGCATTAAAGGAAATCCTAAGCTAAATGGAAATACTACCTTATTTATAATTACACAGAAGCCTTATTTATAGTAGGGCTTCAACCTACTCCCATTGAAATGGCCTAGTAATCTTGTCCCATCCAAGTGCTTGTAACTGGCATGCACCTGAATCAAGGATGTATGAGATGATATATGGCCCTAACAAATGGAATTTTAGTTTCCCAGGATGGCGCAAAAATTTGGAGTCATAAAACAAGACCATCTGCCCAACCTCGAATTGTTTTTTTTTTAATATGGCGATCATGCCATTATTTTTTTCGTGCCTTTTAGCCTTCTAACTCCACCTAGCAAGTGATCACCTTTCATCCAACTACATTAATTTCTCCATGCACTCTCTGTAGTGATTATTCATCATTAAATCTCTCTTACACGCAATATGTAGGGATGGTAGCATGAATTCTACTGGTAACATAGCTTCCATACCAAACACCAATTGGAATGGTGTGGCCTTATTTAATTTCTTATAGGTATTCTATACATGCCCATAGTACAGCTAAAACTTTGTCATCCCAATCATGTCTTCCCACATCACAAATTTTAGTTAATGTGTGACTTAAAATTTTGTTAAACACCTCAAGCAGTTCCATTAGCTTGTGGGTGGTATGGGGTAGTCTTATGGTGGGATATCATGAATTTTTCCAACAAGATCCTAACTGTCTCATTTAAGAAATGAGTACCCCTATCACTCATTAAGCTCAATGGACATCCATATCTATTGATTATATTTTCCCATAAGAACCTAGTTGTTGTTGTTGTTGTGTATCCCTTGTAGGTGTTGCCTCTGCCCATCTTGTTAAGTAGTCAGTGTAAGTGATGATATAGTGTGAACCAGTCCTTCACGTGGTAGGTGAAATTGGTCCTACAAAATCAATGGCCCACTTTTCAAATGGTTCTGTGCTAGCTATCGGCCTCAAGGGCATTTCATCCCTTCTTTTATGCTTACCAAGGCATTGGAAATGGTCATAGGCCTTACAAAACTCAATGCAATCTTGGTAGATGCTTTCCCACCAAATCCTGATAGTATGATTTTTCATGTGGTGGCATTCCTGTATAGTGCCCTCCTATAATCCCACCATGTGATTTCTCCATGATTGCAACACACTCATGTTCTAACACACACAAGCAAAAACCTCATCATAACCTAGTTTGTATAAGTCTCTACTAATTAGCATGTAGGGCACAACGCATATGGCTAACTTTTTTCTTTCCAAGTATTCATTCCTTCTGGCGCCACACCCATTTTGAGAAACACAACAATATCTTCTAAGTTCAGAGGGCATGTGCCACAACCTAAATAGTTGTGCATCTAGAATAACATCCTCAATGCTCTGTGCATCCTCCCCTAATTCAATCCTTGAGAAATGGTCGGGCCCTGAGTTACTCTTTCCTAGTTTCACAATGTAAACTCAAATTCTTGAAACAACAAGACCCACCAACATATGCACCCTTGAAAAATAGTATTGTTCACTAAGTACTTCAATGTCATGTGGTATGTGTAGAATATGAAGGGTGTTTCCAAAAGATATTGCCTAAATTTGTGTAGCATGTAGATCATTGATAGTGATTTGTGCACTCAGTAGTAGTGTAGTTATGCTCTGTTGGTGTTAACTTCCTGCTAGCAAAACACAAGGGGTGGTCAACAATCCCTTCTCTAGGATGTGCTAAGATTGCTCCAATTGTCATCCCTAAAGCATCAACATGTACATGGAATGGCTTATCCCAAGAGGGAAAATCATAATATGGGCGCAGTGATAATCCTACTCTTCAATGTATAAACATTTTCTTCTACGCCTCTCCCTAGTGAAATGCACTTTTGTGTTTTAGTAACTTCTCTAATGGCAGTGATCTTGGCATACCCCTTAATAAATTTCGGTAGTACCATGCATGTCCAAGAAATCCATGCACTACTCTGGTTGGTAAGCTCCCCAATCCCACAATAACGAAAAATTTGGTGAGGATCCACCAACAATCCTTCCTTACATATGATGTGCCCCAACAAGGTTCCAAATGGAGTAGTCAAAGAGACACTTCTTGATGTTGAGGGATATGTGCAACTACCGACATCTTTCAAACATCAACCACAAATTGTCACAATGGTCTTTCACTAGTCCATACACCGTCTAGTCATCAAGGTAGACCTAAAGGAATTTATGGATAAAATCCTAAAATGCTTGGACCACTATGTGTGAAAACACAACAAGCGCATTCTTCAGTCCAAAAGGCATGACCATATAGGAAAAAATTCCCCATTAAAAAGTTATCTTTTCTTGGTCTTCTTTAGAAATTCTAACTTAATGGTATCCTAAGAATCCATCCGTGAAGGAATAGATCTCGTTCCCACCACTCCTTCCAAGATCTCCTTGGTAAAAGGGGTTGGAAAAGGATCAATTACACATACTACATTTAAGTCTTTGTATTCAACACAAATCCTTATCCTTCCATCCTTTTTAATGTTGATGACCATGGGGCTTACCCATTATGATTCCTCCACATCTTCAATGATGCCTGAAGCAATCATTTTTCTATCTCCTCCTTGACTTTGACATGAAGATTTAGATTCATTCGATAAGGCCTCTTCCAAATGAGCACGCACCCTCCTTAACTTGATTTTCATTTCTCCCAAGGAGTGGTGAATGCCTTTAATCTCATGGTATCCACATGGAAATAAGTCTTAAAACTCACGCAATAGATCAATGATCTTCAAAACCTCCTTCTCTGACCAATAGTCTCCAATAGTGGCCTCCTTAGGTTCCATTTCTGAACCAATGTTAACCTTATTTATTTTGAGGGGCTCATGGTAGGCACGTGCTTGCTCATCAGCACTATCAATAACTTCACACGTACCTTCAGTATGGTTAGCATCCAAACTCTCCATCTCTTCACCATTTATCACATAGACCATCTTTCCCTTCTCTTTCTCCATGCATGTGTGCTCAAGCTGCACCTCTTATGACTCTTCCTCATCAAAGCACGGTTCCAAACTAGGTTCACCCAATAACTCTAGTATTCTATCCTCTGCCATGGAACTATCTCCCATTGTAAGGAACTTAACAACCTGTAATGCCCTATCCACCAATGGTTTAGTACTCGATATTCAAAACTTGAAGGAGGTCATTCGTCAACTCCTACCAATTTCCTATCTAATGATGCATCTATGAGTGAATATACCATGCACATGCACAAACTTGTAAGATGGAATATAACTTATACACCCATAAAGAAGGTGGAAAGGCCTCTCGTGCCTTCCTATCCATGCTTTCTCACATGTTTGGATGTGAAATGAGGTGGGTTCCTTCCCATGGTAGTCTTGTATGATAGTGGGTGCATTGCTCTGGGAAAACCTAACAGAGAACATGATTCTTACCTCGTGCCACTCTAGAAGGCTATCGCAATGTGTCACCCACCAACACGCTACGGTCCCAAGAAAGTTATAGTTGAGCATCCTCTTCTTTCGATCTCATTTTTCCACTGGGTCTCCATCTCTTATAAGAAAACATCAGGGTTGGCCCCTCTAGAGTAACTTGGTAATTTTTTTCCTCCGGGCACTTGACTAAGAGTGTCTTTTCACTCTTGTAATAGATCCTCTTAACTGTCACCCAATTAACTCATAAGTCTCATGTGCCCAATTGTCACATGCCACACTAGTTATATCACTCATAGATTGAGCATCTTCAAACTGAATAACTCCTTCCATAGGGTGAATCACCTCAGGGTCCCTAATAGAGCACACATAAATCCTATCAAGAACTTCTTCTCCCAAGGGCTTAGTATAGGGCATTAACTTCCCATTAGTCAAGGGGATGATAACCCATTCTTCCTTGTTTTCAAAACTTATGTACCCCTTATTGAACCATAGGTCAACATTATTCTTGGAAAGTTGTCTACCTCACTTAGCGCCAAGACTTCAAAATCCCTAGTGAACTTCACCCCTAAGATAGTGATAACAACGTCCTTTAAGACACTAATGGGCATTTCCTTTGTCTTGTTAGCCATATACAACACATTCGAGGACAACTATAATGCGGGCCTTCTCATTTGATGCCATGCATCTAGAGTGAGGACATTGACCTCCACACCCATGTAAATTAGAATATTGCTCAGAAGCCATCCATCCATAACAATATTCAAGGTAATCTCCTTATCATAGTCAAGGCTATGGGGAGGAAGGTTAGCATGTAAAACATGTCTTTTGTACTACTACTGGCGAATGGCACATGGTACCTTTTCCCGTAATAATTCCCTACTAAAGGAATATATTCTCTTTCCTTAACATAATTTATACTTACCTCATCCAGATCCTTATATAGAGCCTAACACTCTTCCTTTTCTCTAACTTCCTTGACTACTCTTTCAAGAATTAGATCTCCCCTTGTAGGCTTCAAATCACATCCATGGTTTCTTGATACACTTCTTTCTAATGAGTAGGGTCCAGATACTTTCCATGTACCACCTCTTCTCTAATAACTAGTGGTCTCTACCTTGGTACTTCCCTTGCACATGTAGCCTTAGCTCACGTCGTAACTAGTACAAGTTATGGTTCCGACCACGCCAATCTTGGCATACATTGTGAATCGACCTTCTTTACGCTTACCATTCTGGTGCCTTTTTTCCTTCAACTTTTGTTGGCTCATATGTTCAAATAGTTGGGCACTCCTCATACTTATGCTTCTTTCCACAGAAAGAGAATTGTAGCAGATCCAAGCATTCTCATTTATAGTGCTTCGTAGACCCAAAATTGTAACAGTTCCATGCATGACCTCACTTCTTCCTCTGCACGTTACCACAATCACAAGATCCTCCTCTGAAACCTCTTCCACACACCCCTCCATCTATGCACCCTTCATAGTGATGACCATCATCCTTGGAATTGTTCACGAGGCTAGTCTGTCGCACACCAATATCAATGGCATCATGTATCTAGTCAATCAATCTACAATCCTTGGTGTCATGAGTAGTAGAGGTGCAAATATTGCAATAGCAAGACACATTTTTATGGATCACACACTGCAGAATAGTGGACACCTACTTACATCATGATCTCCGTGGTAAATTTCACAGTCCATCATCATGGTGCGTACCGATCTCTGAGGATAATTTTCCTTTGTATTCCCTCTACCTCACAATTTATGCACTATAGGCCACTGTGAGACTCATGCATCGAGTTTGTAGAAATATTTTCAGCTGCTTTGCCATTGCAGTAATCTGGGCTTCAAGAAAATGGCTAACACTAGTATCCATGGTCCTAACAACCTTAGCACACATGGAAGCCTCCAAGGCCTCACGCGGGTATGTGAAAGTGTTGTGCCAAAGTGCTCTTCTAAATGGTGTTATTAACCCTCCAAAAAACCACTGAGCATGCTGAGAAGGATTAATATCATAAGAAAATTTTGATAAGAAAGTCTTGAAATGCACATCGTAGTCCCACACACTCTACCATACCTTGTTGAATCTTCTTCAGCATGCTAATGCTCTTCTGTTCAAACTCGAGGATATGAAATTCAGCCAAGAAGGCATTCTGTAGCACGGTGTAATCCACCACTATTTGATGGGGTTCATAATTTGGTACCAATTATACGCGTGTCCTTGCAATTTCATTACAAATTGACTTGCCTTCCTCTCTGAGGTAGTGTTCCCCTTTACGTTCCATAACAGCTCACACTTGTGTACATGCTCTGTAACATCCTCAACACCTTTGTAGTCTGGTAGATGCAAAGACATTTCAAAAACACTTGTTGAGGTGGTTGAGGCCCTTGTCCACCTGATCCAGAACCTTGATTTCCTCCACTGTTCCTCCACCAAGATCCTCTAGATCCACAGGTCCTATCCTCTCTCCCGACCCACCAGATCCTCCAGATCCGCCAGGTCCATCAGGTCCTCCAACTCTTATACCACTATATCCACCTCCTGTAGCCGGTAATGGGCCTGAAGTGGTTGCGCATAATGTCCCTAATGTCCCACTAAATACGCATACCAACCATTTATGAGATTGAACCTGGCCACTACTAGATGTGTGTCTGTGCCACTTCTAGATGTGATACCAAGATTTGATTACCCATACTTTGCCCACATTTCGTTCCAGAAAATATTCCTCCAAATATAGGAAATGATTGTGTAACCATAGATGTACCAAATGAGAAATTATATCTCTTAGGTGTAGATCGGTCACTCCTACCAATACCAACTAGGTTAGCAATACTTATCTATGGATTTAGAAAACTAAGTGCAAGGGGTTGGTCACAGGTGGATTCAAATGCGCGTCGATGGCTCTCCTTTCTCCAAGTGATGAACTCTTGTCGAAGTTGAAGGGGTCTCTCTCCTGCATTTTCCAAGATGGGGTAGCACAGACTGCTCAGGCTCCACATTCTCTATGTGAACCTCAATTCCTTCCCTCAATGTCTTCCTCCATAGATCCATTACTCTTGCAACCTCATGTTTTATATCTAACTCCCTTTCATGAGCTTCATTATACTTGATTCATCTCTCTTCCCTCTTCTTTTCCTCCACAAGGTATGCTATCTTTCTCAACCCTAGCTTCCTCACCAAGAACTCAGAAGAAGCTTAGTCAACCATAGGAAATGCTTCCAAACTTAGTGTAATGATCAGGATCTTTTTGGCTAAAGGGACAACACACAAAAGTGATCCTCTAGGATCCTTTAAGAGCTCAAACTCAGCAACCTTAGGACAAGAGTACATATAAATAGCAAATTCCAAGGTATAACTAGTCAACACTCTTTTCCACCAATGATCAACAACACGTGTCCAAGTCATATCAACATCCTATAGCCTATGATATTCATCTTGGGTCCACATGTGAGATCTATAATATTATCTTGATCTAGATGTGTACATCGAAAGCCATTCATACAAATCTATTGGAAAGCAACAAAAGAAGGTCTCATATAACTCATGATACGAGTGCTCTTCTACCCATCTATGCGTTTATCAAACTCAGGTCCAATACTAAATATCTAATAAAACTCATCCTCCATGCTCTTAAACCATGCTTCAACATTTTCCAAGGTCAATTGCTCTGTCATCATGCATCATTCACACAATAGATTCGAAAAGAGATCCCAGAACGAAACCAAGATGTAGTCACTTTTATCCACCTACTATCTTCTAACGCCATGTGCATCGGCCTATCACTCAACGGGTGTTGGGTGCTCACCAAGGCATGTGTGGGCAATGAGCCCCTCCTTTATGTGAGCATTGTGAGAATATCTTTCCATTGTTAAAGGATTAGTTAGAAAAGTAGATATTCATGTAAGAGGACACAATATGACCTACCATATCCTTATACCCATACATGAAAATGAGAGAAAAAACACAACATGGATTATGAAGAATAGATTTGATTCATAATATGAAGAAATGACACTAGGGTTTTCACCCATGAACAAGATATCCTGAATAAATATATATATATATATATATATATATATATATATATATATATCAAGAGTGTTAAATAACCACATTACATTCAAAGGGCCATGTCATGTCGAATACAATAATTGTCAAGGATCGGCCCATACAATATATGTTAAAACAAAGATCTAACTCATATATCAGGATTCCTAGCTATGCCCCCCTTATTACATAAATTTTATAGACCCATCCCTTAGATATGATGACCTTCTTGCAACTCCCTAATGTAAACCCCCAACTCTAGGGCCTCCTAATACTTTCTGCAAAGCTTCCCTTTTTTCCATGCTATATGTATATCCATATATATCTTGGTGTCTCTTCTTCTACCCGAGCATCTCTTCTTATAGGTCTAGTACCCACCGCCATGACTTCCTTCAAGAGTAGATCACATGCCAAGTGTCCATGTGGTACTTCATCGATGAATTCTTATCATGTTCCAAGATCTCCACTTTTGTAATGATATCTTCCTAGGAATATTACCTACATGGAATATCCTTTTCTTGACCATCAAGTCTCCAGGATGGCACCTTATCCACTCGGCATGCCTAGTCGGGTAACATTTTTCCTTAAGTGACTATAAAATTCCAAATATGGCTAAGTCCTTAGATCCTGTGTATTGTCTCCTTGCGCACTCCATGGTCTCTCCTAAACCCTTTTAAAACCTATTTGTCTTGTGCGCTTCTCCCCACGTGCCCTTCTTCTTATTACTCTTGCGCACACGTGCCTTTTAGTACTTAGCCAATAATTCAAGGCCCGGTGATGATCAGTAAACTCTTCAACTTTTGAATTATTCACAAAATCACAATTAATCGTTGTTGTTTACTTTCTATTAGAAAATAACAAAGATAGCTAGTGAATGAATTATTATTGTGCTGAGAATCAACAATGGTAGTAAAGAAAAGAATATAAGCTCACAAAACACCAACAATTTTTATCTTGGAAAACCCCCCAAAGGAGGAAAAACCAGTCGGGAAGGGCAATTGCTCTTTCTTCCCACTTCTATTGGCCAATTCAAGTCAATAAGTACAGAATTTATAATAAGTATGAAAGAGAAGTAGATAATATCCCTACACTTCCTCTCAATTACTTGCTTTCTCTATCTCACACTCCTTTCTTCTACAAAATACAATTCCAGCAGTAAGAATTTCTTGCTCACTTGCTTTTATTCTTCAATGATCTTCTACACTTCTACAATCATGTATTTATAGCCTTTGTCATGTCCTCCTATGCACTGGAGAATGGGAAAGGTCATGAAGGAGAAGAGAAACAGACATCCTTTTAAATTCGAGAGGTTGTTCATTTCGAATTTTATTTTTCGTAATGGCTAGGAATGCTGGGGCCCCTATGGCGCTTTACTCGCCCCATGTAGATCTGGTAGAAGCTCCTTCAGGACCACCACCCCGATGGGCGCTAGTTTTGAATCGCCGACTCCGCACAGGAGGTGGTCATGTTACTTAAAAGACATAAACCTCTCGTTTATTTCTTTTCTTTATTTATGCTTGACTGATTTGAATGAAGTGGAGTTATTTTGGATCCCTATAGATCACACCTCCCCTACTTAGGAGGCTTTTGGTCCCACAAAAGCTTAGTGGGGGAGTAGATGAGGAAATAATTCCCTCACTTGCTCCTTTAAGTACCACTAGGCTTGCCTTGGTGTCTTTCTTTCATCCAATATGCCAAGACTCCTTCAAACCTCTTTTAGTCTCTCTCGACCTTCTATTATAAGACTACATCCTCCTCCAATTCACCTCGTGATTCCAAGACACAATCCTCAATGGAGGGTATTAATTGTATTCTTCATCTTCATCTAACATGGATGGCTCATATTGGTGTAATTCTCAGTTTACTACAGAGTTACATCCTCATAAAAGATGGAAAATCAAGTCAAAAAGCATTTTCCCCAACCTGCTCCAATATGGTGAACAATCCATATCGTAGTGGCTTGAGCTTCCGTTCTTGACCTTGTAGTCTCTCCTTGCTCAAGTAAAGCCAAAATTTATCTCCAACATGAAGCTTATGTTCCCTCCTATGTTGATTGTGCCTAGCTTTGTACTTGCTTTATATTTCTCTAGTTTTTCTTGAATTTGAGATGGATTTTCCGGATCCTCTCAATGAATTTGTTTACTCTAGTCACCTCTGTGTCTCGTGTCTCCTTCTTATCCTGCTTTCGAACTACTATGTCTAGCAGATTTGTAGGTAGATATCCCAAACATGCTTCAAACGGTGACTTCATAGTGGATTTGTGTACTTCCGGTTATAGGAATGTTGAATGTAGGCTAAGGACTCATCCCAAGTCCTTGGGTATTTGTTGTTATACCCTCTGATCAACTATACCAAAGTCCTGTTTACCACCTCTGTTTGTCCATCTATTTGTGGATGGAAAGTTGTGCTCCTCTATAACCTAGTATCCATCTTGTCCCACAAAGTAGTCCAAAAATTCCCCAAGAACCTGGAATCCCTGTCAAAAACAATAGACTTTGGCAAACCAAAATGCACCCATACATTAGCAAAGAAAATATCTTTCACCTCATGTGATTTTATTGTCTTTTTACATGCCATAAGAATACACATCTTACTAAATCTATCAACAACAACATAGAGATAGTCATGGCCATGTTTAGACATAGGTAATCCTCCTACAAAATCCATAGAAATGTCCTCCCATGGACAAGTAGGTACTAGAAACGGCATATACAAACCTTCCTTCCTAGTCTTAGGCTTGCTAGTACAACAAAGTTTACATCCCCGTATAAATTTTGATACTTCTTCTTGCATATTGGGCCAATACACGTACCTTTGCAAGTGGGCTAGGGTCTTACCAACACCGAAATGTCCCACTACTTTCAAGGTATGTGCTTCCCTCATCAATAGAATTCGCTCTTCTTTTGGCATGTAAATCTTCCCCCATCAGTAGATCAGCCTGTCTTTGAGATAAAAATCTTCAATCCCTGTCCTTTCAACCCCTTAGGACTGCAACTACTGAGATGTCACCCCAAAGTCTTTGTCTTGGGCATATGCCTCTCCGTAAGATTCCTTCATGAAGGGCTCAATCTGAGAGATAGTGGCCAAATAGGAAAACTTATCCTATAAGGGTGGCCTGGACAACATGTCTGCCACCAAGTTTGTACTACCCTTCTTGTATTTACTCACCAGATGGAACTATTGAATGAACCCCATCCATTTGTAGTGCCTTGCCTGCTGCAATTTACACCGTGCTTGAAAATATTGGAGAGGTTTGTGGTCAGTGTGTACAATAGTTTATTTACCCAACAAATAATATTTCCATTTTTTAATTATCTCGAACTAGTTCATACATTTCTTTATCATATACTGAATATCCTTTAACTTCTGAAGTGAAAGTTTCATAATGATAGCATATGGGTTTACCTCCTTGAAGCAACACTGCTCCCATAGCATAATCACTGGCATATGTCTCTACTTCAAAAGGCTACTGCAAATTAGGAAGAGCAAGTACTGGAGCATGACTAATCTTGTATTTCAATAACTCAAAATTTTTCTTGTTCCTTATCCTAATTAAAACCCTTACTCTTTGTGGCCACTATGTGTAGAGGTGATGTAATCACGGAGAAGCCCAGAATGAACTTCCTGCATGTATTGTACTGCTCCCACAAAAATCCTAGTCTCTGTGGCTCCTATTGGTGTTGGCCAATTAGTGATTGTTTCCACCTTCTTCGATCCACTCGTAGCTCTCCTCCTCCAATCACGTGCCCAAGATAGACAAGTGACTATTTGGAAAATTCACATTTCTTCATATTAAAAAGCAGCTATTTTTCCCTGAGAACTTGCAAGACTTGTTGCAAATGAGTTAGATGTTTTTCCCATGTGGCACTAAAGATCAAGATATCATCTAGATATACAATGACACATAAATCTATGAAATCCCGCAATACATCATTCATCAATCTCATAAATGTAGTAGGTGCATTGCATAAACCAAAAGGAAGTATTAACCATTCATACAAACCATGTTTTGTCTTGAAGGCAGCTTCCATATATCCTCCTTCATTCGACTTGGTGATAACCGACTTGAGATCCAACTTCGTGAAAAATTTTACATGCTAAAGCTCCTCCGAGAGATCATCTATGCGGGGAAGTGGATATCTATTCTTTATGGTGATCTTTTTCAAAGCACGGTAGTTGATGCACATTCTCCAAGAACCATCCTTCTTTTGCACCATCACAATAGGCAAACCACACAGTGAGGTTCTCAGACGTATCACCCCTTGGTCTATTAGTTCCTGGATTTGTTTCTTTACTTCGGTACTCTCAAGAAAGGATTTCCTATACAACTCGATGTTTGGTAGAGGCAACTCTGGCAATAGCTAAATCTTGTGCTCTACTTCCCATTTTGGTTGTAACCCACTAGGAGCCTGAAATACTTCCTGAAAATATTGAATAATACTATCAAAATCTTGTTTTCCTTGGTTAGAAAACTCTGAAACTTCTACTCCATCTTATTTATCCTTTAACAAAAGTAAACAAAACTGATTATGATTTTCCTGAATAAGTCATCTTGCTTGGTTAGCACTTACCATAGTAACTCGTGTCTTATGATGGTGTGTCCGATGTTGTAGCTGATCCCATCCTTGACCCATCTATACCGCTTTTCCCTTCTCATGAATATAGCATCCCTAACATACAAGTAAGGACTCCTGAATACAACATCAAAAGCATCAAGTGGAATACCGTCAGACTTCAAAATCATCTATATATTTGGAAATTATCCCAAACTTGACCTTACATCTTCTTGTTACCTGAATTTCAACACCCTTCTTCACCCAACCCAAAGGATAAGGGTGTGGATGCTCGTAAGTCTCAAGACCACGCTTCTTTACAACTACCTTAGAAATCAAGTTAGATTGAGAACCGGTATCAACCAAAGCATTTACCTTAGTTCTCTTGATCTCGGATTTTGATCTGGAATAGTTTACTCATCTCTTCTTCACTGTCCATGTTGGTGGCCATGCATCCAAGCCTTTCATCTACATCTGAGTCATCTTTGATTTCCACCTCCCCTTATGTCTTTACAAATATCATGGACTTATTGGAGTCCTTGGTTCATTTCTTTCGAGGTAACTCTAGATGCAACTTCCAACATGTAGCGTCAAGTATGACCATTGATATCATAGTTCTTGCAAAAATTTGGGATCTTTACAAGTATTCAAAGTAGTGGCATATTTTTTACCTTTCCCTTTCCACTTACCCTTATTACTTGTTTTCCCGTAATCCTTTTTTACTGATTTGTTGACTACTTTAGTCTTGGCTCTGCTTCTCCTTACTTATTTTCATAATCTATGTAGTATGCTTATACACATGCTTCATTTAGATCTTTGGGCTTTGTGGAGATGACTTTTCTTCGAAGGTGAGTGTGAAGTCCTCCTAATTACTTGGTCGAATATCATCATCCTACAAATCCATGTTTAGCAACATGGCTTGCCTCTAAAACTTTGTAGTATAGTCCTGCACACTTTGACCACTGCCTTGTCTAAAATACTACCATTTAATCATTTGGTCAGTTTTGTGGCCAATAGGATAGAAATTAGCTCTAAGTAATTTTTTAAATTCTTGCAAAGATTTTACAATAGGACGCTTCTTCTTCTCACAATTGGTTAGATGGGTTTCCCACCAAACTAGAGCATGTCCCTCCATTTTGAGACATGAAAAGGTGATTCTTTGTGCCTCAGTGACATTATGGACACTAAAATAGATTCTAACTGTTTCAACCATTTATCAAGTAACTCTGCATCTACTTATCCTTCGAAGCTTTTGATTTGACTTTAGTCTCAACTTTAAAAGGAGCATGTTCAGATTTTACCTTTTCTCTTGTGTTAGAAGTCTCTTCTTCATGCTCTTCCCCATAATCTTCCTCATGGTGGCTCTTGCCTATACCAAAATTTTCGGCTAAGCCTCGAACCACCGAGTCCATGGATTCTTGCTTGACGGAAGTTGTCTTCTACAAATCTGCAAGTTCCTCTCACCTTCTAAACATCTTATCCATCATGGTCTCCAAAGCATCTCGATTCTATGGACCAAGTTCTCTTCCTCCATTTCTCCCCGAATTCTCTATTTCCACTTCTTTGTAGAAATCTTTGGATCGCAAGGTAAAGCTTATTCACCTTTAGATCTTTTCATTGTCATACAAATTCAAGAATGAATACCACATTCCTAGATACTTGTTATCTCTGATACCAAAATGATTGTAAACTCTTCAACTTTGGAATTATTCACAAAATCACAATTAATCACTGTTGTTTACTTTCTATTAGAAAATAACAGAGATAGATAGTGAATGAATTATTATTATGCTTTGATAATCAACAATGGTAGTAAAGGAAAGAATATAAGCTCACAAAACACCAACAATTTTTATCCTGGAAAACCCCCCAAAGGAGGAAAAACTAGTTGAGAAGGGAAATTGCTCTTTCTTCCCACTTCTATTGGCCAATTCAAATCAATAAGTATAGAATTTACAATAAGTATGAAAGAGAAGTAGATAATATCCCTACACTTCCTCACAATTACTTGTTTGCTCTGTCTCACACTCCTTTCTTCTACAATTCCAACAAGTAAGAATTTCTTGCTCTCTTGCTTTCATGCTTTGATGATTTTCTACACTTCTACAATCATGTATTTATAGCCTTTCTCATGTCTCTCTCTCTCATGTAATTGGAGAATGGGAAAGGTCATGAAGGAGAAGAGAAACGAACATCCTTTCAAATTCGAGAGAGGCTTTTCGTTTCGAAAAAAATCATCCATAATGGCCGGGACCTCCGGCCTATGCAGATCGGAGGTCTGGGACCGCCACCCCTCTTGGGTGGCTATTATATAATCTGTTGTTGCCCCGCACATGGTGGTGGTCCTATTACTTAAAATACAAAACCTCCATTTATTGATTTTATTTCTTTGTGTTGACTGATTTGAATGAAGTGGATTTATTTTGGATCCCTATGGATCACACAAGAAAAATCACACTACCATATTTATCAAATGTTTAAGAACAAACATTGGAGGAAAGTTCACATCTTTGGAATTTCAAAAATATTACACTAAATTTAGGATTGAAATGCATACAACCACTTGCTATACTCCACAACAAAGTAGCATGCTATGATGTATTTGAATGAATGAATAGGAATATTCTAGAGAGATCAAGTAGCATGCTCAGTAATCTAAATTTGGATAAAAATTTATGGGTAGAAGTAGTTTCTACAACTTGTTATCTTATAAATTTCTCACCATCAGTTGTAATAGACTATGAGATTCTTAAAGAGGTATAGACAGGTCATCCACGTGACTACTTAGATTTGAAATTTGTTGGTTGGAATGCTTATGCTCTTACTAATAAGAATCAATGTTTAAAGTTATACCCAAGATCCAAGAATTACATATTTGTTGGGTATGGTGAAGTAGATGGTGTTAAGGGATATAGACTATGGGATGCTACTTCCCACCAAATCATCATCATAAAATATGTAGAGTTTGATGAATCCCCTTTCCTAAAATCAGATTCTAAAATGAAAAAAGAACAGGAACTTGAATATCAACTTGTCAAGGTTGAAATCCATCCATTTTCAGATACTAAAAACAAAGAAATTCAACCATTTTTCAATGTTGAAGATGTTGAAGCTTAAAAAAACATGAGGAAACACCTGAGTAGATGGTATGGAGGTCACAACAACTTGAGGAAACACCTCCAGGTCCATTATGGAGATCTACATGAGATGATGAGTAATGCATCCTCCTAGTAAGTACAATCCCAATATTTCCATTGTTTTGATTTCTAATGATGGAGAACCTAGTTTTTTATCAAGAATCATTGAATGATTTGGATAGTACCAAGAGGAAAATAGAAATTTAGGAGGAGATGGATGCTCTGGAAAATAAAAGGTCATGTGACCTAGTACAAGTTCCAAAAGGAAAAAGTCATGTTAGCTCCAAATGGGTTTACAAATGAAAGATAGGTGTTGATAACAAAATTGAAAGGTATAGGGCTAGATTGGTGGTAAAAGGATTTGTATAGAATAAAGTATTTATTTTCATGATATCTCTTCACCAATTTTTAAACTTGTTTCAATTCGAGTGCTCTTAGCACTAGTTGTATTACTTGATTTGGAGTTGGAGAAGTTAGATGTTAAAACAAATTTCTTGCATGGATATTTATAAGGGGATGTCTATATGGAACATCTAAAAGGATTTGTACAAAAAGAAAAAAAGAATTTGTTTGCAAGTTTAGGAAATCATTGTATGACATGAAATAGTCACCCAGGAAATGGTACAAGAATTTTGATGCTTTCATGGCCATCTATTTTTTTTAGGAATTAGTATGAACATTGTGTTTACTTCAAGTATTTGGATAGATTTTTTTACACTATATTGGAATTATATGTTTATTATATGCTTGTTGTAAGAAAAATCATTGCAGAAATCAATAATTTAAAGGCTCATTTAGCTAGGACATTTGATATGAAGGATCTAAGAGCTGCAAAACATTTTTCTAGGCATGGAGATACATAGAGACAAGAAAAATGGTAAGATTTGGTTATCACAAAATAATTATTTAGAAAATATACTAACTATATTTGGTATGAAAGATGTTAAGCTAGTTAAAATCCATTTTTCTTCCCATTTCAAACTTTTTTCAATTTTTTGTCCTAGAGAAGAAGAAGAAAAGGAGTACATTTCTCATGTATGATATGTTTGTGTAGTATGGAGCTTAATGTATGCTATGGTATGTACAAGGTATAACATTTCATATGCAGTTGGATTTGTTAGTAGATATATGGAAAATATAGGTAAAGAACATTGGGTATCACTGAAGTGGGTGTTTCACTACTTATGAGGCACTAGTGATTATTGCATCACATACAATAATAGTGGTGATTCTATTTGTGGATATGTTGATTCAGATTTTTGCAGGTGATTTTGACAAAAAAAAAGATCAACTTGTAGTTTTTTTTTACTCTTTCAGGTGGACCTATCAGTTGGATGTCAAATCTTCAAAAGATTACTATTATGTCAACTACTAAGGTAGAATATGTAAATGCCTATTATGCTTGTCAAGAGGTAATTTGGATAACAGTCAAAGTGTTATTAATTTGGCCAACAATCCAGTGTATCACAATAATAAAAAACATATTATAGTTAAGTACCATTCATTTACACATTTTATTGATGAAGGAAAAGTAGCACTAGAAAAGGTCAACACTAAATAAAATTATGCTCATATGTTCAAAAAACCAATATTATTAGAGAAGCTAAAATGGTGTTTGGTTTTTCTTGGCTTGCAAAAAAGGTGATGAGTTGGTCGGTGATTAACTAAAAATGTGGATATATAATAGTTAATCTAATCTAGAATAGCATGTAAATATAGTAAATAAATACAATAAATGACTACGGAAAAATGACCCAAGCAACTAATCTAATGAAAGTAGAAACACTAATATGCAAGAGAAGTATGGAAATGACTTAGCTGATTTGATGAACTTGCAGGAATGTGTCACATAATAAATAGAATAATCTGGAAGCATGAGATACTGTGCAAAGGTCCTAAAAAGGACAGATCTGGACTGATTCTCTGGACTAGGGGTACCTAAAGAAGGACTAGGGTGCCTTGGTCTACAGTATGGGCACTCTGATCTGTGTAGGAGGTCCAAAACTGAGTTTTATAGGTTTGGGAGGTGGTTTAAAACCCTTATTGTGTGTTGCATCAGATTCTTTGTACTACGCTAGATGTACCTAATAATCCAAGATGAAAGAAAGACCCGTGAAATACCAAAATAAGTATCAAAAACCTAAAAAAGAATAATGCAAATGAATAGGTCAAACTAACCTCAGTTACAACAATAGTGGGATTACTAATTGAACATTGCACTACATTTTAGACCCAAATGTAGTTATGGTGTGTGTGTGTGTGTGTGTGTGTGTGTGTGTGTGTGTGTGTGTGTGTGTGTGTGTGTGTGAATCATGTGCCCTATGTGCTCTTGTGTCATTCACACTTTTTGAAGTAATGAACAATAACTAGATGTAAAAATGTAACTTTATGGTGGATGGAATAGAATAGAATCCCCTCATATGCTTGTGTGATGCAGATTAACCAACCTTGTCCCTTTTGATGGGGCTAAGTGAATGCAAATGATCTCCAAATGCCTTTGATAGATGCAACCCTAGGTGGATGATAGTAGTGACTAGTGCTTGGTCCCTCATTATGGTCTCATAACTTTATATTTATATGGTTCCCTTGATCTAATTTCTTAATTAACCCCAAAATGGCTAACCACTAAAAAGATAAGAAACTAAAATGGAAAGAAAGTTCCCAAAAAGTGGCGGGGAAGTTCAAAAGGGATCAGGGTGCCCTTGGTGGGACCAGAGTGCCCATGGGCACCCCAATACTAGCCTGGGCCCCCCAATCAAAGCTCAAAAAATGTGAAATGACAAAAGCTAACTAGGCATGCGGGTGCAATAGGTTAGAAATGATGAAAGAAAATAAATTTAGATGGTTAAAAATGAGGGTTAATTAGTACTTTATTCACTGAAAAACCCTCTAAATAGTAGGAGACTGGGACTAAATAATGTCTAAAGTGCATGATTTTGTGTCTACATTTCCCCCACTTTATGTTGGTGAGTGGAAATCTTGGTAACATAAAGTAGATAGAGATGTGTACCTGATAATCTATGTAGAGTGATATAGAAACACGTTGATGGACTAGACAAAGCATGGAATGACAAAAATATGATTGAGCGTGGAAACTATAGATGAAAATGCGCAAAAAAAGTGATGAGAATGAACTTAGGGTGGAAACGCGTGTGTAGCTACTGATGTGATGTACTTGTATGGTTAGTATGGTGTGTGTTGCCATAAAATGTTATTTTTGAAGTTGTTGTTGCCCCCATTTCATTTCTTGTTTCCCATACAGTCGGACACGCAAGGAGAAAATGATCAAGTATTCAAATATGTATGTATGTATGTGTAAAAACTCAATATAAAATATGCATGTGTGGAAATGTAAAAATCATGTGAATGTAAAATACGTAAATGAAAAATTTAAATGGAACATGTGCACCTGATCCATGTTGAGAAAGAGAGTGTAGAAGGATATCTTTTACTGTCGGGATTTTTGGGCAATCCGACATCATAGGCCAAAGAAGTGTAGAGAGGAATTTAATTGTATCCTCAAACCTTTAATTGCTTCCCTGAACATGTGTGAAGAGATCTTTGTACTCACTGGTTATTTGGGAGATCCGACACCACTGGAAAAAGTGGTGTAGAGAGAAAATCCATTGTATCCTCTAACCTGTAACTGCTCCCCAGAATGCTAAGGACAACCATGTCCTATAAAAGTAATTGTGTATGGGGTTTTAGACTGGTCTAAACCCACTCGTTGTATATAATCCACAATGTCAAGGGCAAAAAGTGCACTGAACTGAACCAGTGTAGAAGCATTATGTATAATGTAAAACCCTAAATGATGCCCCCTCTTTTGGGGTGCATGCAACATCACTGATAGGAGAATGCGGCCCCAAAAGAGGACCAACCACATGTAATCTAAAACTCTTCCTTGTAGGGGGAGGGAATGCGCTTGGTAGAAACCAAGGAATGCAAAAACAAGAAGGCTAGCCAAAGAAAAGTGCTAGTATAAGAATACGTGTATAAATCAATGTGTAATCTGCGTAGATAGTGTAAAAGCTACCAAACAAAGCAGTAATGTAAACACGCAAGAAGATAGAGTAAGCTGCACAAAGTGGGATACAAACATGGTACATCACTCATGATGTCACAAGACATGCAAGGCCATAATGGTCACATACAACAAATAAGTGTGCGAGACTAAACATAGGGTAGAAGCCTACATATAAGAGAAAACAATAACAATCAAGAATGAACTATAAATGAGAGTGCATCATCAGGAAATAATCGAAGTGTATGTTGTGTCTAATGCGTTGTGATGATTGTGTATGTGTATTGATGAAATGTGACCTAGAAATTATGTGTGTATGAACCTTATATCCAAAGCGTATATATCACAACAAGATTAATGTAGGAGTAATGATGTAGCCTAAAGCGTATATCACTACTATATGAATAAAGGGGGTGGTGATGTAGCCTAAAGTGTATACCACTACAAGATGATAGAATAGGTGACCATTTATCCTATAGCGTATGTCACTAACCTAGGGATGTCACATTATTAAATGTCGAATGATAGATGTGTGAGTATGATAAGGTCTATTTTATTTGTAAACCCTCGACATTCGAGTATGGACTGAGGAACTAAAGTGTTTCATATGGTAGTGAGTGTAGAAGATGATGTAGCATATGTAATGAAGATGATAAATGACCATGTGATGTGTATGTAGTGTATAATATTAAATGTAATATGTGTAGTGTGCCTAAGAGCATATAGTATATAGGATTCAATGCTATGTGAGTATGACGAAGACTAGTATGATTAATGATGTATAAATGCATAAATGTCAAAATAAATGTAGAAAGTATGGTGTATGACGTGTAATGTGTGAATAGATGTGGTGTGTAAGCCCTATAGTTTAGTGTGTGAGGTTCATGTGTAGTAATCCCTCAACAGTCAAGTGTGAACCGAACCACAAGAGTGTGTCATCGGGTAGGTAGAGTGACAAGAGTCACCTACCAAAGACCAATTTTACATTTAGCAGTGGAAGCATGGTCGGAAAAAGTAACAATAGGACCATCCGATTGTAGTGGAATGTCTAATGTGTCATGATCGCTAGTATGAGGATTAGTTGTTTTGACAAAAGTAATTGGTTGGAGCTTATACTTGAGAGGAGGCCAAGTTGCATTGACTTTTAAAGGAGATTTCTTAGGTTGACTTGGTGATATGATAGACGACTTATTAGTAGGTGATTGTGAACTAATATTGAAAGGTGATTGACTTGGTGATGTTGTAGATGGCTGAGTAGGAGGAGATGGTGAACTAATTGTGAGAGGTTGTTGCTTAGGAGGTGCTTGAGTAATGCTACCTGGTGCTCATTAGATATAGATGAATCAGATTTAGGAACCCAATGGGATTTATCATTTGTATTAGAATATTGTGTAGCAAATGAAATAAATCCTTGACACTCAAGATGTTTTATTATTCATGGAAAAGTGTGGCAATAATTTTCATTATGTCCATTGATTCAATGATAATTGCAATATGGACGACCTTGATATTTTGCTAACCGATAAGGAGAATAGTAATGAATAGGCGGTAGAGTGATCAACTGATGACTAAGGAGATGAATAAGAATGTCATGTTGTGTAGTATTATGCTCAAATATGAGAGGCTTAGGAAATGACATGTCTTGAGGTTCAACTAGATGACATGTAGTGGACATAGATTACATATAAGATGTAGAAGGAGCACAAATATGTGATTAAGAAACATCCTTAAAGCTGTTGAATTTTAAATTTGAGAGATATAATCGTGGATTCCATGGCCTTAAATTTATCTTGAAATAAAGCATGTAGATCGTGGATTGAGTCTAATAGGGGTTGATTAGATGGAGGATCACTAGGGTTGTCAAATAGATGAGTGAATATAGAACTTATTTTATGTGGCAGACATATTGTCATCAAGATACAACCTGTCTAGGGATCTTTACAAAGTAGCCTGACAATTGGGATATATCTTAAGTAAATCAAGATAAAGAAACTTGAGTAACTTTGGGAGCCATGATAGAGGGAAAATGAGGATCCTAAGCATGAAATATGTCGGGTTCACCAAAATGATTAACTAAAAATGTGGAATAATATTAGTTAATCTAATCTAGAACAACGTGTAAATACAATAAATAAATGTAGTAAATGACTATGAAAAAATGACCCAAGAAATTAATCTAATGAAAGTAGAAACCATAATATGCAAGAGAAGTATGGAAGTGACTTAGCTGATTTGATGAACTTGTGGGACTATGTCGCAGAATAAATAGAATAATCTAGAAGCAGGAATGACTGTGTAGAGGTCCTAAAAAGGACTGATTTGGACAAATTCTCCTGGACTAGGGCACCTATAGAATTGGGGTACTTGTGGGCACCTGGTCGAATTATGGGCACTCTAGTCTATGCAGGAGGTCTAAAACTATGTTTTACAGGCTAAACTGGTCGTCTGAAACCCTCATTGTGTATCGCATCAGCTTTGTTGCACTGTGCCAGATGTTATTGATAATCCAAGATGAAAGAAATACATGCAAAAGACCAGAAGAAGTATCAAAACCTAAAAAAAGAATGCAAATGAATAGGTCGGACTGACCTCAGCTGCCACAATAGTGGGCTTACTAACTGAGCGTTGCACTACATTTCATACCCAAATGTAGTTTTGGTGTGTGTGTGAATCATGTGCCCTAGGTGCTCTTGTGTCAGTCGCACTTTGTGAAGTAATGAGCAATAACTAGATGTAAAAATGTAGTAAAATGGTGGATGGAATATAATAGAATCCTCTCCTATGCTTGTGTGATACATATTAACTAGCCTTGTCCTTTGTGATGGGGCTAAGTGAATGTAAATGATCTCCAAATGCCTTTGTTAGATGCAACCCTAGGTGGATGATAGTAGTGACTAGTTCTTGGTCCCTAATTATGGTCTCATAACTTTATATTTATAGGGTTATCTTGATCTAATTTCTTAATTAACCCCGAAATGGATGATTTGTGTGAAAAAGATAAGAAGCTAAAATAGTTAGAAAGTGCCAAAAATGTGGCGAGAAAGTTCAAAAAGGATCGGGGCGCCCCTGGTGGGACCAGGGCGCCCATGGGCACCCCAGTACTAGCCTAGGTGCCCCAATCAAAGCTAAAATAATGTGAAATGAAAAAATATGACTAGGCATGCGGGTGCAAGAGGTCGGGAATGATGAAAGAAAATAAAGTAAGATGGCCAAAAGACGAGGGTTAATTAGTACTTTCTTCACTAAAAAAACTTCTAAATAGTAGTATGAGACTGGGACTAAATAATGTCTAAAGTGCATGATTTTTTGTCTACAGTCAGCAAGATATCAAGTAGAAATTTTTTTAAGGTGAAGATTGTTAGATATGTGATAATGAATTTGAATGTTAGCTCCCTTTGTGGTGGAGTTTGTAGCCAAAATTAAAGGAGTCAAGCTATTGTTTCTAGAAAGACGAATTCTACCATATTCTATTTGTAGGAAGGAAAATCCTAATGGCATTTTTCTCTATTTTTAGGAGGAGGAATCTTAATAGTACTCTGCCAATTAGGTGTATTTATCCTTATGGAGATCTAAATTATCTCAATATGAGTTCACATGTAATATGTTCATCTTGAGTTATTAAAATCTTGATATCTTGCACCGTCGATATTTCCTTAGCTTTTCTATTACCACATAAATCGGTGTTTTATCTCTTGCATATTTGGTATTTTGTAGATTTGTTTTATCTCTATCTCTGTAAACTATTATTATGATATTTAACATTCTAATTATCAATTATTGTAAGCATGTGTGATTTCCTAACATGGAAAGCTCAAATTTATGCACTATGATATATATCATAAAACAAAGTTGGTTATTTGATTAAGTGACACTAAATTATTTGATATTTTATTTGTTAAAATTTTGTAATTATATTCATACATATGATTTGAAATTTTATTTGTCTTATTTTGCATGCTTAAATCCATATTTCAATAGGATTGTTCTATCAATTATGAATATTCTTTTTGCACCTACATCATATATGTAATGCCCACATTTTCAACACCAAAATACAACAGTACAATTATCCAAAAAAAATTATTTACATTTTTTATACATGACACCACATGAGATTACTTAGGACAATGCACAACACATGATATGTTTGCACATACATTAACCCACATAGATAACATGAAAATACATGATGCACAACAAGGCCACTTTTTCCCAAATGACAAGGCACAACATAACAATCCAACTACAGTATAAACTCCCATATAGGCACCATCCATGACACAACACTTTCCCGGTTTACATATTTATTACATTCATATTTTGTTATTGACCTTAATCATTTGATAATAACTTGTTATTATGCAGTCCTTCATTTTTCTTCAAGCTAGACTACATTATCTTTATTTTTCTTAACATTTTGTTGGTGATGATTCCATCTAATTTTGCTTGTTTCCCTTTATCGCAATAGAATGATCTATCCTGATTGTTGGTAGGAACATATGTGCATACATGAGGCTACTAGTGTTTGTCCTATGGATTTGTTTTCTAAGTTGTATGTTCATTTGGTTTTGAAATTTATCTTAGATGCAACCAGGAAGGTTCACATGGAACAAAGGAAGTTTATTAGTTCAAAGGTAAATAGATTACAAGTTCCTTTCATGATAACATTTAATCACTAGGGTTACCCTATTTTGTTTTGAGTTATTACGACTAGCTATATATTCTAACTACTTCTCTTAGATACTTAGTTTGCATTGATCATGATACATAGTAGAGGATTCTCCTTGAGTCAAAGGACTCAATCCTCAAATTTCATTTTTCTTAATTTTTAATCATTTAACAATATTGATTAAACCATGTTGATGGGTGTGGTGATTGTGTTCATCCCTAACAAATCTCAAGTTTCCCCATTTACTAGGTTAAAAGTTCACTAAGGAGACATTACATTACTTTTATTTTCTATAATGTCATCTTAGTCATCTTAGAATGTTGACATCATACAAGTGTAAGCAACATTGAACAACAGTTTCCAAAGTCTCCTCTCATGTTCTTGTAACCCTTACATCATTACATTTGACTTCATAGTGACATCTTGTTAAAACAACTAAGGTGCATATACTATTTTCCCTTTAGTGAGTCACGAGGGCTCTAAGGGGTATGATTTCACACTTAACCAAGCTTGGATTATTATTGGGAAATTTAAGTATTAGATGTGTATTACAAGGTGATATGTAATTATAATTTTATACACCCTATGATCTTTTAGCGACTACCCTTCTCATTGGACAAAATATATTAGTGTGTGTGATTCATCCTAATTCTGTAAGAGGTCCACATTCGACTAATTTCAATTGACACTAAAAAGGGGCCTACACCATACCAATAGGAAAAACTAGATAAAACAATTATGCCTACCTCGTAGCTTATGCACAACTAGAGGGACTCCTGCCAAGATAACACCCCTATTTGTGAAGAGACAAGGCTTCAAAATCAAGGGTTTCATGCATAGGTATCTTACGATGTGGGTTCCACTCATGGTTCAAACCCTCATTTCATAGGTACATAACATGATTAACGCTAATTCCATGGAATAAATCATGAGTTTTAATTTACATTAGGTTCAACACCTCATTAGGACCAATTCTAGGGGTTTATACTAGATACGAGATTTGCAAGGTGAAACACAAGGGAAAAACCCTTCATCACAAGGTTCTATCAAGCATGATGCCGAGAGAAGAACTACTAGTCGGTAAACACTAGCACCCGTACTTAGGATGGTCATGGCCAAAGTGAGGATCATTCAATCTAGAAGGAAATCTCAAGTTCTCAACCGTCTAGTGTCAAAGCTCACCTACTAATCATGCAATAATTGAGGGAAGATGCAAAATTGAAGGGTTTAGAGCACAATTCCATTTTAATTTATATAGAGATACTTCTTTCTACCTTACTTGATGTAGGTTTCACAACATAGCTATAAATGAAGTCAAGAAGAGAATTAAGTAATATTTGGATAACTCTTAAAACTTCGATAACAAAGAACAATTACAAGTTTATTTAAACTTCATGCACGACAAGGACAATATTTTATTTGAAAGTAATAGAAGGATGAAACTTTATCAGTAAACATAGCAAATATATATATATATATATATATATATATATATATATATATATATATATATATATATATATATTAGAACAATACACAAATGAATTACAACCATGCCATTTCGCCATCTTACTTGTGGGTAAGTGCGGGAAGTTGATGGACAAATATAGGGTCATCCGTGGACATCATATTGCAAATAACAACATAATATCAACTTGTAGGGATTATTAGAAATACATGCACTCAAAATTAGACAAAATTATAGCAATATGAATTGTAGCATCTAGAATCTAGTTTCTAAAATACTAATTTTTGTAAAAATGGATAAGATTAGCTATATTAAACACTTAAAATTCAATGACTTGGTATTTTTTTAAAAACACCGATAAGATTATAGTCCGTTTGCCCACAATTTGGATGACCAAAAATTTATATATATATTTTTCCTTTAGTGAGAAGTTATATGCCACTATCTCTCTTGGGATGGATTTTAATTTGTATTTTTTGAGTACTATATTATTTTATTTTTATTTTTACCCGTGAAAGTGGTATGAAAACATAAGGTAGGAGCACTTTCCGTTTGCCCGATAACTTCATCAAAAATATTGAAATCAAATAATTTTTTTTTTTGAACATGTATATAATTTCACCATGGTTGGGATGGTATAAGTTTTATCACATTCTGATAAGTGAAACAAAATTTGCATTCTTAAACGTAGACATAAACATTCACGGAAAAAGTGTCTTAAAGACCTACTATTAGTAAAAAATTATAAAATGATATTTATCCTCTTCTATTCACTTTAAAATCAGTATTTCTACAAAGCTAATAGTCTCCCCTACACAATGGTACCATTTTTATGACATAGTTTTTACTTTTCGACATGGTTCAAGTCTGCGGAAGACTAAATTTGATGTTTTGTTGTTTTTAATGTAAAATTCAAGATTTGATGTCCACTTAATTGTCCCCAACTTGGTGCACTTACCCTTGACTACAAAACCATGTGAGCATGAGTCAATGAAAATCGTTAGCATGGCATCCACCTAAATCCATTATAATTATCGTTTTTAGTTTTCCTTTTACATAATAGAAATAATGCACACGCAACAAGAGATGGTTAGGTACATATATTCTTTTTATTTCTTACCCAAGGGAGGATAGAGAAAGAGATAGGGAAGAGAGAGAATAGAGAGAAACACTATTTTTCTAAAAGTCACATTTCACACAAAAAGCCAAAAGGGAGAGTTTCATACAATTATTTATAAGTTTCAATAAGTTTTCATGATGGTTTATTGTCTTGACTAAGGTCATATGGCCTTATTTTACATTTTTCTACTAGTTGCAAAAATGTCTAATTTTGGCTCGGAGGCTAAGGGACTACGTTTGAAAATTGTCTTCCGATGGACAGATGCACAACGGTTAAGTTCCTATGTGTACTCCTATATACCCAGAATTCACAAGAATTGATGGAGTTCAGAATTGGCAAATAGTTTACAATTGGTGGCTAGATTTCCAAGGCCATCGATCGTAATTGGGCTAGTTGCAACAACAACCAATTTTAGCTTGAGGGCTAAGAAACCTCATCCAAAAACTGACTTTCGATGGATGGAATCTCCATAGGAATATTCCTACATGCCCTCCTATATATGGAGAATTCATCGGGGTTGACAGAACTGAGAATTGGCAAACGGGTTACAAATGGCGATGGGTTTTCGAAGCCACCGGTCGTAGTTGGTCCAATTTGACCTAGTCAAACAGTGACTAGAAGGCCTACAAAACCCCTTTGGAAAACTAGCTAGAAATATGTTTTTCTCCATATTGAAGATTGTAAGAGATTTTCTAGTAGAAATACTAGAGGTTTGCAAAGGCGGAAAAGCATTCCTTCGCTTAGGGTCCAAACAGTGAGACGAAATGGAAACCAACTTTTCAATTTTAGCAGCTTCCTAAAAGTGCAAAATGGGGTAGTAACAGGGCTCCTAGAGGGGTGGGGATGAGAGCAAAAATGGTCAATTGGGGTTAATCTAAAGCTTGATATGACTCCCCATATAACAAGGACACAAACAAAACTCAACATCTCTTTTTGGGTTTCAAAATGTTGTTTTGCGAGTATTTGAATATTGCGTTTTCTAACTTTGCAAGGTAGACAAAAATGGTTATTTTAGTTGATTACTCATCTAACTCTCGTTGGTACTAGTGGACACGAGAACCTAATTATGATACCTTGTTTTAACAACGCATAAGGTTGTGGTAGAAACACATTTTATGGTCAAATTGTAAATTGGTAACATAAATCACAAGGTGGAGTTTTTTTAATTGTTTCGCACTAACATTCTAGTTAAAATATCCAGTTGTTTAAGTATCTAATTGTTTGATATTTCTATTATATTGCAAATGAAGAACCAAATTATATGAAAATTATAAAAGATTAAGGTAAGGAGACCATGCCTAGAAATACTAGCGTCCATAGTGCAAGTGGTGCTCTAGGTGGGTTTCCCCACATTCTACAAGGCTCCAACTCTCTTTTAGAATTCTGTCAAATAGTTCGCGTGCACCCAAAACTCCTCCATTTGTACCATTCAAGAAAACATCAAGGCCACATATGTGTTATTCCACTAAGCATGATGAGCTCCACTAAACCAACAAACTTTCCATAAAATCAACCACTCGTTATACCTCCAACCAAAACAATTGGCCACAAAAACACATTTTCCAACCCAACACATTATCTCCCACTAAACATAGTGATTGCCACATTCAAATTCCAATACACCTTGTCAAGAGAAGAATCCACTGTGACCGCAACCACTCAACAAGCTATTACTCTCGCCAATAACCACCTAGGTCATATGGGTATGTGGTTCATTGACTTACTCCAAATTCCCCATTTGACATAGAATAGGGAGGATACTAGTGACAACTATGGAAAAAGGACTTCCCTTTACTGATTGCATTCACTTGGAAGTTTCTAAAACTTTTTCAACAAACCTAAAAAGTGCATACCCAGAAATGGTTGCATTCCATGAGGCCACGCTTGCCTAGGGAATTTCTTGGGAAATCTTATAGCCTTGTCTAGAGCACCATTTGTGCATGTCCTGCAAATAAGGCATTACATGGGACTACATATGGTTGAATCATTTCATCCAATAGTCCACGTGCCTTGGAAATGCTCCCACGTCTGCATACATTACTAAGAGTGCATTTACAACTATAGCATCTAGAAAATCTCTCATTCTCTCTATGCTTGACTGACTCCCATACCCTGCTCTACATCTCTTATTTTGGCACAAGTTGGTTTTATGGTGGCAAAGGTGATATGGTCAGGTTGCACACCTGTGAGTTGCATTGGTGAAACAACGGCTAAGAATGGAAAGTAGAGCGAGAGTGAAGGAGATAGACATTGTAGAGACACATAAATGGGGTAGCAGGAAAGGCACTTTCAAAGTCTTTGACAATACAACCACTACATAGAATAAAGATAAGGAGTAGGAAGGAAGTGGTAGCCGATGTCTACCAGAGAATAGTGCAGCAAGGTTACAGCGCATGTAGCACAACTCAGAAGTAGAATGAGTAAAATCAATACAGCTAAACAAAATGCCCAAATACAGAGCCTCCTATTACTCAATCTTTTCCTCTTTCTTCTTTATACAACAAACAAACCAGCGACAGGTAGTAGTTCCTCTCATAGCCAAATGAACCCACTTCAAACATAGATACAACTCCAGATCAATCAATTTGTGCATAGAAAAATGACTGGATATTGGGTTTTGATTTCTCTCAATGTGCAAGACTTATTTAACCCATAATGGTATTGATTGAAGGATGGCTATTAGTTGTAGCTCTGTTTAGCACAGTTCCACGCAATGTTATGATTATATGCACTTGCTTCGACCATCCAATTATTGATTATCTGCACTTGCTTTACCACGTTAACTTGGGTTCCAACGTGGTTACTCCTCTGGACCTCGAACAAAGTGCTATTATTTTTATGCAAGGGAAAAAGACAGGTCTGAAGCCTTTTTGGGACGCCCATACTGCCCCCCACGTCTCCGTCCACTTGCCCACCAGCCCACGAATCCCCAAGTTTTTTTCTATTTTTATTTTCGTTTGTTTGCTTGTTGGGCACTTCAATATCCTACAATGAAAACATATTTTGGTTATCTTCTTGTACACCCTTTTTTGTTATTATAATATTACACCTTTGTTTAAAGACTCAAGCATATGAAAAATGCATGAATAATTGAAATGACAATATGATTACTTTTCATAAAGGATGGTCGTTGAGATCCTAAAAATACACATTTAACTTACTTAATTTGTAAGAATAAAAAACTCATAAAAACCATATAAGAATCATGTCTGTATAATATAAAACGAATCATCAGCTGTGTAAATTTTTAGAATCATTTCTGCATAATATAAAACGAATCATCAACTGTGTAATTTAACAAATAAAAAACCTGAAAATATAATTATATACAACATTCAGTTCGATAAATTTAAGTTCCTATTTGTATAGTCCCTTACCTCTATGCCTATAAAATTTCAAAGAGAACTAATTGTGTCTGAATCATTCTCTACATGCTCCTCCACGAGTACCTGTACAGACCTCTCAACGTTATTTGTACTAATCTCAGTTTTACCTTCGAGCAAGAGAAGAACCTGGCCCATGCTTGGCCGTAAATTTTCATTCTCCTGAATGCACAACATGCTTACTAGAACAGACCTCCTAACCTCTTCGACATCTGCGTTCTTTGATATCCTTTCATCAACAATATCCATAATATTGTTTTCTTTCTCAATTTGAGTTGCAACCCACGAGGGAAAGTAATACCTACTGGGTTCCTGCACAGTCATGTCCAGATTTCTCCGGCCTGATATTATTTCCAGCAGCATCATGCCAAAACTGTATACATCCACTTTCGCAGTGATGGGAAGGCCGGAGATCCATTCTGGAGCCAAGTAGCCCCTGGTTCCTCTAGTAGTTGTGAGTACGCCGCTGAAATCTCTCCCCACCAGCTTTGCCAGACCAAAATCAGCTATTTTTGGACAGAAATCTGTGTTGAGCAGAATATTTTCTGGTTTGATGTCGCAGTGAATGATTCGGTCTCTGCATTCCTCGTGCAGATAAATTAATCCTTTTGTAATTCCCGTAGCAATCTCAAATCTGGTTTTCCAACCCAGCACGATCTGTGCTCCTGCAGACTCACAGAATAGTAAAGAATTGAGAGATCCGTTGGGCATATACTCATAAACCAGTAACCTTCGAGATCTCTCTGTGCAAAATCCCCGAAGCCTGACCAAATTCACATGCTGTATGTTTCCTATGGTGCTTATTTCAGCACGAAATTGCTTCTCTCCTTGTGCAGAGCTCTCTAATTTCTTGACGGCCACAATTGTACCGTCTACAAGAGTTCCTTTGAATACCGAGCCGAATGCTCCACTCCCCAACTTATGGCTGAAATTCTTGGTCGCTATTTTGAGCTCTTTGTAAGTGAATGTCCTTAGCAAAGTTGGCATGTCATCCTCTCTGTGTTTATTACGCCATCTTCGATAGGTGACCAAGAAAGCTAAAATAGCACCAGCGGCCACTACAGCAAGCCAAATTGGATGGGCGCCGACTCTACTACTTCTTCCTCCTGCCTTGGATGAGGAAGTTATCAACTCAGACGCAGCCAACCGGATGAACAATGGCAGTCCATCGGTGGAAGGACGCATGTTTAACAGATCGCCAAACCACAAACTACAAATTGCAGGATTGGAATCAATGAAAGCAAAGGCTGTGCAGGAGCAATTGCTGAGACACGCAATTTTACATCGCTCTTGTGTGTGCTCTTGGATATATATAACAGCTTTGTCATCCGGTAAGGTCCTGTCGCTGAGTTGGAGGAAACCATCGGTGGTGCCATTTGTAACAGAGCATTGTAATGGGCTAACCCGAACACAACCGTTTGACCATGACTTGTATACATTCCAGGCGTGGTCGTCTGCTGGTTTGAAGCCATTTACACAGGTGCAGGAGAGGATGACATTGTTCATGCACACTCCAAAAGCCCCGCACACAGCATAAATATCGCACACTTGTTGGGGCACCGATTTAACAAGTGTCCAGATTGTATTGTCGAACAACCAATACGTTGTTACGACGCCATTACTGTTTACAACCATCCGTGCAAGCAGATTATTTGTTGCCGTAAATATGTAATACATTCTTGTCGGAGAAATCTGCTTTATTTCTACAGTATTTAGCGACGGTTGTATTGAGGCTTGAATGCTGGAAAAATCGTCACCTCTCCACTCTCCGGTGCTCCAATAACGAACACTGTTATTATAAACTAACATAAGCTGTGTCTTCCCTGGAGCTGGATCCATTTCTAGGGAAAAGAGTCCGGGTGCTGGATCTACTGAACTTTTCCACGGGGTTAGTTTCATGCCTTTCCAAAACTTCATCCCGGGCAACAATGTATCTGTAGGATTTCCGAAGCTTTCCCAACAAATCTCAGAAGTGTTTCGACCACATACCATGATAAAATTACCCGAGTCCAATATCAAAGCTTTGGAAGCTTTAGCTTTCTGATCACTCTTGTTACTCAACCAAATAGTTCGATTGTTGATATCAGAGAGTGTGAGATAACCATCTTCTTCCAGCTTGAATATGCCTGGCATGTTAACAAGGGGAGATTCTCTGTTAGCCACCCAGACAATGGCCTTCTCTGAGACTTGGGCATACCATATGCCGATGTACCAGTTATTGGTTCCATTCGCATTGAAAAATCCCAATTCAAATGTTCCATTCTTTGAAACTATAGTCTGATTTCCGGTGAGAAAGGTCCCCAATCCAAGCACATCTCCAAATGAATCGCAATTGTGAAGTAATGTAAACATGGAAATAGCCAATAGAAAATATTCAAAACAGTTTATTGCCATTAAACCCTGCTTTGCAGTTTCTTCCACCATTGTATTCAAGAGAAGAAAATATCTAAACGAAGCATGTCTCCACTTCCACCACCTAAAAAGATACAGTAAGCAATCCAAGAAGAATGGGTATGAACTCCAATTGGTTTGGTTTGAATATTAATCCTGACTTGTCCCTTGGGCCAAGGGCGAAAACGATAACAGCCTCCAATATTGACCTGTGCATTCACCTGTCTCCCTCTCAAAGAAATAACGCCTTCGAATTTACATTACTTCACAATTGCGATTCTGTTAGAGATATATACTAGACTCTTATTTAAGTCTAAATTATTAGTGTTGAATATATAAAAATAATTTTCAAGCAATTATTTGGGCACTTTGACTTCGATAGGTTTGAACCTTTCTAACGTAACAATCTTTGGTAATTGTCAAATCAAAAGATATCATATATATATGGATAGATTCCGATGATGTCAATCATACCTAATTTTACGAAACTATGTAAAGTTTTTGAACATGTTGTAATGGAAATAAAATGCAAGGTAAAAGAGTTGTTATGCAAATCTACATGTATCACTAATTTGATGTATGAATATGTTTTCTTAGTATTTCTTTATAAAATATCGTAAATCATTGATGTGTGTAAAGAGTTTTGAAGAGTGGGTTTGTATTGATAATACATATTATCCAATAAAATTATTGTGGCCACTAACTAGAGTGAAATTAGACATATCTATGTGAAAATCTAACCATTATATATCTACAATTGTTATTATGAAGAAAAATGTTGCGTAACTTAATTTTATGGTTGAATCTTACAACTCACTATGATAATTTTTCCAATAGAATATCGTATTGAACATTACCAAAAATACATATATTTCTTGGCTACAAACGTTTCTTACATATTGTTCTTGACATAAACAACAACGATTGCCTAACTCTAATTATGCAAACTATAGTTTAGAAAGAAAAAATTAAACCTTGGATGGCTACTAAATCTTCCATCATGGTATTGCATTTTATGCATTGCATATTCATGCACTTTTTCCTCCTTGATGGACAATCATTTACCTAAATAATGTTTTGTATATGTTTTGAAGTTAAAACAAAAGTACATGCCATAATAAAAAACTATTTCATTATTGTATTCAATTATAGGAAATAGACCTGTTTGCATCCATGACATAGAAATTCTTGGGTTTTTTTCTTTAGATTTTAAGTCACTCTAAAAGTTTCTCCATTTGTGCTTCCCTAATAGAAAGTATGGACACAAAACATTACTTTTTATTATCTATTTGGTAATGAAAATATGTTCAAATTGATCAAATGAATCTATTTGTTCAAGGTTTTATTGTCGCATGCAGTAACACCTCTTGCGAGTCACTGGGCATGTTTATTGGAGAGGGAGGAGTGAACAAACCTAATTGATCCACAAATGGACACAAAGCTGTCAACTTTCGCATGGTTCTTTATCAAAATATTATCAATTCAAGAATGAAGCAAATCAATACATCATAGCATAAATTGGTCCCAATTCGGATGTCTCTTGGGTGGTAATTTGAGATAGTATGGGTATTGAAGAAACTAATGATAATGTTTCATTCATCCCACATGATGATCTATAAGAAAACATGTTTAAATTAAGGTTTTATATTGATAAGAAAACTGAAATCGATGAACCATAGAAAAATATTGAAATTGAAATGAATTTAGGAATGAATACACATGCGTTTATACAAACAAAAATTCCCCTCAAGAACTTTATTGGAGAATGATTGGGGTGAATATGCCATGGGAGATGTAATTGTTGAGTTAGAGAGGTAAGAGCATAAATTTTCCAACTTCCACTAAAGAAGGCAATGATAGAATTTGAGAATTTTAAAATTCTCAACCACATTAGCCTAGGTGTCTAAATAATTCCATTTGATTCGAGAAAACTGATCTAACATTATTCTCTTCTTAGTCAAAGTCTCTTTTGATGCAATTTTTGACGGGATCCAACGAGTTACTAGGGTAACCCTATACATGTAAGAAAGTTTAGGGCTATTTGGGTGCATGGACTCCTCGTGAGTGCAAGACAAGCTAGTTAACGTAAAGATGAAAGGATAGTTTTGGACAAGGGATATAAATAGTGTCAAGATGGTATGAGTTAGGTGTAGGAATGCAAGCAAACGAAGGATATCCCACTACCTATGCTCTCGAGAAAGTAAGACTTCCTCATGTAGGTCCATGAAACTCATGTGAGATTTATATCGGTGGATGGTATGGTCAAGGATGATAGCGGTATAAATCCCCATATCTATGTCCTAATTGGTGAAGGGAGAAATATTAGGTTGTGTCACTGCGGTAAAGTGGTCATTTCAAAAAGGTTGGCCCTGATCTAGAAAATTCATGTGGAGAGTATGATGGGAGACACTAGACATCTTAAGAAAACTCATATCTTCAATAGGAGCAACTATTTGATTGATTTCATTTATTATTGTGAATTTTTTCATTCCTTTTGAAGTTTCAGAACATTTCTAATTAACATATATAAAAAGGATGAAATAATATTACAGATGGATATTTTAGTTTAATTAAATTACAACATTAATTCCAAAAATCAAAATAATGCTTTTACGATTTAGTAAAATCTAAATTTTATAATGAATCTAAGAGTATAGAAATGCAATAAATGAAATATACTAAAATATAAATGCTAGGTAATTTATTTGATTTTATAAATGAAAAGAAATAAGATGATAAGATAATTACTTGAATTTTACTTACCTCACGATGACTTGGGACTGTGTAATGTGGTGAAACAGTAGAACAAAGTGCTAAAACAAAACTCGAGAAAAATTACAACGAGAGGTGGATCGGACAGACGATTTGGGGTGCACGGGGAAGGATGAGAGTGCCTAAGATGCCCTGGTCATGGGACAGGTTGAAATCTAATTTTGATATGGTATCTAGATCTTCATAATTATTCACCTTTGATCACATGAGTATCGCACTTGGTTCGTTGATGTCATCGTAAACTTGCAATTAAGGATCACCTAAAAAACCTCACACAAAGCATTAAACCCTAAGAAAATAAAGATGGAAATGGAGGGGTCAGATTGTCCTCAAATGCCACAATGGTGGTCTTATAATTGAGTGTTACACTACACCTCAGACCCAATGTAGTTATGTGTGCTTGTGTATGCAATAGTGCTCCTAGGTTTCCCTAGCGCCAATGATGCCAAGATAGGGGGCAATAACTAGATAAAATGCAAAATGGTGGATGGAATAGAATGAACTCCCCTTCATATGTAATGTGTATGTAGAATAGTATCCCAAATGCAGTCTCTTTCTCAATGTAGATAGCTAGCCCTTGATAAGAATAGTTTTCCCTATAATGGTATGTATGTTGTCTTTATATAGGGATCTCTTGTTCAAATTTCAACACTAATGACTCGACATGCCGACTAGTACCTTGGGAAATGGGAGGTAAAACTGAAAAGGCCAACCTCAAATGTCAAAAATAAGATCAAACACAAAGACAATAAGGAATCCTAAGATGGAAAGGAGAACCTACGGCTCCCTTCTATCCATGGGCACTATTGTCCAAAGACAAGTGATGAAAAATGAGTGATAACTGACAGACATGGATCCCTAAGACTGATTGAAACTATGTGTGTGAGTGAAAAGTGTGCAAGACAAACAATAATAATGACCAACAAGACAGATAGATGAACTAGTGAATGGATCATCAATGAATACGTTTCTTATGCAAGATCCATATATAAAATAACATACTTAGCGGTATAATAATAGTGTTAAGTGTGTGATTTTGTGTTTACATTTTCCCCTACTTTATGTTGGTGAGCAAAATCTTGGTAACATAAAGTAGATAGAGATGTATACCTAAGAATTCCAAAGAATCCCATGTCACTCGAGTACGCGAAGAGTGTAGTAGAAATACATGGAGAGTGAGAACATATAGCGTGGTGAACCATGGATTAGCGTGAAGAACCATGGATCAATGTGTTGATTCATGCGGCATAACGAGAGATGTGAGACCATTATAAAGAGTGCCAAGTGATATTTGATGATTGTAGCGTTGAACAATTGAATATTTTGATTGTCGTCATTGATGGAGATGTGATGGGGAAGGGAGTGATCAATTCCCAACCCAGTTGCACATGTGTATGTGTGAGAAATTGGGGATTTGGGCATCCTGCTACCAGAGGAAGAGTGTAGGGAGAGAATTCTAGTGTCTCTCCAATCTTTAACTACATCCTCAAAATATCTAGCCGCTGCAGATGGGCACAGATCAAATTTTTGTGATTTTGGATCCAAATTTTTCAATCAAACATGTTGACCCATATAGGAGTAGTATAGGAAAGGAAATGACATCTCATTCCCCCACTCATAGGGTGTCACCACAATGCGTATGTGTTTGGCTTCTATGTTAGGTCATATGAAAGTAATCGCTAAATGTAGAATAACTTCCCATGCTAGGTCATCTGGGAAAATGGTGACGTAACTCCCAAGTTAGTTCATATCGGAGGATAAATATGTTGTGTTCATGTTGATTGGTTGATGTGATTTTTATTAGTTTAGAGATTGAAATATATGTGATTGATTGATAGGTTACTCATAGAGAGATTTTACGATTGTTTCCCCATGTTAGGCCATTAGGGGGATTCGCTAGAAAATGGTGTGAAATATCGTATGGTGTATAAGTACTTTTTCAATAATGATGAAATATAAATGTATATTGGTTGCGTAGTGATGTCAGGGGAATTATAAGATGACCCCAATTTTATGCCCCGCCTTTTAGCGAAAGGGGGAGCGATAATGAGAATGAACATTGAGCCGAAAGTAAGCGCATGATAAAGTATGTGTGATAGGTATCAAAAAAGTGTGTGTATATTGATTTTAGAAGGATTTCAAATAGTAATATGGTGCATATAATGTATACAATATGATAGTGAGTGGAATTCTAAAAAGAATGCCACAAATAGGATAGAAATCGGAGTAAGAACACTCAAGATATGTGTGAAATCATGTGGCATGTATTAGTTAGGAAAATGAGTGTGAAGAATGACCATAATAAAGTGAATAATGAAAAGTTACTATAAATAGTAGTGTGACAAAGTGATTAGGAAACTCATTTGTATTTTTTGTGAGTGTGATAGTGAGCTCTAAGTGTGTGATGATGATGTAAATTTTACAGCTCCGCAATCGAGTCGATTTGAGATGGTGGCGACCACTGTGGCGTCACATACTGGCGGGAGTTAGCAAGCATGATTTTTTTACACAATCGGTGTTGACACTAATCACTTGGGATGATTTTTTGTGAAAATTTTATACCTAGACAAAATCGATTGAAGGCGCTAATGACCTTGAGGATAGGAGCACCCCGACATGTGCGCTAGTGTCCTGCTCCAGGTTCCCTTGTCATGTGTCTAGGCACCCGTGTCTAAAAAGTATTGTGTTGATTTTAGTACGTCTTGTAAATGTGAGAGTGGATGTGTGTTGATGTTGTAAGTTGGTAGTGTTGTATATGTATGATGTTCTAACACGTTCTTTGTTGTCATTTTTGTTGTGTAGAGGAATATCCATTTGAGGGACTTTCGAGGTGACTACCACTTGAGTATGTTGCTTGGATTAGGGTTTTTATATGAGGAGTTGGATGTGTTGGAATATGCCGGATTACAACACATAACGAGGATGGGGTACGTGCCCCACAATATGTCTCTGCTTATAGCTTTGTGCGAGAGGTAGAGTGCAGACACTTGCACATTTTGGTTTCCTACAAGTGAGATGACATTGACACTAAATGATGTGTATCGTATACTGTGATTTCCAATTTAGTGAGAGGGTTCATGTTATGGAAGTGGAGGATATGCAAAGACAAATGAGGACCACTACGTGGTATTTTGTGGGGACTCGAGTTCCTGTCAAGGCGCATATTATCCTAGATGCCATTATGAGATCAAGGTTATGGAAGTTTATTTCCATGGTGATAGCATCGTCGATTGTAATAGAGGTTGGTGACATATGCATATTATATAAGATTCGATATATTTCCCGTCGGATAGAGGAGGAGAGCACTAGGTATGTTTGGGCATGATGCATGTTGGCCCACCTATATAGGGATCTATATAGATTTACACATGAGGATTATGGTGGTGGTATTGGAGCTACAACATTACTGCATGTATGGGCCTATGAGCATATTGCAATATTAAGGCCAGTTGGTGGAGTGTGTGGAGATTGGGTGAGGCCAGATATATTCGTTGGGATATGGGTATGTGTACGTGGCAAGAGGTTGGATACGATGCCTATAGGGTGATGATAGATCACATGGGGGTAGAGGATATGGTATGGAGGCCATATTGAGACTATGGAGGATGTCCTCACAATGTCGTAGAGTTATGATACATATGGTGGACAACGTGGTTAGAGGATCGATTTTCAAGGGTGAATGAGTTGTTTTAGGTTGAGTAGGTGTCACGACACTTTGACATGGCCTAGGATGTGCCCCCAGAGCCATATATATGGTTAAGATTTGTTAGGGCATCGAGGAGGGTAGGAGTTAGACCAGGGCTCACTGGAGAGCAGTTAGTACCTCCAAGACCGGATGAGGTGGATGCAGTGATTGTGTTGATAGATGTGGATGACATAGGGTGTACCAAGGCATACCGAGCATGGTGGGCCTCACATCGGTGGGTAAGTTTACATATAGTATTTGTATATGTAATGGGATTACCACCAGGAGGAGGAGCGGATGGGCAAGCACATGGCCCCGATAGTGTAGGTAATAGAAAAGTGTAAGTATTTTTATGGTGTGATATTTTATAATTTTTGATTTGGTTGTGTAATGATCATGGTTGTCTAATGTATTGTCCTTATGGTTCTAGGTGATGTGTATTAGTCATTAATTGTGGACACATCTATCTAAACATTGACATGGAATGTTCCCACCGATATACTCGTGGGTGGAGGTACATTAGAGCATGTAGACGATATTGTGGGTGATCATTCCCCTTTATTCGAGCACGTGGAAATAGTAGTAGTGACATGTACCATGTTTTTGGGTGAGAGGGATGAGGCACGCAAGGATACACGATGAGCTAGATAGGCCATTAGTGGTCGTCCTCTAGCACAGGATGTATTTACACATTTTGTCCAGTTACCGATCTTCTTTGTAGATTAGTCAACAAAGGTTACACTACTATGTAGGTAGAGAGGTATAGAGGTCATGATCAGTGATGTAGAGTTAGTGGCAAGGCTTTGAGTTCTAGAGATCTTACACTTGTAGATAGTGATAGCACTGTTGAGATATGATATGTATTGTTGTATTGATGTATTTGACGTAAGGGAGTTGCCCCCAATGATGAGATATTTTTGTAACTATGATTGTAAAATATATATAGAGAGTCACTGATGTATGGTATTTTATGTATATTGTTGTGTTGTTGTGATGATGATGTATTGATCCATTGATTTTTGTCATGATGTGTGATATGTAATGTGTTGAATATTGTGTGTGTTTTTGATTCGCAATGCACTGTTGGTGATGTTGAAATAAGGAAATAATGGATGATTAGTGTGATTATGGATATATAGATAATGAGATAGCATAGATGATGAAAGATGATGTATGTAATGTGATTTCACAAAGTTGAATTGTATTTATGAATAAAGTTGTGATTAAAAATGAATAATTTGTAAGAGTAAGAGATGATCACATGTTAATATGATGAGGATATAGAAGGGGAGATTAGCTATACCCCCAGTGTATAAATGATGAGGTTCATTTAGATAATACCCCTTAGCATTCAAGAATGAACTGTAAAGAAAGAGTACGTCATCAGGAAATGATTCGATAATGTGCGCTAGATGAATCGAGAAAGCACGTGAAGAGAGGTTCTTATTGTAATAGATCCCTCAACAGTCATGTAAGAACCATAAGAACATGAGTGCATCATCGTGGGGTAAGGTGATAGAAATCACCTACCAAAGACAAAGTCGGCATGAAGCCATGAAAGCATGTGGAATGGAAAAAGCATGAGTGTAGGAGCCAAATTGAATGTCATGTGGAGTAGTGCCAATGATGGGTGAAGCGGTGGTGGGAAGTGCAAATTATAAGGGTTGTGGAATCCAATGTGTAGTAATAGCATGATGTGGTAGGTGAGATGGTGTAGTGATGGATGGATGTGATGAAAATCACGTATGAGTAACAACCTGCGGCGGTAGATGAATAATGACCTTAGAACTAGACGAAGGAGATAACTCAATTGAAGTAACAACATGCCTATAAAAGAGAGGGTATATAGATTTTCACATGAGAAATAACCAAAATAAATGACACCTTTGTCTTCTAATTGTTTCAAGCGATCATGGAAGGTGTAACAGTCATTATCCCTATGACCATTGATATGGTGATGATTATAGTAGGGTCTATCATGTTGGAATTGTAAGTGGTGTTGTGGATGGTGTTGGTTAGAAGGTAAGAAAATCAAGTTCCTATCAAGAAATGCACGCAACACATCATAAGGCCTAGCGTGGTGAGATAAATGTAATGGTCCTTGTGAAACAGGTGTAGAAATCAGAGGTGTAGCCTAACTTGGAGTAGGAGATGGTGGATGCGTATGTAATGGAGTAGATTGAACTTTTTGTGAGGAGGATATGGAGATCGTGTAGGACACTCAATAGATGGAAGTGGAGAAGAACTAGATGATGTAGTAGTAGTAACAATAGGTGGAGGATCTATAACATGTGTAGCAATGAGGTCTTGTTCTAGATCAATGACTCTATAGTATAGAAGCGTGAATGATTCACATGTGTTATATTGCAATCTTTGTTTTAATGTTGGAATCAAACCACGAGAAAAAGACAAATTACATCTCTAAGTCGATAGGTTGAAATACTAGTTGATGCATACAAGTATTGAATCACAAAATATAGTCCATGATAGGTTATGTTTTTTACCCTGATGCAAATTAGGTAAATGATCATATGTAACTCGAGGGTCATTGTTGATGATAAAGTGACAAAGAAAATCTTCTTCCATCTCACAATAAGTGCTAATAGATCCAAATGGTAGATGAGTATACCATTAGAGAGCTTCATCCATAAGATTGTGGTGAAAGGCCTTAAGTAATAATCAATCATTAGAATATGAATCCATAGCCATATGGTAATGCTTGAGATGCATGTAGGGGTTTTTAGTAGCATCGAGACATGAAAAGGTAGGCATGATAAAATCCTTAGGAAATTTTGAGTTCTGAATCTTTTTGGGAATGGGATTACCATGTAATGAATTATTATCAATTGAAGCATAATAGGCCTTGCTTTATAATGTAAGAGATTAGACCTGAGACTTTAAGTGACCAAAAATATGCATGAGGTGCAAGATATCTTGTGAAGGAATAGTAGAGGATGGAAATAATGTGTTAAGCGATTGTAATTTTCCATTATGAGTAATCATAGGGATATCAAGATGAGACAAATGAGATTCGATGCTAAGGGCACACTAGAAGGTGGTTCCAAAGGAGTAATAGGTGAGGAACGACATGGAACATCCATAGAAGCAGTAAAACTAGCATCGGAAACATACCTAGGAGATGAAGCATCCAATGGAGATGTGGTGGTAAGAGGAGACAAAGTAATAGTAGGAGATGAAGTAAGAGATGGAGATGAAGTGATATAAGGAGATGAACTAATATATGGAGAAGACTTATGCATGTTATTAGATATAGCCTTAGAAGAAGATAAAAATGGAGCCGGGGATTCCCACTCAATAGTATGCAAGGAAGTAGAATCATGACTATTAATTATTTCATCAAAATTAAAGAGAGACTCAAATAGAAGAATTTCATTAAGTGTATCATCAACATAGTATGAAGGAGAATGCGAACTAGTATGCGATGTATCATGAGAAGAATTTTCATAAATAGAAGCAACATGAGATGTAGCTAGAGTAGTGTCTTGACTAGTATGAGAATCAACATGCACATGTGTATTATCATCAAGGCCAAGCATGAAATTAATGAGAGTATCATCTAGATTTTCTTTGGAAATTTCAGAATGAGGATCATGGCTAATGGTATAACATGGTGTACAATGAGTGAAGCTCATCGGATTAGAAACAATGCCAATGGTAGAATTATCAAAGCTAGTAGGCACATTACATTCATTAGCTAAGAGTTATTGTTGAATATGATCCGACATAGTAACATCATGATATAGAGCAGTGAGCTCAGTTATAGTTGCCTCATTATAAATGGGATTGATAGTGACATGAGGCATGAGGCATGAGTAGCCAAGAAGGAGGAGATATCCTTAGCCATTAGGGTTTTAGTGGATCCTAGGGAAAATAGTTCTAATCTATGGGTTCACCAAAATGATTCAATAAAATATGAATTTTATAATGAACCTAAGAGTTTGAAAATGCAATAAATGAAATATACTGAAATATAAATGCTAGGTAATTTATTTGATTTTATAAATGAAAGGAAATAAAAATGATAAGATACCTAAATTTTACTTAACTCGCTATGACATGGGACTGTACAATGTGGTGAAATGGTGGAACAAAGCATCACAACAAAACTTATAAAATTGTGGTAGAGGTGGATCTAGACAGACTAGGGCACCTGGGGAAGGATGAGGGCCCCTAGGGTGCCTTGGTCTAAAATTTGGGCACTCTGGTCTTCGGGATAGGTCGAAATCTAATTTTGATATGGTTAATAGGTCTTCATAATTATTCTCCTTTAATCGTGTGAGTGTCGCACTTGGTTCACTGATGTCTCCATAAATCTATAATGAAATATCACCTACAAAACCCCACACAAATCATCAAATCCTAAAAAAGAAAGAAGAAAATGAAGGGGTCAGATTGTCCTCAGATGCCACAATGGTGATCTTTTAGCTGAGTTGCACTACATCTCAAACCCAATGAAGTTTTGTGTGCTTTTTTGTGCAATAGTGCTCCTAGGTTGCACTAGCACCAATGACGCCAAGATAGGGGGTAATAACTAGATAAAATGCAAAATGGTGGATGGAATAGAATGAACTCCCCTTCCTATGTAGTGTGTATGCATAATAGTAGCCCAAATTTGGTCCCTTGCTCTATGTAGATAGTTAGCCCTTGATAAGAATAGTCTTCCCCTATAATGCTATGTATGTTGTGTCTATATAGGGATATTTTGTTCAAATTTCAACACTAATGACCCGACATGCCAACTATTACCTCGGGAGATGGGAGGAAAACTAAAAGATAGACCTCAAATGTCAAAAATAAGATCAAACAAAATGAGGGCAAGGGTACCCAGGATGGATAGGAGTGTTTGGCACTCCCATCCAGACCTAGGTGCTATATTCCAAAGATATGTGACAAAAAATGAGTGATAACTGACAAACAGGGATCCCTGAGATCTAACTAGACCTATGTGTGTGAGTGACAAGTGTGCAAGACAGAAAATAATAATGACCAACAAGATAGATGGATGGACTATGGAATGGTTCATCAATGAATACTTTTCTTACGTAAGATCCATATATAAAACAACATACTTAGCGGTATAATAATAGAGTTAAGTGCGTGATTTTGTGTCTACATTTTCAAAGTGACTTTTGATCTACCAAATATCAAAACATAAGGGATAATTTTCACTTGGATGATTCTTTGTGGATTTGGAAGAGTTTGGGTGATCTAAGTATAGGAATAGGCTGATCTAAGACTAAAAATTCTTCATTACTAAAACTGGCATCTGAAAAACAAACATGGTCAAAACCATACAACTAGGTCGAAAGTGTTTGTATGGTCATGAACCTTCTGTATGGTCTTGGACCTAATTATAATTTGGGTCTACAACTTCCTAAGTGCTTCACCTACCTATAAATGTATGTCACTATGTTTTATTATTCTTCATGCACCTTCAGGATGGCTCTGTAAACTCTGTTCAAACCCTATAACCCTTATAGTGTAAGAAGGATTTCCTACAAAACAAAGTTAGGTGGGTTGTGGAAACCCCTATTCACCACCGACATCACCACTAATCCAAAGAGGGATCAAACCACATGTCATTCTCCTAGCATGTAATATCTATTGTAGTGCAATCAAAACTTGACAATCGTGTTTTGACAATGCTTTGTTTGAGTTTCACCCTTGTTAAAATACTTGGGAACAGTCACTTTTCTTTATTTTGAAATGAAGATGAAGAATCCTAGACCTAGAAGGATACTTCATACCTATAGAGGTTGTTGCCCTAATGGATTTGCATGAGTTATTTTATAGTTTATGGAACTTGGGGTGCCTTTTCTGATTTATTTCACATGAGGAGTTCTTAATGTGTTTGTTTCTCAAATGAGGTATGATTTACTTTCTTATATATACTTCCAAAGGTTATTATTCCATGAAAGTATGAACAAGGGGGTATATTTTCTCTTAAGAATGTGATAGAATCAAAATAATTAACACAAAACATCTTAGTCTAAAACCTTAAGTAGTAGGGTCAGTTTGTAGATTTATACAACCCGATTGAAAATAGTGCTTTCAACCGGAGGGAAAAATCATGTTTTTACTTTATGGGGTGGAGGATGAATGATTCTATGTTTTTAATGCAGTTAAAATTCAGAAAATGACGAAAAAGGGGTGTATAAATATAATCAAGTAATTGAAGAGCTATCAAGGTATGTTAAGAAAGAGTGAGGAGAGTACATTTGTATGTATGAAAATTTGCATTGTCAAGATCAATAGTGTCAAATGATAGATTACTAAATTTGAGTGTCTACATTTATCCCCCTTTAAGTATGAAATGAAATTACATGTTTAAAGAAGAAAAAGAAGCCTGATTCTATAGACACACTTTGTATTTACTTGCAATAACTTTATTTTTAGATCTCGTTGTGTTTGTATTGGCACACTTCAAAATGAAACCTACAACACAAATTATATTCAATACCCAAGATAGTAAATTAAACTTTAACTCAATAGTTTAAAACCCTCCCTAAACCTTAGATCACGTTGGTGCATTTTGATGGGTTTTAAGGTAGGATGAGGATCTTAGTAGGGTTTTAAATCCTTTAACAAACCTGCATTTTCCCAAGGAAATAGTCACAAGGTTTTTTTCTTGAAGATATAAGCCTACATATGTTTGAAATGCCATGTACAAATCTTGCAGAGATTAGGACGAGTCTGCAAATATTGTGAAAGGCTTGTAAGGTCCTTAGAAAAGCTTACAGGGATATAAGACAGCTCAAGATGATTAAAATAAGTTTATAAGAGGCTAAAAGCCCATCTATTGGTATGAAGGGGTTTTTAGACATTGTTGATAGCTCAGTAGGGTATTTAGGAACCACACAACCTCAAATACTGATTAAACATGGTCTGCATGCTACAAAAATCTTGGTAAGTTGTAATCCCCCTTGTTGGTCATACAGAGGTCCAAAAAGTGGTTGTAAGGTGCTTTATAAAGTTGTAGGGTCTTGGAAGAGCCTATGACAGGACTAGTAAGTGTATGGAGGGATTTTTCCTAAAAGAAAACAATGAATTTTTTTTCAATCATCTACATGCATGTAAGGGTTTTTAAGTCATTTATGATTTTGTTTTATGATCATAAGATACTACAGGTTTGGTTTACCCTTCTTAAATTATTTAAAATGTTGTTAAAGGCTTGATATTCATTGATAATATGTTTTGAAACACCTTTGTTAGAATTTATTACAATGGATTACATGACTTCTTGATGGGGTTAATAGATTTGAAAGGCCTAAAAAGGATATATATAGGTGAGGATAGCTTAAAAGTCATGTAAGAGTTTTAGATATACTACAATCTTGATAGAATACCTTAAGACACCTGCATTCTTGATTCACCCTACAAGGTTATCTTCATGATGCACTTTAAAATTTTGTAGAGGTTTAAAAGGGAAATTCAGAGTCCCATATTGTGCTAGAGTTTGTTGACAGGATTCCAAAATTCATCAAAAGGTTTTTAGGTATATGTGAAGATGTTTGAACCCATCTACAAGTTTTCTAGAGATATTCACAGACCTAAGGTGTTTAACAAGTTTGTCGACCCTTTTTCAATAATATGAAGTTGAAAACTATCTAAAAACAACCTTATATAATGACTACATGGTCTTTCATAAAGCTTAGAGTTGATATGAAAATATAAACCCTATTTTGAGAATAATGGTAGTATCAAGACATCGTGAGAGGGTTATTATATATTTTGGAAAATGAGGAGATAGTGACCTCATAAATCCTTAAGGTTAGCATTGTTTCCAACCACCAATCAGAGCTATTAAATAAGCTTACAAGAGTTTTTTTGAATTATCCATAAGTATGAAAAGATCGCCTACATGTCTACAAGATCCATTACAATCGTGTACAATCCTAATGAGATATTCAAGAGGAAAACATAAAATGGATGATCAAGAACCCTCTTATGTTATTAAGGATGGCAACATAGTTGGTATGATGGTTATCTAAAGATTAGAGAGAATAGAAGGTTTCTCTATCTCACTCAATTTGTAGCAAACTTGATAAAGTTGAATGTGTTAAGATAGGATAGTTTGTAAGATGTTATGAAGTGTTATAGCCACTTTAGGTTTACAAAAAGGTTACTCATATGCCATATAAGGATCAATAAGGTGTTTAATGTTTGAAGGCCTCTTCATAATTCCCAAGATCAATGGAGAAACATGCTCCTAGTCTGGTGCAACATTCTAAACCATGTTGTGAGAATTTTTAGGGGACTGTTATGGTAGTTTAAGCCCTCTTCCATTGAAAAAATCTAGTGAAGTATCCAAGAGAGAATAATAAGTCTAAACCAATCAATAATGAGAAGTTAAGTATAGATTTCTAGTTGAAAATGGTGAGTTCTAGAGATTTTTATGGATCTTCTCAATTGAGAGACTATTTTTGCATTCAAGAAATCATGAAAACTCACCATGAGAAGATAAAGGAGAAATAATATAGGAGCACACCTCATCTAATATTCCCTAAAAGTTTGGATTTGGTCAACAAACAAGAGTCAAGGAATTCAAGAAGGTTCTCATTCAAACTTCTTCCCTCAATTCTTGGGTATGTGTAAATTAGGGACTAGTCCCTCTTTGGATTGGAATTTGGATGGAATATAGGATTGTTTTAGACAGAAAAACATGTTGGGGATTGCAATAGAAAAATGTTTTTTTCTCATTTTGTAACTAGAACAACATTAGCCTTGAAATCAATAAAAAAACTTTTTTCCTCTTTCATTACTGCAATATTATGTATATATCTGAATTTCAAGTATGTTTGTGGATTAATGTTATCATTAAGCATGTTTTGAGGTGAAATTGTAGACATTTATTATCCCTTATAGTGTTGGTTATCTTTTTTCCTTACCTTTATGTAATGTTTATGTGAAAGTTGTGTGAGTTTACATCATTTCTAAGATTTTTGTGTTTTTCAAGAAATTTGAAGAGTTATTATAGATATTGGTGCATCACCACATCTTGATTTAGTATATATTTCTCTCTTTTCACCACAAAGAGTAGTAGATTTACGTTAGGATTAGGTGTTTTATTATATTAAAGCATATTTAGAAGGGAACCAGCCATCTCTAGAGAGTTATTTCTGAGAAATTAAGTCCCACACCTTTAAATAACGCAATGTTGTAACTAAGAGTAAGTTAAATCTTATGGGGTGTAATCTCAGAGTGACAAGAATAACATGATAAGTAAAGGTTAACTAATTATATCATGCATATGTATTTAGAATGTGACAATACATCATTGTGTAGTAATAAGCAATTTGAAAGAGATATAGTAAGATTTACTAATGTAGACACCAATTTTTGGTATCGATTCCCCTCACCCCGTGTTCGCTCGTCGTCGTCTTTTTATACCTACATAACTCCCTTCCATTTTCCTTCCTAAATTAAATTTATTCCACTTACCATTATTTCCCATCTTAATTCTCCTTAATCACCCTTAAATTAATCATATATTAATCATCTTTAATCAATTCTAAACCCTCATTTAATTCATTTTCTCTCCTTAAATCCTCCATTTTATCCTTCCTATGCCCTCGTTTAATAAATTCACCTCCCTTTACCTTTATTTAATATTTTCCACCCTCCACCTAGCCATTTATCCATTCTATGCAACCCTAGCTCGTCCTAACACTTCAAAACCCTAATCCCGCCCCTTATGGATTCATTGCCTCGAGCTCATCACCTTTCTACTACACAAATGGATGGATATCAGTGATCGGCGGTGACCCATCTGGGTCACCATCAACCCTAAAAAACCGCCCTTATCCCTCCTTTTCTAAGGATGCAATTTTGGAGATTTCGGGCTTTCATGTAATTTTTCCTTCATTTTGTGCTTTCTCTTGCAGCTGCCATCATCACCTTGGATATTTTATGCTTCAACTTTTGAGTTTGGAGATTTTTTTCACCCTTGCATGTTTAGGTCCTTTGTTGAAATTTTTTCACCATATCCTTCACCAAGATCTTATCCAGGTCTGGTTATCATCAAGAGTCTTGTCTCTACCTTCCCAAGCCTTCATTTTTCATCTGCAGGTCTTTGTTCTCATCCATCCATTTTCATCCAACTCTAGATTAGCACCAGTCATCATCGACCCTTCTGATCATCATCGACTCAACTTCCATTTTTGTTAGCCTCTCTGTCATTTAGATCCTCAGTCACCCCTTTTTTGATTCCACAGTCACACAAGCCTCAAATCCTGTCATTTTCCCTTTTGTCATCTCATATTTGTTCTGACAACCCCCATTCATCATTGACTAGATCAGTTTTCTTGTATTTACCTTCGGATTTCATAATTTTATTGCATCCTTTCTGTTAGATCCAGTTCCATATTTCTTGTAGATTTTTGTCATTTCATCTCAATGCATCACCAGCTCAAGATCTACCTCTGAAGCCTTTAGAGATACATTTTTCATCATTTTTTCAATTGATCTTCTCCTGTCACCATTGAATGGACCCTACAATATTGATTCATCGTCGACCCGCACAGGTTTGGTTTAATTTTGTTAGATCATATATATGTCTTATCACTTTTATTGCATTTTAGTTTATGTTACACTTCATATTCTATTATATCTAATTTATCAATATTTTATCTTATCTTTGTCAAAAACGTGGGTACAAAGTTTTCACTTCTCGGGATTGAATTTGTCAAGCAACCTACCCATGTATTTACTAATCCATTTTTTTGTGTTGAGTTCACTTGATTTGGAGGTCATCTAGCTTGTTACGAAGGAGGATCTCTCATTTTTTCCTGTATACATCGACATCCCATCTAGAGGTAACTTAAACCCTCTCATACTTGGAGTTGTTTGTTCCCTTGTTGTGATTTCACTAATCTAAAATAGATAACAAGGAAACTTGTTCACCGTTTTGGCACACCTGGTGGGACGCACCCTTTCTTGGTGAGTCTTTTTATTTTTCTTTCATTTTCATTCTCTTATATCTATCCACTAACCTTGTAGGAAGGATTGTTGCTTTCTTTCTTGTGTGTATGGGTTTATTTTTTTGGATTTGATTATTTTCTTAAAAATAAAAGTAATAAAAATGAAAATTGCATCCAGGTATTCCTCTTTTTTAGTTTCTCCTTTTGTATTGTACTTACCTTTCTTACTTGATTTTCCTCATCAAATCTACACATTTCATTTTAGATCTAAAAATAACCTTTCATATCTACTTGGAAATTTAGTTTAATTAGGGAGTTAACACTTTTCATACACTCTTATCACACACATCAAAACTACACATCTAAACATTTCCTACTAGGTGGAACTACTAGGATTTCATCACCCAATAGGAAATTCCACACAGTATTTTGGTCATGTTACAATTTTTTTCCTAGTAGTATATTGGCTAAGCACCCGACTCCCTTATCATTGTGGGACCGTGAAGTGAGGGGGTAGGCCCCAATCCCAAGCCCCGCACCAGTATTCATCGAATATTTTTACCTCACGTACATTTGTGTATATCAAGGACTCCATCCATAACTACCTGAAACCATCCATAGGATGACTATTTCCTAGGCTCCCTTAAAGCCCATTTTCATTTCTTTTTCACATCTTTAATAATCAAGATGATAAAAAAATTGTGTGTAACTTGTTTGATCTAATTAAAAATAAACATAGGTTTGTTATCATTATTTGTTTCATGACAGTTATTACACGATCCCAAGAAAAACAAATGGAACAAAACATGTCATCCAATAACATTCCTATCTCCGTTATCTCCTCACAAAAAACTTCTGCTCTTTCTATCATTACCTCCACCCCTTTGGTCACTTCTTATGCAGTTACCTAACCTATAGTTCCCATTTCCCCTCTTTAAGAATCCCAAATTGTTCAACCTACCATCCATGTTGAAACTAATCCATCTCTTTATCAACACTTTGTTCCATCTAGACCAGTAACACCCCCTTCTACCATCTCTATTGAAGCTTTTGGGCCTCCTATCATCCCTCATGGATGTGTAGAATTTCAAGAGATTCTTGATGCTAATATAGTTTCTCTCCATGACTATATCCTTCATAAGACCACCAACCTCCTTGTTGATGGACCTCCTTTGCAAAAAAATTACACCTACCATTCCAATCCTGAATCTGCGCAAGTCCTCGCATCAAAAATTTCCGTATTCTTCCCTCGAGCTATGAATGAACTTGTCATGGCCCAATATGACCTTGATTAACATAAAAATTCATCCTTCATTCCTCATAATCACCAAACCACTCAATTGGTGGTCCTCATTCCCCCTAATTTACCTCGTGTTAACACTATTATCACCTCTTTTAACCCCATCACCTCATCATCTACCACCATTACTTGTTCTCCTATCTAATCATCTCAATAGTTTCACTTACACCCGCCTCCATCTGAACAACATAATTCAACATTACCCCTTATTTCCACTTCCCATATCCATGCCAATGTGATCACTTTACAGCCCCATCCTTCTGAATCAAATCAAATCCATCAACCTCCTCCTCGAGGTGCTTATCACTACATACTTTCCAATCAATCAACTTAAGCATCCCAACCACCCATTACTTACATCCCAACTCATCCCATATCAAACCAATCAAGTTTCCCCATCTCTCAACACCCAACACAATCTTATCACATCCCCATTTCTCAACAACAACCTTTATCTCAACCCATTCAATCAGAATCTTTCAATTACATCCCCCCTTATCAACCACTTCTACCAACACCAAATCATCCTCGAACATATCAAAATTATTAACAACCTAACCCATATACCTCATATGCATCACAATCTCATCATTAAACTTCTCAACCCCATCCATATAACAACCCCATATAAGTGTTATTAAGTAGAATGGTTAATCTTTAAGCGGCTACCTTGAGATCCAAAACCACCTTTTCATATGAAAAAATCTGCAACAAACCAATCAATCCATTCATCCCTATCCTCCTCATTGAAAATTACCAAAAATTTCCAAGTTCAATAGCCAAGAGGACCCACATCAACATCTTTGTGCCTTTAGGCATGTATGTTACCTCATCACCCATGCTTAAGAGATTATGCTTCACATATTCCCCATGTCGTTATCCGGACCCGGGTTGGATTGGTACAATGGCATCCCACAAAATTCTTTATTCTCTTTCACTAAACTCACACAAATATTCCTATAACATTTCTCGATCAATATTTCATGTAATACACTATCACATACCTCTATGCCATTAGACAGTATGATGAAGAAACTATCACGAGACTTCATCATATGATGGCATGGCATAATCAACCAACTATCATTCTCCCTTCCACAGATTTAATTAATTGAAAATTTCAAGTTCGAATTCACTAAATCCTCCATGCATGGTGACAAATCCAAGAACTTCACTAACGTCATTGTTGTTAAATAATCCTCCAAATCCACTTATCATAGGAAACCTCCCCAAAGAGATCCTAGGTTGCCTCTTAACTATACCCATCTCGGGGAATCCTATAGTATAATATTTGATAAGTTAATGGCATTCCATCTTATTTGACTTCCTCCCATCTGACCCTTTGATGAATCATGACCCAAACCATCATGGTATCCTGAGGAGCATTAATGTAAGTATCACCAATTTTATGGCTATGACATTGAGAAGTGTCACACTTTTAAATACCTCATCCAAAAACTCATAGACTCTAGTGACCTCCAAGTGGACAATCCTAATGCACCACCTAATCAGCCTCTTGACGTATTCAAACAACCTTTTCCTAATCATCTACCCAATAATCAAACTCCACCCTCCACATCACAGAACCTAACATTCATACAATCAATACTATAAATCAAGATCTACTACCATTAGCTATAACGATCAAATTGACATCTATTTCAGACTCTTCTCCCACACCCACAACTTCATCAACATCTACACATCTTTCTATACCCATTATATCCACATCGACTATGTCCACAACTAACACTTCCGCATCAATATCAATTACATCCACCCCTCCATTCATGCCTACCGCATCCTCACCTATCGCATCTAATCCTTCACCTATATCTAATCCAACATCCACTTTAACATCTCCATCTCACATTCCCACTTCCACACCAAACACATCTAATACTACGACTATACCCATACCACCATCATAATCTATGACCACATCCACACCATCCATTAAATTTTCTTCCATTCAGACATCCACGCTTAATGTTCCTCCAAGTGAGACTCTCACCCCACTTACAACTCTAATCATTCCTAGTGAGGCATCCATGCCTAATGTGCCTCCAAGTGAAACATCCACATTTAATGTGCCATGCAGACATTAACGCTTAAAAAGCATCACCTGCAACCATCCAACACCACATTAGTTACTACACACATTTACACAACTACAACAACTAAGTAATAATCAACAAATAGCAATGCACAATACTTACACTCATCTAATGTCGTTGTTAGACCATATCCATCAGGGGTAGGTGCCTGCCCTTCTACTCCTCCAATCGATGGTGCATCCACTGCATCTACGGTAACTATAAATAATAGCACCCATTGATGTGTTTCCCACCACTCGTTATAGGCCTAGGTACACCCCGCATCATCCACCTATATTGGCTCTATGTCTACATCTACCTCATTTGGACCTGGGTGCACTAGCAGTGCTTTTGTGGGACCCGACCTCACTCCTGGATGTCTCGGTGCTCTAGTAGCTCTCACCCGTACATATGGCTGGGGGCACATTCTAAGCTATGTCAAAATGTCTCGATGCTCTCTCAGCCCAAAACATCTTGGTCACTCCTAGGAATTGATCTTCCAACCACATGGTGCATTGAATGCACCACAACTTTATTCCATCCTCTAACCACCCACCGTAGTCTCTATATTTCCTCCATATGATGGCCCCTAGTCCCACCCAATCAATAATCAACCTATAAGTGGTCATATCTAGTCTTCTTCTCTGGGTTCCTACCCACCTCACTATAAATGTATCAAGTCTATCCCAATTATTATGTGGCCCACTAAGTGGCCTCAATATAACAATGTGCTCATATGCCCACACGTGTAACAATGGTGTGGTTTCTAGTCCACCCCCATGGTCATCCTGAGTAAGCCTATATAGATATTTATATAAATGGGGCAACGCACATTGTGCACATATAAATCTTGTCCCATGCTCCTTTATGCATTGATAGATATAGTGCATCTTATATAATATACCCACTTTACCACCCTCTATCGTTACTAATGAAGCAATAACCATTGCAATGAACTTCCACAACCACGGAAACACCGATCTCGAATATAGCATCTAGACTAATATGGGTCTTTGTATGTACCCATGTCTTAATAAAGCATCATCTAGCTACCCGCTTTCGCCTACGAGCATCCACTACATCCATCACTTGTACCCTCTCACCCACAACTAGTAGTCACAATATGTGATATACATCCTCTAGGGTCACTTGCATCTCCCCAGTAGTTAACCAAAATGTACATGTATCAGTACACCACGTCTCACACAATGCAGTCATCATAGGCATATTATGGGGAACCTCACCCAATCTCGCTATGTTTCATTGGCCGGCATGGTCTAGTATGTCCCACTCAGCATCATATAACCCCAAGGTCAACAATGTGCTCAAATGTCAGCCCCATGGAACTATCTCAAATGTATGTCTCTCTACGCAACACAAACACCAGTAAAAATTTTCCAATAGTACCTCATACATATTCAAAACTAGCTAATCATCGTCCAAAAATAATAAAAATACTCATATTCCAAGTTGCACTATCAAAGCCCCCTCCTGGGTCACCATCTCCCAGGAGCAAGTCGGGGTGCCTAGAAAAAGGTCATCAACGCCTGGAACTGGGCATTGGCATCTTAAAATACATCAACACCCTAGCCATTCCCACCCAGGTCAGAAATGCACAAAAACATAAATATTTATTTTTAAAAAAATCAACAAATTCAAGCAAAATTCTCTGCATTTTTAAAAAATAACCTTACTCACTAGATCATCGATCATTTGTGAATTTAGGGCCTCCACTACTCTCTTGAACCTCGTCAACCTCGTTTCCCTAACCTACGAAATCCTCACAAGCTCAAAGCTCATATTTTCACTAACCACAGTATAAATGACATTACTATCCACTTTTTACTATTACTATATATATAAATTTTCCATTGACTATAGTTACCATTTACACTCATTCTTCCAACTAATACACAACACACAATTTTTCTCATATCTTGAGCTTCATTACTCCATTTTCTTCCTTGTTTGCACCTTTCAGTTTAAAATCTCTCCTACCACTGTAGTTTACATATTCCACAAAGTTACATTCCACTCTGGCACATACATTACTCAACATACATGTGATCTTGCAACATCTTCTATACTACATCTTATTCACCATTACGTCGTTTCACCTTTACTTTCGGCTCAGTGCTCATTATTTTTCACCCCTCACCCTTTTGCTGAAAGGGGGGCATACAATCAGGATCACCCTATGATACCTCTCAGGCTACTATACAATCATTTGATACTCCTAATGCATCATTATCGAAAATGTTTCTTGAACACTACTCAAAAAAAGGAACAAATCAATCTATTCAAATATTTTCTATCTATTCCCCAGGTAATGACCTAATCTGGGGGGAAAACATAAAAATATCTTCATGAATAATCTATCGCATACATTCAATCTCAAAGAAATATTTCAATATTCGAATCAAATCAATCGATCGGTATAACATAGCATACTTTACTATCTCTTCTAGATGACCTAACTTGGGAGTTACAAATTACTTCATTATATTTCCTAGATAACCTAACATGAGAATCATTTTACATCACTTCCAGATGACCCATGTAAGTTACCTATCACTATACAAATTGGAACACCCATGGGAGTGGGGACAATGAGATGTCATTGGCTTGCATATACTGCTCTTATATGGGTTATTCAACACGGAACTAAATTTGTTCATTATTCATCTGCAACGGTAGGACATTTTTGGGATGTAGTCATAGATGGAGATTAAAACTAGACCTCTCTCCCCAACACTCTTCCTCTGGCGGTAGGATGCACAAATCCTCCCTGGATCGAAACTTTACAAAATTGGGTTGGGAATCGAGCACTTCTACCCCTTCAAATCTCCATTGGCAACAATCAAAATATCCAAATTCTCTAAATCAAGTCATCAATTTCTCCAAGTGCTCCTTACAATGGTTCATTGTCTCCATTTACACCACATGGATCGATACACTGATCCATTGTTCACCACGCTATATGTTCTTATATTCTATGTGTACTTATGTGTCAGGGATTCTCTGGAATTCTCACAAGGATTTTCCTTACTTCCTTTACACTACTTGAATTTGATTCAAATATCATAAAGGGGGAAATGTAGACACAAAATCATGCACAAATTACTACGTTACTATACTGCTAAGTATGTTGTTATATGCATAGATCATGAGTAAGAAAAATATTCACAGGTGGCACACTCCCTAATCCATCTGCTTGCTTTGGTTATTTCTATTGTCTTTATCTCTCACATTTTTCACTTCTGCACCCATTTTTGGTCAGGTCACAAGGATCCCTATTTGTCTATTTTCTCACATTTGTCGTTAATTATCCCAAGACACCAGCACCCAGTCTGGACACTAGTGCCCAGGCACTCTTGTCCACCCTGGGTGCTCCTGTCCTCTTTGTTCTTATTTGCATTTTTTACATTTGTGGTCAGCCTTTTTGGTTTTCTTACTCCTATCCGAAGATCCTAGTTGGCATGTCATGTATGTAATGTCAAAATTCAAACAAGAGATCCATGTATATACACAACATACATATCATTATAATGGCAGGAAATTCTTAATGGAAAGCATATCTACATACTATCAAAGGGACTACATTTTTGGGTTGATCACTCTACATACACTACATATGAAGGGGAATTTATGATATCCATCCCACACATTTTCCTTTTAACTAGATAAAACCCATTATCTTGCAATCATTGGTGTGATGGCAACCTAATGACACTATTTCACACACAAGCACACCAAACTACATCGATTTTGGAATGTAGTGCAGAGCTTGGTCGTAATTTCATCCTTTGGATGACCTTCGGGATCAATACAACTTCATATATTACTTTTTCATTCCAATTTGATGTGTTTTGCAAGCTTGTGTAGGTACTTAGGGTTTGTGTTGCAAAGTTACAAGTACATCGGCGATCCAAGTCGAATATCAAGTGATCAACAGGAAGTGATAGAGAAACCCTAGTGACATAGGAAAAATTAGAGTCTAACCCTATATAGTCAATGGAGCTTACAGAAGGTCTATGGTGCCTAGGTACCCTCGCCCTAACCTAAGCTCCCGTGTTCAGCTTTTTCTGCATGTTCCATAATTGATATCAAACATTTTCGACACTCTACACATCATGTTCATCAGTTGCTCTAATTCCAATCTACTTTGGGATAAGCGTAAATTAGATAAGTTTCATATCTTTCTTATTTTCTTATTTAGTTGTATCTTTAGAGTGCTTATCATTTATATCATGTTGGATTTTACTATAGTATTGACTCTAATATTAGATTTGATATTGAGGTTTTTTAATAAATCACCTAGATAGCAAGGAAACAAACATACATATCATGTCAACAATCAACCATTATGTTAGTGAGAGGAGCACCTCTAGTGAGACCTTACCCCTATTAACATAAGAATCATAATTTATTATCATGGACCAAGCCACCAACCAAGGCAGGAATGACGTTTTGACTAAATGTGTATTTTTAAATTTATAGAAGCAATTTGAAGATGCACCGAGTCCACATAACAAATCATGTCTACTACCATAGCCTCTGGCAATGTCGATGACATTTCCTAAGCTGAAGATGAAGGAGTGGGGTTGTATTTTATCTATCTCTTGCTCATGTGTACCAACTATGTGTCCACAGGGAACATGGAGTATCTCACCACCTATTTGATGAAGGCCCTTGTCATTAGACTAATGAAGGTTTGGTTTAGCTTGCACATGGCATTGACCAACCATAATTCTTAAGCTATTGGTAGATAAGATAGTTGAATATGTGATTGTGCCATGAAATTATGAATGTCACAAGAACGTGGGTAATTAACATGGAAATATAGTCAGTGCCATTTTTAGAGGTGTCATAGGAAAATTTTCTCCTCAGGTTCAAAAGGGTTGCAAGACCCATTTATTTTTCGAAGGTCAAGTGAGCAAATATATTAATCTTGCAACCAATAAACCATTATATTAATAAGAGGGTCATTCATGTTAGAGTGTCATTTTTATCGGCATACTATGATAGTGAGAGATCCACCTCCATTGTGGTCTCATCCCTATTAGTGTAAGGATCACGATATATTAGGGTTTACATGTTATCACAGATCAAGTGTACTAATCAATGCAAGATTAAGTTTTTAACATGATGAAGATTTTTAGAGCCATATCTGATTCAGGTAGTAAGTCATGTATTTAGAGACAAATTTACAAGATGTTTTTTGGATTTTTTGTAAGCACCTTACTAAGCACAATAGTTTAGTTCTTTTGTATGGACTTACATTTATAGGTAAACTGACTTGAGCTCAAATCCAAATGTCTATACCAAGCAAGCTTAAAGCTTCATTTGAAATAGGTTATAAGAAGTCAGTTGCTAGTAAGTTCCTTATCAAACATCATGGGTTTGGTGTTAATAAGCCAAACAAATTTAAATGCCTTACTGAACACCTTAGTTTGATATTTTGGTGTGGTTTGGATGTGGTTATTTTTACAAATTAACTTGCCGGAGAATAGATCTTGACAAAAAATAGAATATCTTTACCACAAAAGATTAAACTTGAACTGGCGAGAAATTAAATAAATTTAATAAAATGTATTTCACTCATTTGAACATAGATCTATATATTTAATATCCTTTGGGTAAATAGTTGATTGGTTAAAAACTTAAATATTTAAGAATTATAAAAATCTAATTAGCCGATAGGATAATATAGCCTATCAACTAATTAAGAATCCTCCATGCGGCCTCTTTGCATGTTTTCCTCCCTACCTACGCCACATTACTGGGGAGGAATTAATCCATATTAACTTTAATGTTTCATGTGTGTTTTGTAAAATTAATCAAATCCTAATTGAATGTATTTGTATTGTTTCTAGATTGGGGTTTATGAAGGTAAGATAAATTTGGCTCACGTAAGGAGGACTTTGTGGTCACGCCTTCCATTTGTGTTTCATGTTGACATAAGCAACATGTGTTTACGTATTTTAAACTATACATAATTTATAATTTCGTATTTTTAAAATTTCTTATTGATCGATGACAAATGATTTCAAGGAGACTTAGACATAGTCATCCTGGTTAAATCAGTTGGCCATCTACGTCAAAAAAATATTATTTATACATTAATATTACATATTTATTCAACCTTTTTTTAATATTTATTTAAGTATATTTACATTGAAGGTGTTCTATATAGTGGATGTGGGTGACCTACATTTATTGTATTTCATCAACCATCCTTAACAATAGAATGTGTGAGTTTTCATTCCTTGAAAATCGATAGTGAGTTGTGACTAGGATTGATTGTTTTGTGGGAAAAGAAAAGTAATTTTTATGTTGCAAGTAAAAGGATTCCCATATACTAGAGCAATGAGCAGGTGTGCTAACAACTACACAATAATTGACCGTTAAAGTATGCAATCCATCATTGGCCACATGGATGGGAGCTTAAGAATTAACGACATTGTTTTTAGTCTTTAGCAAAGAAAAAAACCCAGAAAAATCCAAGCAAGTTCTTTATTTGTAAAGCGTCATCATCTCATTTTTTGACCGACTTTGTGTTAGTTGCTTTTACACATGCATTTTATGAGAGTATGTTAGATCTTGGGTTAAATTTAAAATAATTATTCTTCAAAGTTTAAAGTAATTTGTCTCATGATGGTGACATGTTCTATAATTATACTTCTAATGAGGATTGTTTGGGATTTGAGTCTTAATGTAGAGTGTAACGCACCAAAATTACCAACACAAGAACACAGTGAAATACAGGATAACTTTTTTTTTGACTTGCTTTGACTCAACACGACACAACATGTCGTCACAAGGTTACAACCAACACTTGGAATCATTTGTTACGGGGAAGACCACAAGGTCAGCACGGAAACGTTCACACTTATCAAGGACAATTTATTTTTCTTTTGACAAGACAACATGAAAGCCCAATCCACATGACACACTCACGGCTAGGGCAAGCCACAGTAAGAAATGGTTAGGGTCTATTTATTTTGGTAAGACACCCTTTTGCTCATGACTTAAGTTTTTAGAAGGAATCAATATATGGTTCGCACAAATTCATCTCACCAACTAAGTTAATTTCTTAAACACTGTGGAGTAGTTCACTAAAAGTCTTCTCCTACTTACTAAGTCTTAATATCTTCCAGAAACTAACCATTGTTTTCCTTTAAGCTTGTTTAAGAGTTCACCCCAAAGGGATAGTGTTCGCTAGTTTAGCTAGGGGTATCAATTTATAAATGTTTACTTCACAAAGGATGTTTTCATTTTGATCACTCATGGGAGTATTTGATTTCAAATAGATCACCTTTACATTTATTTGATGAATATAAAATTATTATTTTGTTTAGCTTCTTTAAGGGTTAACCGACTCATTTTACTTTACTTATAAAATATTATCGCTAAGTCTTAGAAAGATTTAACTTAATAATTTATTCTCAAGATCAAAGTTTTACAATACTCATATCAACGTAAAAATTGAAAGCCATTTCTCACAAGGATAATTTCAAGCTTAACTACACAAGAACAAGACACTTTATTTCACCATTACCAAACAATACAAGACAAGAGGTCATACCAACTCTCTTTACAAGCAATGTTACACAATTTACATCACATTGGACATTTTTACAAGGAACTTCATAATGGTACAGATGAAACTTTTACACTCTTTTCTTCTAGTCTACTCGCATAATCCATCTCGCACAAATATTAACTAAAGTCGGTTCATAAGAAGCCCAGAGCATGTTAAGGCTACACAATGCAATAGTAAGCTAACAATTAACAATATCAAGAAAGGAATATTCTAAATTCAGAAATGGATTATAACACAACTCACAACTCCAATATTAATCTCATGAGAGAGAAAACTAAATCATCCAACAAGGAGAAAGTCCAAATACTAGTAAGAACAAAATTACATAAATCAAGGCAAGACCTTATGGGTTGGGAACAAGAAAGTCAAGAGTGTTGATATCTCCTTCATGTAATCCTATGGGTTACGTGATTGGAATCCAAAATTTACTCCATCCAACTAAAGGGGTCAAGAGAAGATAAAGCGTACTAATTATGATCGTAGCGCGAAGCAAAAATGGCGTTATCCAATTCTTCCAGGGCTCCAAAGTAATTTGGGTTCGATGCCCTTAAAAGAACGCAACTATAGTTTTGGTTTTAACCAAGGAGTTTACCACTACCTCCTTATCGGATTTCTTAAAACGTAGTACTAGTTAACCAAAACAAAACCACTTTTCCAAAAGCGTACGAAAGGGACACAGAAAGGGCCATTATTCTACCCACAAACCCTATCCTAATCATCAACTTCTCCACATAATATAAGGGAAGACTAAACCCAAAAGTCGTTAATAATTTTTATATAATTCAGGCAATGTCAATAAACATTAAAATAAAAATTGATTTCCCTAACAAGGCCACAAAATGGGACCTTTTAGTAACCAAGTTTGAAGTATAAGGTATTCGAGTTCGAAAACAAAGGGATTCGATACGCAGAGGGCAAAACACCAACGATGCCCCAGACTCAAAAGACCTTACCACGAGTACAAGCACAAACCAAGAACCAACGCACATAGCTATCAGGAAGGTTACGCAGTGCGGTCAGGGCTAGTAGTTCTATGAACTCCTTGCCAAAGGTATAGGAGATGGAAAATTTTACCCGATCCATGTGGGCTTATCGAGGAAAAGTCTTAGCAAATATCAAACAGATAAAAATAGCAGCCACCTATGATATTATCACTGAAATCAGCTGTCATCTAACAGGAAACGAGTTCATGAATCCAGTACCATGGATTCACCTACAACTTTTGTTTCAGTCTAGCTAGTAATAGCTTGCTTGCGACCCTTAAAAAAAATTGTAGAGATTTCATTCAGTTAAACTTACAATGTTTCCCCTTGCTTTAATCATACAAGAGTTTACATCAAGAATTAGGTATAGTAATACTCTCAACACGTGGAGGCCAAAATAGATGCCAGGTTATCCCTCATCTAGACTAGGTACAACAGTCAACCATATACAGTTCTAAAACAAACCCCAAATGCCATTTTCTAATCAAACATAAAGGAAGGAATGCCCACAGGCTTAAACAAGTTTCAGAACACAACGTCACTATTAATGTACCTTCTAGCAAAACAAGAGAGCCCTAAATAGAAAATGCGTATTTATTCAACCAAAAGAGGTATGTAGGCTTAACCTTCTATTTAGTAACCTTCAATTATAATTACCATCACATAATTCTTTTTAAGAGAAAGTCATATAAGCAAACAAAACTCAATAATGTTTCCTTCCCTACGAACTAGACTACATCACTCAATATTGCAGTAACCCATTTAGACAAATATGAAATAGAGTAAGCTATAAGAGAGGAAGGAACATTCCAAGCAAAATCAGCGAAATTGGAATAAGATTTAAAGGAACAACCACACAATCAGGCAGTGATATAAACAACCACGAAAACATCTAGTCTAGGCGCCATTCAAGAGGAAAGAAAATTCATTTCAAGATACTGAAAGGAGGTAGAAAACTATTACAAGGAGTAGATTTAACATGCCTGGTTTAAAACGCCATCTCCATATGCATATGATTGTTTCAATGCCGTTGCTTGCCTTTAACCCAAAGTGCTTTGCGAGCTCGAGCTAGCGCCACAATCACGCAGTGAAAAACAGCTACAAACCAGCCCCATGATTTGAAGCTCGGACACAAGACATACTGATTACATCACGCTCCTGGTTCTGAAAGGCATCAACCGTGATGAAACACAACCTTTTCCTTCATCAGATTTGGGGACAGCATCAAAATCTCGGTGAAAACATTCACTCTCAACTCTTGTATTTTCTATAATTCTCGGTCAATTCTCAAACACCTTTCTTATCTATTTAATCATGATTCCACACAACACTAACTCACTCTTCAAAAGAACCTCGAGCCACCCCTTCGACTTCCTAAGTTGACCTTTCAATCTTGAAAACTCAAGAAGGTCAGTTCACCTTTCCTAGCAAGTTCAAGAGACAGGAATGTCAAAAGACAAGAACTATCTTTTGCACTTCTTCATCGAGTTAGGAGCATTTTGAGGGATTAGAGCTCGATAGAGACTCACCAGCTTCTCTAACAATGACCCAAGTTTGAAATTAGAAGCGTGAACAACATTTGCTTCCCATTATTGAGATATACCTGACTTTAGCGTCTACCCGACTGCGATTCAAACTTCAAGAAGATAAGGTTGCCATTCTGCAAGATTCCAGAGCTTTAACGTCTTCCTTAAGCTGTTATAGACTCAACTTCTACCTATTTTCTTGAAAAGCTGATACAGACTTCTGTTACTGGCTCTTTTTTTTTTTTTTGTGTTTTGAAATGCTTTGTGCACATCGAGGACCCCCTTCATGTTTGATTATGCATAATGATGGAAGAGTGGCCTTACTCAACAGTTCCATTCTGGTTTGATTAACCAATTTGTTGAAAACCTCAAAACATAACTCTGCACATAAAAAAAAAAAAGACAACTCATCTTTGCTTGCTCAACCAGCGAGAAAGCGTATTTAACATCCTTTCAATGAACTTGAAAGTTTAGTTCCTTTTGTGATTTCAAAAATCCGGTGCAGCTTGAAAGATTACTCAAAACCCTAAAACTGTCTTTGAGTTTCCTTTTGCATAAAAACAACTGTTACAGCTACTGACATGGAGGTAACTTACATTATGGTTACCAACAAATTTATTCAAACTCCCAGGAAGCACTTCGAAGTTCGTTTTCTCTGGGTCTGAGAAAATATCCTGCTACATTCCTCTCCCAAGACATTTTCTCCAACACTGCATAGATCTCCTGTGCCCACGGGTGTGATCTGTCACCAACACAAAAAGCACGCGCCATTAAAACAGCAAGGTCTCCACAGAGAATCTCTGTAATAGACTTCATCGGGTCTCCTGGTAACACTCTCACTATCACTTAATCGATTTTGAAGAAAATATCTTAAAGGAGAGTCCCGAATTGAAAATGCATTCAAAACTGAACAGAAACAACATAGTCGGACGAACTGCTTGTTGGAGCGCTCAAACGGCTTCTGCCTCACAGAAAGAACTCCTGCCGCCTGGCAAATAACTGTGCAGGTTGTTCGTTGTGGGTTCCCCATCAAGAACACACCATACCGCACCCAATGAACGTGGAGGTAACACGCCTCCTGCAACAGCTTGCAGCTTCATCTGAACCGCCATATCAAACCCATGGCAAGGCGCTGGAAACAAAACTTCCGGACAGCAAAAGAAAACAGTAGTGAACATGATCTCAGCCTCACCAGCAAAACCTTCCTCAAGATTTGATCGGCTTCTTCTAGGCGAGATCTGCCACCTGGACAGAGGCGACTTCTCAAAAAGAAAGGGCAAGACAGCCCAATCTACAACTTTATCTCGTTCTTCTACTACAGCTACGGGATTTTGCAACAACTTAACACGAGTGAGGTCGCATGCATCAGAACATCAGGATCAACACCGAGGGTGCCTTGGGATCGGCCTGTGGCAGCAGTCGCACAAAACTATCTCAGGGCCACTGGTTTTCTGAGGTACGTTTACTTCTCTACCCTGTAGCTGCTGTCAATCTCCGAACACCTCCTCACGGCACTGTCCTAGGAGAATTTCAAATCTACACTCCACTGGAACTGCCTGTACAGCAAGATTTTGCGAATCCACACCCAGAACACGTAGCAAAACATCTGTTGCAATATCTGATGGAGTGCAAAACAAGCATTCGTGGTTTTGGGAAAAAAACAACAGGAGGCCACGTGAACAGCAGGAGAAGTCAACGTTTTTTAAAGAATGAGCATGTGCAGCACCAAATTCTCTTGCGTGAGCAGGTAAAAAAAAGAAAACAAAAGATTTGCCAGACAGGGAAAACAGTGGGTGCGGCCACCAGCAAGGGTTCTGTCACATCAACATTAATAGCTCCACCCTCCATGCCAAGAAGGAGACGAAGCTGACCAAGGCAAGGAAGTTTGGGGGGGGCATTACATTCTCCTCCCCTTAAGAAAGCATCGTCCTCGATGCGACATTACACATAGGACAGGAAATGGTACGCAACAAGGGATAGATACAGAAGAAAACACACCTTATGGTTTGAAATTTTAGTTGATTAACACACGGTCACAAGGTAGCCTTAGAAACATTTGGTAGAATTTTTAACTTTCAATGTTCTGTGAAGATTGGCAGTTCTTTCTTGTTGTTATTTCCATTAGCTTTTTTTTCCGTTAACATTGTTCTTAGTTTAATTCCTTTTAAAATTTTATCATTGAAGAGTTTTGGTTTTATTCTTTATTGTGGGTGCCCAACATGAACTGCTAACACAACACCTTATCAGGTTCACAAGACACTACAGATTCACAAGTACACAAGTATATACTTCATGATTGTATTACACCACATAAAGGTTACACAATTACGGAATAGAATAGGCACACTTCCCATAACATAGGTACTCATCACACATTAATGACTGACATACCAAATACTCAACCAAAAGAGTACTACAATCCACCAGACATTTCCTCAATTTGCATCAATGAAAGACTCACATAACCACAAACTATGTTACAGGTACATAGTGTCCACAAGGGAATCAATGACATGTCCACAACATCACAACACATAACCATCTGACATGAGTAACACATACATCAAAAGACCACTACCAAACATCACAATAACTCAACATATAACCTGAAACATCAACCATACAGACAAATATCATAAGCCTCCCTCAAACTCTTATGCCTCCCTCAAGTCTCTTATGCCTCCCTCAAACTCTTATGCCTCCCTCAAGTCTCTTATGCCTCCCTCAAGTCTCTTATGCCTCCCTCAAACTCTTATGCCTCCCTCAAACTCTTTTGCCTCCCTCAAGGAGGCCGGTTGTCCCCATGGTCAAAAGACACACAGAGTTTGGACACTCCTAACCCAAGTGACATAATGACGCGTAGTTCTCCATAACCCGCTAGTCATATGTACCCCTTGGGGCGTACCCCCATACAACGAAGCGGGTCCATAGGTCCAACCAATCCATGGTGCATCCCATGACCCTATTCCACACATCACGAACATTAGAACCAGCACAACAATCCAGTCAAAGTGCCAAGTGGCAAAGTACAAGCCTTGGGCAAGGCGGTAAAAATTCCAAATTTAAAAGAAGACCCCAAATCAAGCTAAAATAAATGGCCAAATAGCCAAAGTTAGTATCAAAATCCCCATGTTAGTGCCACAAACCAAGGAAATGCCCAAAATTATAAAGCATTGCAATCAAGAAAAGATGCTGGTCCTTGCAAAAATAAAGTAAAAAGCTCAATTTACGAATAAAATCAACTTATAATAATGTCACATTACGATAACTGTGTGGCCTTATCTAGCCACCAAAGGGGTACTCAACGAGTTGCTGGCACTCGGAACATCGAGCCTCAGCTCGTAAAATATATATATCAATCCCGCCACTCTTCGACAAGGCTAACATAGTCATAGATACACTAAGGTTGCATACATACAACCACATAGGGAGAGAGGAAAGAGTCACATGTAATCTACTAAATCGAGTTTTGGCTCGAGTTATTGACCCATGGTACACCGTTCCTCACTCTTAACATACACTTCTACCGATCTCTCTCAGGGTCGGTTAGTGTAAGGCTCACAACATAACATGTAACTACATCACTAACACCATGGTGGTACACACATAGCTACCATAACGTCTCACGTATGGTAGGTATACGGGGTAGATCACAATTATACATTCACAGGGCACAATACATCACTTTACTACATTCTGCACCCAAAGTGCAATCACAATACGATAGGGTTCATACACTCACCGTATGACCCTAATTCACGACATGAGGCATTACATATTACACAACTCATATATACGATGAACATAATAACATCACAACATAACAATAATTGCTTCATAACAAGGTAGTACACACATTTCTTCAGAACATGGTAAAAACATCATGATACAACTCATTTCTTTTAACATCAACTAGTCATACAACACATTGATACACCCACATATCACAATATGCCACATTGCTCCAACACTACGTCATCCACATTAGAATTCTTTTCACACATCTCAAACAATAATTTGCACGTGAATTCTTCCTAGAATCCACAAGAAGGAGAGAGAATACTCTCATCCCCAACACATCAACATAATGACAAATACGCACTGAGTGACATACACATCACGTGCGTTCACAATATCACAATTACGACAATAATCACATCACGCTTAAAGCACATTACTCTTCCAATATAAATCATCATCATGCAACATCATCATCATCATGCAGTATCATCATGTAACACCACCACCACCATGCAACATCACCATACAACACCAATCCGGCCCATAGGTTCGAGAGCATGAACCTACGCTCTGATACCAAAATGTAACGCACCAAAATTACCAACACAAGAACAACACAGTGAAATACAGGATAACTTTTTTTTTGACTTGCTTTGACTCAACACGACACAACATGTCGTCACAAGGTTACAACCAACACTTGGAATCATTTGTTACGGGGAAGACCACAAGGTCAGCACGGAAACGTTCACACTTATCAAGGACAATTTATTTTTCTTTTGACAAGACAACATGAAAGCCCAATCCACATGACACACTCACGGCTAGGGCAAGCCACAGTAAGAAATGGTTAGGGTCTATTTATTTTGGTAAGACACCCTTTTGCTCATGACTTAAGTTTTAGAAGGAATCAATATATGGTTCGCACAAATTCATCTCACCAACTAAGTTAATTTCTTAAACACTGTGGAGTAGTTCACTAAAAGTCTTCTCCTACTTACTAAGTCTTAATATCTTCCAGAAACTAACCATTGTTTTCCTTTAAGCTTGTTTAAGAGTTCACCCCAAAGGGATAGTGTTCGCTAGTTTAGCTAGGGTATCAATTTATAAATGTTTACTTCACAAAGGATGTTTTCATTTTGATCACTCATGGGAGTATTTGATTTCAAATAGATCACCTTTACATTTATTTGATGAATATAAAATTATTATTTTGTTTAGCTTCTTTAAGGGTTAACAGACTCATTTTACTCTACTTATAAAATATTATCGCTAAGTCTTAGAAAGATTTAACTTAATAATTTATTCTCAAGATCAAAGTTTTACAATACTCATATCAACGTAAAAATTGAAAGCCATTTCTCACAAGGATAATTTCAAGCTTAACTACACAAGAACAAGACACTTTATTTCACCATTACCAAACAATACAAGACAAGAGGTCATACCAACTCTCTTTACAAGCAATGTTACACAATTTACATCACATTGGACATTTTTACAAGGAACTTCATAATGGTACAGATGAAACTTTTACACTCTTTTCTTCTAGTCTACTCGCATAATCCATCTGCACAAATATTAACTAAAGTCAGTTCGCAAGAACTGAGCATGTTAAGGCTACACAATGCAATAGTAAGCTAACAATTAACAATATCAAGAAAGGAATATTCTAAATTCAGAAATGGATTATAACACAACTCACAACTCCAATATTAATCTCATGAGAGAGAAAACTAAATCATCCAACAAGGAGAAAGTCCAAATACTAGTAAGAACAGAATTACATAAATCAAGGCAAGACCTTATGGGTTGGGAACAAGAAAGTCAAGAGTGTTGATATCTCCTTCATGTAATCCTATGGGTTACGTGATTGGAATCCAAAATTTACTCCATCCAACTAAAGGGGTCCAAGAGAAGATAAAGCGTACTAATTATGATCGTAGGCGCGAAGCAAAAATGACGTTATCCAATTCTTCCAGGGCTCCAAAGTAATTTGGGTTCGATGCCCTTAAAAGAACGCAACTAATTTTGGTTTTAACCAAGGAGTTTACCACTACCTGCTTATCGGATTTCTTAAAACGTAGTACTAGTTAACCAAAACAAAACCACTTTTCCAAAAGCGTACGAAAGGGACACAGAAAGGGCCATTATTCTACCCACAAACCCTATCCTAATCATCAACTTCTCCACATAATATAAGGGAAGACTAAACCCAAAAGTCGTTAATAATTTTTATATAATTCAGCAATGTCAATAAACATTAAAATAAAAATTGATTTCCCTAACAAGGCCACAAAATGGGACCTTTTAGTAACCAAGTTTGAAGTATAAGGTATTCGAGTTCGAAAACAAAGGGATTCGATACGCAGAGGGCAAAACACCAACGATGCCCCAGACTCAAAAGACCTTACCACGAGTACAAGCACAAACCAAGAACCAACGCACATAGCTATCAGGAAGGTTACGCAGTGCGGTCAGGGCTAGAAGTTCTATGAACTCCTTGCCAAAGGTATAGAAGATGGAAAATTTTACCCGATCCATGTGGGCTTATCGAGGAAAAGTCTTAGCAAATATCAAACAGATAAAAATAACAGCCACCTATGATATTATCACTGAAATCAGCTGTCATCTAACAGGAAACGAGTTCATGAGTCCAGTACCATGGATTCACCTACAACTTTTGTTTCAGTCTAGCTAGTAATAGCTTGCTTGCGACCCTTAAAAAAATTGTAGAGATTTCATTCAGTTAAACTTACAATGTTTCCCCTTGCTTTAATCATACAAGAGTTTACATCAAGAATTAGGTATAGTAATACTCTCAACACGTGGAGGCCAAAATAGATGCCAGGTTATCCCTCATCTAGACTAGGTACAACAGTCAACCATATACAGTTCTAAAACAAACCCCAAATGCCATTTTCTAATCAAACATAAAGGAAGGAATGCCCACAGGCTTAAACAAGTTTCAGAACACAACGTCACTATTAATGTACCTTCTAGCAAAACAAGAGAGCCCTAAATAGGAAATGCGTATTTATTCAACCAAAAGAGGTATGTAGGCTTAACCTTCTATTTAGTAACCTTCAATTATAATTACCATCACATAATTCTTTTTAAGAGAAAGTCATATAAGCAAACAAAACTCAATAATGTTTCCTTCCCTACGAACTAGACTACATCACTCAATATTGCAGTAACCCATTTAGACAAATATGAAATAGAGTAAGCTATAAGAGAGGAAGGAACATTCCAAGCAAAATCAGCGAAATTGGAATAAGATTTAAAGGAACAACCACACAATCAAAGCGGTGATATAAACAACCACGAAAACATCTAGTCTAGGCGCCATTCAAGAGGAAAGAAAATTCATTTCAAGATACTGAAAGGAGGTAGAAAACTATTACAAGGAGTAGATTTAACATGCCTGGTTTAAAACGCCATCTCCATATGCATATGATTGTTTCAATGCCGTTGCTTGCCTTTAACCCAAAGTGCTTTGCGAGCTCGAGCTAGCGCCACAATCACGCAGTGAAAAACAGTTACAAACCAGCCCCATGATTTGAAGCTCGGACACAAGACATACTGATTACATCACGCTCCTGGTTCTGAAAGGCATCAACCGTGATGAAACACAACCTTTTCCTTCATCAGATTTGGGGACAACATCAAAATCTCGGTGAAAACATTCACTCTCAACTCTTGTATTTTCTATAATTCTCAGTCCAATTCTCAAACACCTTTCTTATCTATTTAATCATGATTCCACACAACACTAACTCACTCTTCAAAAGAACCTCGAGCCACCCCTTCGACTTCCTAAGTTGACCTTTCAATCTTGAAAACTCAAGAAGGTCAGTTCACCTTTCCTAGCAAGTTCAAGAGACAGGAATGTCAAAAGACAAGAACTATCTTTTGCACTTCTTCATCGAGTTAGGAGCATTTTGAGGGATTAGAGCTCGATAGAGACTCACCAGCTTCTCTAACAATGACCCAAGTTTGAAATTAGAAGCGTGAACAACATTTGCTTCCCATTATTGAGATATACCTGACTTTAGCGTCTACCCATTGTGATTCAAACTTCAAGAAGATAAGGTTGCCATTGCGCAAAATTCGGAGCTTTAACGTCTTCCTTAAGGTTGTTATAGACTCAACTTCTACCTATTTTCTTGAAAAAGCGATCTGGACTTACATTCTTGGCTTTTTTTTTTTTTTGTGTTTTGAAATGCTTTGTGCACATCGAGGACCCCCTTCATGTTTGATTATGCATAATGATGGAAGAGTGGCCTTACTCAACAGTTCCATTCTGGTTTGATTAACCAATTTGTTGAAAACCTCAAAACATAACTCTGCACATAAAAAAAAAAGACAACTCATACTGCTTGCTCAACCACTGAGAAACGTATTTAACATCCTTTCCAATGAACTTCGAAAGTTTAGTTCCTTTTGTGATTTCAAAAAATCCGGTGCAGCTTGAAAGATTACTCAAAACCCTAAAACTGTCTTTGAGTTTCCTTTTGCATAAAAACAACTGTTACAGCTACTGACATGGAGGTAACTTACATTATGGTTACCAACAAATTTATTCAAACTCCCAGGAAGCACTTCGAAGTTCGTTTTCTCTGGGTCTGAGAAAATATCCTGCTACATTCCTCTCCCAAGACATTTTCTCCAACACTGCATAGATCTCCTGTGCCCACGGGTGTGATCTGTCACCAACACAAAAAGCACGCGCCATTAAAACAGCAAGGTCTCCACAGAGAATCTCTGTAATAGACTTCATCGGGTCTCCTGGTAACACTCTCACTATCACTTAATCGATTTTGAAGAAAATATCTTAAAGGAGAGTCCCGAATTGAAAATGCATTCAAAACTGAACAGAAACAACATAGTCGGACGAACTGCTTGTTGGAGCGCTCAAACGGCTTCTGCCTCACAGAAAGAACTCCTGCCGCCTGGCAAATAACTGTGCAGGTTGTTCGTTGTGGGTTCCCCATCAAGAACACACCATACCGCACCCAATGAACGTGGAGGTAACACGCCTACCTCCCTAACTTGCAGCTTCATCTGAACCGCCATATCAAACCCATGGCAAGGCGCTGGAAACAAAAACTTCCGGACAGCAAAAGAAAACAGTAGTGAACACGATCTCAGCCTCACCAGCAAAACCTGCCTCAAGATTTGATCGGCTTCTTCTGAAGGCGAGATCTCGCCACAGACAGAGGCGACTTCTCAAAAGAAAGGGCAAGACGGCCCGATCTACAACTTTATCTCGTTCTTCTACTACGGCTACGGGATTTTGCAACAACTTAACACGAGTGAGGTCGCGTGCATCAGAACATCAGGATCAACACCGAGGGTGCCTTGGGATCGGCCTGTGGCAGCAGTCGCACAAAACTCTCTCTGGGCCCTTTGGTTTTACGAGTGCGTTTACTTCTCTACCCCACAAAGCCTTCACAATCTCCGAACACCTCCTCACGGCTTTGTCTGGGAGAATTTCAAATCTACACTCCTTTGGGCGCCTGCATGCAAGATTTTGCGAATCCACACCCGAGAACACGTAGCAAAACATGCATTGCAATATCGATGGAGTGCAAAACAAGCATTCGTGGTTTTGGAAAAAAACAATGAGAGGCCACGTGAGCAGCAGGAGAAGTCAACGTTTTTAAAGAATGAGCATGTGCGGCACCAAATTCTCTTGCGTGAGCAGGTAAAAAAAAAAACAAAAGATTTGCCAGACAGGGGAAAATCAGTGGGTGCGGCCACCAGCAAGGGTTCTGTCACATCAACATTAATAGCTCCACCCTCCATGCCAAGAAGGAGACGAAGCTGACCAAGGCAAGGAAGTTTGGGGGCATTACATAGAGGATTTAAATCCATTTGGCTTGCCACTCACCATCCATTTTATTATGTAATAAAATACCCGAGATTTATTTATTTAGGTTGGTTTTAGTTTATGTCAACAAAATGAGGAGCATCGGTTGACGGGAGGTCACAAAAGTAGTAGTAATTGCAGGTAGGTCATAATCTTGGTTTCCTATAAACCCCAACGCAACCTTTTTTTCTAATATCGCTTACCCAAGGAATGGAGTTATAAGGGCTCAATTTACACAATAGCTAACCCTCAATTTTCACGTAAATTCCCTTGACCATTAGTTACATCCTGCAATTATTAAATTTTGGCTTCAACCCATTATCTTTACCCTTACACAAATTGTGATTATACATTTTTCATAGGACACTCAAACGTTTTGTCCTCAACTCACGTCAATCAACTATAATGAAGAGAGAGACAAGTTACGATTTATATGCACCCTTTAATGTCATTACTACCCTTCTTGTGGAATCTTGGTCACATCAAGGATGTGGACCTCATAAGAGTTTTATGTACACATGTTTTGTCTTCTGAACCTTTGAACAACGCTTAAGATTTAATTTTATGAATATTTTTGTGGTGTTATCAGTTTTACTACAGTCATATTAAATTTTTCATTGGTTGTGTGATAGGAGTTAATGTCCCTTATGCTCTCGTTGTATCATTATGTGACTATCTTCCTTGTTGGTGAAGACAACACCAAGAACTTTCACAAAGGATCCATGGTTCAAATTGTGAGTCGTGCACATCTACACCTTCCCCCGATCACACCCTCTTACGACATCCAAGTGCAGTCATAAAAAAACATATTTCATAGATGAAATGTCGTTGTCTACAAATTTCCACTCTCTATCCCCTTCTTCATCTCCCCCTTCTTTGTATTGTTCCTCCTTCATTGCATCAACTTTAACTTTTTTTCCGCCTCCCTTTTATTGTCCTCATTGTACTGGTTTAATAAAATCAACAATTGCATCCAAAGATGTTATGGTTACATCAATAGAGAAATTGTGAATGATTTTTATATTTGGCGGATAGGCCTGATGACTTTTATATTGTCTATGTCATCTAATAGCTTAAAAAATACTTTGTGATAAAAATAAAAAAGAAGCCAAGATACAAATTTAGACGCTTCCTCTTCTTCTGACATGGCAGGTGGCTCTTTTGGTTATAATCAAAGCCATCCAAACAAATGTGCGCTATGATCAAAGCAATATATTCAATAATTTTTTATAATAAATCCACGAATCTCGACCGACAGAAGAGGCATGGTAACTTTGATCTTTCTACCTATTTTCTCAGAGGATATGGGTCACAAGATATTCCAAAAATTATATTGGTCCTGTGGTGATTAAACCTTTACGGAGCCATGATAGAAGCTTGTTTGCTATACAGATTTAGATATTGGAGACACCATTTTTCCACTAGCAGCAAGCAATATGTATACAAGCGAAAAACCTTTTGAATTCGATGATGATTTGGATATTGATACGGTGCTGCAGGCAATTTCTTGTGCGGATTCATCTCCTAGAATATTGCAGCATCTGATTTCCCCTCACAAGTTCCTGACATGGAGGCGTTTCCGATAAATTGCGGTATCTAGAGCAACTTCGATGCTTAAAAAACTTGCAGAATCTACAAATAGACTTGGAGAAACTCTTCTCTCTCTCTCTCTAAAGTCGTCGGATCTGCTCAGTCTAATCTTGCATTTGATGCAACTGCAAGATGATGGACATCAGAAAGATCTGCTTCTCCAAATATTATTTGGAATACACGAAGAACAAGAAGAACAACGCATGCTTAAAGATTTGGCGATTATAAAGTTGAACGAAAATTGGATAACATTTTCTAAGGCATGGGATGGAAGTGGAAAGTGATTTCAATGTTGGGGTTTGAGTAAACATGAGCGAGCTGCAGAAATTGGTAAATAATTTCATCTTTTTGTTGCCAATAGGTACTCACAATTGGTATCGTTCCAAAGCTATTTTATAGTTTGTTTTGGGTCATTCACATTAAAATTTTGAATTTTTTTCAGGTGATTATGTTATTCATTTTCACTAAATTATTACTCCTAGAAGATGTAGTATTTTGTTTAATTCACTAGGATGCTCAATATGCATTATCAGTGTTCTTTTAGACATCAAAGAACACATCAAAAGATATTGGGACAGTTAGAATGGAGTTTCTAGGAAGACATTCATAGTAGGACACAATACATGTCGTCCATGTATGTGTGTTTCTCCCTTTCAATTCGCAGGATTGGTGATGTGGATGTCAAATTTTAGGACATGGGGGAGGCCAATGAAATCTGGAAAATAGTGAAACATTTGTTCCGTAACATTATATAGAGAAGATACAGACTCTGTTTGGTGATGTCTATAGAAATCTCATTTTTCTACCGAGTTCATTGGAATAAACACTATCATGTTTTATGCTCTTGTTATTTTCAATAGAACAAGGTTTGGAAACAATGCTCCTCTCATGTCTCTCCGGTGATAATGGGGTTGGTGAAAGTTGTTAAGAAATAAGGGATAAAATATGTGGAATAATACCACACAGAGTCTTAATATTAGAAACTAATATGCAGAATAATAACACAGATCTGAAATAAAAGTGTAGAAAATAAAAAATAGAACACGGAGACAGTATTTAACGTGGTTCACCCAATATGAGCTACGTCCACCAAAAATCACTTCCTCAAATTTTTATTACAAGCCACCTCTTTGTCTCAATACAATACCCAAATCTATTGAGAGCTATACTCACACACCTACAATGATATGTCTACACTATCAAAAGCTCAAAAGTACATCAATAGGCAACTGCTTAAGCAGTTTTACAATATCGTGAGTATCAAAACCATGGGCCAAAACCACCCCATAAACCTATGGGTCAAAAATCCCGCCCATATGAGAAGAACACGTTTCCGATATATTTGGCACATTTTTCGAGGTCAAATTTTTTTCCTTGGAGGATCCTGCCCCCAAACCCTTGCTTGGGGCCCGCCGAACCCCGGCGAGAAAAATGTGGAGAGTGTATAGTACTTTTAGTGTACAATCTTCAACACTTTCACACATGAAAACAGGGTCCACAAATTAACAAAAGTTTTCCCACCATTATCTCCATTTTCACCATCAAAAATATGGACAGAGATTTCTATCCATCCAAGGTAGTATTCAAATGGCATTCTCTCAAGTAACTATAATTTATGTTTCTTAAATTCTTCATTTCCACTCAAGGAAAGAGAGGACATGATAGGCTAAATTTAACAGTGATGTAATGCATGTATTGATTGTGATTTTGTTGGGAGTGAAATTGGGAACAACAGGGCAGATAGAGATGTCGAAGGGATACTCCTTCCTAGTGGTATTCATTGGATGCATATTCATTTCATTATTTTATTGGTTGTGGGGACCACTCAGGTGGCATGTTCCCAATGTCAAAGGTATTTTTTGATGGATGTACAAGCATTGATTTAGGCTTGTGTAAACATCTACATATAATTATTATATGTTTTTTTAGCATTTAATAGAGCATGGAGAAAATATTGAAATGTATCAAGGCAAGCATGTGGGCATCACATCCTCCCATTAACAAATATAGAATACATGCTCCATCAATAGATGGGCTTGCTGATTAGTAGCACTAAATACATCATACAAATAAGGGCTATATGGGATCCTTGATTTATTAGCGTTCTTTTCCCGTTCATTATCCTAAAACTTCAATTCCTTTAGACTAAAAGGATGTCGTCGTATAGACACGTAATGTATTTAATAAGACAAGTCACATGGGTTCACGACAATAATTTCTTTGTCAACAAACAGATCAAATTCGGGTTGGGTTGGGCTCTTTATGGCTCACCAATATGATGAAAAATTGAAGACCCTATAACCACCTATATGCCATATTTAGAACCATAGGTATATGATCATTAAAAAATTATTTAATCACACTTTCCTTTTGTCTTGTTGAGGTGCTTCTATACAACCTTCAATGGTTTCATTGTTCTAATTTTATAGGAAAGGTCAAAGGAAGATATTTATTCAAATTAGTGGAATAACTTGGGGATAAGACATAGTCAAAGAGGAAAATAAGCCTCACCCTTTCAATTTTCATTATTTCCCACCTCCACTCATCTGAGGAGAAGGTTTGTCACTATGATCAGCAAGGCCCGCATAATGGCATTGACTTCATCAACTGCATACATCCATAACAACATCAACACCTTGTTTTAATCATTGGTTGTGAACAAACATTGAGTGCCCAGAACTTGACCTTAGGACCATCCTCCTGTGACATCATACCAATAACCATTCATATGACCATTTGTTGAATGGGCTCAATTATCTTTTATTACTTGAGCATCCCATGTTATCCTCCAATTAGTTGAGATAAAAATTTAAAAGTGTCACCACAAAGTGTGATAAAAAGCCAACATTGCATTCGGGTTCCGAACCTGGAACCTATTGAATTTTCCATGTTTATTATTTTTCCCCATTAAGCACAAATTAAACTCACGTAAATAATATGAGTGAGGTTGAGGTAATAAAATTGAGCATATAAATATCATATATTATTGTCATATCAATGTCCTTCAAATGAGTTTGATTCTCTAGGGGCCCACCAAATCTTATCATAGTCATGTGCTTTGACTATCTATTGCAAAAATAGGCTTGCATCGAATGTTTTGAAAGAAAAACAAGTCACATGCAGTAAGAATTTTCACTACACCAAATTGCATTGTCTTAGTCCACGTGTTATCTACTCATTGGATGTTAAATGCCAAACTTAAGACAAAGGATAAATTAACCCCTTTGCAAATATGCTAAGCTTAGAAATTTATATTAGATGTGTCATCTGGAAGATATAGAAGAGTGCGTAAAAGTGCGTATATGGCCAAAACCATGTCCAAAATTGGAAGATCCTTTTTTATTTAAATGTCCGCAAATATTTCTAACATGTAAAAATTGTTTCTTGTTTGATATTGTGTTGAATTTGGAAATATCATGTTCCACTTCATCGTTAGTTTTTAAAAATTACACCAATGTCGTGTTGTGTAATTTGACATATCATCTCTCATTCCCAAAATATTACAATGAATGGACCATTTATAGTATCTTTCTAAATACGGTCCCATGCAAGCCAACCTTCTCAATTAGATTTAAAATTTTAGCCATATTATAAGATTTTCTTTTGTATTCACAGATTGTATGAGGTAGATTGTCACCTAAACTTTGATTATTTCAAAAGTATTTCTCAGGGATTGAATAAAATTGAATATTAATATGATTTATTCCCACTTATACATATTAGGTAATGTTATGAGTAAAGGCTCAAGACACTCAATAACGGTGACAAGGGATTTGCTTTCATTTGTAGATGTCAAATATCATATCAATGACCTTTATTTGAAATTGATTTGATATATAGTATCTTAGCAAGGCTCAAGGGACTCTTATATCCAAAGTGCATCCATCTAAAAACTAAGTAATGTATAAGTTTTAGGGGAAAATTCCCCTACCTTTCATATATAATTCACTAACTATAAACTTACGAAGTAAAATATGTTTTTTTAAATACAAATTTATTATAGTAATTAACAAATCACATTACACAATAAATAAATAAATATATATTTTGTACTACTTGATTCAGTTGAAAATTTTGGAGATTCCTTCAAAATCTATCTTTACAAAGTTGGTTATAAAATAGGAGAAGATGTGTAGTAGATGCATTTCTAAAGCACATCTTATATGCTCGTTTTATTTTGAAATTATTGAATCCAAACAACTTGTAGTGCCCCATTTGACATGAGATGAATACCTAAGTATGAAAAATTATGGAATTACGAGTATATTTATTTTCTACAAATTACATATTTTCAAAACATGGAATATACTTTTCGTATAGCTTCTAATTTCAATAAACTAAGGTTACATTGAAATTTGAATTTAATTGCATTGTTATTTTATTAGCGAGATAGAAACGATATAGATAGATATTATTAATAATTAATTTTTAGATCATGGAGGTCATCACAGTGTTATAAAACAATACTTTTATAGTTTAATTTAAGAAATTCATTTTAAATTAAGAAATTTGCAAAATCCTTCTTTAAGCTTCATATAGAATTTGATAATGTGTAAATGATATCAAATTGGAAGTTATTATGGGTAAAAGGGTTTTATAAGGAAACATGTTACTAAATGGATTCCCTCTATGTGTTCATTTACCCTAATTCCCTCAAAACTGATAAGAAATGTAATATAATATAAAAACACCGAATAATAAATATAGAAAATTCAATTCATTCGAGATACATTTACATAGATGGAGTTTACATTATATATGAGGATGTTCTCCTTAATACGAATCAACATCAATCCTCAACAACCCACATATATCTCTCCAATCCCTACAATCTCTCAAACATATCCCTAAGATATCTCTAGCTAATCTCTAAGATATCTCTCACACTAAAATAGCTACGTGAGTTGTTCTCTCAACTCACCAATAATAAAACTATTACAACTATATTATTAATATGAGTTCTATAAACTCATTATTAGTAATATTACAATTTATTTAATAATGTTACACAATATTTTGGTAACATTCACTTCCCTATTGTTAACATTATTAACTCCCAATATACACTCGCCTAATGTTGACATTATAGAATCAACAATCAAACTTCCTTCTACATCTTGTCGCCCATGTGTGCTCATGATCTGGATGGTTTTGTAGCTTAACCAACAACCTAAAACAAAGGATGGGTTTACAAGACAACCAAAACCCAAATATCATGTTGTTGCTTTTCCTTTGTGCTTTCATATGTCCACTATGTCTTTCCTTCAGGAATATGTAGGAACCACTGTTTACTAAATACAAACTGAATAGAGGGAAAATTGAACATTGAGACCATGTTCCAGTTCCCCCTCAATGTGAACATTTCAGTTATTCAAACAGGAACTCTGAAATAGAATCACACAACTGAAACTAACTGCAAATCTGAAATAAAAGAAAACTAACACACACACACACACACACACACACACTGTCACCACATCTTTGTGCAGCCCCGTCGTTGGTGACTCGCGAGAGGTTGTTGATTGACCTCCAGCCTCCATTGCCTCCATCTTCCAGATTCATAATTTGATCATGGAGCTCAAATATAACTTAGACGTTGGGTAACACCGAAAATGCGTCCGTAAGGCAAAAAAATTAATTTTTACAACTTTTGACGACTTGCAAAATTTGACACTAAAAAACATTGACATAGATAATAATAATCACTTTGGCTAATGACACAACACTATGACAATATGGCTTCTTTTTTTTAACTTGACACACAATGACACATACGATACAATCGACAATTTTGACAATGACTTTGGCTATAGAACTTGATTTTAAAACCATACACATTTGGACTCTAGTTTTGATAATTGACAGAAAATAACTGATGACTCACTTTTAAATATTTATAATTGACAATGTAATTGACCGGTAAGAAGACAATGACAATTATGGACATATATGGACTTTGGATTTTATAGACTTGACAAAGATAACAACACTATTTGACTTTTCACACTATTGCTTTGACACTTATACAAGTCTCTTTTTCGTTGACAACTAACTTTCAAAACAATACTTATCAATTTGAATGACTCCACACAAAACCTATTCAACGTAATAGGAAACAAATCAAAAATTATTTTTCCTAGAATACTAATAGAATTATAATGAGTGGAATAACACTACCTTAAATCGTGATTTTTCCATAATAATGGAAATCAAGCCAAAGACTAATTTGGCGTGGACTACTTTTTCTCACGTTTGAATAGAAGGTCGTGTGACAGTTAGATATACACGGAAGATATTGGCGCCACTTTTCATGGATGGTGAGGTGTCCACGTGGATTGTCAACTGTTGTGGGAAAATGGCAGTAAGATTTGGTGACAAAACAATGCAACGACGTGTTCAGAGGTAATTCTGATCTGAACAATAAATGCAAAATTATGGAGAACGCAAACCTGAATAGAATGTTCCCACATTGAAAAGTCTGTCAATAAATCCAACCTGAAAACCACGTGCCAGATCAGATCTCCATAGGAGTCCAGTGCGTGATAATGGTTCAACCGCACATACAAAACTTGTATGTAAAATCTCCCTTGAATACAGCCAATGCAAAACGAAATCACGCGAGAAATTATGATAGCAACCAGCCACAGAAGGCCATCTGACAGATCCGCGTCTTTGATAGCTTCCCAGAATGTATTTTCTCTGGCATCCACGTTGGATTCTTCACGTTCCACAAGTTTATATGTGCTTTTATTCTGATTCACGCCTTTATTTGTGTAATGATTTATATTCAAGATGATAAACAGCTTTGGTGAAATCAGACATACATTCATCCGCCAATCATGAACATTTCTAGATAGAGTAGTCACTGCCAGCAGCTAGGACGTCCGTGATCTCTGTTCTCAAATGCAAACCAAAATAACTTTAGTCAAACTGCTAATACCATTTTTCTTGGAGAAAGTCACGATCTCACTGTTATTTCTCCATTATATGGATCAGAAGTTTCTCTGATACCACTGATAAGAAATGTAATATAATATAAAAACAATGAATAATAAAATATAGAAAATTCAATTCATTCTGGATACATTTACATAGATGGAGTTTACATTATATAGGAGGATGTTCTCCTTAATAAAAGGAGTCAACATCAATCCTCAACAACCCACATATCTCTCTCCAATCCCTACAATCTCTCAAACTTATCCCTAAGATATCTCTAGCTAATCTCTAGGATATCTCTCACACTAAAATAGCTACATGAGTTGTTCTCACAACTCACCAATAATAAAACTATTACAACTATATTATTAATATGAGTTCTATAAACTCATTATTAATAATATTACAATTTATTTAATAATTTTACACAATATTTTGGTAACAAAAACTTACCATTTATGCATCCTCGACACATGTTGACTATAGGATTATATAGGAAAGCCCAAACAATTCATTTTCTAATCTATAGATTTGAGTTTTTTAATAATCATATGATAGGAATTTTTTATACCCACTATGCTCTATAAAACGAATAAGAAGAGCACAATATTTTCTACATATAATGGTATTAAATGGGTGTGGGCTTTTTTTTTTATCCCATACCAAATTCTCATGCTTCTAAAATTTTAAGAATCCATTCTAATGGGTGTATCTTGTCTATGCTTTCAATTTGTAATTAATTTATTTTTAAGAATTACAAGGAAAATGGATATTAAATAGATGTATGAGAGTGACAAAAAATGTAGGAAACTAGAGTTTATTTACAAAAAGGATGAAATTCGATCTTATCATTCTCTAAAATCGTCTACTTCATTAAGAACCAGAAAAATTTAAATCTTTGTATATAATTTTCTTATGTCAATTTAGATATTCAATAATTGAAAATTGACATTAAAAAGGATTTTTTTGGCAACATCATACATCAAATATTGGAGATTGCACATGTATAAAATAAGAAAAATTTGTAGATGATGTTCAAACTTTAGTATGTGCACAAATATTAAATACTTTTTGCAGTATAAAATAATTTACACTTGTTAAAAGACATTGTAAATAATTGATTGTGAATATAAATTCCATACTAATGATGTTTTTATAATATCTATATTGAGCATTATTTGTGTGAATTTTTGTATTGATTGATGGTTAAACATCAATTTTTGTAATTGGTCGTTGGTGGGTTCTTTGTGAACCAACCAAATTCATCACTAGACTTAACAACATCTTGACAATATGAACATATTTTGTTTTGGAAAATTTTAATTTTGTATTATGTTGTAAAACTTGAAAGCATAGATTGCATGCAAATTGTTATATAATGCTTCAAGATCCAATATTCTTCACTAATGACTTTATATTACAAGTCCATTACATTACCAATTTCAATAAGTATTTATAACAATTTTCTATGTTGGTTGTTTTCCACCATAAACGGCCTTCCACAATCACCTATGGATGATGTTGCTACTTGATATAATAGCAAAAATGAAATTATTGATAAAGCGTTATCTTTTTAGGAAATTGCAAGTGAGAGATGTAAATTAAAAATCAGTAATGTTCAACATTAGCTTGTTATGTGCCGAAAGAGAGCTTTGGAGCAAGATGTGAACATCCAAAAAGATATCAGAACTTTGCCATGTTTTCCAATATTCACCTGTTGTACACCAAAAATGGGAGCTTTGAAACGAAGTGCGGGAATCCACTAAAATATAAATGAAAACAAATAATATTGATAGGATGTTGTTACACCTTAAGGCGTGTGGAGATGAGATGATGAGGATTGGGGAGATGGGGGGCTAATCAAGTTTGGTACTCCGGAAGATGGTGGCGTTCCAGTGATATTAGGAGATGGTAGAACTAGTGTCCTTGTCGGTGTTGGAGTTTTTAGGCATGGCTATGAATCTTTTGGAGCTAGGAAAATTGGTGTTGGAGATGGTTTTGGTGGAGATGCAAAAGGAGGTGATGTTGGTCATGAGCTTAAGGAAGGAGGTGAGTCAATAAGAGGGGGTGGACTAATGGGATTTGATGGAGGTTCTATGGATGTGGGAGTGGAGGATTTAATCGAAGGGTTAGGAGAATGTGGAAATGGTTTAGGTGGTTGCGTCTGAGTGGGTGGTGGAGTGTTAGCAAGAGGAGGTGGTGATTGAGCAGGAGGAGTGGATTTTGCAGGAAGTGGTGGTGATTGATTAGGGGGTGGTGCATTTGTAGGAGGTGGTGGTGATTGAGTAGGGGTGGTGCATTTGCAAAAGGTGGTCAAGATTGAGCAAGAGGAGGAGAAGTGAGAGGTGGGGCTGAATAATTTGATGGTGGAGGAGGAGAGGAAGTAGGTGGAGGAAAAACATGAGGTAGATATGTAGGATTGGTTGAAGGAGGTGGAGGAGATGAGGCTGGAGGGGGAGACGAGATCGATGGTGGGGATGATGGCTGGATTTGTTGTGGCGAGGAGCAGAAATATTGCTAGGAGATGATCCATTGCTAGAAGGACTCAATGCATTCGTGCTAGTAGGTGAATCACTACCAAAAGTAACAGGGGATGGAGTATGTGCATACATAATATTGTTAATGTTTTTGTCCAAATCTCCTGAACCCCACAATATGTTTGTGTAGAAATTTTTAGAACCACGTTATTGCAAATAAAAACATAGGAACCAATCAGGCTAACACTCAAAGAAATTATGAAATTCTAAGCCATACATACTAACAAAATTGATCTTGTTTGAGATCACCAATCCAAATCCATCAGAAACTACACTACTTCCAATCACCCTTAATTTCTATCAATCTAAATCCCCTTACAAAAACAATTTTGTGCAATTCCCAAAATAAATAACCTCTTTTCCAATCCCAAAGTGTCCCAAACCTGCATTTCTTTCATTCCCTGAGGTTAATGTTATCCATTTTTACCCCTAGAAAAAATGAACAACTCGGTAGAAATTGGACCTGGGTAATTGATCGGTATTTCAATGGAGAACCTGGAGTTTAAGGTAAATTTCTATGTTTTTCAACACTTGCAGATGATTTGGAAGCATTTGGGGTTCATTTGGTGTAATTTCCCCTCTTTTGGGATCCATACTTGGTCAATTTGGGTTTAAAATAGAGAAAATTGGATAAAATTGGCTTTTGGATACTTCAATCTATTTTTCCCTAACTCCCTATCCAAGAAAAATCTAAGGAGTTAGTGAAAATTTTGGGAAAATTGAATTTGGGGTAAAAAAATAGTGATGTGCAACTAATGCGAGTCTTGGAGGTACAAGGTCTTGAATTCCTTAAGTTCCTCAGGTGGCCGAATTTTCCACATTGCATTGGTTGAAAGGCAGATTCTTTGTATTGGGGAGGTTGGGGAAGTTTCGTGCATAAAGGGCTCGCGGGGAAAAGTTTTCAGCATGGCGTCGGGGTCCACAATGCAAAGGGCGCGGGTGGGGGCATTTGGTGTGGGTTAAGCAGATGGTGCAGACCTAGAGGGCCCAGGCGGAATGGGGCATTGGTGCCTACAAATAGCCAAGTGCCCGCATTACAAAGGGTAAGTCAAAAGGGTAGCTAGGTGAGCTCGATGAGGAGTTAGAGATGGGGCAGCAGTGTAGTGCGGTCGACGAAGCCTGTGGGATACTGAGGAGTGCATGGAACGTTTTCCCCGCATGAACAAGTTCCACATAGAGAAGTAAATGCTGACAAGGCTGACGGGAAGGAGAGCGAGCCAGAGGAGGAGCTCGATGAGCTAACCAAGCTCTCCAAGTTAATAAAGCATTGAGTGAGAGTTATAAGGTGCGGAGAGTTCAGGCATTTTGGGCCCCGAGGGAACTCAAGTCCCAATACCCCACCAAGCTCAGTTTCCCACAGCCCCCTTTGATCTGCAAAACAAAAAAAAGGAGGCTAAACCATTACGGACTATGGGGATAAAATAGGAACAAGGCCAAAAAATTGAGAAATGAACTCCACAACCCCCTGAAACCTGTATGGTAATATCTCTCTCCACACATCCATTTTTACAAAATTTGAATCATTGAAATCATAATTATTTCCTCTACCTCATGAAACAATAAAAAATTGGAGTTAGGTGGAATAGATGAGAGAAAAATAAGGAAATGTCCCAGGTGCAAATCATCACATCCTAGATAAGGAAAAATGGCATTAATGGAGACAAGGTGGCGAGTTTCTTCTTCCACAAGGAAGAGTACATTAGGGATGAGTTTTTAAAAGTGCCCATGCCTTTTTTAGAGTAGTTAATGAATTTTTTTGGTGGTTAGGAGAAAAAATCCGAGTTTCTTTTCTTTCTCTCTTCTATCATCAATTATATATATCATAATCTCTTCTCATTTTGAAAAGGAGATATTCTGACACATGGGAAAACTCCTGCAAAAAACATCTCAATTCCAGTGACTTGTAAGCCTTCACATGGGCCTGTAAAATGTATTATTACCTCTATTTTCAGATGTAATGGATTGTGCAACTATTATGGAGTAATAAAATTTGTTTTTATGGTGTTCTCTGAACCCTTGCATTTATTTTCTTGCATCTCCTTACCTCTCTATTATTATTTCGTTTATTATGTGCATGTCTCTCTTCATTTATAGGTCTTTTTGTTATGTTTCATGGATATTTGATGGTGGATGAAACCTTGGCTTGTATCACATCTATTCTAGCCTTTCCAAACTCCATTTCCCTTCTCTATTCTCCCTCAGCAGGATGTCGCATTCCCTTTTCTTGGTGATATCACCTCTATAGTGTAGGATTTCCTTTTTTCTTGGTGATATCACCTCTATAGTGTAGGATTTCCTTTTTTAACGTAATTTAGTGCTAGGATTAGGAAGAGGAACCAACCTTCTCTGAAGGTCCATCTCATGTATGCAAGTCCTACAACTTGAGATATAGTCCCATGTTACCCAGTTACATTGATAGCTCATGCACACACACCTGACAAATCAAAGGGTGTTGTAATTTTGTGATAACAATTAATCAAATTGTTTCCATCACCATTACCCAATTGAATTCATATATACCAAAGGGCTTCAGCCTATTCCGTTAAACTCAAAGACTTCCGGTAATTCTTTATCTTACAAAACACTGACAAGATATTTTATGTTTTCCAGCTATATTCCTTCCACAAGCGTTACTTCCAAAAACACCCCCACTTGAAAGAAAAATAAAGTAAAAAAATGTCCAACTTAATAAGTTGGTGAGAAAAAATATTATGTATATAATTTAATATACATTGATTATTTGAGGTAGATTGTCACCTAAACTTTGATTATTTCAAAATTATTTCTCAGGGATTGAATAAAATTTAATATTAATATGATTTATTCCCACTTATACATATTAGGTAATGCTATGAGTAACTAGGATAGGCTCAAGACACTCAATAATGGTGACAAGGGATTTGCGTTCATTTGTAGATGCCAAATATCGTATCAATGACCTTTATTTGAAATTGATTTGATATATAATATCTTATCAAGGCTCAAGGGACTCTTATATCCAAAGTGCATCCATCTAAAAACTAAGCAATGTATAAGTTTTAAGGGAAAATTCCCCTACCTTTCATATATAATTCACTAACTATAAACTTAAGAAATAAAATATGTTCTTTTTTAAATACAAATTTATTATTAATATTATAATTAACCATCCACATTACGCAATAGTTAAATAATTATATGTGTTGTATTAGTTGATTTAGTTGTAAAATTTGGAGATTCCTTCAAAATATATCTTTACAAAGTTGATTATAAAATAGGAGAAGATGTGTAGTAGATGCATTTCTAGCACATCTTATATGATCGTTTAATTTTGAAATTATTGAATCCAAACAACTTGTAGTGCCCCATTTGACATGAGATGAATACAAAAGTATGAAAAATTATGGAATTACGAGTATATTTATTTTCTACAAATTACATATTTTCAAAAGATGAAATATATTTTTCATTGTCATTGGAACCTAATATAATTTCTGATTTCAATAAACCAAGGTTACATTGAAATTTGAATTTAATTGCATTGTTATTTTATTAGTAGATAGGCCGATATAGATAGATATTATTGATAATTTATTTTTTAGATTGTGGAGGTCATCACAGTGTTATAAAACAATGTATTTATAGTTTAATTTAAGAAATTCATTTTAAATTCATCAAGTAGACTTAACAACGTCTTGACGATGTGAACATATTTTGTTTTGGAAAATTTAAATTTTGTATTATATGTTGTAAAACTTGAAAACATAGATTGCATGTAAATTGTTATATAATGCTTCAAGATCCAATATTCTTCACTAATAACTTACAAATATTTATTTTTATGAAGGAAATTAAAAAAAAAAATCATTGTTTATTGGATTCCAAATATATTGTTGTGATATTAATTTTTGTAATACATATACAATTAAAACTTTATATTACAAGCCCATTGCATTGCCAATTTCAATAAGTATTTATAACAATTTTCCATGTTAATTGTTTTCTACCATAAACGGCCTTCCACAATCACCTATGGATGATGTTGCTAGTTGATATAATGGCAAAATTGAAATTATTGATAAAGCTTTATCTTTTTAGGAAAGTGCAAGTGGGAGATGTAAATTAAAAATCAGTTTATGATGTGCCAAAAGAGAGCTTTGGACCAGGATGTGAACATCCAAAAAGATATCATAACTTTGCAATGTTTTCCATTATTCACCGGTTGTACACCAGAAATGGGAGCTTTGAAACAGAGTGCGGAAATCCACTAAAATATAAATGAAAACAAATAATATTGATAGGATGTTGTTACACCTTAAGGCGTGTGGAAATGAGATTTACCAGCCATTGTCTCCGACTCATTTTTCTCGGCAATTTGAATGGCAGCTCTGAGAAGAACGACATGATAAGTGTCATGCCCACAAATATAATGTTCCCTGTGCTTAGAACTAAGAAAACTATCTTTCTTTCGTTAGAATCGAGAAAATCATATTTTCTTCCATAACAATTTTAACGTAATTTATTTGTTGCTGTTTTTTATTCCCTGGGGAGTGGTAAACACATTTTTTAATTTTATTTCTTTGTTATGTTGTTTTGTCATTCTGGAAAACACGGTATTTTTTTGAATCACCTACTCCGGTTGGATTCTAATACCCAAATACCGCCTCAGATTATACAAATGCCAACGTCTGGACCACCGTTGATTTGTTCGATTTTGTATATGATTCTTAACAGTTTAGTTTCCTTATAACCTTTGGATCGAGTCTATTTTCATTCCAGCTCACGATTTGTACATGTTCCTGTTATAATTGAGATTTTTACATACCAGGGAAAAGTTACAGCGGTAATTCCTTTGCGTATAACTACTTAAACTGAAACATTTTTTTGTTTTTATATGCATCATACGAAAATGGTTTTCCACATTTTCTTCTGTATTTATTGTTCAAATATTGTTTACCTTTGTCCGGGAATGCATGTCACTAAATACCAACTAGCAATTGCACATGAGTTGCGAATTATGTCGGAGAGGATAACAATGTTAAGTTTGTTGGAGTTGTAATTTACGGCGAGTGTATGCAAACTTAAAAATTAAACAAAAAATTCTAGAAATTGAGAATAATCAAGCACATGACATATTATTATAGTGCAAGCTTATTTTTTTAGATTGTTTCATTTTGCTTCACCAATAATCTCCACAAGAACATTCTCCCTATATTCCTATGTGATCTATAGGAATCAAGCAAACACTTCCACATAACACCCACGGGTTCATGTGGAATTTAGATCTACACCTGCCAATTGCATTATGCATATCTTGTAATCGACGATATCCATGAAACCACTTTTTTTTAGGCATTTTATCAAATAGTTCACGTGCCTTGTGTAATGTTACACATTTTACATAACTACCAGAGCATTTACAACTACAACATCTACTAAAATGTATCTATCTTTTATGCTTTGATGGATGCCCACACCTTGTTCCAGAGCCTGTATTTTTCGCAGTGTTGGGAGTATGCTAATAACTGTAAATTGAAATGGTTAGAGACAATTTTGTTGCATACAGTGAATCAATGATTGTCTCTTGAGAAAACCCATGTCTTTTGTTGATTGGCATAATCATATTCCATGAGAATCTATCTCGGTCTTTCATTTGGTCAAACACTTTACGAGAACCTAACAATCTTCCGCACTTAACATACATGTAAATACATAGATATTTTCACAAACAGGACAATTTAAAATAAGCAATCTTTTTACTACGTAAATTACTTCAATAGGCGTCGAATTTGGAGTAAGAGATGATGAGAATTGGGGAGATGGGGGGCTAATCAAGGTTGGTGCTCCATAAGATGGTGGCATTCTAGCGATATTAGGAGATGATGGAGCTAGTGTCCCTACCGGTGTTGGAGTTTTTAGGCATGGCTGTGAATCTTTTGGAGTCGGGAAAATTGGTGTTGGAGATGGTTCGAGGTGGATATGCAAAAAGAGGTGATGTTGATAATGAGCTTAAGGAAGGAGGTGAGTCAATAGGAGGGGGTGGACTTATGGGATTTGATGGAGGTTTTGCGGGTGTGGGAGTGGTGTTATGTTTGTGGAGCCTATTTTCATGTTAGAGTGTGGTACACCTTCTATGTGTTACACTCGGGTATTTTTATGGCGGTCTTGCTCACGGTGAGTGGGTCGGGGGTTCGAGGGGTGAAGCCCCCAATCGAAGGGGGTTCAAGAGCGAAGCCCCAAGCAAATTTTCATGGGTGGTTTATTAACCCATGGTTAATGGGTAACCGTTATGTGCTGTTTTTGGGTCCATGGTTTTTCGGTACCCATTGTTTTGTAAAATGCTCTTTCGGGCTACCCATAGGTTTATGGGACGGTTTTGTTTTTGCCCATTGTTTGATACCCATGGTTTTGTAAAACCGCTTAATCAGTTGTCTATTTATATGGTCTTGTGCATATGATAGATAGACAAGCAAATGTATTGCAAATGTGTTTTGAATTCGAGTGTGAATTCTTTTAGAGTTTGTTGAGCATAGCTCCAAACGGATCAGGTATTGTATTGAGAGAGTGGAGGCTTGTAATAAAATCTGAGCAAGCGATTCTTGGTGGACGTAGCCCAAATTGGGTGAACCACGTTAAATCTTGTCTCTCTATGTTGTGTTTTTTATTCTGCACTTTTATTTGAGATCTGTAATATTTTCTACATAGTAGTTTCTACTGTTGTGATTCTGTAAGGGATTATTCTGCATATTTTATCTCTTATTTCCTAACATGTGGAAGGTTTAACCGATGGGGTAGGGGAATGTGGAAAGGGTTTAGGTGGTTACGCCTAAGTGGGTGGTGTGGAGTGTTAGCAAGAGGAGGTGGTGATTGAGCATGAGGAGTGTATTTTGCAGGAGGCGACGGTGATTGATCGGGGTGGCGCATTTGTAGGAGGTGGTGGTGATTGAGTAGGGGTGGTGCATTTGTAGAAGGTGATCAAGATTGAGCGGGAGGAGGAAGAATTACCAGAGCTTGAGGAGGAGAAGTGAGAGGTGGGGTGGAATAATTTGATGGTAGAGGAGGAGGAGAGGAAGTAGCTGGAGAGAAACATGACGTGGATACGTAAGATTGGTTCAAGGAGGTGGAGGGGAGACAAGATCGGTGGTGGGGATGATGGTTGGATCTGTTGTGGCGAGGAGTGAAACTATTTCAAGAGATGATCCATTACTAGAAGGACTGAATGCATTTGTGCTAAAGCGGGTGAATCACTACTAAAAGTAGCGAGGATGGAGTATGTGCATGCATACTACTGTTAATGTTTTTTTACAAATCTCCTGAACCCCACAATTTATTTTTGTAGAAATTTTTAGAACCCCGTTATAGCAAATAAAAACATAAGAACCAATCAGGCTAACACTCAAAGAAAATTATGAAAACCTAATCCATACATACTAACAAAATTGATCTTATTCGAGATCGCCAATCCAAATCTGTCACAAACTGCAATACTTCAAATCACCCACAATTTCCATCAATCTAAATCCCCTTACAAAAACAATTTTACGCAATCCCCAAAATAAATAGCTTCTTTTCCAATCCCAAAGTGTCCAAAACTTGCATTTCTTTCATTCTATGAGGTTAATGTTATCCATTTTTACCCCTTGCAAAAATGGATAACTCGGGAGAAATTGAACCTAGGAATTTGATTGGTATTTCAATGGAGAACCTAGAGTTTTAGGTAAATTTCTATGTTTTTAGACACTTGCAGTTGATTTGGAAGCATTTGGGGGTCATTTGGTGCAATTTCCCCTCTTTTGGGATCCGTACTTGGTCAATTTGAGTTTAAAATGGATAAAATTGGATAAAATTAGCTTTTGGGTACTTCAATCTATTTGGATTTGGGGTCAAAACCAGTGTTGTGCATCTAATGTAGGTCTTAGAGGTACAAGGTCTTGAGTTCCTTGAGCTCCCTGGGTGGCTGAATTTTTTGCATTGCATTGGTTGGAAGGTGGATCCTTTATATTGTGGAGGTTGGGGGAGTTTCAGGCACAAAGGGCCCATGAGGACAAGTTCTCAGTATGGCGTCAGGTTCTACAATGCAAAGGGCATGGGTGTGGACATTTGGTGTGGGTTAAGAAAATGGTACAGACTCTAGAGGGCCCAGCGGAATGGGGCGTTGGTGCCTACAAAGAGCCATGTGTCTCCATTGCAAAGGGTGAGTCAAAAGGGTAGCTAGGCAAGCTCAAAAATGAGTTAGAGATGGGGCAGCAGTGTAGTGTGGGTCGACAAAGCCCACGGGGTACTAAGGACTGCATGGAACTTGTTCTCTGCAAGAACAAGTTCCCCATGGAGAAGGAAATGCTGATGGCTGATGGGAAGGAGAGCGAGCCAAAGGAGGAGCTTGATGAGCTAACTAAGCTCGCTGAGTTAGCAAAGCGTTGAGCCAGAGTTATAAGGTGTGGGGAGTTCGGGCATTTTGGGCCCTAAGGGAACTCAAGTCCCAATACCCCACCAAGCTTAGTTTCCTGCAGCCCCCTTTTATTCACAAAAAAATGGAGGCTAAACAATTATGGACTATGGGAGAAAATAGGAACAAGGCCGAAAAACCGAGAAATGAACTCCACAACCCCCTGAAACCCGCATGGTGATATCTCTCTCCACACTTATCCATTTTTTTATAAAATTTGTATCATTGAAATCATAATTTTTCCTCTACCTCATGAAACAATAAAAAATTGGAGTTAGGTGGAATAGATGAGAGAAAAATAAGGAAAAATCCCAGGTGCAAATCATCACATCCTAAGAAGGAAAAATGGCATTAATGGAGACAAGGTGGTGAGTTTCTTCTTCCATAAGGCAGCGTAATGGGTCGTTGTATTCTTCCAATCATTTAACTAATAGATTAATCTACTAGTGTCATTATCAAACCAAGGTTGTGTCCTAGGTTGTATGCAATGGAGCCCTATGTAGCAGTTATACTATTGGGTCTTTTATTGGGGTTTCGTTAGATCTTTTAATTTGCTACTAATATACGGAAACTCAATGTAAATCTATGGAATTAAGTTACTGTGATAAAATGAATTTTGAAATTTGTACTTCTAACTCAAATGGAAATGTGCACACGGAATTGAAAGAATAGAATTGAAATTACACACTCATAATTAAAACTTGCAGTAAAAGTAAAAGCACACACTAACTAGAATTTGCATAAGAGGAAACACACATTCTGAATGGAAATTTCAATAAGGAAAATAAACACACTTGAATAGGAATTACATGAAACACATTGAAATAGAAATTGTAGTAAAGGAACTGAGTGATTATGACTTATCAGAAAACCATATGCGTACGTAAATGTAAACAACCTCATGTCTCCTCGGTCAAGTGGGCCCTTGCTCTTCCTTGGGACAGAGGAAATCTTAATAGCTCAAGATTCTCAAAATGATATCTCCTTATATTAATTCAAATAAGTTCCATGACATATTCAGTGTGGAAAGGAAAAGTACTAAATGCAACAAGCTATATCGTAGATTATAAATATTACCAACTACTACATTTTTCTTCAAGGAGGTGTCTTTATATAGACATAGGTGGTTACAGATATGCCAAAATTACCGGCACTAATGTCTTCCACTAACAAGTATTGATCAAGACTCATAAATTCCTATAGGACTGCTAGAAACAAGACCCATACTTATAGGCCGATAGATGGAAAAAGTCTCCCACTTCTGAACTCCAACTCCAAACTCGGGGCTCCTTAATTGCATTGGCAATAAATGTTCATTATTTTCCTACACACATCACCACATTTCTCTCACGAAGGCAAGTTAGTAGGAATTTATATGGTTAATCAGGTTGCATGAGAAAAAGAAAGGAAAATGCATTAAACTCACTAAGATATACCTATACAAAGCATCCCCATGCATTAGCAAATCATGTTTAAATGAAAAATTATCAATCATATGAATGATATAAATAAGCCAAATAATGTACTCATCATAGAGTACATTGGGGATGAAGTTTTTGTAAGTGCCCATGCCTTTTTCGAGGCGAGTTAATGAAAGTTTTTGGTGGTTGGGAGAAAAAATATGAGTTTCTCTTCTATCATCAATTCTATATATTGTAAACTCTTCTCATTATTTTGGGACGTGGCAAAACTCATGCAAAAAAATTTCTCAATTCCATTGAGTTGTAAGCCTTCACATGGGCATGTAAAATGTATTATTGCCTCTATTTTCAGATGTAATGGATTGTGCAACTATTATGGAGCAATAAAATTTGTTTTTTTTGGTGTTCTCTCAACCCTTGCATTTATTTTCTTGCATCTCCTTGCCTCTCTATTATTATTTCGTTTATTATGTGCATGTCTCTCTTCATTTGTAGGTATTTGTTGTTATGTTTCATGGAGATTAGATGGTGGATAAAACCTTGGCTTGTATTGCATTTGTTCTAGCCTTTCCATTTCCTTCTTTATCTCCCTGGTCCCTTGGAATTGGTAGATTAGGAGTAGTTTAGTGCTAGGATTAGGAAGAGGAACCAACCTTCTCTTAAGGTCCATCTCAAGTATGCAAGTCTTGCAACTTGAGAATGGTCCCATGTTACCCAGTTCCATTGATAGTTCATGCACACAAACACATGACAAATTAGAGGGTGTTGTAATTTGGTGATAACGATTAATCAAATTGTTTCCATCAGCATTACCCAATTGAAGTCATGTAGACCAAAGGGCTTTAGCCTATTCCATTAAACTCAAAAACTTCCAGTAATTCTTTATCTTACAAAAAACTGACAAGAGATTTTCTATTTTCTGACTATATTCCTTCCACTTGTTACTTCTAAAAACACCCCCACTTGAAAGAAAAATAAAGTACAAAAATGTCCAGCCTAATTAGTTGGTGAGAAAAAATATGTATATAACTACTCCAAATAACGAGAAACATCCATTATTGCTACTTCATTACAAAACAAAATTGGAAAACATGAAATCCATTAACTTAATAGATCTATAAGCCAAAAGAGACCATTAAGAACACATGTGATCTCAAAAACCTTCCGGTACCACACATCTTTAAGGATCAAATGGATTTAACAAATAAAGCATGGCGGAAAGGTGGTCTATGTAATATCTATATTAGAATGGCAGTGAGATATTTCCCCACTATAAATGTTAGAGGAAATCGAAACAACCCCAACAACAAGGCAACTATAATTTTTTTGAGAAAAGTTAGCATAATAAATGTTTGACACATACCTCAAAATATATATATATAATGGTGGTAGGGAAAATTTCAGCTGAAAATAGTCATCGGATTTGAGACTTTCCACCAAGGGCATCTTCAAAGGTGGACGCCTTTAGTGAACTAGAAATTGCACGTGGAAAGTACGATGGAAATGTCAAAGGAATGCGGTGAGTAAAATTAAGTGGAATGTTTAAGGGGAACGACAACTGAGGAATGAATGGGATCATCATGCTAGGTGGAGGGGTGGAAAAGTTGGGGAATAATGGAGGAGGGATGATAGTGGAAAGTGAATGCTTGTTAAAGCGTAGATATATATATTTTATGTTGGAGAAGAGGATGAAAATGAACTTATATGTGTGTGCAATCCATGTTTCACTACAAGTAGTAGAGATTAAAAGAAAAGAAATGGTTGGTTAATTGTGATCGAAGAATTTAATGTTTTATACATGTATATTGTTTAGGGAAACATATATGCTTTTATGTGATGGAATGTCAATGCGCAGACCATTTTAGGTGGTGTTTGTTTGTGGTTGGCTCTGGAAATATGTGGAATGGGAACATGGTAAGGGTTAATAGCATCCCAAGGAGGACCTATGTACTTTTCAAATTTCATGATGACAAAAGAAGGAAGATTTTTCATGGTAGTAGAAACATTGAGGACCATGTTGACAATGGGGCCAGGCCTATTCAACCATTAACAATGCTAACTTCAACACATGAATTAGGTGTAAGCATTTATTTTTGAAATCAAAACTTTGTATTCCAATTATTCGTCATTAGAATGAAGAGAGTTACATTACCTAATGAGTTGTGAAAGAGAAGGGGCCACTAGTGTAGTGCCCACTTCCCTTCGACTTCGTTTTGTTTTGTTGTTTTCGAGACTGATTACTTCACTATGGATTATTATGACCTCTTGTTTTAGCATGCTAGTAGATATCATTGACATGGGACTGTTATTGATTTGATATTTATATGATGCATATGGTTTACTGGTGGACATTTGATGATGATATTTGTATACTTTTGACAGGGATATTTATCTTAATTCTGACATGGGATATATCTAATCATATTGAGTAGAACTTGATAATTTGACTAATGTGATGATCGCTTTTGATATAAATGAAATGTGGAATAAGAATGTGCTAGAAAGTGTTAAGTGATATCGTACTTTCATAGATGATAGTAAATCGGTGTTGATTATTTTAGATTATATTGTATATTTGGCATGAATGTTTGAATGCGCCAACAGCCGAAGGAGGTATTTTCTGCTGCGGGTATATTATATTCACAACAAAATCTGGGGAGTGGAGACCAACCACATCGGAATTTGAGAAGAATCCACTAAGGTCACCATGGCAACTAGTAATTGTGTGTGTGTTAGAATTATCCGATAAAGGGGAAAATTGTGACCTGTGGGATCATGTGTTGTTTTGTTTTAATTTTTCCCTTTTTGTTTTATGTTAGTATGTGTTGCTCTTAGTAAGTGAAATTTTTACTTATGCTATTATTCATATTTCTTGGATTTGAGTTTACCCCCTTGTTAGCCATGGGTTGTAGTGGGTTAATTAAGTTAATTTGAGATTGTCCTAAACTAATTCAAAGATGTGACCAAAGAAAGTTCATTTATTAGGATTTGATTTACTTGGGATTTTGTGTGGATTGATGTGTGTGTTTGAGTTTGAGTGTAGCACACTCTACCCCACATGGGAAACTCGAATTTAGCCTTGGAGGCCAAATTTCAAAGCTTGTGGGACAAGTCAAACTTGTCCCACACCTCTTAAAACCCCATGCCAACCCTACCTATGGGTTGGAAGGCCAAATTTAGGGTCTTTTAGGTGTTTTGGGGGGATAAAAGGGTAAAATATTAATTGCACTTCCTTTCAAATTTAATTTTGTCCTTTGGGGGAGTAGGCTTAGTTGGAGTGTGTAAGGTGCTTGCCTTTCTTTCAACCACCTATTAATGGTGCATTGGAATTTGATGTTGACCAAATGATGTGGAGTGGAGGGAAAGGAGGTGGCATCCTACTTGAGCCACATCATCCATCCCTCTCTTTCTCTATTTATTGGAGCCTCTTGTTTGTTTTGGGGTTGGAAGTTTTCATGTTTTAGTCTCTTTTGTATTTTGGAGAGAGGAGAGGATTGTGAAGGAGCTTGTGAATTTTTGGAGCTTGTGGATGCTTGCTTGATCCTTGGAGGGATTTGATACTTCATATTTGGAGCAAGCTCTACCATGGAAAGGTAGGAGCCCCTTTGTTGCATTATGTTTCTTTTGTCATATGAATGTATTTTTATGTTGTGTTGAATGTTGTTGTTTGAAATGCTTCATTGGGAATGGGTGGAATGCCTAAGTTGGGAGTGAGAGGAGACTATGGGAGCTTAATTGAGGGAGGCATAAGAGATCATGTGCTTGAGGAGGGAGCTTGGGTTGGGTGTCCACTTGTAAGAGAAATGCTTGCATTTCTTCTTGTTTTACTTTGAGGAGCCATAAGAGCTGAGGGAGGCATAAGAGTGAATGGAGGGATAAGGGGTACTTAAGGGAGGCATAAGAGTTGTTAGGGGTATTGTGTTTGCATTGGAGACTTTTAGGTGGCACCCATTCCCATTGGGAGGCATGAGTGGCCTCCCCATATGTCTTACTCTTGTGGCTTTCTTGGTAAGCCTTGTGACTTGTTGTTGTGATTGTTTTTCCTCTTGTTGTGTTGTTGTTTATCTTGTTTTGAAGGATTATGGAATGCATGTGAAATGTTATGTTTAGTTATGTGGAAGCTTGTAGTTGCTTATGAGTTGGATTATCTCTCATTGTGATGTGGTTGGGGCTCGGGGCTAATGGAGAGGATGGCTTTTTCTCCATTGGGTATTTGTTGGGAGGAGAGCGTTGCCTCTCCCCTTATTTTGTTGTGAATCGAGCAAACTATGGAGGAGCCACCTTGTTGATATTTGGAGCATTGGTACCTTGTTGTTGACAATGTGAAACCACCATGTACTTTACCCACCTTGAGTGGAGGAAAAATGTAATATTGCTTTGTATTTTAGCTTCCATTATTGTAAATTTGTTTCCACATGAAGTAGAAAGTGTTATAACAAAATGTTGAAGGAAAGTATTTTTTTTTTAACTTCGTTAGTAAGCTTGTAATGGAGATGGAATCAAAAGTTGAAAGAAAGACAATCTAATTACTCTCCTTCTTACTTGGCTTAGAACCTCATATGAGGATGTTGGTTGTTGTATTGTAGTAATTCTTACTCTAAAGCTTATTGGAAAGGTTGTTGAATTTTTTTGTAGAATGTTGGAAGAAAATTACAAAAGAAACTATATTAAATTTTTGTTTTGTTACTTGAAAGTGATGTATTGAAAAGGTTGGAAACATAGTGCATTATCTCTTGCTTTGTTGAAAAAAAAAAAAAACTTAAGTTTTAGATAGTTGTAAATATGTCAATTAAGAAATCTATGCTCTAGCTCTATCAAGTTTTTCTTTCTTCATTTATGAATCTATTACAAAATTATTTGCAAATTAATAAAGAAAAAAACTGATATTTTAAATATAATTCATATTACAGTAATATTAAACTTAATGGAACTACTATTAGTAAATTGTAATATGCCAAGATACTAATTATATTCTTATATATTAACCAGGTATACTAATAAGTATATATACATTTAAAAACAAAACCTACGTATGAACTGTCCATTTAATTGCGAAGAAAACTGTACTCCATGAATTTTTTTTTATAAGAAACAGATATGCCTCTTTGTGACCCTCCACCACGAGCTTCACTGTAAAACATGCGAGGTCTCATTAGAGAATCCTGTGATAAATTTATTCCGATCTTCGGGTAACACTCTCACTGTCCCTCAGTCGTTTTGGGGAGAAGAAAAATAATATCTAGAAGGCGAATCCCAGAAATTTTGAGAATGCATTCAATACTGAACAGATAACAACATTATTATCAAGTCATATTAAATATTACTTATTATCAAGTAAGGGAAATAAGGATCGGGAGGCTTCTGTTGTGTAGAGGCAGCAATGGAGCTTTGTTGTGCAACTAAAACCACAAATATTAACAATAATGCTCCTACCTCCATTATTTTTCCCAACTTTTAAACCATTTTAGCCTCAGATGTAATAGACGCGATGGGAGAGCCCCATTGCAAATGAATTAAACCGTTGTTTGAGCTCTATGGAAACGTCCTCCCATTTCTCTTTAAGCGTCTTAACTAAAAACCATTATCCGATACTAAACAGATAACAACATAAATTTACGACAGTTTGTTTGCTTGCACGCTACTTACTCGCCGTCCCTCCTGACTGTGGACTCTCGCTCAAGCTTACACCTTCAAAGACCCAATGAAAGTGATGGTAATTCGCCTGCTAAGCCCACTGTAACCTCATACACTCTGAAATGCTCTTAAATGCAAAACAAATGGGGCTTCATGATTATTCTGATATGAAACGGATCCACCGCTGTGAGATTCCCTCCTACTGCATAAACCGAAGCCGCCTGTGATTTCTCCAAGTTATTTTTTTGATAAGTATCCGCGCTACCAAGTGCTGAACAGCTTTTAAACGGCTGCCCCCCTAAATAAAATGAACCTACCACCTCCTTTCACGCAGCCTGGGGAAAGGGGGCAAAGCTGAAGCAAAAGCCGACTTTCAGAGGTAGAAGATTTTGCAAATCTTGGGGAAATAATTAAGGCACGCGGCCAGCAAGAGAGTAGGTTGCACGCCAAAGGATGAGGGAGTAAATTGCTGGCAGGTGGCCATTATAGCCACCCACCTCCACCGTTTTCTTTTCAAACCAAAATTTGAATGCCTTCCCACCGATAACACTTATGTTCCTTTTGTCACATTCCAAATTTTTGTCTAAGCGTATAGATTAACCCAATGTAATTTTTGGTTATATTTATAGATCACTTAAAATTTAGAAATTTGGTTATATTTATATATCTTCGGTTTCTCTTATCGTGGAGGTGGGGATTCCGCATGAAATACCCATACAAAGAGTTAAATAATTTCAAGTTTTGGTAACATCTCTGATTGTCTTTTAAAGTTGTAAATATTCCTCTATAAATGTGAGAGGAAGTTTATTTTATTAGATGGAAACGAATAGGTATATCAGCCAGCATCAGGTTTTAACCCTTGGTTGTTGAGGTTGGGTAATTATGCAACTGCCATGGGCATAGATGTGCATTCGATCCTACCATTAATCTCTTGGACCTTTTTGGTTTTGAGATGAGCCATTTTACATCTAGAACTAACGTAATTTCTTCCTCCTTTATATTCGTTTGTAAAATTGCGATCATGACCCCTTGGATAATAACTAGCTCATGACGTCGAACTTTGGCGACAACGCTAGTGCCAAGAGGCACTTTAGGGAGGCTCTTAGTGACCTAGCTAGATTCTTTTTCCGGGTCATTCGCCTCTATTAATAATAAAGTGACCCGATTCAAATGT